>CM059187.1:928178-1527699 GCA_030323885.1 Branchipolynoe longqiensis | reverse complement strand
CCTACCACCCCTACCCCCTAGCACCCCTACCCACCCCTACCACCCCCCTACCACCCCTACCACACCTACCGCCCCTACCGCCCCTACCACCCTACCACCCAACCCTCGTACACCCCTACACCGCTACTCCGTTACCCCCCTACACCCCTACACCCCTACACCCCAATACCCCTATCCCTAGCCCCATACCCCCACCCACACCTACACCTACACTAACTTCCCTCTCGCAGTAACGGGGTACGAGCCGGGTACCAGCGCGGCATACTGATAGCCGCAGATAAGGCCGGTACCGGCGGGCACAGGCGGCAACCGCAGGTAGCTTAGTCGGTAAGCCCGGGGCGGCGCACGCCGACGCGCCGCGGCGTACGCCGGCGGCTTATGGGGGGCGGTAAACTAGGAAGTGTCGGCGTGTCTGCAGGTTACGTTATAAGGTGATGAGAGAGGGGGTGGAAGGAGGGAGCTAGCGCAGCTCTCTCAGCCCGCCGCAACCTGATCATCTGCTGGAACCGCTACGGGCCTGCCAGCAAGAGAACACGGGCCTCGGGGGAGGAGTGGGTGGGTGGTTGGGGGGGGGGGGGAGGAGGAGTCCCTCTGGCGCCGCAGGGTTTACTCTGGCTACATCAATAAAGCAGTGCGTACTTTACCGGCGTATTTATAAATATAGAACGCTTTGTTTGTAAACACTGTCGCAAGAGGCTGGAGCAGCCGTCGGTCATTTGTGGACATGTGTAATACTAATAAGTGTTTGTCCCTTCTGACTACAGGATGGCCGAATGAGTTAGAGCGTCCATCTCCTGGGTTGGTAGACCATGGATTGTGGGTTCGGACCCTGGTCGCATCAAACTGATGACTCAACAATTGATACTTGTCGCTTTCTAGCCAGGCGCTTGGCATTATTAGGATAGGGCAAGGACTGGTTGGAACAAGCAGGAACCAATCAGAGGACAGCTAATCACCAACACCAGGAGAGTCTTTAATGTAGAGTTGCATAGTCCGATACAAGCATCACATTTTGAAACACTAAACACTCCCCACTTATCCTACATAGCTAACGTTGATACTGGTGCACTTATTAAGGATTTGTGTCTACATCGAAGGGGATGTTCAGGTAATTTAATATAATCTCTTACTGCTGAATCCTACGGGTTAGAATTTGACACGCATGTCATAAGTAATTTAGCATGTTAGCACTTCAAATATCTCTTGCATTATTGATTTTAATGCAACATTACTTCAAACTAAAGTAAGGTTTTGTTTGTTTATTTGTTGTTTTAGTCCTAGCAACATCTAAGGTCATATCAGGACGGGTACGGACTTGTGACAGTGCACACTCATGGCGACTTTATAGTGCTGCCCCACTGGAAGACCAGGCCACCAGCACCATGACCTGATGTCCCACTCAGTCACATTATCCTGACACTGAGCCAATGAGTCCTTGCCCTATCCTAATAATGTCGAGCGCCTGGCTAGGAAGTGACAAGTATCAATTTTAAAGTTATCAGTTTTACTCAACCATGGTTCAAACCCACGACGCCATGATCTACCAACATGGGAGACGGATGCTCTAACTCATTCGGCCATCCCATCTGGTCTAAAGTAAGGTAGATTATTACCTGTCGTACAACTCGTTATGCAAATGTTATTTTGAACTGAGTCCACCTATATTGTCTGTCTGCTATGACCCCTTACATAAGTATGTATATCAGCAGGGTTAATTAATATACGAAGGCCGCTGATGGCAATATACGGCTGAGTGTTATTATTATATAAATGTGTGCTTGCAAAGCAGCGGGCCGACACGCTTCCGCCTGTGGGAGGAGCAGTTCTGTGGTTTGCAAAAACTCGCTGTATTATCTGCTCACTACCCTGGACTGGAGCGCCTTGGCTACCAGCTCAATGCCCCCAATACGGAGGAGGGCTAACCTAGTATATTTATCTCAGAAAATGCCAGAAGTTTAAAACCATCGGCCTATGCAACTTGTAAGTTATCGCATTAAATAATAGAGTTGTTCCAGTTCACCAATCACAGTAACCCCCACCTTACCGGAACCAGCCGCAAAGTTCCGCTCTCCGACACCAGGTGGCGAGTCCTATGTAAACAGAGTGATGGCGGTAACCACTCATAGGTGGTTTTTGCGCCATTATGCGCATTGACTTGCACTTCCGGTTTGCTCACGTGACTAGGATAATGAGCAGGGTTCGGTGAAACAGTGGGAAGGGATGCTACCTGGGAAGTGGTGTCGGAAGGTGACTGTGTAGCACCCCTCCCTCCCCCTACCCCCCTCCCTCCTCATCCATCCGGGCAGTACCACCCCACCCTCTCACTCCCCCATCAGAATGGAATACTGAGTCAATTTAATAGAACCTGTTGCTGTCGAAGACTATGGAGTCAGAGTGTTGGCGTGCTTGCCAGAACACTTCAAATATATCAAAGGTTAGCCATTTAAAGGTATATTTTAACAATCAATTTAATGTGCTTATCTCAGAAAAATGGCGGAAATTCAAAACAATCGGACTGAGCAACTTTAAGTGATGCTCTACATGATGGTGCTGAACACTTTCTACATAGTGTGTTGGAGCTCAAATATCTGTGACGTCACACAGGAAAGACTACCTGCAATCTTGTAGGTCCCCGTCCTGATATGACCTTACACGTTCCTAGGACGGAAACTAACAACAAACAAAACAACAAATCATATAGGTTGTACAGAACGGAGGAAATGCTTGAAAGTCATAATCATTCAAAAGCGATTCCGCGAAACTTCTGTGTGTTGTTTAAAAATAGCTTCCTGTTGTGTCATTTGTTTGTAATCCTCCTACATAATTAGCTATTTCACAAAGGGGCCGCCTTAAGCAGTGTGAGTGGTAACACGGCTGCATTCCAATACTAGATCAGCTTCCTGAGAAAGGACGTTAAGGCTGTCTGGCCCCAATAGTCACGGCTTGGCACAAAAACACAAAAGGCTGCTTAGCACCGGTTACACCTTAAATTCATTCCCAGTGTTTTGTTTTTTGGGGAGTTTTCAGTCGCATTGGTGCGCTGAAGGCTGCAAATCTACAGCACTGAATGGGCACTGCTGAGAGCGGTCCCATGTGGTCTGGAGTTGGCTTCCGATGGGTAGTGGTCAAAGAAATGGGGGGGGGGGGGCGGAGGAAGGAAAAAGGCAGCATAAGAGCTGCCAGTGAATAGTTGGTTTAAAAATGCATTCACATTCGGAAACTGGGATTCGTGAATATGTGAAGTTGTCATAACTTCTAACATCCATACTGATGTGTTGTTACTCACCAATTATTACTCACCAATAATAACTGATCACTCAACAGTGACTATTCATGTCCAACACCACCAATGGCTGCGAACCAATGGGTTCCTATGCAGTTAAACCCCATTATATCACACCCCGATTTAACACAAATTCTGATATAGTGGATGCAGAATTCAGTGGATGCAGAATTCCTTAATTCAAAGGTAGTTTAATAAACTGAACACCTATTTAACCCGACCCCCTTGTTTTCGTGAATACATTTTATGGACCCCAACGATGGCGTTATAACGGGATTTCATTGTAATTGTTTCGTATTACAAGGTTTGTCTTTTCACACCAGCAGCTCACACGGCTGGCACCTTGCACTACCCCCTCCTCCGCCCCCTCCCACTCCGCCCCCTCCACTCCGCCCCCTCCACTCCGCCCCACTCCGCCCCACTCCGCCCCTCCCCCCGTGCTCATCTTGTGCGTTGTGCTGGTTTTATTCCGTTTCAAGTTCGGCCTGAATACATCTCATCGTGTGCGAATTAAACCAGCGGCTTCATGGATTATTTATTTACTGAAGCCGTGATTGCCTCTACATTAGGGACCAGTCCTGACATGCCCTTATATGTTGCTAGGACGTAAAACAACAACACACAAACAAACATACATGAGGGATTCCCAACCCGGGCACCCCAACCTACAAGCACACGCACCGGGCATCAATCCCCAGTCGACACGCCGTCCGCTTCCCGTACAGAAGGTAGTGTGTTCGATCCCTGACCGAGTCAAACCACATATTTATAACATTGATGATTGACTTATCGAAGGATGATGAAAATATCATGGACAAAGAAGCTCACCAACAAAGAAGTTCTCAGAAAAATTTAAAATAAGAAACGCTTGTTTGCCACTATACAGACAAAGAAACCTATTTATTTTGGCCACATCATTCGTCAGAGTTCAATATACCGTACATTGTTGGAAGGGAAGGTGAATGGCACCAGAGGGAGAGGGAGACCAAGAACATCATGGTTTACAAATATTTCACAGTGGACAGGCTTGAATTATGCACAGTCTATCAGAACAGCACACCATTGGGACAAGTGGAGAACCATTGTATCCAACCCTCGACTAGAGGACGGAACTATTGATTGATTGATTGATAATTGTTGCTACATTTTCTAATGCTCGGCATTACTAGGATAGGTTAAGGACTGGTTAGCCCAGTGCCAGGATAATCTTACCAAGGGGCATACTGTGTCATAGTTCTGGCCGCATATTATTCTATCTAGTGTGTTTGTTGTTGTTTTGTGTGAGTTATTTTACAAATGAAGAGAACATTATATCCATATTATGATTCGAACCCATACTGCTGCCGTTCTGAGTAGAGCGTTATCAGTGGTTATAACCATTAGACTAGTTAGGCTCCTAGTGCAATTCACCTACCCATGCCTACCTGTGTATGTGGCATTCCACCGGGAGAGGTGAGTGCACGTCACTGCATTAGTTACGCAGCACTATAGAGCTGGTCTATGCTGCACACTCTCACATTTAAATCGAAATGTATCTTAAGATTACCTCAGGTGTTGTTAGGACGTGAAACTCCAATCAGTCTAACCGTAAACGCCGGCTTCAAGTGTTGGCCCCTCAGTGAGTTTTCCCACTCTAAATGAAATAGTGGGTATTTATAGTAACTAGGTCAGTTTTCAAATTATACACCGTGACATACACTTATACATGCTAGCGGGATAGCTTTGAACTAGACCAACCATAGAGCGTGACCTACATTAAGTAAATGGATAGCTTTGAACTTCGCTAACTAATAGACTTGTCACACTACGACGCATCACGCAAGCGTGCGCCAACATAGGTGATTTTGTGCCAATACGTCAGTGTATGTCTATATGCGTTACTCGAACATTACGCGTTTGTTGTGCGTACATTGGTATACCTAGATGTATGTCTATTCTCATCATCATACGGTGTCACTTGTTAAGAGGTGGTGAAAGTTTTGTGCATGTACAAAACTGTTGACGTTCGACAATGTCCGGGGTACATTATATATACGTTAGACATAGGTTGATCTACGTTAGACGTATGTTAGACAAACGTTGTTCACTACGTAACACTACGTTGACCTATATCAGTCGGATGGAGAGCTAGTGGAAATGTCCAGTCCGCTTGTTGACAACACATTGGCAACGTATTGACAACGTATTGACAACATATGGATAACTTACATCTAATGTACGTCTAACATATGTTACGTGGGTGACATCACACTTCAAACACTACACAGTGACATGTACATTATGTGGGTGACATCACACTTCAAACACTACACAGTGACATGTACATTATGTGGGTGACATCACACTTCAAACACTACACAGTGACATGTACATTACCTTGGTGACATCGCACTTTAAACACTACAGAGTGACATTACCGGAGTGACATCATACTTTACCTAATATACAGTGACAAGTAGATTACCTAGGCCAGTTCACATTTCAATCACTACAAGGTGACATATATGTCATGGGGGTGATGAAAATGGGAAATATTGCGCCTAGAGCGGGACTCGAACCCACATCTCTTTGCATTCCGGGCCAGTGTGCTAACCATTACACCACCTAGGCTCCCTGATATCAACACACTCCCCACGCCTACCTGTCTATGTGGTTACTTGCCTGAGAGGTCAGTGCAGACCACTACACTCGTCCCCCTGGAATTGTAAGTCTTGTAATGCTTACAATTACATACATACAGGCAATGCACTAACACATACATACACAGGGTAGGTTCAACAACCATACAGCGCAAAGCTTGTACAGGATCCTGGTCATGGCACCAGTGTCGTGGGGGTGATGAAAATGGGAAATATTGCGCCTAGAGCGGGACTCGAACCCACATCTCTTTGCATTCCGGGCCAGTGTGCTAACCATTACACCACCTAGGCTCCCTGATATTAACACACTCCCCACGCCTACCTGTCTATGTGGTTACTTGCCTGAGAGGTCCGTGCAGACCACTACATATACATCAGTTTGTGACCTCAGACTTCAAGCACTATACAGTGACATGTCCATTAACTAGGTGACCTCAGACTTCAAGCACTATACAGTGACATGTCCATTAACTAGGTGACCTCAGACTTCAAGCACTATACAGTGACATGTCCATTAACTAGGTGAGGTCACACGTCAAGCACTATACAGTGACATGTCCATTAACTAGGTGACCTCACGCGTCAAGGACTATACATTGACATGTCCATTATCTAGGTGACCACATGTCAAGCACTACACAGGGAAATGTCCATTAACAGGGTCAGTTGACACCTCCCCTAGAGAGGTCACCTACGATGTGCCTGCCACCACGTCCGGGCGACACGGTGGTGATTCACCCTCACTGGTAACAACACATGCTAACAACTTGTTTCTTGGTTGCTTATTGGAGATTCACGTCCTAGCAACATCTAAGGTAATCTCAGGACGCGTACGGACTTATGACAGTGCGTACTCATAGCGACTTTATAGTACTGCCCCCGTCCTGATATGGCCTTAGATGTTGCTAGGACGTAAAACAACAAACAAACAAACATATAGTACTGCCCAACTGGGAAATCGCCACGACCTGATATCCCACTCAGTCACATTATCCTGACACTGAGCTAACCATTCCTTGCCCTATCCTATTAATGCCGAGCGCCAGGTTAGGAAGCGACAAGTATACATTTGACAAGTCATTGGTTTGACTACTAATCTCTCGCATGCGAAGCTCGCGATCTGCCGATTCGGCCACCATGCCCCCCCCTTGCATTCTAAAACAGTCAATTCCTACCATTCATCACAACAACAGATCAACATTGAGTGCATACCTCTACACACCCACCTGTCTGTGTGACACTTCACCTGGTGAGGTGAGTGCATCACACTATGCACCTACCTGTCTGTGTGACACTTCACCTGGTGAGGTGAGTGCATCCCACTACGCACCTACCTGTCTGTGAGGTGAATGCAGCCCACTACACACCCACTTCTCTGTGCCATACCTCACCTGGTGAGGTGAGTGCAGCCCACTACACCCCCACCTGTCTGTGTAACACTTCACCTGGTGAGGTGAGGGCAGCCCACTGTGCCCCTACCTGTCTGTGTAACACTTCACCTGGTGAGGTGAGTGCAGCCCACTACACCCCTACCTGTCTGTGTAACACTTCACCTGGTGAGGTGAGTGCAGCCCACTACGCACCTACCTGTCTGTGAGGTGAGTGCATCCCACTACACACCCACCTGTCCAGGAGGTGAGTGCAGCCCACTACATGCCTACTTCTCTACGTAGTACTTTTCTGGAGAGGTGAATGCTGACCATTCCGATATCGTCTCCGATATCCAGTGTGTGGCTATTACTTCTGGACGGCCCTTCTTACTGTGCCCAACCCTCCTCTCTTCCTTCTCCCCACCCTCACCCCTCCCGCTCCCCTTCCTGCCCGTCCACCTCCACCCCCTCTCCGTCCCTCCCACTCCCCTCACCTCCCCCCTTCCCCCTTCCCCTTCTACGTCTAACCCGGTCCAGCCCCTACACCTCTAATAAGAGGCGCGCCCTCTCTGCGTTAGCCTCCTCTGCACCGACGTGGCGGGTGGGGAGAGTGCAGGCAACCACAGATCGCCTGCCTGGTGTGTGCGAATTAAAGCGGGACTGTAGGCGAGCTGCTCGAGCTGAGTCAGAGCGGGGGGGGGGGGACGGGGTTCAGACAGGACGCCGGGCGCCAAGCAGGTTTCCTTGTTGTTTTACATCCTAGCAACATCTAAAGTCATATCAGGACGGGTACCGACTTGTGACGGTGCACACTCATGGCAACTTTATGTCTACCCCACTGGGAAATCAGGCGGCTGGCACCATGACTCGATATCCCACTCAGTCACATTATCCTGACATTGAGCTAACCAGTCCTTGCCCTATCCTATTAATGCCGAGCACCAGGCTAGGAAGCAACAAGTGAAGAGTTCATGCGCAAAACCACGTAAATGCCAATCCAGAAATGGAGATAAACATTGCAATCAAACTGTTAACAAGTTTTTTATTTTGTATTCCTAGTTTGTTTGTTCATTGCTCCATAACCATATTATCATATGAAAGTTGAATTAGTGAGAATTACAATTATTTTCATTAACAAATCTTTTATTTAAACTATATATTTCAATTGGTGTTTACGTGGTTTTGCGCCTGAACTACCAGTGTAGCAAATTGAACTGACTGCGCCCAACACTAAAAGGTCATATATACTTCATTTGAAATATTGCTTCACTATTTTCCAATATCTGAAGTGGATTATCTTTTTGTTTTTTTGTTGGTAAATATGTTTATTCTTCCAGCCATTTTTCAATTCAGCATTAGTTTGTGCTGAAAATGGATATCGCGTAAGATATACAATAACTGTTGAATACACAATTTGCAGCATTTAACACAACAAAATTATGTAACGCCCAAGTTCGCTAGCAATATGGCAACAGTAGTGTCATATGACTAGATCAATGTTATCTTCGTAAAGTTGTCAAAAAATATAATATTTGTAGTGAATACATTTACTTGTTTAGAAAGAGGCTTGAGGATAGCGAAGATTAGTTTGACACGACCATCACAGATAAACGATGGAAATGGAGACATGTTTATGTTGTATGTCTATTTTTGAATATTGTTTATGTTTATGCGGCTGTTATCAGTTGCAGTCTATCGATCTGAAAATCAAAATTAAAACACGGAATCAGATCTGCAAACAATGTTGTAGGAGACTGCAAGGAGCCACATAGATACATAAGATGATTGCATCGGAGAGCCTGTGTAGTATAATGGTTAGCACCCTACGCCCAGACTGTCAAGAAGTGTGAGTCCGAGTCCCGTTCTAGGTGGAATATATATTTCAAGCCGCATAGACAGCTAGGCGTGGATAGGGTGATTGCATCAGGGAGCCTAGGTGGTGAATGGCAATGGCAAGAAGTGTGGGTTCGAGTCATGCTCTCACGCAACATTTCCCATTTTCATTACGCCAACGACAATATGGAATTTTAGTTTTAGCGTGGATAAGCACATGACAATTGTGTACTTACAGTCATGTGATAATTGTCTACTTACAGTCATGTGGTAATTGTGTACTTGCAGTCATGTAATAAGTGTGTACTTACAGTAATGTGATAATTGTGTACTTACAATAATGTGATAATTGTGTACTTACCGTCCTGTGATAATTGTGTACTTAGTCATGTGATAATTGTGTACTTACAGTCATGTGATAATTGTGTACTTACAGTCATGTGATACTTGTGTACTTACAGTCACATGATAAGTGTGTACTTACAATCATGTGATAATTATGTACTTACATTCATGTGATAATTGTGTACTTACAGTCATGTGATAATTGTGTACTTACAGTCATGTGATACTTATATACTTACAGTCATGTGATAATTGTGTACTTACAGTCATGTGATAAGTGTGTACTTACAGTCATGTGATAATTGTCTACTTACAGTCATGTGATAATTGTGTACTTACAGTCATGTGATACTTGTGTACTTACAGTCATGTGAAAATTGTGTACTTACAGTCACGTGATGATTGTGTACTTACAGTCATGTCATAATTGTCTACTTACGATAACCAAAAGTAATATGATTCTATTGTTCTTCTACTTACAGTAAACATAAGTTAATATGATTGTGATAAGTGTCTACTTACAGTAAACACACATTAATATGACACGTCCGATTTTACTTTGCCCGGTGTGACAACAGGAGGTGTCGACACACCTTAAGGCCTTACGGGGTGTGAAAGATGAGCAGGAGGCGATCAGGCAGTGCGAACACTCTCTGGGAGAGTATTAAAGGTGTGACTTCTGGTCCAGGAATTCAGGCAGTGTGAACACTCTGTGCGGACAGTATTAATGGTGTCACTCCTGATCCAGCCGGTCAGGCAGTGTGAACACTCTGTGCGGACAGTATTAAAGGTGTCACTCATGGTGCACCAGTTCAGGCAGTGTGAACACTATGTGGGGCAGTATTAAAGGTGTGACCCCTGATCCAGCAGTTCTGGCAGTGTGAACAATCTGCGGAGACAATATTAAAGGTATAACCCCTGATCCAGCAGTTCAGGCAGTGTGAACATTCTGTGGGGATAGTATTAAAGGTATAAGTCCTGGTGCAGCAGGTCAGGCAGTGTGAACACTATGTGGGGGACAGTATTAAAAGTGTGAGCCTGATCCAGCCGTTCAGGCAGTGTGAACACTGTAAGGGGGCAGTATTAAAGGTGTAACTCATGGTGCAGCAGTTCAGGCAGTGTGAACACTATGTGGGGACAGTATTAAAGGTGTGACCCCTGATCCAGCAGTTCTGGCAGTGTGAACAATCTGCAGGGACAATATTAAAGGTATAACCCCTGATCCAGCAGTTCAGGCAGGGTCAACACTCTGTGGGGACAGTATTAAAGGTGGAACTCCTGGTGCCGGAGTTCAGGCAGTGTGAACACTCTGTGGGGACAGTATTAAAGGTGTGACCCCTGATCCAGCAGTTCAGGCAGGGTGAACACTCTGTGGGGACAGTATTAAAGGTGTGACCCTTGATGCAGCAGCTAAGTCAGTGTGAACACTGTAAGGGGACAGTATTAAAGGTGGAACTCCTGGTGCCGGAGTTCAGGCAGTGTGAACACTCTGTGGGACAGTATTAAAGGTGTGACTCCTGGTCCGGGGGTTCAATCAGTGCAGTGGGCGTTTTTTCCATGTGTACAGTGTAGTTTGTAGCACACGGCACATTAAATTATAATCATCGATTTGCCTGTCAGTTTCTCTGCGTTCCAGTTTACTGCGTCGGGTACACATGAGCTGTGCAAACACTGTGTCGGCAAGAATCAATGAGTGTGAATACTCACCCTCACCCCCTCCCATCACTCACTCACAGCACTCGACACCAACACACGGTATTGATGGAGGCTAACGAGGTGCGACTGTAGATAAATAGAGCAGGTGTGATGGGAAAGTAGATGGTGTGACTACCATGTGGAAACAGAGTGTGAATAGTTACGTAGCATGCCTTAGGTTAGATAAAGGATTCACCCTGTACTCGCAGTACATGGGTGAATACCAGCCCTATATAAAAACGGGTGAAAAAGCAGGTTAATGAAATGAGAGCCTAATTTCACAATCTAAGAAGCAACATTTATTCCTTGTAATTGTCTTCATTTGAGTTGGAAAATATAATAAAATATCTAGTTTAATAAGATTTAAAAGTGAAATCGACAGCGTTCTAGCGCCGCCATCTTGTCTTTTTGCATTCTCGCCCATTTCACCAACACTGTGCCTATATGGGTAGCCATTTGATACTGGAGCCACAGTTTCTAGTTACTGTTCTATACTAAAGCTATTTTCGCCCGTCTTTACACTACGTTGTCCTTCACCCGTGTACTACAAGTACCAGGTGAATCTTTTATCTAGCCTTAGGTGTGACAGTGTAATATGAACCACCAAGCAGTGTCACTATGTGACAGCACAGTGCGTACTGTCACACTGTTATAGCACAGTGTGTACTGTCACATTGCAATGTCGCAGTATGTACTGTCACACTGTGCCAGCATAATGTGTACTGTCACGCTTTGACAGCACAGCTTACTGTCACAGTGTGTCCTGTCACATTGTGTCATGTCACAGTGTGTACTGTCACAATGCGTACTGTCACACTGTGACAGCACATCATGTAATGTAACACTATGACATGACAGTGTGTACTGCCACAGTGTGTACTGTCACAGTGTGTACTATCACAGCGTGACAGTACACAATGTGTATTGTCACACTGTACCACGACTTCTCCCACAGTGTGATTGCTGTATGGCAGCTGAATGTGGTCACTCCGGCAGTGTGACCGCTGCGTGACAGTGAGGTGTGACCGCTGTGTGACAGTGGGGTGTGGCCACTGCGTGACAGTGGGATGTGGCTGCTGTGTGACAGAGGCGTGTGGCCGCTGCGTGACACTGACAGTGGGGTGTGAACACTGTGACAGCTGAGCAGCCCCCGCGGCAGGTGGCGCGGTGTCAATTCCCCGGGGAGGATGGGGTGGTGTGATAAGGGAGGTGTGCAAAACGATGACCGCCTGGAGCCCGAGACGCCGAGAAGTGACTACTGGTCACATGACCCAGTCTTATATACACACATCAAGGTTTAGGTCACGCAGGCTGAACATCGCGCTGCTTGATATGTGGACTAACAGTAGTAACACAACGTATGGTCAAAGCTGGATATTGGACTGTTTGCAATCTACAAACAGTTACAACTGATAAGCAAGACACAACAAAGCCTAAATTATTACTCAAACAAAATTTTAAAGAGTTGAATGAAATTGGACTAGGGCTGCCCAGTTGTGAAAACAAGTGTAAACACACTTATCCATTATCGGCAAGATAAATAATGTCATCACCAAAAAAGCACCAATGTGTCTAACGTAATCACTCTCTGCCTACTGTCATAGCACCATTGTTAATGTTATGGTATTATGTCTAATATTATACCATTATGTCTAATATAATAACCCTATCAATAATGTTCTAATACCATGTGTAATGTCATAAATACATTTCTCAGCGCCTGTCATGATATGACCATTGATGGTGCTAGGAAGGAAAACCCCAACAAATAAACAGCTCCAACGCACAGAGCGGATTTCTGGTCCTCAGCAAGTGTAGGCTCCAACATGGAGAGCAACTTGCTGGTTGCTGGTTGCTAGTTACTGGCCGCTGGTTGGTGGCTGCTGGCTGTTGTTTGCTGGTTGCTGGCCGCTGGTTATTGGTAGTTGGCTGCTGGTTGCTGAATACTGGCTGCTGGTTGCTGGCCGCTGGTTGCTGGCCGCTGGTTGCTGGCCGCTGGTTGCTGGTCACTGGTTGCTGGTAGTTGGCTGCTGGTAGCTGGTTGCTAGTTGTTGGTAGTTAGCTCCTGGTTGCTGAATACTGGCAGCTGGTTGCTGTTTGCTGGCCGCTGGTTGCTGGTTGTTGGTAGTTGGCTGCTGGCTGCTGGTTGCTGGTTGTTGGTAGTTGGCTCCCGGTTGCCAGTTGCTGGCTGCTGGTTGTTGCCAACTGGTTGTTTGTAGTTGGCTGCTGGTTGCCGGTTGCTGGCTGCTGGTTGCTAACTCCTGGTTGTTGGTAGTTTGCTGATGGTTGCTGGCCGCTGGCAGCTGGTTTCTGGCCACTGGCGGCTGGTTTCTGGTGGCTGGTTGCTGGTGGCTGGTTGCTGGTTGTGGGCAGCTGGTTGCTGGTTGCTGGATGTTGGTTGCTGGTTGCTGACAGCTAGTTGCTGGCTGGTCATTGCTGGTTGCTGGTTGTTCGTTGCTCATTGCTCGTTACTGGCTGCTGGTTTCTTGTCGCTCCTTGCTTGCTGCTGGCAGCTGGTGGCTGGTTGCTGGCTGCTGGTTGTTGGTTGCTGGCCGCTGATTGCTGGTTGCTGTTTGCTAGTTGCTGGTTGATGGCCGATGGTTGCTGGTTGCTGGTTTATGGTTGCTGGCTGCTGGCTGCTGGCTGCTGGCTGCTGGTTGCTGGGTGCTGGCTGTTAGTTATTGGTTACTGCCGCTGGCTGTTTGCCTCTGATTCCCAGCATATCCTGCTGGTGTGCCAGTTTGGTGTAAGGAGGCTGGTACCCCCCCCCCCCCCCCCCCCCACCACCACCACCACCGTGGAGGGGAAACCCCTGCTGGTACTGCCTGATAGCGCCCTGCGCGGAAACGCCGCTACCAGCTCAACTTCCGGTCTCAGTTCAAGTTTCCCGCGGGCGTCTGTCACTTCCGGTCCGAGTGGGAATTCGCCAAGAATAGCCTAGTCGGCCTGTAGGTGGCGCCACCGTTATGCACTTCCGGTGCCAACTCACGGCGGTGTCGTCTGCTCAGCTGAGATCTCCGGGCTTCCCCTAGCGGACATTTCCGGCATCGGGCTAAGGCCGGCGCCTATTACACGGGGCTTAGGATGAATTAATTGTCGATCGGAGGTAGGCGGTCATAGCCGTTGGTTGACGTACTGCAGTGTGTATTGACCTCCCAAGTAAGGAGCCACGTAAACAGGTAGATGGGGGTGGGGTGACGACATCAGGGGGCCAAGGTGGTGTAATGGTAAATGCTAGCCCAGAATGCAAATGGTGTGGGTTCGACTCCTGCTCTAAGCCTGATATTTCTCATGCTCATCCGCCCCCATGATACTATCTGTTGTGACCTGGTTCCTGTACAAGCTGTGTGCTGAAGGTTTGTTAAACCTACCCTGTGCATGTGTTTGCGCACTGCCTGTATATATGTAATTGTAAGCCTTAAAACAACACATGGACATAAACCTTTTAAAAGACTTACAATTCCAGGGTGACAAGTGTCGTAGTCTGCACTGAAACCTCGTGCAAGGAACCACATAGTCACATATGTGTGGATAGGGTGATGATATGAGGGAGCCAAGGTGATGTAATGGTTAGCACACTAGCCTACAATAAGAGGTTTGGATTCGAATCCTTCTCTAGGCGCAATATTTGCTATTTTCATCACCACCACGAGAGTACTAAGGACAAGTAACGAGACGTGTTCGAATCTAAGACGCATAATGTGTAGGCTACACACCGCCGTCAGTCTCGAACATCGCGCAATGTACGACGAGCATTGCTTAGTTTGCGATGCGTCCGGTCAGTTGGAGGTGTGAAGGTTGGAAGTGTAAAGGTTGGAGATGTAAAGGCTCACTCTAGTCGCAAGTATGGGTTAGTGCAGAATGGTTTAACAGACTCAGTTTGGAAGGTTAGCGGAAGATGGATTAACACAGACATTTCCTTTAAGTTGAACCCCCATACTTTACCTAAAGGAGCACTCACTCTGAACTCATATTGAGTTCGCCCAGCTGGCTGACTTCCGGTAGTGCAGTGTGCTACTTCCGGTCCCGTTAAATGGCGAATTTGTCATGTGACCTGGTCATTGATACAAGCTGTGTATTTAAATGAAAATTGTTCCGTCCCACCCCTCCCCTGTTCTCTCTCCCCTCCCCTTCCATCCTTTTCGCTCTCCACTCCACGCTTCCTCTGAATGCCACACATTTCTCACCCTCCATCCTCCCAGCCCCCCACCCTCCTTCACTCCCCTTACACCCTCCTTCCCTCCCTCCTCCCTCTCTCCCTTCCCCATCGCTCCTCTCTCCCCCTCCCTCCTCTTTCCCTTCTTCCGCCACATCCCTCCTCTCCTCCCTCCCTCCTCCCCTCCCTCCCTCCTCCCCTTTCTTCCACGTCCCTCCCTCCTATCCTCTCTCCCTCCTCCCCGATCTTTCTCCTCCCTCCTCCCCTCCCCCCCCTCCTCCCCTCTCTTCCTCCTCCCTCCTCTCTCCACCCGCTTCCTTGTACCCTCCCTTTTACCTCGCATTCCCCTCTCCCTTCCTCTTCCCTTCAAAACTCCCCATTCCTAGCGCCAAACCATCACTCCCCCCCCCCCCCCTCCTTTCTCGACCGCTTATCTACCCGTGTCTCCAGTTCACTTTCCGCTCGGAGAAAGCAAAGCAGTTGGGGGAAACCGTAGTTTATGCCAATCAACCCGGACCCTCCTGGCCCCACCTCGGGCCGTGCTCGATGGGTGTGGCCCCCGGGGTGTGAGACCCCGGGTGTGCGTGCCCGGGGCGTGCGGGCCCCGGGTGCCCGTGTCGCTCCGGTCGTGGAACGGCGTGGCATTTCTCGCCGTTCAAAAGGTTAAGTTTAAGCGGCGGCCTCCGGAAGGGGGCGCCTTTCTGTCTTAATGCTGCGACATTTTCAGCAAATTCGGCGATTTTCACTGGCGTCACGAGCGGGCAGGTGACCTTTCAGTGCAGTTAATCTGGTACCGGTGCCAGCCGCTGTACTGTAAGTGCGCATGCGCCGAATGTCGGTCTGCGGTCGGTGGTGGGCGGCTCTGCGCATGTCAGGCACGCGCAGGTCGGCACTGGCGGTAATCTATGCGCGTTAACGCACGCACGCGACTCTACACTGACGTACTCAGACCTGCACATTAACGCGCCCTCCTAGTGTCTTTATAGTCCTGCGCCATTGGTATTTCATGCTACCAGCATACCAGTATAACACTGCACTGACGCCAGCTTACAACTCTGCAAAGTCAGCACCCAACTCTATGTGATGTATAACGAATTATGCGAGTATAAAGATATCTAAGGTAATTATTATCATCATTGTTATACTCAACACTGTACCGGTGGCGCCACCTGCGGCCTTCTTGCCTCCACCGGATGTAGACTAGTAGCAGTCGCACCGGAGGATTTAAACAAGTTTGTTTTATTTAATGACACCTCTAGAGCACATTGGTTTTTATCATCGGCTATTGGACATCAAAGATATGGTCATTCTGAGATATTTCTTTGGAAGAAACCTGCTGCCGCCACATAGGCTACTCTTTCCGATAATCAGGAAGGGCTCTTTTATATGCACGTTCCCACAGACAGGACAGCACATCCCACAGCCTTTGATGAACCAGTTGTGGACCACTGGTTGGAACGGAAAATAGCCGAAACTGCAAATGTATCCATTGAGCAGGATCGATCGGATGACCCACATCTTCACAGGTGGACAATTTACTGCCTGAGCTACATCCCGATCCACCGAGGCTTATATATATATATAAATGTCAGCGGTACAGTGAGTGACGGTTACAGTGTGAAGGAGGGGGGGGGGGGCACCCCACTGAGCTGAGGTGGGGGAGGCTGGAGTAGTAGATGACTATGAGAGGCTCCAACAGTTCCCTGGGGCGGGGTAACCGATGAGGGGAGGAGGAATATTCTGGGTTATTATACTTATATAATTCTTATGCAACTTCCCAGCGAGTGGCGTGTCGGGCCCCGCGCAGGGGGTGGAGCGGTGCATGGAGGGCACCCCCCCCCTACCCCCATCCCCAGGGGGGGGGGGGAGGAGGAGCACTACAGAGCTTATTACAGGCGATAAGGGGCTTATCACTATCCATATATATATATACAAATTTCCTCCAGTGTGTGATGCAAGGGGGGGTGCCTGCCCGGCAATTTACACGAAAGCTGGGAGGAGGGGGGGGGGGGCGCTCCACCAATGCGCAAGAGGAAATATAGGATGTACATGTTACCCTTGTATGTATACTCGTATAATGCACTATACATCAGATATATACATAAATATATACACAACACAACACACGTACACCTACATATACACCTATATCCCCCACACACCACCCACTCCACCCATCTATGGCCGACGGCTGTCACCAGAGCAAGTCACTGTCACAACGCAGTCCCCGAATAGAGCCTGTCACTGCTGGGCAAGTCACTCTCACAACAAACTCCCCGAATAGAGCCTGTCACCAGTAGCTAGTCACTGTCATAACACACTCACCAAATAGAGCCTGTCACCAGTAGCTAATCACTGTCACAACACGCTACCCAAATAGAGCCTGTCACCAGTAGCTAATCACTGTCACAACACACTCCCCAAATAGAGCCTGTCCCCAGTAGCTAGTCACTGTCACAAGACGCTACCCAAATAGAGCCTGTCACCAGGAGCTAATCACTGTCACAACACGCTACCCAAATAGAGCCTGTCACCAGTAGCTAATCACTGTCACAACACGCTACCCAAATAGAGCTTGTCACCAGTAGCGCGTCACTGTCATAACACACTCACCAAATAGAGCCTGTCACCAGTAGCTAGTCACTGTCATAACACACTCCCCGAATAGAGCCTGTCACCAGTAGCTACTCACTGTCATAACACACTCCCCGAATAGAGCCTGTCACCAGTAGCTACTCACTGTCATAACACACTCCCCGAATAGAGTCTGTCACCAACAGCAAGTGACTGTCATAACACACTCACCAAATAGAGCCTGTCATCAGTAGCAAGTCACTGTCACAATGAACTCCCCGAATATAGCCTGTCACCAGTAGCTAGTCACTGTCACAAATCACTCCCTGCATAGAGCCTGTCGTCAGTAGCAAGTCACTGTCATAACACACTCGCCGCATAGAGCCCTGTCACTGGCGAGCAAGTCACTGTCACAACGCACTCCCCGCCTAGAGCCTGTCACGGGCGAGCAAGTAACTGTCACAGCCCACTCCCCGAATATCACCAGTAGGCAAGTCACTGTTTGAACACACTTCCCGGCCGGTGCTTGTTACTTGGAGGCACGTAGCTGTTAAAACGCACTCCCCGATCGGCGACCGGGCGAACAAGCGGCCGATCAATAATCAATAAGTGTGAGTGAACGGCTTCACCAACCCACACCACGTCACTCACGTTACTTACGTTACTCACGTGACTCGCGTTACTCACGAGACTGGGCGCCTGACGCCGAGTGCGCTAGGCGAGATCACGCGAGACCTGTGTGAATACAGGTGCGGCGCACTTGTGCGCACAGGGGCGCCCCCCAGCGGGCTGCTGCCTAAGTGAGCATGTATGTGAAGGTGCGCCAGGTGTGGGGGTTGGGGGGGGGGTGGGGGTGAGAGGGAGTATGGGGGAGGTAGGGGGAAGTGTGGGTGGTGGTGTATGGTGGGGGGTCAACTCACGGACATTTGAACCGGATGTGGAAGTAGTATATATTGTGCGGATAATATTTCACTGTCAGGAAACACTGCGCTGTATAAATGACATTAAATTAATATTGTTTAATGGAGTGCCAGCAGTGTATCGTCCCACTTTAGTATATACTTGGCTATATAAATTACATTATATTAATATTGTTTAACGGAGTGCCAGCAGCGTATCGTCCCACTTTAGTATATACTTGGCTATTTAAAAAGAACACAGGACGCTCGGAGGGATTAAAAGACTTTTTATTAAAGTCTGACTACAGGATGAAATTAAAGCAAAATATCAAACCTGTGCAGCAGGCGCGCGCTGCCCAATGGGCGCAGAGCGAGACAATGGATTAAATCACAAGCAGTAACAATGCAATGCAAGCAAATTGCGCGGTGAGATAAAGTCAGAGAAATGGTGGTGTAAACAAATTGCCGCGGCCAGTTAAAGTCAATGGTGTAGACCGCAAATTGCGCGGCCATGTTAATTCAATAGGTAAAAGGTAATCGTGGGCATTGAACCCGTTACCTGCCGGGGGAAGAGGGTGGCGCGCCGGCCCGCCGGTGGGCGGCGTGCCCTCCCCCCGCGCGCTCAGCGTCCCCCCCCCCCCCCCCTATGTCCTGAGGGATGGGTGGGAGAGGTCAAACTCGTTCTCCGCCATGATGGCGTGAGATGCGAAATACGCGCTAAGGGCAGAGCAGCTCTGACCGTGTGAGCTGGATGCGCGCCCACTGCTGAGTGAGTGGTGAGCCGTTGGGAGCGTTGGCGGGAGAGAGGGACCGTTGCCTCCCCCCGCCTTATCTTAATGGCGACACGGACGGTTGCGCACCGTCGTGCCTCGCCGCCGCCGGCCGGCCCGGCTCCGCGCCGGTTGACCGCTCCCAGGGGCGGCAGGCGCCCGGCGCATCTTCCTCCGCGCTGCGTCTTTTTAAATCCCAGCGGCTCGCCGCTGGGTACATAAATTACATTATATTAATATTGTTTAATGGACTGCCAGCAGCATATCGTCCCACTTTAATATATACTTGGCTATATAAATGACATTATATTAATATTGTTTAACGGAGTGCCAGTAAAATGTCACTCTGTTACTGCTATCCCTCCCTCAGTCCCATGGGAGCTACATCAGCCTGAGCGACTTCGGTTTGCTCGGAGGTAGGCAAACCCACCGTGAGACACCGCCAAGCTAACTCGCTAACCTGGGGTTTGTCTCCGAATGTTCTTTGTGGTTGGTTGGCTTTTGTTTGTTTGTTGTTGTTTTACGTCGTAGTGACATCTAAGGTCATATCAGGACGGGTACCGACTTATGACAAATTTATAGTGCTGCCCCACTTGGAAATCAGGCTGCCAGTACCATGACCCGATATCCCACTCAGTCACATTATCCTGACACCGAGCTAACCAGCCCTTACCCTATCCTAATAATGCCGAGCACCAGGCTAGGAAGCAACAAGTATCAATTTTCAAATCACTGGTTTCAATCGACCGGGAATCAAACTCGCGAAATCACGATCTTCCGCACGCGACTGATTCGGCCACTGCGCCCGGTGGTCGATTAGAAGTGGCATCTCTGACTGGCAATACTGTAGTGTATGACAATCACATATCTATTGTATGAAAGTAACTGACTTTGATGACTTGCCCTGTTTTGATGAGGTTTTCGCCTTGATGTTGAAAGGTCGGTTTTCATGAGCATTACTCAAGGTTCCCGGCAACCTCCATTGTTTAGTGCGCATTCAGAAATGGTGGCGAGGTTGGCTCCTTGTCACCTTCTTGAAGATTTATACTGACTATCATGGATAAGTCTGAATAGACTTGTTTTCACCATTACACAGTTTGTCGATAGAAAGCCCTAGCCTACACTTTTACCGACCCAAGGGATTTTTAACCTCCGACATCATATAGACATGGTATGAGAGCAACCAGCCTTTGATGATGCTGTAAGTTATACACAGTGGTGGAAATCCAAAGTGGCAGAGGTGCAGCATGGGGAATCGAACCACCAACCTTTACATTAGGAGTCCGACCTAGAAAACAATCAGACACTCTAACCACTCTGCCACAGAGAACACCACAATACTTGCAGTACAGGGGTGAATACCAATCCTATTTAAAAGCTTTAGTATGGAAGAGGAAGTAGAAACTCTGGTTCCAATATTAAATGGCTACTTATATCGGCATAGAGTTGGTGAAATGGGAGAGAATGCAAAAAGAAAAGATGGCGGTGATAGAATGCTGTTGATTTCAATGCTGTTGATTTCACTTAAAATGTCTATTAAACTACATGTTTTATTACATTTGTTCAACTCAAAAGTAGCCAGGAAATATGAAGATATATAAAGAATAAATGTTGCTTCTTAGATTGTGAATTTAGGCTCTCATTTAATTTCCCCATTTTTTTGCCAGCTTTTATATAGGGTTGGTATTCACCCGTACTGCAAGTACGGGGTGAATCTTGTATCTAATTGTCGCCATGTTCCTCCAGTGGGTGTTGTTAGTTGTTGCCTCTGTCGCTAGAGGGCGGGTTAGACTGAGATAAATCCCTCCTTTATTTAATATATAGACTACAGCAAAACCTCTCTAAATCGATCGACCATGGCACCGACTTTAAATGGTCCATTTAGGGAGGTGGTTGGTTTAGGGACGGTTTTTGTATCGTTACAAGATATTAGTTAACTGGTTCCCGGTACTCCCGCTAGTTACTCGGGGAGGCGTCTCGGTACAACCCCATTTCCGTTTCCGGCACAGCTTACACGGATGTCTGACGCGGTGCTCGAATCGGTAGAGCGCAGGGTTCCTGTGCGGTAGGTCGGGAGTTTGAATCCAAGCCGAGTCAAATCAATGACTTATCATATTGATACTTGTCACTGTCTACTAAGGCACTCTGCATTACCAGGATAGGACAAGGACTCGTTAGCACAGTGTCAGGATAGTGTGACTGTGGGATCTCGGGTCATGGTGCTGGTGGCCTGGTCTCCCAGTCGGTCAGCACTAAAAGGTTGGTACCCATCTTGATATGAGCTCAGCTGTTGCCAGGACGGAAAACCCCAACAAACAAGCTTACACTGATAGTCAGAAAGTGCAGCTTCCACAGAGTTGACTTTATTCATGCTTTATCCAGAGCATGGACTTTATCCACATACATAATTATATGTATACAGTAAAACCTCTCTTCTAATTTGACCGACCATGAGGCCGACTTTAAATGGTCCCTTTATAGAGGTGGTCGGATTATGGGAGTTTGTTTTAATCAGTACAATGGTATTGTATTGGCGATCGTTTGGGACCCAAATAAAGAGATTGATATAGAGGAGTTGTTTCTCTGTGGAGGTGGCCTGTTAGAGAGGTTTTACTGTATATATGTATGTGTGAATAGATGTGCACAAACAGTGGTGACGTGACGAGGTGCGGGTCGTGAGGCAGCAGGAGACGCCGAACTACACAACCGGAAGTGACGTCATGGAAGCGCTCGGGTCCTTCCTGTCTGGACCTCTAAAAGCAGGCTCTCCTCATCTCTCCTGTGTTAGCCTGGCCGGTCAAACGCCTGTCCGCGCCTGTGCCCGTAGGTGCCCGCCTGTACCCGTCTGTGCACGCCTGTGCCCGCCTGTGCCCGCATGTGCCCGTGTGTGCCCGCCTGTGCCCGTGTGTGCCCGCCTGTGCCCGTGTGTGCCCGCCTGTGCCCGTTTGTGCCCGTTTGTGCCCGCATGTGCCCGCCTGTGCCCGCATGTGCCCGTATGTGCTCGCATGTGCCCGCCTGTACCCGCCTGTGCCCGCCTGTGCCCGCCTGTGCCCGTCTGTGCCGGTCTGTGCCCGCCTGTGCCCGTCTGTTCCCGCCAGTGCCCGCCAGTGCCCGCCCATGCCCGCCCATGCCCGCCCATGCCCGCCCATGCCCGCCCATGCCCGCCCATGCCCGCCCATGCCCGCCCATGCCCGCCCATGCCCGCCCATGCCCGCCCATGCCCGCCCATGCCCCCCCCCCCTTGCTCGACTGGCGTGCTCCTACCCCCGGCCGCATCTCGGGCGGTGCCTCGCTTCTTAGGGCGTACTTCAGGAGGAAGCAAAAGCTTCGTTTGGTGGTGGGTGGCGCGGGTGGTGCGGGTGCGCGGATGTTGAGGGTGGCGTGCACTGGTCCCCACGCCACCTGCCGACTGTGTCATTAGTGCCTGCTCTCACGCAACACCGGTCGGGGCCCTCTCCGCCCGCCACTTTCGGCGCGGTGGGCCGAGGGCGATGGGCCGCACGCGAACATACACGTAATATTTGTGGGTAACGCGGGGCGGGGCGGGGCGGGTCGGGGCGGGGCGAGGCGAGGCGGGGCGGGGCGGAGCGGGGCGGGGCGGGGCGGGGCGGGGCGGGGCGGCGGGCGGGGCGGGGCGGGGCGGGGCGGGGCGGGGCGGGGCGGGGCGGGGCCGGACGGGACGAGGCGGGACCACCGACTAGTTATCCCACAGGTGAAGGAACCAATCGATTTGCCGGATCACTGCAATCTGCACCACACCACACCACACCACACTACACTACACTACACTACACTACACTACACCACCACACACCAGACCACACCACACTACCGCACACAACACCACACCACACTACACCACACTACACTACCACACTACCACACACCACACCCCACACAGGACCACACCTGACCACACCACACCCTGTCACACCACACCACACCACATTACACTACCACACACCAGACCACACCACACTACCGCACACAACACCACACCACACTACACCACACTACACTACCACACTACCACACCCCACACCCCACACCCCACACAGGACCACACCTGACCACACCACACCCTGTCACACCACACCACACTACACTACACTACACTACCACACACCAGACCACACCACACTACCACACACAACACCACACCACACTACACCACACTACACTACTACACTACCACACTACCACACACCACACACCACACAGGACCACACCTTACCACACCACGCCCTGTCACACCACACCACACCACACCACAGTACACTACCACACACCAGACCACACCACACTACCATACACAACACGACACCACACTACACCACACTACACTACCACACTACCACACACACCACACTACACCACACCACACCACACTACACTACCACACACCACACCACACCGGACCACACCTCACCACACCACGCCATGCCACACCACCTCACACCACACCACGCCAGACCACACCACGCGATGCCACACCACACTCTACCACGCCACACCACACCACACCACGCCATACCACACCATACCACACCACACCATACCACACCACGCCACGCCACGCCGTTTCGTTGTTGGAGTTTTACGTCCTGGCAACATCTATAGTCACATCAGGACGGGGCATACGCCCATACACTCATCCACACACACACACACACACCTACAGATGCACATTTACACCCTAGTTCGCAGGCCCTGTGCCACTCATCCCGTGCTGTATAATACCCGGTGTATAGCCGACCCTGTCTGTGACCGATGTCTCATTTATAGTGTGTAACTCCTGGCCTTCACAATATACAAGGATCACGTGATCACGACAGTGGCGATCACAGCGGACATGTCAAGTGGGGGGACGGGCCGGCACTCGGACCGGCAGGTATCTGAGGGGATCCGCCCAGCCACACACCCTAAGCACCAACCCTCCACCACTGAATGTGATGGATATGTCCCAACATCTCCCCTCACCCTCACCCTCACCCTCACCCTCACCCTCACCCTCACCCTCACCCACACCCACACCCACACCCTCATCCTCACCTTCACCCTCACCCACACTCTGACCCTCACCCTCACCCTCACCCTCACCCTCACCCTCACCCACACTCTGACCCTCACCCTCACCCTCACCCTCACCCTCACCCTTCATCTCCCCAATCCCTATACCCCTCTGTCCCCCCAATGTCCTCCTCTCATCCTCTCTCCCCCTCTCATCTACCCCAGCTCCCCTCCCACCCTACTTTCCTACCTCCTCTCCCCTTTCCTCCTCTCCCCTCCTCTCCCCTCCTCTCCCCTCCTCTCCCCTCCTCTCCCCTCCTCTCCCCTCCTCTCCCTCCTCTCCCCTCCTCTCCCCTCCTCTCCCCTCCTCTCCCATCCTCTCCCCTCCTCTTCGCTCCTCTCCCCTCCCCTCCTCTTCCTGCTCTCTCCTCCTCTCTGCTCCTCTCCCTCCTCTCCCCTCCCTCCTCCCTCCTCTCTCCTCCCTCTCTCCTCCTCTCCCCTCCCCTCTCTCCTCCCCTCTCTCCTCCCCTCTCTCCTCCCCTCCTCCCCCTCTTTCCTCCCCTCTCTTCTCCCCTCTCTCCTCCCCTCTCTCCTCCCCTCTCTCCTCCCCTCTCTCCTCCCCTCTCTCCTCCCCTCTCTCCTCCCCTCTCTCCTCCCCTCTCTCCTCCCCTCTCTCCTCCCCTCTCTCCTCCCCCTCTCTCCTCCTCTCTCTCCTCCCCTCTCTCCTCCCCTCCCCTCTCTTATCCCCTCTCTCATCCCCTCTCTCCTCCCCTCCCTCCTCCCCTCTCCCCTCCCCTCTCTCCTCCCCTCTCTCCTCCCCTCTTTCCTCCCCTATCTCATCCCCCCTCCTCGCCTCTCTCCTCCCCTCTCTTCCCCTCTCACCTCCCCTCTCTCCTCCCCTTTCTCCTCCCGTCTCTCATCCCGTCTCTCATCCCCTCTCTCCTCCCTTCTCTCGTACCCTTTCTCCTCCCCTCTTTCCTCCCCTCTCCCCACCCTCTCTTTCCTACCACGTCTTCTTCCCCTCACTCCTTTCCTCTCCACCCTCTCCTTCCCTCCACTTCTCTCCCCGCCTCGTCTCCCCTCCCCCACCCTCACCCCCACCCCCACCCCGTTCCCACTGTGCCTCAACCACACAGGTGCACGCACACACACCTCTAATCAGGACACACTGTGAAAACTCAGTGCGCCTCAAGGTTCAGGTAGTTCTGACAGGGGGGAGGGGGATATGTCACGATGTACTTACAGATAATCCTCTCTGGAACGAACTCAAGGTTAAGGTAGTTCTGACAGGGGGAGGGGGATATGTCACGATGTACTTACAGATAATCCTCTCGGGAACGAACCACTGATAGACTTTGAATCTTTATTTTTTTTTTTGTAATCTTTTTAGTGATCCTTTCTTTAGTGTGCTCAGAATGGTTAAGTGCGTGCTCGTTTTTTTCACCACTGTGCAATAGTGATCACGGTCCAGGCGGATCGAGTTTCTTTTATCAATAATTTGTCAACTTTTTCGTGGTGTAAACTCTAATTCGCAATTTTTGTATTTAGTTGAACGTTTATAATGTAGTCCATTGTGCTCTTTTATGGCTTATTTATTATTTATCCCTGATCTATTACTTAGTGCGTATGTCTTTATCTATATCTCAATTCAAGCCTTGCTGTAATTAAAACTCGCCTCTGACTGGATTTACCTGAAACTGCGCCAACATTTGCGGGTCGCCCGGACGCGGTGGACAAATTGGTAGAGTGTTGGCTTCCCATGCAGAAGGTCGGGAATTTGAATCCCATCCCATTCAAACTAGTGCCATGTAACATTTGTACTTGTCGCTAATTAGCTGCTTAGCCTGCCACTCAGCATTACTAGGACATGACAAGGACTAGTTAGCATAGTATTGGGATAATGTGTTTGACTGGGCGCGGTGGGGTAATCGGTAGAGTGTAGGCTTCGCGTGCGGAAGGTCGGGAATTTGAATGCCAGCCCTGTCAAACTGATGACTTATAACATTGATACGTGTAGCTACCTAGCTGGATGCTCACTATTGCTAGGATAGCAACGACTAGTTAGCACAGAATCCTGATAATCTGACCACGTGGAGTATCGGTGTAAAGTCGTCGGCTGGCAGCTGTAGTTGTGTAGGCAGGCTAAATAGGAAATCACTACAGGCAAGTAGAAGAAAGGCAGAGTATATAGTCAAAGGTAGAGAGAGCTTGCACCCTCAGGTTTATTATTATATATGATTTTAGAATCCAAGATGTCCTATCACGTGACCATATCCTCCAATCAACAGTAAGCATTCACATGTCCACCAATCAACAGTATGCATTTTAGTATCCATGCCTTGGTTGTTTTGGCTTACCTGCCCTGTTGTGTCTGGGTGTGCAGTGATCCGTGTCTAACAGTTGGGGAGGAGGGGGTTGTGAGCAGAGCTTCTAAGGCCCTATCACACTCTTAGTAGTGCCCCTCTCACACTATCTATAGAATACACAATGTCTATTCTCCATCTAAGTAAAGGATCCTGAACACTACACAATACCACATGCATTTGGTCACATTACATCATTTACCTTATATATAAGGTAAATGATGTACCACCTCATATAGTTTACTAAATAGATTCTATCAATTATTAATAAAACTTTTCTTTTTCTATGGGAATTTGTTTCCCTTGACCACAAATATATGATTGTGAGCTTTCTAATTTATTGAGTGTCTATTGGCACATAATTGATTGTCTGCCTTTACATGTAAAAGCGATGGTTTGAACAAATAAACAAACATTTCTTGCCGTGAATATGGCCTATGCTGCCGACACGGCATAGAGCAACCACCAATCAATCAAAACCTTATATATAACATTTGTAATCCCTTATAGACCAGTTCACATCACCCACCAATGTGTAATTATCGGAATATTTTACATCAGGTCATGGTGCCAGTGGCCTGGTCTCCCAGTGGGGCAGCACTATAAAGTTGCAATGAGTGTTCACTGTCACAATTCAGTACACATCCGGATATGACCTTATATGTTGCTAGGGGGTAAAACAGAAACAAACAAACCTGCGCATGTGTGTTTCTGAAAGGTGTTCTCAATCGGTGTGGTACGTCCTGATATGATCTTAGATGTTGCTAGGATATAAAACAACAACAAACAAATCAATAATCGGTGTGGACACAGCAAACAAAGGCAGGGTATTTAGGAGTGCATGCCTGGAGGCCAATCAATGCTTGTACTGTAGTTACTTGTACGAGGTGCAGGTCTTCATGCACTCACCTCACCAGGTAAGGATCGCCGACAAGCAGGGGCAGGTCGCAACGTCAGGAGCCGGGCCGGCCTGCGTGTAGCGCTTTAGTCCCATCTCCTAAATCCTTAAATACACTTAAACTATAGGGTGTGTGTAGCATCTAAGTAGACCGGGTCACGGGGATCAGGAGCCGGGCCGGGATGCATGTAGCACTTAGGTCTGAACTCCTAAATACTTAAATACACTTAAAACAAAGCAGGATGCAACATCTAATTAGACCGGGTCACCTGAATCAGCAGCCGGGCCGGGTATGGCCTACATATTCAGTCCCAGCTCCTAATTCACCAACTACAATTAAAACAGACTTGTTTGTTTGTTGGGATTTTTCATCCTCACAACACGTCTGTTCATAGTTGCGTAAATAAACCACCAATCAATGTATTTTCATATCAGGATGGATACTGACTTATGACAGTGCACACTCATAGCAACTTTATAGTGCTGTTCCACTGGGAGACCAGACTGCGAGCACCATGACCCTATATCCCACCCAGCCACATTATCCTGATACTGAGGTAATCAGTCCTTGCCCTATCCTAATAATGGCCACTGCCAGGCTCGGTAGCGATAAGAATCAATTTTGTATGTCATTGGTTTGACTCGACTGGGTTTTCAAACTCCCGACCTTCCACACAGGAAGTGACGTCCAATAAAACAAAGCAACATATGAGCTAATTAAACGAGCTTTCCAGCCATTCCCTCGAAACACAAGCCCGTCATGTAAAGCACGAATTGTTCACACGAGCACACGGCGTGAGAAGTGAAGAGATAACAAATCTGATAAGGATGCTCCCCTGGAGCGACACAAACGTGTGTTCGCGTCCTACTGAGTGCTACGCTAAGTCGGCCTGTGTACTTGTTGGCAAAACGTTCCCTGACCTAAATATGGGACAGCGCACCTGGTGGGGCAGCAAGGTCAGAGAAAAAGCAAATAATTATATTGATGACTAAATTGTTAGTGGTAGCGGTGGTGAGATTCAAACCTCTAGATGATGCGGCTTAATGCATAGCAGGACTTGGAGCGTATACCTAGCACCGTTATATTTAACAGGTAGAAAAGGCCTTCCCAGACGCAGATCCAGCCCCGTTATCTTTGAGTGGAGCGATAAGATTGGGCTTTGATCACATTACGCTCAGCTATGTCCACAATGGCGGTCAGCCCGCTACCATGGCCTGTCAGCTATGTCCACAATGGCGGTCTGCCCACAACCATGGCCTGTCAGCTATGTCCACAATGGTGGTCCGCCCACAACCATGGCATGTCAGCTATGTCCACAATGGTTGTCTGCCCACGACCATGGTCCGTCAGTTATGTCCCCAATGGTGGTTTTCAACAAAGATGCACTGGACTTCAGACCATTTGTATAATTCAGTCTATTTACAGACAATTGTTAATCTAGCATTTGTATTCTCAACAAAGAGGGACTTGTAGATCAGTACGTGGGTGATGTCCGTATCTGAGAGTGGCATTGCGCGAGGAGCAGAGTTAGGCAGGAGTTAAAGTTGCAAAGTCCGATGGTTTTGAGTTTCTATCATTTTCTGAGATTAATATATGAGGTTGATCGTTATAATCTACCGTACATTGACTTGAAGTCACTTGACTTTAAAATGGCTAACATTGGAGTTATATGAAATGCAACCATGCACAATTAATTTTGGCAAGCATGCCAAAGCTCTGACACGATAGCTTTGCGCAGTAACACGTTCTATTTAATCACATCAGTATTCCCTTCGGTGTGGCAACAAATGCTTAATAATTGCACCAGAATCTGAATTAGATATATAGAATGAAATCTAGATAATTGTTTTGGTTTTGAAAATTTGATGTTTTCATCGGTTTATTCAACTTTTAGTGGTAACGCTGAGTGTGATTAACCCTATCGACTCTATTATATATAATATCACTACGTCACTAAAGGCACACATTGCTCGTACGTTACCAGCCTCTTACTTCAGACAATGCTTCTCTTATCAACTTCCGGCCAACCGTTGACGCTATCAGACCGGCGCATGCGCACAACTATCACCTCGGCAGGCAATAGAAGTGTTTGTGTACCAGACTGTATGCTCACACTTCCAACTTGAATCTAGTTCTAGTCTACGCTAACTTAGCGTAAAATATTGGGGATCATAATGCGTACAGCATTCGTTTCTCTTCCATTGATCGCCAGGGGAATATGTTCCATCTCCGGCTGAGTCAAACAAGCGACTAGTCAATTTGATGCTTGTCGCAAATTCACCAGGCACATGGCATTACTAGGATAGGACTCAGTGTCAGGATAACACAACTGAGTGGGATCTCATATGATCTTGGTGACACTGTATCTTAATCAGTGTGACCCTGTTTCATGCTTGTATAGAGCCATGCTGAGAGCTTAGATGTTGTTAGGATATGAAACCTCTATCAACTACCAGGAGGCAGCATATAGACTTTGTGTTTTAATTCAGTTATGTTGGTCTCCATTTAAAACCACCAACACCCCTAATGCCCACCAACACCCCCCGCCACCCTCCAACACCCTCCAACGGCCTCCAACACCCTGCACCACCCTCCAACACCCACCAACACCCCTGATGCCCACCAACACCCTCCAACACCCACCAACACTACCCAACACCCACCAACACCCTCCAACACCCCCAATACCCCCAATACCCACCAACACCCTCCAACACCCTCCAATACCTGCCAAAACCCTCTAGCACCCCCCAATACCCACCAACACCCACCAACACCCTCCAACACCTGCCAACACCTGCCAACACCTGCCAACACCCTTCATAACCCTCCAACATCCACCAACACCCTCCAACACCCAGCAACACCCTCCGACACACACCAACACCCTCCGACACACACCAACACCACCCAACACCCTCCGCCACCCGCCAACACCCTCCAACACCCTCCAACACCCACAAACATCCACTATCAGCAATGACAATCAGACACTAATGTGATTACCGTAATGCCTCCTGTACAACACGGCCTCCACAATAATGCGGATACGGACGTGTACGTCTCGGCCAAAACCAGCATCCAATCACACTACAAACACCTACATCTTCTAGGAGACTACCACTAGTACTAAGTAGTAATAGTAGCACCCAGCCACGCACACCCACCCGCCCCACCGACACCCACCCACACTCACAGCCACCCGACCCACCCACATCCACCCACACCCATCCACCTACACCAACCCGCCCACACCTACCCACACCCACCTACACCCGCCCAACCGACCCACACCCACCCAACCCACACACACACACCCACACCCATCCGCCCACAGCTGCCCACCGTCACCCACCCACACCCACCCAACCCACCCGCACCCAACCAACCCACAACCACCCACCCACACTTACACCTACCCACAACCACCCACACTCACACCCACACACACACCCACACGTTCACCCACCCACACCCACCCACCCGCCCACACTACCATACCCACCCACTCTCACCCGCTCCCATCCACACCCGCACCCGCCCATACCCACACCCACCCACAACAACACCCACCCCACACGCACCGTCCTGACGGTGGTATTTCCCCACAGACCACAGTAGGCTAATCATTGCACACGTATAAGCCACGCCTTGTGTGGCCGCGTTTACTGCAACTTCACTCATCCAATTACAGGCGGCTGTCTGCAGGTAGAGTGCGCGGGCCCCGGATGTTCCAGTCATGTGCCCAGCCGGCAGCGTCCACTGCCCACGCACCCAGACACGCGCACACATCGCGGAACACAACAACAACTTGTTTTATTTAATGACACCTCCAGAGCACATTGATTTTCATCATCGGCTATTGGATGTCAAATATACGGTCATTCTGACATTTCTTTGGAGGGAACCTTCTGCCGCTACATAAGCTACGCTTTCTGATAAGCACCAAGGGGTGTTTTATATGCACTTTCCCACAGACAGCAGAGCACACACCACATTCTTTGATGAACCAGTTGTGGACCACTGGTTGGAATGGAAAGTAGCCCAAATGTCAGTGAACACATACACACACACCCGCCCACACACGCACACACACACAACTACACCATCACAACTGACACCGGCATGTGTTTGTTTCTGGCCGACTTCTCAATCATCCAATGAGCACCTTAGAGTTGCGCAGTGCATTAAAACAGAGCTCAGGCCGGCGTCCCGGGGCCCTGGCAGCGTCCCGGCATACCGGAACGACTCCGGGATCCTCATTACCCGGCATGCATCAGCCACAGATGAAGTGGCGGGAAACGACCTGGCGGCATGATTCAATTACATCAATATTCAATCGAGGCCGAGCTCTCCGCGTTCAGGCACCGGGCTCCGGGAATGCGGCTGTGGGAGGGGGGGGGGGTCACGGGGCGGGGGGGGGCGGGAGGGCGGGAGTGTCGATACAGCACACAATTACAGCTGCAGCCTCCCAGCAACAGACGGGCGGGCCGTCACTGCTGAGGGGAGCAGGTGTGTGCATGTGGGGGGGGGGGGAGTGTGTGTGATGTGTGTGGGGAGTGGGGGTGATGTGTGTGGGGAGTGGGGGTGATGTGTGTGGGGAGTGGGGGTGATGTGTGTGGGGAGTGGGGGTGATGTGTTGGGGGAGTGGGGGGAGGCTTACCTGCAGACCACGCGCCACCTACTGCAGCCACAGAGGAGCCGGAGAGGAACTACCGAGGAGCTAGAGAGCAGCTAGAGACCAGTCAAAGAGCAGGCAAAGAGCAGGCAATGAGCGGTCAGAGAGCAGTCAGATAGCAGTCAGAGAGTGGTCAGAGAGCAGTCAGAGGGCGGTCAGAGAGCAGTCAGAGAGTGATCAGAGAGCAGCCAGACAGCAGTCAGACAGCAGTCAGATAGCAGTCAGATAGCAGTCAGAGAACAGTCAGAGAGTGGTCAGAGAGCAGCCAGACAACAGTCGGAGAGCAATCAGATAGCAGTCAGATAGCAGTCAGAGAGCAGTCAGATAGCAGTCCGAGAGCAGTCAGAGAGTGATCAGAGATCAGTCAGAGAGCAGTCAGATAGCAGTCCGAGAGCAGTCAGAGAGCAGTCAGATAACAGTCAGAGAGCAGTCATAGAGTGGTCAGAGAGCAGTCAGAGAGTGATCAGAGAGCAGCCAGACAGCAGTCCGAGAGCCGTCAGAGAGCAGTCAGAAAGCAGTCAGAAAGTGATCAGAGAGTAGTCAGATAACAGTCAGAGTGTGATTAGAGACCAGTCATAGCGTAGTTAGAGAGCATTCAGAGCGTGGGTAGAGAGCAGTCAGAGAGCAGTCAGTCAGAGAGTGGTTAGAGCTATCTAGATTTGAACCAACACATCCAAATCTAGATAAATGTCTTCCTTTTGTAAATGTGATGCTTTCATCAGGCCACAACATTAGCGAGGGAACATTCATGGAGCATAGTCCGTGTGAGCCTTCCACATGTCAGCTCTGTGGGCAACACTTGGTATTCCCGTACTCAGTCAGCATATCACGCCGGAGGCTCCTCCCACTTCACACTGCACACACAATGGTCATGCCAGCCTCTGCCGACTTCATTGTTTTACTTTGTAAATAAAACAACATTTCAAAGTAACTAGAGTTTGTTTGTTTCGTCCTGAACGTCAGGATTATGCAAAGTTAGGTTTTTGTTCGTGGCTCTGCCGGTGACAGAGTATTGGATCAACTTGGTTCATTACAAATAAAATTTGTTGGTGACCAGCATCGGAAAGAAACGACGAGCATCCACTCATGGTTATCATGCAGGTCCCATGCTGGATGATGGTGGTTGGAGGTCCTGGCAACATTCCGTGATTCCATGAAAGGTCCTGGCAACATTCCATATTCCGTGAAAGCACGGACTGACCCGCCAATGTTAACAGTAGCACTGTATTTCCATCTATTCAATGTTTCATGAAGTCACTAAATCGGTGACACTAGCAACAACCATGACATCATCTGCTACTATGCTCTAGATTGCCATGTTACCACATTCCGTACAGTCACTGGTTGAACACTTGTAACAGCAACAAACTATATGTCCTACTTATCATATTGCGTGCACTCATCTGTTACCATATTCCATGCAGCAACTGACTCCTCTCAGAAAGCATTAGTAGCAACAAGCTACACTTCTCTAACCATGTTCCATGCAACCCATCTACCTCGTTCCATGAAGGAAAATGGTTGACACCATGAACGGGACAGTGGAATGCACAGACCACTGCACATCCCAAGCGACAGAGCGGAGGTCACGAGGTTGACCCCGTGCTGACCTCTATTTGACTTCCTCTGACGTCGGGGCGATCCCTTCTCGCGAGCACGTGACTAGTGCCGTCACGAGCGCGACTTCACGTCGCGCTACATGGCTGTTCGGCCCTGTGCCAGGAGACGGGTACCAGCCGATGTGGGCGCCAAAATAACATCACGCCAAAATAACATTACGCCAAATTAACATGCAAATGCGCCTCCTTTACATGCGGGACAGGCGGCGATGTTCCAACATCGGCATGGTATTGGCGTGGTTTCGACTACAGAATGACCTAGTGGGGATTGAGGTTTTACACCCTAACAACGCGGAACCAGACGGGATGGCCGAATGAGTTGAGCGTGCGTCTCCCGTTTTGGTAGATTCTGCGATTCGAACCTACCCATTTGAACCCTGGTCGAGTCAAACCAATGCCATAAAAATGTATACTTGTCGCTTCCTAGCCAGGCATTCTGCATTATTAGGATAGGGCAAGGACTGGTTGTCTCAGTGTCAGGATAATGTGACTAGGTGGGATATTGGGCTGGTGGCCTGGTCTTCCAGTAGGGCAGCACTATAAAGTCGCCATGAGCGCACACTGTCACAAGTCGGTACCCGTCCTGATATGACCTTAAATGTTGCTCCAATGTTGTCAAACTCTAACAACCAACTCTAACAACAGCGCGTTCATCTCGCTGTTCTATGCTAACGCTCCATAGTCTGATGGTTTTGAGTTTCGGTCATAATTTAAAAATAAATTTATTAGTTTGATCGGTATGATCTACCTTACCTTAGGTAGAAGTGACTTTTATTATAAAAGGTTGACTTTGCATATATTTGTATTAAAAACACGCAACAGTGCAATTTCCAGATACACACCATAATGGTAGACATGACAGCCTTCAGTGACAACAGCGTTATAGTAACTTGACTTTGTTTTCCTTCTGTATGGCTGATGTTTAATAAATGCTCCAGTAACTAAGTCGAATATCTAAGACCAAAGCTATGTATGTGTATAGTTTCGAAAATAGTATGCCTTAATCATACTAGTAAATGCAGCTGGGCGGTTTAATAGTGCTGCCTACCTGAGATCCATGCTGCTAGCACTATTGAAAGTAATCGCACTCATTCACACACACTATCATAATTAGACACCGACACCGCATATGAGTTTAAAGTTGGATTTATTTTTCTTCGATAATGAGTCAAGTAGTAAGCACATGTCAATTTTAGTAAGCACAATTAAGTTCAATAGAATAAGCACAGTGAGGTAATCAATGGTTATGCACAAAGAGGTCAACAAGCTTTTAACCCTATGCTCTATATAGTCTTTAGCAGGGGTGGGCGGGATGGCAGTTCAGAGCCAGCCAGTGTCCTCCTGTGGCCGTGTCGAAGTGAGGTTTCTGCCGCTGAGACGGTCCTTATATAGGCACCTAGTCTGCTAGTTCGAGCTGGCGAACCGCAGAGGGCAGGTCGGTAAGGCAGAGCCAGCATGCTCGAAGTATTTACATATCAATACAAGAACCAGACGGCGCTGGCGTAGAAGTCAGAAAGGAATACCGCCGAAAGTAGATAGGTGGCAGCACCTGTATTATGCTTAAGGCTGTAGAGCTATGGCGGCGATCGAATACCAAATTACCCGTGTTGCTGAGCATCACGAACAATGCGGACCCAGCCAATATTTGCCTTATCATAGCATTGCCATGCACATTGGAAGTGCACTTTTCTGTCAGCTTGTCTTGGCCAGGAATCGACCCTGCAACCTCCCTCATGGGACGCGGGCGCTCTCAGCTCTAGTCCATTCTCTCGTGCTGGAAATGAACTGAATTGAAATGCTCCTCTGTGTAATGTATGTAACTAGGTCGATGCTACCTACGAGGGCTGCCTCGTTTGTTTAGAGTCAGCCATGATTCGCCATCTAAGACACCTAAGTGAGCTTCATTGGCTGAAAGGCCGTTCATTTAAAGTCAGAGAAGCGCTCAACTTTAATTCTTTGCAGAAAAGCAGGATTCCTCAAAAAGTGGAAGCAAGGTTGTCGAAAAGTCCTGACCACAAGAATTATTTACAGGAGCCTTATCAACCTTGATGGCGCTCACGTTGTATTATCGAATTAACTTAAGACAATTCTTTGATTTGTATTGTAAAAATATACGGATTTCCGGTTAAGAATTATATATTGGCAGAGAGCACTATTATTCTTGGGCGACGGAGTGGGGACAATGTTATGTAAACTAAAAGCAATAATATCATCCCACTCCCATTGTGACATGATGTAAGCTATGTGAAATATATGTTCCTTCATGATGCCTGAAATTAAGTAAGAGATGTTTCTATATAAGAAGACAGTACATGATTATTGACATGTTTCTCTATGCATCCATAAAGCGTGCAATTGGAGAAAAAGTGATATTAACAGAGATCTATTGTAACTGTTGCAACTACCTGCCCACCCATGACCACGGGGCGGGCCCACCACAGCCTCATTTGCATATGCACCCAGGGCACCACCTGCAGCTTAGTTGAGTGACAGCCACCACCACTGCGGGGTGGCTCCCACCCCAGCTGTGGGGGCGCCTGATTGGCTGACTATGGGACTGCTCAGTCACGTACACTACCTTGGCCCTCTGACCACACTAGCCTCATTCTGAGATTCATTAATTATTCAAGGCTCTGCTTCAGACACCACTCTACTCCTGGCTCTTGAGTGAGACACACCTACTCTTGAGCAGGAACCCCAGACACTCTGTCTGATGCTAGCAAAATTCATATATTCTGAATGAGTTGATAGTCAGTATTCGAAGAACAGCATCACAGGTGATATGAAGGGGAAGGATTTTTAATATTATCTGGTGTCCAATGCGGCTTGGCATTCAGAAATATTAGAGTAGGATGGGTTGAGTGGGAGTGGGAGTGGAGCTATTGGGGTGATGGATATAAATCCAGACCATTTGAAAGTTAGATATTAGACAACGTGGTTAATATGTCAGACTGTATGCTGTCACTGTCACTACATCTTCATGTCAGCGTCCGCTGCCAGTATATCAACACATACGCTGGCACTGTCACTACATCTTCATGTCAGAGTCCGCTGCCAGTATGTTAACACGTACGCTGGCACTGTCACTACATCTTCATGTCAGCGTCCGCTGTTAGTATGTCAACACTGGTCTGCCAGCCATAATGACAATTGCCACTACACAGTAAACAAATCTACAACAATATATAAATAGACAATTACAGGGAAATACGCAAAAGATGGGTACATTGTCACACAGTTACTACGTGTTCATGTCAGTGTCCACTGTCAGTATATCAGCATGTACTCTGACACTGTACACGACATGTTCGTGTATGTCAACATGTATACTGTCACTACATTTTCATGTCAGTGTCCACTGTCAGTATATCAGCATGTACTCTGACACTGTACACAACATGTTTGTGTATGTCAACATGTATACTGTCACTACATTTTCATGTCAGTGTCCACTGTCAGTATATCAGCATGTACTCTGACACTGTACACGACATGTTCGTGTATGTCAACATGTATACTGTCACTACATTTTCATGTCAGTGTCCACTGTCAGTATATCAGCATGTACTCTGACACTGTACACGACATGTTCATGTATGTCAACATGTATACTGTCACTACATTTTCCTGTCAGTGTCCACTGTCAGTATATCAGCATGTACTCTGACACTGTACACGACATGTTCGTGTATGTCAACATGTATACTGTCACTACATGTTCATGTCAGTGTCCACTGTCAGTATATCAGCATGTACTCTGACACTGTAGATGACATGTTCGTGTATGTCAACATGTATACTGTCACTCCATTTTCATGTCAGTGTCCACTGTCAGTATATCAGCATGTACTCTGACACTGTACACGACATGTTCGTGTATGTCAACATGTATACTGTCACTCCATTTTCATGTCAGTGTCCACTGTCAGTATATCAGCATGTACTCTGACACTGTACACGACATGTTCGTGTATGTCAACATGTATACTGTCACTACATTTTCATGTCAGTGTCCACTGTCAGTATATCAGCATGTACTCTGACACTGTACACGACATGTTCGTGTATGTCAACATGTACACTGTCACTACATTTTCGTGTCAGTGTCCACTGTCAGTATATCAACATATACACTGTCACTACATTTTCGTGTCAGTGTCCACTCTCAGGATGTCTACATGTACGTTGTCACTGTCACTGTCACTACATCTTCATGTCAGTTTACATTGTCAGTATATCAACATGTACGCTGTCACTGTCACTACATCTTCGTGTCAGTTTCCGCTCGAAGTCATGTAGACATAACGGCGCATCCCACATCCTCGTCTGATGTCCTCTTATCAAAGTGACAGGGCCGGGATGTAGATCACGTGGTAAGATGGGACGTCACGTGACAATGGCGTACACGGCCTGCCCACTCCCATGTGATTTCATGGATGTTCGAACCTCCTTTGTGCTGATGAAGAGTTCTAACGCGGCCGGTGTCACTAACGCGGCAACATAGCCACTCTCCAAACATAGTCTATAATGCGCCTCCGCTCCTCCTATTCACGCAGGTGGTGGCAACGCAGGCCTGGGACTCTGCTAGGAGAGTGCGCTCTTTGACAACGCTTCACAGAGCTGAGACTGCGCCTCTCACCCGAACTTCCTCGCCCGTCTTTTACAAACTCGGAACTGTGTGACAACACCAGCCCGGGTTTGTTAGTAAACCAGACCGCAGTCGCCATTTGATTAAAGCCACTTACGATAAGTTTGAAAATTATTGTAAAGTTTTTTAGATTTTATAGTACTGCAACATCTAAGCTCATATAAAGGTATCTTAATTGTGATAATTCATACACATATTGAGTTTATAGTGTCGTCCCCACTGGGACACCAGTGCACCGGTGTCAGCGTCTTATTTCCCACAAGTCTCATTTCCCAAATATCGCTTCTGCGCATGCGCGGATTCGAGTGATGAATGCAAACTGCAGATTGTCAGAGTCTCATTTCCCACAAATCTCATTTCCCAAATATCGCTGAGGGGGAGGTGGGTACTTTGGTTGGCTTTATGACTTTAAAACCCAAGAATACTGGAGGAAACGTGTACAACAATATTCTCTACGAGTTTGAGAATATTGGTGAATATATTAAAGAAGTTATTGGCGAAAAAACCGATTCGGTCGCTCGTGTTGTTTTACTTCTGGTCGGTTGCTCGACCTGATTATCGCTATTTGTTTGTTAGCGGTTATTCTTATGAGTTTAAACCCAAGAATGCAGGAGAATACGTATTGCTTGTGGAGAACAATATTCTCTGACTTTTAGAATATTGACACATATATTAAAGAATTTATTGGAGTTAAACAGGAGGATACATATTTCTTGTGGAGAACCAGACTGGCTCATTTTTGACGCATGCGCAGATGACGCTGTTGGATTCTGACGCATGCGCAGCAGCGATGTTTGGGAAGTGAGACTTGTGGGAGGTGAGACGCTGACACCGGGATTAGGCCCCAATATCCCACTCAATGATTGTATCCCGATACTGAGTGGCAGCATTAGCCTTGTCCCAGTAATGCTAAGTACCAGACTACTACTCTGACTAGGTAAGGACGAGTATCAACTGAGTAAGTTATTGTGTTTACTCGACAAGGATTCGAAGCCATGTGCTTCCATATGAGTCCACAACGCTGAGACGCCCTCACCCGTCCTCATCTGGCCTCACCCGTCCTCACCCGGCCTCACCCGGCCTCACCCTGCCTCACCCCACCTCACCCCACCTCACCCTGCCTCACCCGGCCTCACTAGGCCTCAACCGGCCTCACCCGGTCTCACCCGTCCTCACCGTCCTCACCGTCCTCACCCGTCCTCACCCGTCCTCACCCGTCCTCACCAGTCCTCACCAGTCCTCACCCGTCCTCACCCGTCCTCACCCGGCATCATCCGGCCTCATCCGTACTCATCAGTTCTCACCCGTCCTCACACGTCCTCATCCGTCCTCACCCGGCCTCACCCGGTCTCAAGCGGCCTCACCCGGCCTCACCCGTCCTCACCCAGCCTTACCCGGCTTCACCCGACCTCACCCTGCCTCACCCGGCCTCACCCGAACTCACCCTGCCTCACCCTGCCTCACCCTGCCTCACCCTGCCTCACCCTGCCTCACCCTGCCTCACCCTGCCTCACCCGGCCTCACCCGTCCTCAGACATCCTCACCTGTCTGTCCGCAGCCATCCTCACATATCCTCACCTATCCTACCACTTCCTCATCTGTCCTCATCCATCCTCACCTATACCCACCTGTCCTCACCCATCCTCACCCATCCTCACCCGTCATCACCTGGCATCACCTGTCACAACCCATCCTCAGCCGTCATCGGCCGTCCTAACCCGTTCTCACCTCACTAACCCATACTCATCAGTCCTCACCCATACTCACCCATCCTCACCCATCCTCACCTGTCCTCATTCAGCATAACCCATCCTCACCCATCCTCACCCGTCCTCACCCATCTCCACCCGTCATCATCCGTCATCACCTGTCATCACCCGTCATCACCCGTCATCACCCGTCATCACACGTCATCACCCGTCATCACCCGTCATCAACCCTCCTCAGCCGTCCTCGGCCGTCCTCCGCCGTCCTCACCCGTCTAACCCGTCTAACCCGTACTCATCCGTCCTCACCCGTACTCACCCATCCTCACTCGTTCTCATCCTGTTCAGTGGCAGCTGGTGGTGCTAGGAGGTGAAACCCCAGTGGTTGGCTGGACCAATCGGCGTCTATCTGAGCGTCGTGTTGGTGACGGCGGCCCGAGACACTGGCGGTGTTTGCTGCTGATAACAGCCAATCAGCGCCGCGCATCGACGCTGGTCTCCGGCAGGAAGGGGGACGGGGGGCGGGGGAGGGGCGGGGGAGGAGGTTGTAGAAGCCCGCGGAAGAGGCTGGAGGTTCAGGTTCAGGAGGTGAGAGAGGAAGAACTAGGTAGGAAGAGGAGGGAAGTAAACGAAGATAGCTGAAGGAAGGTGGACGTGTGCAGGGAGATTGGTGGCACGTTGAAGCATCGATCAACTAACTAGTTTTGCAACTGATTTTGACTGTCTGTCACCAGTTGTGACTGGTTTTGACTGTATGTGACTGATGTTGACTGTATGATACTGTGTGTGACTGATTATGACTGTCTGTGATTGGTTTTGACTAGTTCTGACTGGCTCTAACTATCTATGACCAGTTCTGACTGTTTGTGATTGGTTTTGACTGCCTGCGACTGACCGTGACTGGCCGTGACTGGCCGTGACAGCCTACATATTATATCCACGCCCTCCCCAGTCTCTCCCCCCCCACCCCCAGTCCCCCGCACCCCATAACCACAAGATCAAAACAAGCCACACCCACCTCTACAGCACACCTGTCACATCTACCTCTATAGTTCTCTCCTGACTCTGTCCTCTAACCCCCCTCCTCCACACCGCCCACTCCACATCCTCCACACGGCCCAACGCCCCTCCTCCACACGTCCCAACGCCCCTCCTCCACACGGCCCAACGCCCCACCTCCACACCTCCCACTCCACATCCTCCACACGGCCCAACGCCCCTCCTCCACACGGCCCAACGCCCCTCCTCCACACCGCCCACTCCACATCCTCCACACGGCCCAACCCCCCCTCCTCCACACGGCCCAACGCCCCTCCTCCACACGGCCCAACGCCCCTCCTCCACACCGCCCACTCCACATCCTCCACACGGCCCAACCCTCCTCCTCCAGACTGCCCAATCCACATCCTCCACACGGCCCAAAGCCCCTCGTCTACTCTACCGCCTCCCATCCCCCAAACATGCAATACCCATCATCCTCTAAACGGCCCAACCCCTCCTCCACACCGCCCAACCGTCCTCCTCCCATACCGCCGCTTCCCAATCACTCCTGCCCCACTCACTCCTTCCAACACACCACTCCAACACGCACCCCCCCCCCCCCACACACACACTCCACCCCCACACACCACTCCCCAAACAACACTCCCCAAACAACACTCCAACATCTCTGATCTCACCCACATCAACAACACAGTACTCCTCCCCTAAATTATCCTCCCCCAAAGCTTCCTTCCTCCTCCCCTTCCCCCTGCTCCCCTCCCCTGCTTTCCTCCTCTCCCAATCCCCACTCCCCTCGCCCTTCCCATTTCCGCGTCCCCTTCCTGCTCCTCTCACTCGCCCCACCTCCTCCTCTCCCCTCCTCTACACCCCCACTCCCTCCCGCCACCCCTCCTCCCCTTCCCTTCCGGTCCCCCTCCGTTCCCCCTCCCCCCCTCCTCTCCCCTCCCCTACCCCCTCCCCTCCCCTCCCCTCCAGTCTCCGCCCTCCTCCCCCATCCCTCTCCGCCCTACCCCTGGAGAGCTGCCTCCTGATGTCATCGGGACAATTGCCTTTTTTTCTGCTGACGTTAGCACACATGGATTGCTAAAAGTAGTAATCAGTTTCATCAACACTTGATTAGGTCTTTATGTAATACAATGCCTGCCGGACACTAACCGACATTCCCCACGATGGCCTGGCGTTGAGCACGAGCAGGGCGGGATCTACTTCCGGTTCTTGTCCAACTAGCAGGCTTTGGGTGGGATCGGTTCGGTGCCGATCGTGTATTATCGATCGGGATCTGAACTCCATATCAGCACTGCGCCATCTACCGGTTATTGATATCGGAAACCTAGTCCCACCACTCTGGATTCCCGATACAGCTCGAGGTAGCACTTTCACTGTCGGCCAGTGTGCACTACACATTAGTTGTTGTTTTGGAGATTAGTTGATCAGCAGGGGAAATTTCAATCGTCGACAATTGGTCTTCCTCATTCCACTGCTCCTTGCCCTATCCTAATAATGCTGCGTGCCATGCCAGGAATCGACATGTATCCATTTTGTAGTCATCAGTTTGACTCGACCAGGGTTCAAACCCAGGATCCCACGATCTACCAGAAAGGGAGACTGAGTCATTCGGCCATTTTGTTCAAATGTTATTTTAGGTGAATAATTCTTCGATCAGTACCGAGGGTCTGATCTTCCAGTCATAGGTTTATAGATAAAAGTGGTTTGAATAGCTTATTCTTTGTATAGGTCTATAAAGCATAACAAATCAATATATGCTTGGTTGAGAACAATGAAACTGGCTGGTCGAAAAGCCTACCAGTTTTATTCAGCTTGGTGAAGATTTACAGGTGAATGGGGAAGATAAAGAGTATTGTAATTCCATGTGAGCAGCTCGAACTGGTGTTTGCTGTCTTGGGAACATAGCAATCTTGTCCAGGCCACTAAGATTCAGAGATACTTTAAAGTAAGTTTTGTGCGCCAATTTATTTTTAAGATATACTGTCAAAATAAAATATAGTCCTTGCTATTTTAGTGGTTAAATAATCAAATATAAGCTGAGATCTGCTAAAAATGAACTATTCCAAATGTACACTTAACCACGCCGACGACAATAAAAAGAAGCTAACATATCGGTTCTGTAACTAAGCAACCAGCAGGGTCTTTCTGCTGCTGAGCCTGCAGGATTGATATATGAGAGGGTGGTTTCAAACTGGTCCCAATCACTGTGTGGTTTCATCAGGGTTCAGATAGATGCAGCCCGTGTAATCTGAATGGTGTTAACCCCGTTATATATATTGCACCCCGCCCCTTCTCACCCCGCCTCAGCACCCCGCCTCAGCACCCCGCCTCATCACACACCTCACCACACACCTCACCACACACCTCAGCACCCCACCTCGCCACACACGCCATCTCACCACCCTGCCTCACCACCCCGCCTCACCACACACACCACGTCACCACCCCGTCTCACCACACACTTCCACCTCCCCTCCCCCCCTCCCACTAATTCACTCCGACTCTCCTGGGGACGCTGTTAGTTTAATCCGGGGTTTGGTGCCCCAGCCTCATGGGTCAACTTCGGCGTGTGGGATTCTATCAGTAGGATAAATTAAGTGGCTTTTTTTGTTCACTGGTTATTTGATTTACCAATGTCGGATCAGCTAGGAGTAATTGGTCTTCACCAAAACCACAGCAGCCACAATTTGTAGTTACGTAGGCGCTGTGTTCACACATGATTGAGTCATGACTTATTGTGCCGGGCCTTCTTAGTGGGATACATCGGATTACCAGCATCACCCACAACAGCTACATGTTACCTCAATTTGGGATGTCTCTATATATAGGATGGTACTTAGGGGAGCTGCTTGGAAGCAAGCCTCCCGCTCTCTGGGCCGCACCCCAGCCTCCAGTAACCCAAACACAAGGGAACATAACATACTTGGACGAAGCCCTGGCCACATAGCCATCAGTGGACGTAGGTGAACGTAGTGGAGGCTAATGTAGTTGAACGTAGTTGGATGTAGTTGAACGTAGTTGAACATAGTTGGACATAGTTGAAGGTAGTTGAATGTTGTTGAACGTAGTTGAACATAGCTGGACATAGTTGAACATTCAACACATAGTTGAACGTAGTTGAACGTAGTTGAACGTAGTTTAATGTAGTTGAACGTAGTTGAACGTAGTTGAACGTAGTTGAACATAGTTGAACATAGTTGCATGTAGTTGCATGTAGTTGCATGTAGTTGCATGTAGTTGCATGTAGTTGCATGTAGTTGCATGTAGTTGCATGTAGTTGCATGTAGTTGCACGTACCAGCATCCGTACCGTAATGCATTTATCAGTACCATAACATATTTATCAGTACCAAAACCTGCCGTACCTTAATATATTTCAACATAGTTTAACGTACTTACACCAGGTTTGACTCATGGTCATCTATCCTACGGATCACTGCGTCCACTAACGGCTATGTTACCGGGCCCTTACACAACTATATATATATGTCACGTGGGTGATGAAAATGGGAAATATTGCACCTATAGCAGAAATCAAACCCACATCTCTTGCATTGCGGGCCAGTGTGTTAACCATTACACCACCTGCACTCCCTAATTTCATCCCCATATCCACGCCCACCTATCTATGTGGCTCCTTCCCTAGAGAGGTCAGAGAGCTCTCAGTGGTGATGAAATCATGACCACCCTTATATGACCTTATATGTTGCCAGGACGTAAAGCAGGGAGCCTAGGTTGTGTACTGGTTAGCACATATAGCTCCATACATATAGAGAGCCCTGAAGGAGCTATTACTACCCCCCCCCCCGCCCCCCACTCCCACCCCCTCACACACACACTCCACACACTCGCTACTTAATGCCCAGCCCCAGGCAAAGTAACGCCAAATGTCCATTTGGCAAGTCTTTATCTGACAAGGCCAGGTATCGATCACACCAGCCGCCTGTGGCAAGCGGACGCTCTAACCGCACATTTATCCTTTCCGGCATGGCCCCAGACTACAGACTCGGGCCGCCCAGCCCCTCCCCCCCCCAAGAGCCTCCCCCCCCCAACAGCCTCCCCCCCCTCCCCCCCAAATAGCCTCTCCTCACCTGGTCCCAGGCACAGGTGGTGAAGTAGGACACGTGGTGTCTTCACAATACAATGATTGGCTATTCTATTTATAGCCCGCCCCCCCCCCCTCCCACCCTCTACAGCGGTCACGTGCCGGAATGATCGGGCGGGCTGACATCAAAGGTGGGGTGGGTGTTTTATCTGAACAACATGGCGGCGACTGAGGCTGGGTGCGAGGTGTGCGGGTGTGTGGGTGTGTGAGTGTATGGGTGTGTGGGTGTGTGGGGTCTGGGAGTGTGGGGTGTCTGGGGGTGTAGGGGTGTGTGTTGATTTGGGTGGGTGTGGGTGTGTGGGGGTGGGTGTGGGTGTGTGGGGGTATGCGAGTGTGTGTTGGGGTGGCGGTATGTGGGTGTGTGGGTGTGGGTGGGAGTGGAACACAGACAGCGTGCCCACTGAGGTGTGCCGAGCTACAAAGGCAGCACGCCCCCTGGTGAGAGCTGCCTACACTGGTGTCTGTTGTCGGATCCTGTACTGTGTAACCAGAAGGGATGGGCGAATATCTGAGTATGGGAGGGTCCTGGATTCGAGCCCCAAACAAGTCAAATAGATACTTACTCAATAGACTCTACATGCAAATGATTTACATAAGACTTGAAAAGTTGAAACAATTTTGGAAGATATGAAGCGTTCAGGCGCAAAACTACATAAACGCCGATCCAAAAATGTAGTTTAAAGTTGCACAGTCCGATGGTTTTAAATTTCTGTATTTTTTCTGAGATAAATATATTAGATCGATAACTAGTATCTCCTTTACATTAGTTCAAAGTTACTTTTATTTTAAATGGTAAACTTTTTAGATATTTTGAGTGCAAACATGGAAAATTAGTTTTGGTAAGCTTGCCAAAACTCTGACACCATAGAATTCTGCTGTAACAGGTTCTGTTAAATTGACTCTGTATTGCCTTCTATGCAGAAACAAATACTCAATAAGCGCATCAGTATCTAAGTTAGATATGTCAAATCAAATCTAGATAATTGGTTTGGTTTTGAAAATTTGATATTTTATCGGACTATGCAGCTTTAAATAAAAGATGTTTACCTGAAAATAATCTTCATTTTCACTAATTCCACTTTCCATATGATCACATGGTTATGGAGCAATGGACTGCAGAGTGGGAATATATATATTTTTTAATGGAATATGATTCCCATGTTCATCTCTATTTTTCGATTGGCATTTACATGGTTTTTCCTGAATTTTTCATATTTAAAGGTTTCCAGGTGAGAATTGCAACTGGTTTTGTTTGTTGTTGTTTTACATCCTAGCAACATCTGAGGTCACATCAGGACGGGTACCGACTTGTGACAGTGCGCACTCATGGCAACTTTATAGTGCTACCCCACTGGGAGACCAGGCTGCCAGCACCATGACCTGATATCCCACTCAGTCACATTATCCTGACACTGAGTTAAGCAGTCCTTGCCCTATGCTAATAATGCCGAGCACCTGGCTAGGAAGCGACAAGTATCAATTTTTAAGTCATTGGTTTGACTCAATCAGGGTTCGAAACCAGGATCCCACAGTCTACCAACACGGGAGACTAACTCATTCGGCCATCCCGTCTGGTCAGTTGCAACTAGTTTATGGCTGGGCATTGCTAGGAGACGGCAGTTCTTGGTTAGCTCATTGTCAGCATAATGTGACAGGCTTGTGATACGATTGTAGTGCTGAGAGCATGGTATCCCAGTGGGCAGCACTATGGAGTCAGTCGTCATGAGTGCACACTGATACAGGTTGGTGTCCGTATTGTTATTATATGAACTGAATCTGATAAATTAGGAGTCAGAAAAGGGACCTGAAATCTATATTATAACGAACAAGACATTCAAGGCTTTTTTCTCATTTGAATAATATTCGACCCAACTTTCGCCTGTTGGTGCGAAGTTCTAGTATCTCAAAAACGGCCCTCCTGATGTGACCCTAGGTGTTACTAGGACATACAACCATATAAATCAAATATCAGGAAGGAACCCATCAGTATTCTGGGGCTGAAATGTGTGTTGCATTCCAGCGAGGTGAAAGTCCGAGAAGAGGGTGATTGGGAGAGATAAATAGTGCGCGGTGTTGCCTGGAGAGAGCGCAGCAGCCGAGTGATACTCGAACAGGCTCCCCTACCGATCCATTCAGTTACAACTGTGGCTCCCCCTACCAAGTCAATCAGTTACAACTGAGGGTTAGCCTACTGAGCCTCTCAGCTACATATCTAGCTCCCCCTACCGCCTCACTTACAATTAACCCCTCCCCCATACCGATCCAACTAGTGGCTCCGCCTATCGAGTCGGTCAGTTATAACTGTGCACCCATAGGATAACAAGGCCTTTCAGCCTCACACTGCCCTGCCACAATTCGGGCTGCTCAGTTTTCTACCTTAACAGAGCGGGTGAACTTCAACCTTAAGCTCGTGCTTTGCTGTTCAATGGGCACACTGACGCACCTGTTCAACAGTCACGTGATTCCAGTCACATGACCGGGCAGCAGAAGAAACTGGCTGAGCCTCAGTTTGGAACCGGATCATTTCTTGCAGAAACTGGATCCAGTTAGTCTGGCTCATGAACCTTTTTTTCAGAAACTTAGTCTGGTTCTCGGGCCCTTCTCTCAAATACGGAGTGTGCCAGTCTGGTTCCCAGGCCGTTCGTTCAGACTTAGGTCTGGTTCCCGGTGTGGCGTGCTCAGCCGTGTACCGTGCTCAGCCATGTACACAGACTCAAACTCAAGGCATTGTCAATGGTCGTAAGTCACTAACCTTATACATTTAATATAATGTTTTTGGTAAAGATGTTTTCTATATGTGTACCAAGCGATTTGTTTCTAGGTCGTGTGGTTTTAGAGATATTTCACTTTTCCTGGATTTTCTGTATGAAGATTGCTCACCACCATTGACAATGCCTTGAGTTTGACGGTACACACAGTGCAAGACATTAGTTTTAATCAAAAGTAATAGAAATCAAGAACCCTAACCTTATAAATTTAATATAATGTTTTTGGTGAAGATGTTTTCTATATGTGTACCAAGCGATTTGTTAATAGGTGGTGTGGTTTTAGAGATATTTCACTTGTTCTGTATTTTCTGTATGAAAATTACTCACGACCATTGACAATGCCTTGAGTTTGAGTCTATGTACACGGCTGAGCACGGTACATGGCTGAGCACGCCACACCGGGCCCTTCTATCAAATACTGAGTGTGTTAGTCTGGTTCCCGGGCCTCTCGTTCAGAGTGTGGCTACTCTGGTTTCTGCGCCCTATATTCATAGACTGTCTATGTAGCCTGGTTCCCAGATCCATCTTTCACCTAGCCTGGCGCTTACCATTCCTAGGATAGAGCAAGGACTGGTTAGCTCAATATCAGGATAATGTGACTAAGTGGCAAATTCGGCCATGGTACCAATAGCCTGCTTTCCGAGTGGCCAGCACTATAAAGTCACATTGAGTGTGCACTGTCACCAGTCGGTACATGTACTGATATGACTTTAAATGTTACCAGGACGTAACACTTCAACAGGCAAACAATTCAACTTTATATATTTATATATAAACTATGGAAGAAACCCAAAATCATCGGGCAATTTTAATACAAAGAGCTCAATGTTGAGCTTCATGGATGCATTCCGAGGTTTGGTTTGGCTTTATCCCGCTGCCATAGCTAAATAAATGTTAAAAAGGTTCCCGCTATGTGTGGTAAATATAAATATGGAGATCACTGTCAATACGAAACAATACACGCCATTGAGTTCGGGCCTCTCCAGCATAAAGACACCCCAACAATGGCTGAGTGTGAGCGAATGCAGATTGCCCGTTACCATAGCAATTGGTGACTTCCCACAATGCACCGCGCTCCGGCTATTAATGGACACACATCGCCTCCTCGGGACCCCGATGAAGAGAATATGCACTTGTGAATGCGGCCATGATTAAGACGAAGCCAAACAAACAGAGCTGCCGGCCCCTTCTAGCCATCCCAGGGGGCGAGGGGGCGAGGGGGCCGAGGGGGCCGAAGGGGGTTGAAGGGGGTTGAAGGGGGTTGAAGGGGGTTGAAGGGGGTTGAAGGGGGTTGAAGGGGGGCTGAAGGGGGGCTGAAGGGGGGTTGAAGGGGGGCTGAAGGGGGGCTGAAGGGGGGCTGAAGGGGCTAAATGAGCTGAATGGGGGCTGAAGGGGGGCTGAAGGGGCTGAAGGAGCTGAAGGGGGACTGAAGGGGGGCTGAAGGGGGGCTGAAGGGGGGCTGAAGGGGGAGGGCTGAAGAGGGGCTGAAGGGGGGCTGAAGGGGGGGCTGAATGGGGAGGGCTGAAGGGGGGCTGAAGGGGGGCTGAAGGGGGAGGGCTGAAGAGGGGCTGAAGGGGGGCTGAAGGGGGGCTGAAGGGGGAGGGCTGAAGAGGGGGTGAAGGGGGGCTGAAGGGGCTGAAGGAGCTGAAGGGGGACTGAAGGGGGGCTGAATGGGGAGGGCTGAAGGGGGGCTGAAGGGGGGCTGAAGGGGGGCTGAAGGGGGAGGGCTGAAAGGGGGCTGAATGGGGAGGGCTGAATGGGGAGGGCTGAAGGGGGACTGAAGGAGCTGAAGGGGGGCTGAAGGGGGGCTGAAGGGGGGCTGAATGGGGAGGGCTGAAGGGGGGCTGAAGGAGGGCTGAAGGGGGGCTGAAGGGGGGCTGAAGGGGGAGGGCTGAAGGCGACTGAATGCGACAAATGACGTCCCTGGTCTTCCCCCATTCCCCCGGGGTAATTAGGTCACGTTTTTATCGGACACATCTCAAGCAGGCAGGACATATTGTCATCTTATCTCAGGTTTTGTGTTTCTGTGTGGTGTTTGTGTGCGGTTCTGTGTTGTGTTTGTGTGTGAGTTTGCGTGTGGATTTGTATGTGTGTTTTTGTGTGTGTTTCTGTGGTGTTTTTGCGTGTGGGTGGGTGTGTTTTTTTGTGTGGGTCTGTGTGGTTTGTGTGTGTGGTTCTGTGTTGTGTTTGTGTGTGAGTTTGTGTGTGTATTTGTGTGTGTATTTGTGTGTGTGTTTCTGTGTTGTTTTTGCGTGTGGGTGGGTGTGTTTTTGTGTGTGGGGGTCTGTGTGGTTGTTGTGTGTGGTTCTGTGTTGTGTTTGTGTGTGAGTCTGTGTGTGGATTTGTGTGTGTATTTGTGTGTGTGTTTCTGTGTTGGTTTTGCCTGTGGGTGGGTGTGTTTTTTGTGTGTGGGTCTGCATGGTTTGTGTGTGTGGTTCTGTGTTGTGTTTGTGTGTGAGTTTGTGTGTGGATTTGTGTGTGTGCTTTTATGTGTGTTTCTGTGTTGTGTTTGTGTTGGGTCTGTGTGGTGTTTGTGTGTAGTTCTGTGTTGTGTTTGTGTGTGAGTGTCTGTGTGGATTTTCTGTGTGTTTCTGTGTGTGTGTTTCTTGTGAATTATTGTGTGTTGTTGTATGTGTTTCTGTGTGGGTTTTGGGTGGGTTTATGTATGTTCCTGTGTATTTGTATTTGTGTGCGTTTTTCTGTGTGGTTTTTGTATGATTTCTGTGTGTTTTTGTGTGGTTTAGGTGAGTGTACCTGTACGGGTTTTGTTTGTTTTTCTGGGTGTTTTATGTGTGTTTCTGTGTGGCCTCTGTGTGCTCTCCGACATTCTGTGTGTTTTCGTGTGTGGTCTCTGTGTTTCTGTGTGGTCGCTGTGTGTATGTGTGTTTCTGTTTGGTCCCTGTGTGGTTTCTGTATGTCTTTATGTGTCGTTCTATGTGGTATATGAGTGGTCTCTGTGTGTGTGTTTCTTGTGTATTATTGTGTGTTGTTGTATGTGTTTCTGTCTGGGTTTTGGGTGGGTTTATGTATGTTCCTGTGTAGTCGGGGTCAGTATTTGTGTGCGTTTTTCTGTGTGGTTTTTGGCTGTGGTTTTTGTATGATCTTTGTGTGTTTTTGTGTGGTTTAGGTGAGTGTACCTGTACGGGTTTTGTTTGTTTTTCTGGGTGTTTTATGTGTGTTTCTGTGTGGTCTCTGTGTGCTCTCCGACATTATGTGTGTTTTCGTGTGTGGTCTCTGTGTTTCTGTGTGGTCGCTGTGTGTATGTGTGTTTCTGTTTGGTCCCTGTGTGGTTTCTGTATGTCTTTATGTGTCGTTCTATGTGGTATATGTGTGGTCTCTGTGTTTGTATGTGTTGTATGTGTGTTCCTGTGTGGTTTCTTTGTGTTTTTCTGTGTCTTTCTATGTGGTATATGTGTGGTCTCTGTGTTTCTTTGTGTATTATGTGTGTTCCTGTGTGCTTTATGTGTGTCTTTCTTTGTCTTTCTCTGTGATATATGTGTGGTATCTGTGCTTTTATGTGTTGTATGTGTGTTTCTGTGTGCTTTCCGTGTGTCTCAAGAGGTGTCCAGATTCTGACCGTGAATGGCTGGGAGCCGCTACCTGAAGCTGGATTATGCAGGGCGGGGGCCACTCACCCTCGGGGTTAGGTGTGTGGATATACATAATCACAGACAGTGGCTGCGGCTTCACTATGGTGGCAGATAATCCAGTAGGGTTGGTGGGAGTGGGGGGAGGGGAAGGGGTTGGTATCACAGACAGTGGCTGCGGCTTGACTATGGTGGCAGATAATCCAGTAGGGGTGGTGGGAGTGGGGGGGAGGGGAAGGGGTTGGTATCACAGACAGTGGCTGCGGCTTCACTATGGTGGCAGATAATCCAGTAGGGGTGGTGGGAGTGGGGGAGGGGAAGGGGTTGGTATCACAGACAGTGGCTGCGGCTTCACTATGGTGGCAGATAATCCAGTAGGGGTGGTGGGAGTGGGGGAGGGGAAGGGGTTGGTATCACAGACAGTGGCTGCGGCTTCACTATGGTGGCAGATAATCCAGTAGGGGTGGTGGGAGTGGGGGAGGGGAGGGGGAGGGAGAAGGAGGTCGCTGGAGTGGGGGGGGATTGCGACACGGGGAGCGTGTGCAGGGTAGGGAGGGGATGGAGCAAGTGGAGGGGGGGGGGGAGGTGAACCACGGCACTGAACACGGCCTGAACACGGACTGAACACGGCCTGAACACGGTATGAACACGGTATGAACACGGTATGAGCACGACATGAACACGACATGAACGCGGCCTGAACACGGCCCGAACACCTCGGCAAATGGCGACGCTCCAACACCCAGTTGGCGGTCTTATGGGGCTGTCACACTACGACGTAACGACGTCAACGTAGGGAGAACGTGAAGAACGTTGAACTTCTCGGCGTAGTATGCAAATTTGGGCACAAGTTGAACGTGGATGCAGCGTAGTGGACGAGAGAGCAACGTCGATAAAGCGTAGTGATACCGTCGTTCGACGAGAGAGGTCAACGTAATGACGCTGACGGAACGTTATGAACGTTATTCAATCGTCAGAAGAACGTTACGTGACGTTCGCTACGTCATGAGACGTTGAACGTACGTTGAATGCACGTTCTCCTGACGTTCTCCTGACGTTCTCCTGACGTTGTCCTGATGTTCCCATTACGCCCCGTGGGCATTTGCACTTGGTTTAATGGGGGTCAACGTAGTGGAACGTTGTTGAACGTAGTGAGGAGCTTTGGAATAACGTCCGTTTAACGTCATTGACGTTCGCTGAACGTGAACAGAACGTACGGCAAACGTAAACCCTTACGTTCGACCTACGTCGAAACTTTTGAACATGTCCAAAACCTCGACGTAATTCGACGTAACACGACATAATGTGACGTAGCTCCACGTCACTCTAACGTCATTATGACGTCATCATAACGTAATCCAACGTACATCGACGTAATGACGAAATATCACCACGTTAGGCTCATGTTGGCTCATTACGTCGTAGTGTGACAGGGGTATAAGCCACCAGCTAATTCGCCCCCCCCCCCACGCCACCGTGTGGCGGTGGGCGGTAGGTGGTAGCAGCTGGGCGGTGGGCGGTTGGTAGTAGGTGGTGGTCAATAGGCGGTGGGTGGTGGGAGGTGGGCGGTGGGGATGTGAAGTGGGAAGTGGACAGTTGGTGGTGGGCGGTGGGCGGTGGGCGGTGGGCGGTGGGTGGTGAATGATGTGCTGTGGGCGATTTGGCGGTGAGACGTGAGAGGGAGGTGGTGGGCGGTGGGCGGTGGGCGGTGGGCGGTGGGAGGTACGATCTCAGTATTGTTTTGACCCTCCTCATTTCACCTGCATTCATTATTACCGTGCTTACTATTGCTGGAATAAAAAAACCATCAAATAGGTTTGTCTCCGAGACGCCAAATCAATAAGTGACCTGCGACTGGTGGACAAAGTGCCGACATACGGCCCGTGGGACTCAGTTAGGGCCCGTCTGGGGTCGGGGCGACGCAGAACACTGAACACGGCTTGAACACTGCCTGAACACGGCCTGAACACGGCAAAAGCATCGCCTGAACACAGCCTGAACAGGACTCAACACGGCCTAAACACGCCCTGAACACGGCTTGAACACGGCCTGAATACGGCAAGACCACGGCCTGAACACAGCCTGACCATGACTCAACACGGCCTGAACATGGCCTGAACACGGCATGAACACGGCCCGAACACGGCCTGAACACGGCCTGAACACGGTCTGAACACGGCATGAACACGGCCTGAACACGGCATGAACACGGCCTGAACACGGCCTGAAGACGACATGAACACAACCTGAATACGGCCTGAACACACCCTGAATACGGCCTGAACACAACCTGAATACGGCCTGAACGCGGCCGGAACACGACCTGGACACGACCTGAACACGGCATGGGTACGACCTGAACACGGCCTGAACACAACCTGGACACGGCCTGAACACGGCATGAACAAGGCATCAACAAGGCATGAACATGACCTGAAAATGGCCTGAACACGGCCTGAACACGGTATGAATACGGCATGAGCACGACATTAACATGGCATGAATCCGGCCTGAAAACGGACCGAACACGACCTGAACATGTCTTGAACAAGGTCTGAACACGGCCTGAAAATGGTATGAATGCGCCCTGAACGCGCCCTGAACGTGCCCTAAACGTGGCCTGAACGCGGCCTGAACACGGCCTGGACGTGGCATGAACACGGTATGAAAGTGGTATGAACGCGGCCTGAACACGACCTGAACACGACCTGAACACGACCTGAACACGACCTGAACACGACCTGAACACGACATGAACATGACCTGAACACGACATGAACACGACATGAACACAACCAGTGGGGGACGGGGTGTGGTCAGTAAGTAGATGTAGTTAGTAATAACTAATATATAGATATGTGTAGCCAGTTAACCAGAGGCTCATGTTTAATAAGTGCACCAGTATTTAAGTTAGATATGTAGAATCAAATGTATATAATACTTTTGGTTTTTTAAATGATATTTTTTTTCATCTGACTATGCAACACTTATTCGCCAACTTATGTTATTATCATTATTATTATCATTATTATCATTATTATTATTGTTATTATTATTTGTTTTTGTTGGCCTGCTCTGCGAGGTTCGGGATGCTGCAGGAGGAAATTGCGGCTTTATTCACAAGAAAGTTTTATTATCCAGGCATTGTTTTATATTTATCTGAGTTCCTGAGTGGACGATAATGGGGGAGTCGCTAATGGCTGCAAGAGGATTACTGTTCGCAGCTAACATAATTCTGATGTAACTAATGCCGCAGTCCGCAACAGGGGGCGCTAGGGGCAGGTTGAGCGGGTTGTGCGGGTGATGAGAGAGGGTGTAGGGGATGTGAGGGTGTGTGGGGAGGTGGGAGGGGAGGTGAGGGTGCATTTGGAGGTGGTAGGGGATGTAAGGGTGTGTTGGGAGGTGGTAGGGGAGGTGAGGGTGTGTCGGGAGGTGGGAGGGGAGGGTGCATTTGGAGGTGGGAGGGGATGTCAGGGGGTGTGGGGAGGTGGGAGGGGAGGTAAGGTAGCATTTGGAGGTGGTAGGGGATGTCAGGGTGTGTGGGGAGGTGGTAGGGGAGGTAAGGTAGCATTTGGAGGTGGTAGGGGATGTCAGGGTGTGTGGGGAGGTGGGAGGGGAGGTAAGGTAGCATTTGGAGGTGGTAGGGGATGTCAGGGTGTGTCGGGAGGTGGGAGGGGAGGTAAGGTAGCATTTGGAGGTGGTAGGGGATGTCAGGGTGTGTGGGGAGGTGGGAGGGGAGGTAAGGTAGCATTTGGAGGTGGTAGGGGATGTCAGGGTGTGTCGGGAGGTGGGAGGGGAGGTAAGGTAGCATTTGGAGGTGGTAGGGGATGTCAGGGGGTGTGGGGAGGTGGGAGGGGAGGTAAGGTAGCATTTGGAGGTGGTAGGGGAGGTGAGGGTGTGTGGGGAGGTGGTAGGGGAGGTGAGGGTGTGTGGGGAGGTGGTAGGGGAGGTGAGGGTGTGTGGGGAGGTGGTAGGGGAGGTGAGGGTGTGTGGGGAGGTGGTAGGGGAGGTGAGGGTGTGTGGGGAGGTGGTAGGGGAGGTGAGGGTGTGTGGGGAGGTGGTAGGGGATGTAAGGGTGTGTGGGGAGGTAGGAGGGGAGGTGAGGGTGTGTGGGGAGGTGGTAGGGGAGGTGAGGGTGTGTGGGGAGGTGGTAGGGGATGTCAGGGTGTGTGGGAGGTGGTAGGGGATGTCAGGGTGTGTGGGGAGGTGGTAGGGGAGGTGAGGGTGTGTGGGGAGGTGGTAGGGGAGGTGAGGGTGTGTGGGGAGGTGGGAGGGGAGGTGAGGGTGTGTGGGGAGACTAGTTGGGAAGAAGAATCCAATCCGCCAGTGTGAGTTAATCCTGTCTTAGCGTAAGACTGACTATTTATCAGTCTCATTCGCTGATTGTGTTGGCCAGAGTCATTGTTCTCAATCATTGTCATGTTCTTTTCCAAATACAGCGAAACCTCCGTTTACGAACAGTTTGCTTTTCGAACAAATCCCTTCCTGACTTTTGGTGGTGCCAGCACCTAAACCTCCAACAACTAACCAATCAAACAAATCAGTTCACGAAATCATTTACTTACAAACAGTGCATCGGTTTCCAAACGCATTCTCGATTTATGAAGAACCGTCACTGAGATGTCATGTGAAATGCTTACATATATGTATACATACAACAACATATCTGAGATGTCATGTGAAATGCTTACATATGTGTATACATACAGCAACATATCTGAGATGTCAGGTGAAATGCTTACATATATGTATACGTACAGGAACATATCTGAGACGCCATGTGAAATGCTTACATATGTGTGTATACGTACAGGAACATATCTGAGTCTAGGCAAACATTTCATTTGCCAATATGTTGTAACAATATATTGTGCATAAATATGAACTTTAACTTCGTTTGGTTGCTCGGCTGGAAGACACCCCCCCTCCCCCTTGGAGAAACCATACCGTTACTTTGCTACATGCGTATAGCTTTCAGTTCTTTCGAGGTCAGGAATAACAGATGGATCCATTTTCCATTGTTTCTTATGCAAAAATTGGTTTCGCTTTATGAACAAATCAGTTTACAAACAACGGTTAGGAACGAAATAGGTTAAAGAACTGAGGTTTCACTGTGATTGTGCATATAACGTGATAGGTGGATTTGTGATACCTGTATACAGGTGAATGTGTGAGACATTCAATTCACAATTTCGATCCATTATTCCACAAACATATACTATTATCTTAACAATAGAAATTGTGGGGAACAGTGTAACCATTAATGGATGTCTTCCCACTGCCCCTTATAAACAACATAATCCATAAAACAAAATCATGAGCCCTGAAACTAATATACACATAACCTACAGACTGCTCTTTAAGGAAACCAACACATGCTTAGCAAAAGATACGATGAGATCAGGACCTGTTCATGAATAGAGTGTACACAAATGAGTGTACACACAGGTAGGTGGACACCACAACCAGCATGCCGGTTTCACTGCGCATCGACCTGTACCACCCCTACCACCAGTACCACTTCCTGCGCATGCGCCCTGCCCGCGGTACAGCCGCACTCACCACTGGGAGGCGGCCCGACGCCTGACGCTATTCTATTATTGTTAATGGAAATGCGCCGTTTTGCCCTTTAAAAAAGAAGCCTTTGCCAAACAGGGGTTTGTCATGACAACAGAGTCGGTGGTCGGGCCCGGCTTGGCTGCTGAGGTTCCGCTGACTGAGCACGGGCCGGCACTCCGTATAATAAAGGCGCCCTGCCGACACCTCCCCACCCCCCTACACACACACCCAACCCCTACACACACACACACACACCACTCACCCTGCACCAGTAGGAACCGGTCTGTCCCTACAATGGGATAGTTTTTTGTTGTTGCAGGTATGCTAATGGTTCTAATTGCAATGGCCGTGAGAAGTGGGTCGAGCTGGTGGAGGACGTTCAAAACACTACCGAAGTTCAAAACACTATCCTGACACAGCAGTGGGGGTTGTCGTGCCGCAAAATGTACATATTGGTATGCGTATAGATATTGGTATACACTGACCGTACTGCGATGTTTGAAGCATGTATTAGTAGTATATGTTGATAGTGCTGCAGCGTCTAACCATGTATTAGTATACATTGATAGTGCTGCAGCGTCTAACCATGTATTAGTATACATTGATAGTGCTGCAGCGTCTAACCATGTATTAGTATATGCTGATAGTGCTGCGGCGTTTAACAATGTGTTAGTAGTAGGCTTATATGCTGATAGTGCAGCAACATCTACACCACGTATTAGTATACACTGATAGTGCTGCAGCACTTATCACCATGTTAGTAAACACTGATAGTGGTGCAGCGCTTAACAATGTACTAGTATACACTGCCAGTGCTGCAGTGTCTGGACCACATATTAGGATACACTGATAGTGCTGTGGCACTTAACAACGCATTAGTATACACTGATAGTGCTGCAGCATATAATAATGTATTAGAGTATATGCTGATAATGCTGTGGCATCTGCACCACGTGTAGTATATGCTGATAGTGCTGCAGAATTTAATTATGTATTAGTAGTATATGCTGATAGTGCTGTGGCATCTGCACCACATATTAGCATATGCTGATAGTGCTGCAGCAGTTAACAATGTATTAGTATATGCTGATAGTGTTGTGGTGTTCAACAACATCTTAGAAGAGCAGACAGGATGGCAGAATGAATTGAGCATCCCTCTCCTGTTGAGGGAGATTGGGGGATCCGAAACCATGGGTTTCTGGGCTCAAACTCTGGTTGAGTCAAACCAATGACATAAAATTTGATACTTCTCACTTCCTAGCCAGGCGCTTTTGCATTATTAGGATATGGCAAGGACAGGTTGGCTCAGTGTCATGATAATGTGACTGAGTGGGATATCAGGTCATGGTACTGTTGGCGTGGTCTCTCAGTGGGGCAGCACTATAACATCGCCATGAGTGTGCACTGTCACAAGTTGATATGCATCCTGATATGTTGCTAGGATGCAAAACAAGAACAAACGTACAAAGCCAAACACACTTCCCACCCTACTGCCCCAGCGGGTTGCCTACTCGGTAGAGTGGGCCTCACGTGCAGAAGGTCGGGAGTCCGGTTCCCGGTCGAGTCAAACCATTGACTTTAAAATTGATACTTGTCGCTTCCTAGTCTGGCGCTCGGCATCATTAGGATAGGGCAAGGTTTGCTCAGTGTCAGGCTAATGTGACTGAGTGGGATATCGGGCCGGTGGCCTGGTCTCTCACTGGGGCAGCACTATAAAGTCCAATACTGTGCACTGTCACAAGTCGGTATCCATCCTGATATGACCTTAGATGATGCTAGGACATAAAACAACTAACAACAACCCTACGGACTCACCTTACTACATACTGCTCCACCCTAAGAAAATGGAATAGTGTTCTGAACTTAAAGGTAGTGTTTTGAACTTAAGGATACTGTTTTGAGCATGGCCACGGTAGTGTTTTGAACCTACCTTCAACCAGGTTGTAAACACTACAGTAGTGTTTGAACTGAGGTTGTATACACTACTGTAGTGTTTTTGTGGGGTAGTGTTTTTGTGGGGTAGTGTTTTGAACTTACTACACCGGCATTCAGACGTAGAGTCGTCCGACACACTGCAAATATAGCCACTTGTCTGTGAACGGACGGGGAGCGGTGATTTACAGCAGGTCCCACCCACGCACCGGGCCGGTGGGACCTGGAACCATTGCCCGTTTGATTATCCCGTGTGTGCGGGTGTGGGCGGGTAGTGCGGGTGTGGGCGGGTAGTTGCTTCTTTGTTGGTGTACGTCCTGGCAACACCTAAGGTAATATCAGGACGAGTACCGACTTGTGGCAGTGTGCACTCATGGCGACTTCATAGTGCTGCCCAATGTGGAAATCAGGTCGCGATGGCTGAATCGGTAGAGCGCAGACTTCCCATGTGGAAGTTCGGGAGTTTGAAACCCGGCCGAGTTAAACCAATGACTTATAAATGTGATACTTGGCACTGCCTAGCCATGCACTTGGCCTTAATAGGACATAGCAAGGACTGGTTATCTCAGTATAAGAATAATGTGACTGAGTGGGAAATGTCATCGTATCGGTATACCTGATCTTCTATGCTAGTGGGGCAGCACTATAAAGTCGCCATGAGTGCGCATTGTCACAAGTCAGTACCCATGCTGATATGACTAGATGTTACCTGGATGTAAAACCCCAACAAACATAGGTTTGTGGGTTGGGTGGGTGCTGGTCGGGCCAGTCCGCATTATTGACCCGCCTCAGTGAAGTCACATGGTGCAATCACGCGGTACAATCACGCGGTACAATCACGTGGTACAATCACGCGGTACAATCACGTGGTACAATCACGTGGCCGAGGGGGGCAGCAGCCACACCGCAGATTGATTGGGCTCGTCTCTCAGACCGTACGGAGGCATCATTAGGTACATAGGCCACTAATGGACCCGTGATAGAAGAGGATTCTAAAGAAAGAGTCTAAAATGCTCAAAAAGGGGCTTGTGCCATGAAAGCGCCTGCAGAAGTAGAACAATGCGACGCTGGAATAATTGTCAATCTGAGTCCATTTGCTGCGTTCCGTAAACTACGTGAATGGACCAGGGTTTCCTTTGTGTCTCAGAATAAATGAGCACGGCCTCATATCATAGAGAGCCGGCCTTCTGCGGTATAGAACGGGGGGTGGTGACGAGGTGCTGGTAGTACGGGGGCCTCAATTAGTGCTGCAGCGTGCTGCCCGTGCTGCCCGTGCTGCCCGTGCTGCCCGTGCTTCCCGTGGTGCCCGTGATGCCCGTGATGCCCGTGATGCCCGTGATGCCCGTGATGCCCGTGCTACATCGCGATGCCCGTGATGCCCGTGCTGTCCGTGCTGTCCGTGCTGCCAGTGCTGCCAGTGCTACCAGTGCTGCCAGCGCTGCCAGTGCTGCCAGTGCTGCAGGATGCTGTCCGTGCTGGCCGTGCTGCCCGTACTGTCCGTACTGTCCGTGCTGCCCGTGCTGCCCGTGCTGCAGCGTGCGGCCCGTGCTGCCATACTACCGTGCTGCCAACGGTACTATCCTTATACCCCACGTGACACTCCGCCCAATGCCGCGCCTTTATTAAGCCCATAAAGAACGTGTCTATTACATTAAAGAAATGACGCGCAGCCCGCCACGCAGATTACGAGCCCGGCCTTATCTGTTTTTGGTAGACAAGCCCTGATTGTGGCAGATAATGCTGGAGAAGGAGCCACTGGGTACTACATGGGGCGAGACCGGCGGGGGGGGGGGGGGGGGGGGGCAGCTTAGTGTGCGCCGCGTGTGGTCACTGTGGTGCAGCTCTAACTATATTATTAGTATAATCCACAATTACCCAGCATTCCCTCGGACAGCCGCCCGACGTAATGCAGTACATGTTGCGACTGAAGATCATCTGGCAACCTTCATGTCGGAGCTGCCGCACCAGACGGGGTGGCCGAATGAGTTGAGGGTCCGTCTCCTGTTTTGGGGCGATCAGGGGATCAGAACCGATGAGTTTGTGGGTTCAAACCCTGGTCGACTCACACCACTGATTTAAAAATGTATAGTTATCTCTTCCTAGACAGCCGCTCGGCATTATTAGGATAGGGCAAGGACTGGTTGGCTCGGTGTCAGAATAATGTGACTGACTGTGTCAGACCCACCCGAGGCAATAACTTACTAAATTAATATTTGTCAGACCCACCGGAGTCAATGACTTACTAAATTAATATGTGTCAGACCTACCGAATCAATGAGTTACTAAATTAGTGTATTTGGCAGCCCCACCGAGTCAATGACTCACTAAATTAATATTTGGCAGCCCCACTGAGTCAATGACTTACTAAATTAATATTTGGCAGCCCCGCCGAGGCAATGACTTACTAAATTAATAATTGTGAGACCCATCGAGTCAATGACTTACTAAAGTAATATTTGTCAGACCCAGCAAGTCAATGACTTATTAAATTAATATGTGTCAGACTCACCCGAGTCAATGACTTACTAAATTAATATTTGTCAGACCCAACTGAGTTACTGACTTACTAAATTAATATTTGTCAGACCCACCCAAGGCAATACCTTACTAAATTAATATTTTTCAGTACCTAATCTGGTGTTTGGCATTACTAGATTACTAAAGCCCCAGTCACACCTCACATGACTGGGGAACCGGACATGAACCGGACATTGTCCGGTGAAATACGGCAATGTCCGGTACATGTCAGGTACGTGTCCAGTACCCATCCGGTGGTGTCCGGCATAGTCAGGAAGTGTCCGGCGGTGTCCGGTACAAGTTTTGAACATGCACTAACATTGAACCGGCCGCCACCGGACTGAAGTGTATGGTTGGTGTCCGTTTTAAGTCCGTTTCATCTGGTTCATGTCCGTTACTCATCCGTTAGGAATCCATTTTGTATCCTGAAGAGTCCGTTGATGGTGCTGCAGGAATTCTGTCCTTCGGTTTTTGGCGCATCCGTGAACAGTCCGGTAGGTGTCCGGTAGGTGTCCGGTTGGTGTCCGGTTGGTGTCCGGTTGGTGTCCATTTGCTGTCCATTTGGTGTCCGGTCCGTCCGTTTGACGTCCGTTTGACGTCCGTTTGACGTCCGTTTAGCGTCCGTTTAGCGTCCGTTTCATCCGGCGGCCATTGCAACAGTTTGTCAGCAGACACCACCGCTACTAGAAAATTCTTTGTCCGGTGGTGTCTGGTACTTAGTCCGGTGAGGTGTGACTGGGCCTTTAGATACTAACTCCCGATCTCCCGCATACGAGGCCTGCGCTCTACCGATTAAACCACCACGCCCGGTCGGGACTGCGTCCAAGCCACAAATATCAATCAGGACCGACGCGAGACGCCGGACCCGGGATAATCCAACTGCAAGAAATCAAATTCAATTACCGCAGTGACGTCACGACGGCGCTGTCACGTGACCGGGCCCGTTGTCGTATATGGGAGGAGGTGTTTTGTAATAAAGTACTAATTTTGTTGTTCTTTACAAATAAGGCTGGTCCACTTCTCTACGTATGTGTTTTGTTAAACACACGCGGCACACTGCGTCTAGCTTCAAATGGTCGATGTCACATTAAGAACGCGGATGTGAAGTTTGTGAAGGGAGAGGGTGAGGTAGAGGGGGGGAGGTGGTGGAGAGGGAGTAGGAGTGGAGGGGGAGGGAGAAGATGGCAGACCGGAAGGTGGAGGAGGAGCGAGCAGGTGGAAGGGTGAGCGAGGTGGTGGGAGGGGGAGTGGAGGGGGAGTGGAGGGGGGGAGTGGAGGAGGGAGTGGAGGAGGGAGTGGAGGGGGGAGTGGAGGGGGAGTGGAGGGGGAGTGGAGGGGGAGTGGAGGGGGAGTGGAGGGGGAGTGGGGGGGGGAGGGGGAGTGGAGGGGGAGTGGAGGGGGAGTGGAGGGGGAGTGGAGGGGGAGTGGAGGGGGAGTGGAGGGGGAGTGGAGGGGGAGTGGAGGGGGAGTGGAGGGGGAGTGGAGGGGGAGTGGGAGGGGGAGTGGAGGGGGAGTGGAGGGGGAGTGGAGGGGAGTGGAGGGGTAGTGGAGGGGGTAGTGGAGGAGGAGAGAGGGTAATGGAGGGGGACTGGAAGGGGAGAGGGGAGTGGAAGGGGAGAGGGGGAGTGGAAGGGGAGAGGGGAGTGGAAGGGGAGAGGGGAGTGGAAGGGGAGAGGGGAGTGGAAGGGGAGAGGGGAGTGGAAGGGGAGAGGGGAGTGGAAGGGGAGAGGGGAGTGGAAGGGGGGAGTGGGAGTGGAAGGGGGGAGTGGGAGTTGAGGGGGGGTGGAGGGGGCAGAGTGGAGTGGAGGGGGTGTGGAGGGGGCAGCGTGGAGGGGGGAGAGGGGAGTGGGAGAGGGAAGAGGTGGGAGGGGGGTTGGAGGGCGAGGGCCTAGAGGGGATTGGCGGCCAAGGGGGCTTGTCGACATTCTTCATTGCTTGAAAGCTTCCTTGGTACACATTTGCCATGGGGATCGATGTTGTTTGTTAGCGTTGATGATAGAACAGTCGGGAGTGGTTTCTTGACTGGCTTCAGTAATGGGGGCGGTGGCTTCCACTGTTGCATTGTGGTTATTGTTGGTGCCTGCTGCTGACGTATTTACAGGACATCGTATCCTATGGGGCAGTGATAAAGCTTGATGAACAACATAAGATATCCTTTACCCCAAATATAAAAAGAACACACATCTAAAAATAACAAACACACAAACGACACAGCATCAACAACTAACCCCCAAAAAGCATCATCTTTCCCAGAGCCCTGTTGGCACCTATCGGGTGGTGCTGGAACTACACTCAGGCCACCCGCCGAGAACCAGCTTGCCAGCTTTTTCTTATTGGCTAACCGCTAACCCAAAAAGGCGGCGCTTGACAGGTTTCATGACTCTGGAGGAGTAATGTACAGACCTGCTGAGGTCCTTCAATCAATTCCCAAGTTTGCCGACAGTCCATCAGAATCAGCATAAATAAGTGATAATAGGTGGAATTGCCAATTCACTTAGGCATTGCCTTCGACACACCGAAAATGGTTCCCCATGACTTGCATTTTTCGTGAGATGGCTGGTCGCATCAGGATGTCTGATGTTGACAAGGCTTCCCCTCTGACCAAGGTGCCTCTCTGCTGTGTGAAATCAAGTCAGGATGTCACAAAGACCTGCTTTATAGAAAACATAACAATTGGGTATGGATGGTAACAGGAGGGCCCGGAAATGTGTCTGTTTTATTTCATGAAGGTCATAACATACAGAATTCATAATGTCTTCGGTGTACCCGTTTTAAAACATTGGGGCTTTTGATCTGCTTAATTTATGTGTAACAAGAACCAGAGAAATTGCCAGGAAGGGGAAAAGAGTTCTAATATGTGTTCTGTAGTGAACTCACTTCATGAGTTAACGTGTTATATAGCTAAGATGGGATGTATCTGGCTGCACTCACCTCCTCAGTTAAAGTGTTATCTAGATCTAGATACAGGGAGAGGTATGGTAGGCTGCACTCACCTCACTAGTTAAAGTGTTATCTAGATCTAGATACAGGGAGAGGTCTGTCAGGCTGCACTCACCTCCTCAGTTAAAGTGTTATCTAGATCTAGATACAGGGAGAGGTGTAGTAGGCTGCACTCACCTCACTAGTTAAATTGTTATATATGTATTCATATATGTACGGGTGTAGTAGGCTGCACTCACCTCACTAGTTAAAATGTTATCTATGTATTCATATATGTACGGGTGTAGTAGGCTGCACTCACCTCACTAGTTAAAATGTTATATATGTATTCATATATGTACGGGTGTAGTAGGCTGCACTCACCTCACTAGTTAAAATGTTATCTATGTATTCATATATGTACGGGTGTAGTACTAGAAGGCTGAACTCACCTCACTAGTTAAAGTGTTATAAGTGTACACATATATGTAGGGGTGTAGTAGGCTGCACTCATCTCACTATTTAAAGTGTTATGTATGTATACATATATGTCGGGGTGTAGTAGGCTGCACTCACCTCACTAGTTAAAATGTTATCTATGTATTCATATATGTAGGGGTGTAGTAGGCTGCACTCACCTCAGTAGTTAAAATGTTATCTATGTATTCATATATGTCGGGGTGTAGTAGGCTGCACTCACCTCACTAGTTAAAATGTTATATATGTATGCATATATGTAGGGGTGTAGTAGGCTGCACTCACCTCACTAGTTAAAGTGTTATATATGTATGCATATATGTAGGGGTGTAGCAGGCTGCACTCACCTCACTAGTTAAAGTGTTTTATATGTATACATATATGTAGGGGTGTAGTAGGCTGCACTCACCTCACTATTTAAATTGTTATATATGTATACATATATGTAGGGGTGTAGTAGGCTGCACTCACCTCACTATTTAAAGTGTTATATATGTATGCATATATGTAGGGGTGTAGTAGGCTGCACTCACCTCACTAGTTAAAGTGTTATATATGTATGCATATATGTAGGGGTGTAGTAGGCTGCACTCACCTCACTAGTTAAAGTGTTATATATGTATACATATATGTAGGGGTGTAGCAGGCTGCACTCACCTCACTAGTTAAAGTGTTATATATGTATACATATATGTAGGGGTGTAGTAGGCTGCACTCACCTCACTAGTTAAAGTGTTATATATGTATTCATATATGTAGGGGTGTAGTAGGCTGCACTCACCTCACTAGTTAAAGTGTTATATATGTACACATATATGTAGGGGTGTAGCAGGCTGCACTCACCTCACTAGTTAAAGTGTTATATATGTATGCATATATGTAGGGGTGTAGTAGGCTGCACTCACCTCACTATTTAAAGTGTTATATATGTACACATATATGTATGGGTGTAGCAGGCTGCACTCACCTCACTAGTTAAAGTGTTATATATGTATGCATATATGTAGGGGTGTAGTAGGCTGCACTCACCTCATTAATTAAAGTGCCATATGTGTATACATATATGTCGGGGTGTAGCAGGCTGCACCCACCTCATTAAGTAAAGTGTTATATATGTATACATATATGTCGGGGTGTAATAGGCTGCACTCACCTCACTAGTTCAAGTGTTATATATGTATACATATATGTCGGGGTGTAGCAGGCTGCACCAACCTCACCAGATAAAGTTATATATAACCGCACGCTTGTGGGCACGCTTCTTGAATCAAGGAATCTAGATAGTCCTGTGGTTAGGCTGCCGGCTCTGGAACGGAAGGAATGTGAGTTCGGGGCCCACTGTAGCCACGGTGACTATGTGGGTGTAGCGGGCCCCAACACTCTGACGTCTGTGAGAGCCTGGTGAGGGACAGCACTGCTCTCTGAGAGTCGCTTCCGGTCTAACCTAGCCTGAGGGGTCTCTGGTGTCAAGTTGTGTCAATTAGGGGTCACTTAACCCAAATGACCCGCTTCAATGAAACAATGTTGTGGAGTGACGTTACACAGCCGCACTCATCCAGGACGATGCAGTCGGCTTAATTGATAGGACTGAAACACGCTAAGACTTGTAGCTTATTGGGATGGAGGCTGGTTGTAAATGCGCAACCCACTATGGATCAAGAAACTGCTGAGGACAAACAACATGAAGCCTGTTTAAATAACAACACAATTAAAGTGCCTGAACTATACCTCAGAAACTATGTGCACCGGACATGGTGGCCAAATTGGTAGAGCGCAGGCTTCCTGTGATGAAGGTTGGGAGGTTGAATACCGGCCGAGACAAACCAATGACTTACAAAAATGCTGCTCAGCATTACTAGGATAGGACAAGGACTGGTTAGCTGAGTATCAGGATAATATGACGTACTAGGTGTGTCCTGAATACCTCTAGGTGCGGCATACTAATACATCTAACTATCCTAGACACATCTATATGCTGTATAAGCCAGTATACAAGTATAATTATCCATAAACTGATTAACCTATAACTGTGTCTCTAGTTGGCACCTGAATGACACAACACAACTAATGACACTCAACTACTCAAGCAACTGCTCAGGCCCTCTGCCTCACCTGGTGCTGCCACCTGGCCTATTCAGCTCTCCTGGGGCCATATATATGTGTCGGTGTTAGCGAACCAAAACTGGATTTGGACGGGATTTCTGATTTAGCGCCGAAAAGTCAGTATGTATGGTGCAGTGTTACGGTAACACCGCAAGTTTAACGTCACCTACACTAACACCAAGCCATAGCAAGTTTAACGTTGGTGTTAGGTACCGATTAGGCCCAAATCTATTCAATGCTATCATATTTAACAGGTCTACATACTCAAAACATGAAATTTCATTAAATTAACCCTAAAATCAAACCGATATTAATGCCACCGCTACATCGGTGGCAATATTAATATTGTCGAATTGACAAATGTAAACTAAACAATGCACCGCCGCCCGCCGCCCACCGCCCGCCGCCGCATTGGTGGCGATATATTAGAGCCAAATCTATTCAATGCTATCATATTTAACAGAATTACATACGCAATAAGTGAAATTTCATCAAATTAACCCTAAAATCGAAGCGATATTAATGCCGCCGCCAAATTTTGGTAAAATTAAACCAATAATCAAACCGATATTAATGCCACCGCCACCGCCGGATCGGCGGCGATATTGTGAAATAGCGGTGCTCGCCAGCAACAGGCTCAGCAATAAGAAGGCTCACTGGTGCCCGGCAATCTTAGGGACCGATTAAGCCCAAATCTATTCAATGCGATCATATTTAACAGAATTACATACTCAAATCATGAAATTTCATTAAATTAACCCTAAAATCGAACCGATATTAACATCGCCACCGCCCCCACTGCCGCCGCATCGGCAGCAATATTGTCAAATAACGGTGCTCGCCGGCAACAGGCTCAGTGGGATTTCCCAAATCTATAAATAGCGCATCGGTTAGCTAATTCCGCCGTGCTTTGGCCACATACATTTCCCGTCACACATGTTCCAACACCGACGTTAGCTAACCCACCAGCCGCCCTTAACACCAGAGCCGATAAAATGTTTTTCATACATTTGGCCCCTGGCTCTGCTTCATGCCTGTACCACTCTCTCAAATTGTTTTATTACATGCATATATATCATGGAAGTAGCTTTCGCAATAAAATTGTGACAAATTCCAGTCTTATTTAGATCCACATATCCGGGAACTGCTCCTCTTGCTGCAGTCATCTGTGGCTGCTGCACATTGCGGACATTCTAGCCACCAATCATGGACGCGTTCAGCAGGTGCACTATTTATTGTAGGGACATGGTTGTTGGAGCTTTACATCCAAGCTCACATCAGGACGGTTACCGACTTGTGACAATGCACCTATTCAAGGTGACTTCATAGCGCTGCCCCAGTGGGAGACCATGCCACCGGCACCATGACCCAATATCCCACTCAGTCACATTATCCTCATATTAAGCTAACCAGTCGTTGCCCTATCCTAGTATTGCTGAACGCCGGGCTTGGTAGTGACAAATTGTTTGTTTGTTGTTGTTTTACGTCCTAGCAACATCTCAGGTCATTTCAGGACGGGACTAGTGACAAATATCAATGTTGTAAGTGATTCCTTTGACTCCGCCGGGTTTTCAAACTTCTGAAATTCCTTTGCACAGGAAGTCTGTGCTCTTACTACTTCAGCCACCACGCCGGTGCAAAAACATGTTGAAGGTTCATGGAGCGAAGGTCAAAGACGGGTCCAGGCACATGCAGCGAATTGTGAAAACAAAGCAGGCTTTGAATTCCATAGCATTGACAGAAAATCCCTTCAACAAATAAAGCACATGTCGGTGCATCTGTGGTTCACAATGTTGCAGTAATGGTATTACTGAGCCGACATGTACATAGTGCATGCATGACTGGGCACATGAAGTCGTCACGCTCCAGGAACCCGCCATGCACACACACACACTCATACCCCGTGTGACCACTACACTCATGAAGCATTCTATCCAGTCCTGACAACTGTTAGTTGATGCTGACTGACTTAACACCTGCAACTTTCTCGACTTTCTCAGACAATATTACCTCTATTCTAAATGTACAGTATTCATCCCACGTGTATAATCACACAGATCTAGTCTCGAGAGTTCATGTGCAAATTGGTTGAATTTCACAAAGATAACATAGGCTATTTAATGTATAAGGTACTATGTGATAATAAATACTACATGTTGTCCACAAACAGTAACTATTATCATGCCATTGTGTGGCACACTAGTCCATATTAATTCCTATTCTTTCCCAATGCTTCCCATTCTTTCATATTTCCTCCATATTCCTCTTTCTCTCCGATCCGCGCATATTCTTGCCTCTTCTTGCCTCTGCTTGCCTCTTCTTGCCTCTTCTTGCCCCTTCTTGCCTCGTCTTGCCTATTCTTGCCTAGGTGTGCCTCTTCTTGCCTCTTCTAGCCTCTTCTAGCCTCTTCTTGCCTCTTCTTTCGCATTCATGCCTTTTCTTACCTCTTCTTACCTCTTCTTGCCTCTTCTTGTCTCTTCTTGCTTATTATTGCCTATTCTCGCCCATTCTCAATATCACCTCTCTCACCTCTTATCGACTATTCTCGTCTCTTATTGCCTCGTATTGCCTCTTATTGCCTCGTATTGCCTCTTATTGCCTATTATTGCCTTTTATTGCCTCTTATTGCCTCGTCTTGCCCCGTATTGCCTCGTATTGCCTCTTATTGCACTTTCGTGCCTCTTATTGCCTCTTCTTGACTATTCTTGACTTTCTTGACTATTCTTGACTATTCTTGCCTCTTCTTGACTATTCTTGCAAAGTATGGCCTATCTTTTCCCTGTATTCCTATTTTTCCGATATTATCCTATTTGTTCATATTCTCGCCCCTTCTTTATTATTTCCCATTCTTCAATGTTCTTCTCATCTCTTCCATATTCTTCCACATTCCATCCATTTCTTCCCATTAGTCGTTATTAATATTATTGCCTATTCTTTCCGATTCCTGCGATTTCTTCCCTAATCTTCGCTATTCTTCTTTATTCTCCCTTATTGTTCCCCATTAATCCCTATTATTCCCTTTTGTTCTCTAATCTTCCCAATAGTTTCTGGTTCTTCCTTGTTCCTTTATATCCTTCCTATACTTCCATGTTTTCCATTTCCGCCAACACTTCTCTATTCTTCCCAATCCTTCCCCAGTCTTTCCCCTTCCTCCCTAATCTTCACTACACACCCTTCCCTATATCCTTCCTTATTATTATTGATTCTGGGATAGCCGGGCAGCTTTGAGACTGCTTGCGTTCGATATAACTGCTGGCGACCATTTCGTGCTATAATGCGGCATATAGTACAGTGGGCTGCGATCTCGGGCCACCATTAAGTAGAGATCAATCATGACGGCCTGCATTTAACAGACGCTTAAAGGGAGCACTCAGCGCCCGCTAAAGCAGCAGACCTCCCTAAAAGGGTTCCGTCTATATATATATATAATATATAATATATATATATATACATCTGCCTCACGCAACTGGCAGATCACGTGACCCGTCCCCTGGCCATTCCCTTCCGGATTTCTACTTACCGCAAACCTTGGAATCGTATATAAAAACACGCATGTAGGAACAGATATTGTTTAGACTGTCATTTCAGAGTGAAAGGCCCCCTTCTTCCCAACCTCCTCTCCGCACCTCCTCCCACACCACACCTGACGTCATCCACGACCACGCCCAGCAACTCATTCCCAACCGCACCTAGCACCTCCTCCCTCCGCCAAACCTCACCTCCTCACCCTCCACCCCATCTCTTCCCCACCACATCCCACATCCCCGCCACACCCACCTCATTCCCCACCACACCCCGCCTCCTTCCTCACCACACCCCACCTCGCCCACCACACCCAGTCTCCTTCCCACCACACCCCACCTCCCCACCACACCCCGCCTCCTCCGCCACCAAACCCCGCCTCCTTCCCACCACACCCCACCTCGCCCACCGCCCCCACCTCCTCCCAACCACACACCCCACCTTTTCCCCACACCTCACCTTTCCTTCACACCCCACCTTTCCCCCATACCCCGGCTCCCCCACACCCCACCTCATCCCACCACAACCCACTCCACCGCACCACACCTCGCCTCCCCCCACAACACCCCACCTCCCCCTATCCCCGTGTGACTGAGTGGCCTGGCGTGGAGTGGTGGTTTTTAAGGCCTGTCTTCACGCGCATGCGCTCCTGTGTTAGCGCCTGGCGGGTCATGTGACGGGTCAGTGCAGGTCAATGATGTGGCTTCACCTGGTCTAATAAAGCTCGCTGGTTCCATCTGATGCCGCTAGGTGGCCGGCGCTGCTCCGGGTCGCCACGTCGCTGTAGCAGTTCACCGTCTGTGTGGTGGCTTTGAAATTAAGCTTGTTTTATTTAACGACGCCTCTAGAGCGAAGTGATTTTCATATCATTGGCTATTGGACATCAAACATATGGTCATTCAGACATATTTCTTTCGAGGAAACCTGCTGCTGCCACATAAGCGAGTCTTTTAGATAAACAGCAAGGGGTCTTTTATATGCACTTTCCCACAGATAGGACAGCACATACCACGTGTGGTGGTAGTGAGATCTTGGTTTAGGTTGTATATAATATAACAAATTATCTAAATATTATTTATCGAAGTCACTCTTAAGTGCCCACGTTAGGTAGTTCCGTGTGTTGGAGCAGCCTGAGCATGTTTCATTTGCCGATGAGTAGGCAAACTCCCCAGTAAGTGGCTCACATGTGACTGCATTCCTGCGTATCGGGCCCCATTTGAAATGAAATTGTGCTCAATCAAATAATAATGGTAGGTTGATAGTGTTTGGTCAGCCAGAGTCATTGTTCTCAACCAGTCATCACTGGTCTTGTTGATTATTGAGATGTTGATAGTGTTTGGTCAGCCAGAGTCATTGTTCTCAACCAGTCATCACTGGTCTTGTTGCTTATTGAGATGTTGATATTGTTTAGTCAGCCATATTCATTGTTCTCAACCAGTCATCAATGGTATTGTTGCTTATTTAGATATTGATAGTGTTTGGTCAGCGAGAGTCATTGTTCTCAACCAGTCATCACTGGTCTTGTTGCTTATTGAGATGTTGATTGTGTTTGGTCAGCCAGAGGCATTGTTCTCAGCCAGTCATCACTGGTCTTGTTGCTTATCGAGATCCAAATTATATTCGCATAATGCACTGCATCGTATATGAGGCATGCATCTTTGCACATCAGGGAGCGTGACGTAGCTCAGGCGATAGCGTGTCTACCTGTGAAGGTGCTGGTCATCCTATCGATCCTATTTTCCATTCCAACAACTGGTCCACAACTGTTTCATCAAAGATTGTGGTATGTGCTGTCCTGTCTGTGGGAAAGTGCATATAAAAGACCCCTTGCTGCTTATCGGAAAGAGTAGCATATGTGGTGGCAGTAGGTGTCATCCAAAGAAATATGTCAGAATAACCATATGTGTGATGTTCAATAGCCGATGATACAAAAATCAATGTGCTCTAGAGGCATCATTAGGTAAAACAAACTTTACTTTTTCATATTGCACATCCGCCCGCCACTCACAAGACTGCCAGGGCCTGACACTATTCAGCCGGAAGTGACGTAGAACCCCCTTTACCTAAAGGTCGCCTCACGTGACCCAGGCAGCCCTCCATATTTAACACCAACACGGTCCAATATGGCGACCTACCCACTGCATATTCGGCTATTAATAACCATGGGAGTTATTTATAGCCACATCTAGGTCAGGGGACTTCTTGGGGCAGGCTGTTACTATCAGGGTCACATGATCTCGTACAGTGACGTAGACTACGGGACATCCACACGCGTTGATTGATTTCTCTATGAAATATTTAACCCATTATGGGAAAAAAGAAAATATCAATTGTCCCCAACTACTCGTTTTCTTAGGCAGCTACTGTTTTGATGACGAATGGTAACAACCAAACACTTTTGCTAGAATATGATAGTGGAAAGTCGACGTTATAACAATCAATAGCTCACTGAATGTTTATGAGGATGTTATAGTGAACGTGCATGTTGCATTGTCTTTGTTTCTAGTGTAAAAATATACGGATTTTCGGTTCAGAATTATATATTGGCAAAGAGCATTATTATTCTTGGACGAGGGAGTGGGGACAAGGTTATGTAAACTAAAAGCAATAATGTCCCACTCCCTTTCTCACATGATATAAGCTATGTGAAATATATGTTCCTACATGATGCCTGAAATTAAGTAAGAGATGTTCCTATATAAGAAGACAGTACATGATTATTGACATGTTTCTCTATGCATCCATAAAGAGTGCAATTGGAGAAAAGGTCTATTGTAACTCTCTGCAGCTACCTGTCCACCCATGACCACGGGGGGGGGGGGCCACCAGCCTAATTTGCATATGCACCCACAGCACCACCTGCAGCTGAGTTGAGTGACAGCCACCACCACTGGGGGGTGGCTCCCACCCCGGCTGTGGGGGTGCCTGATTGGCTGACTGTGGGACTGCCCAGTCACCTATGCCATCTTGGCCCTCTGACCACACTAGCCTCATTCTGAGATTCATTAATTATTCAAGACTCTGCTTCAGACACACTGAAGAGAGATCACTCTACTCCTGGCTCTTGAGTGAGACACAACTACTCTAGAGCAGGACCCCAGACACTCTGTCTGATGCTAGGCAAATTCATATAGCTAAATTGAGTTGAGTGCAACACCTAAGGGACTCCGGTTCAATGGGCTGTAGGCACTGATTCTTATACAGGCTAAATTAGTAATGAGATTCTGTGTGGACAGAAGGTAAGGGGTGTGGGTGATAGGTCACTAGTAGGTGTACAGGAGTTGATGCAATAAAGCACAACTTCTTCACTGTTGATCTGCGTGACTTGTCTTCCCTTTGTTCTTTAGGAGTTTGTAGGAGGGTTGTTTAAGGGATGCATCAGGGAGTGAGATGAAGGGGAAGAGTTTTGTAGTAGTATCTGTTGTTCATGCGGCCGGGCATCCAGTAATATTATACTAGGTTTGTCTGTCATATCATGGATGGTTATAAACAAGCACACAAAGGAATATCAACATACAAATACCAAATACAAATATCAATTGCTGATTTATTTGTATCAATGTGTGAAATGCTTACCTATGAATATAGATACAGGGACATCACTGATTCCAGTTAAAACAAATTCAATTGCAGATTTGTTGCAGTGATGTATTTTGCATCAGTATGAACTTTAATATAAAGCAACATTGGTTGCTCAGCTGGAATATCACGCCTTGTGGAAGCCGTACAGTCACCTTACTGCATGTTTGTCGTAAATAGAACACAACTGACGTCATATAAGTCTACTCATATATTATTAAGTCCAGGTACAAAGTATAGCAAGGCCACGTTTGAATAAGTAACAGTAAAACAATGATAGATTTAAAGAAAAGTTGTATTTACCTGTCACAATAGGTCGCTCTGATTTCTCTTCATCACTAAACACACATGGTGCAATTTGGATAATTTACAATGATTTAGAGGCAACGAGTGTAGAACTAGCTGTGTACATGAACCCTGACTGGCCGACGAGGCTACTCCTCCGTCGGGACGTGAACCTGTGAGCATTACTCCCATCGATCCTCTTTACCGGAAGTTGTAAAATAAGGAGCAAAAGCAAAAGCTGTTTACAGGGGGAATCCTGAAAATAAAAAAAAAGTCATGTGTGTGTGGGGGGGGGGGGGGGGGGGGGGGGGGGCTCACGTGTTGGAGAGGGGTAGGGTCTAGCGCACATCCCTGGGGTAAGGTTTTATCTCTTTAACTTAACTAAAAACTAACCTCCGTGTAGCACACTATAAGCTCATTTGTTTGTTGGGGTTTTACATCCTAGCAGCATCTAAGGTCAGAGAATATGTGATCAGGCACGGACACCACGTAGCATTCAGGAACACCTTCTGTAGTATATGAATATCACTTTCATTTGCTTGTTGGGGTTTTAGATCTCAGCAACATCTATGATCATATCAGGATGGGTAATGACTTGTGGCAATGCACACTCATGGTGTCTTTATAGTCCTGCCCCTGTGGGAGAGCAGGCCAGAAGCAGAATGACCCGATATCCCACTCAGTCACATTATTGTAATGCTCTCTTGTCTGGTCTGCCGCTGTCAAGTATTTCAAAACTGCAACGTATACAGAATGCCGCTGCCAGGTTGTTCACGGGTACAACAAAATTTGATCACATCACTCCTGTGCTGAAATCATTACACTAGCTCCCTGTGGAGAAGAGAATTGATTTCAAGGTTCTGCTTCTTGTATATCGTGCCTTGCATGATCAGGCTCCAGAATATACAAGAGATATGCTCCAGGAGAGAACAAATGTTCGAACACTGCGCTCCACAGTCTCCAGCCAGTTAGCAGTTCCTTGGAGCAGACTCAAAGGCTTTGGGGATCGTGCTTTTAGTATTGCTGCCCCGAGACTGTGGAATGCTCTGCCAGGATATATCACTGATTGTAAATCTGTTGGTGTTTTTAAGAAAGGTCTTAAGACAAATTTGTTTAAATCTGCTTTTAACTAGGTGACATTTATTTTCCTGTATATTTGTTTGTTATGTAAAGCGCCTGAGAACGGCTTGCTGGATTGGGCGGTATATAAATGTTTTATTATTATTATTATCCTGATTGGAGCCTACCAGTCTTGCCCTATCTTAGTAATGCCGACTGACAGGCTCGGTAGTGACAAGTATCAATTTTGTAAATCGTTAGTTTGACTCGGCTGGGTTTTCAAACTCCCAACCTTTCTGCATGGGAAGTCTGCGCTCTACCGATTGGCTACTGATTGGGTAATCCCATTTGAAGTAGCTGTGAGTGCCAGCGTGCCAAGTCTTTGGTTTGACTCAGCCTAGGAATCAAAGCGAAGTTGTCTTAGACAGGATGAAGAGGGAACAGTGCAGTTGCATGTTGGTGACCCATCTCACAGCAGAGTGCAATATTCAGTTTGTAGAAAGGACTCTGAGCACGCCCGACGCCAAGCCTGAGCCTGTCCAGAGGAGCTGGGAACCTAGCAAGCCGGGAGTGTCCATCAGTCATGGGTGGCTGGGTGACCAGGAGGCGGCACGGTCACATGGTCACGCCTTAACCTATCATACACACGCGCGCACACTCGCAGACACACACACACACGCATACACATACATACACGCAGGCACACAAATACACACACACGGTCATCTACACTGCAGCTGGCCCCCACATCCCCCACATCCCCCACATCCCCCAACATCATACTAACATCCCACCACTCCCCCAGACCTGTGTCCAGCTCCTCCCCCGCCCCCTCCGTCCCCCGCCCCCGCCCTCCGCCCCCCTCCGCCCCCCTCCGCCCCCCTCCGCTCCCCTCCGTCCCCCTCCGCCCGCCCTCGCCCCGCCCCCATGCGCCCCCATCCCGCCCCATGCGCCCCCATGCGCCCCCATCGCCCATCCGCCCCCATCCGCCCCATCCGCCCCATCCGCCCCATCCGCCCCCATCCGCCCCCATCCGCCCCCATCCGCCCTCATCCGCCCCCATCCGCCCCCATCCGCCCCCATCCGCCCCCATCCGCCCCCATCCGCCCCCATCCGCCCTCAACCGCCCTCAACCGCCCCCATCCGCCCCGCCCATCCGCTCCCATCCGCCCCCATCCGCCCTCATCCGCCCCCATCCGCCCCCATCCGCCCCCAATCGCCCCCATCGGCCCCCATCTGCCCCGCCTGTTCCTCGCCTCACCGGACCCGAACTTCTCTCGCCGGTCACCGCTGCATCACCTGCCCGGCGGACCGTGTCCACTGCCCCCACCTTAACCCTTCCACCCTTGCCACCCCAGGCGCCCCTGACACCTCTGGCGCCCCTGCGCCCCTGACGCCCCCTGGCGCGCCATCTTGAAGACCGACATGGGGTGGGGGTCTGGTTGTGACAGCCGTCTCAGGGCGGGGCTGCATCGTGAGGAAGACGGAGCGAGGTGAATGTGGGGCGGAGTGGGGCGGGGTGGGACGGGGTGGGGCGGGGCGGGGCGGTGTGGGACGGGGTGGGACGGGGTGGGGCGGGGTGGGACGGGGTGGGACAGGGTGGGGCGGGGTGGGGAGGGTTAGGTGGAGCGGGGTTACAACGGACCACCCTCCCTCCCGCTCGCCAGTTTATGCCTACCCTTCCTCTTCTAATTTGTCACACCGCCTCTCTCCTCACCCCACGCCCCATCTCATCCCTCCCCACCCCACCTCGCCCCACCTCGCCCCACCTCGCCCCACCTCGCCCCACCTCGCCCCACCTCGCCCCACCTCGCCCCACCTCGCCCCACCTCGCCCCACCTCGCCCCACCTTGCCCCACCTCGCCCCACCACACCTCACCGTCTCAACTCTTCCCTCACATATCCCTTCCCTCTGCCCGTTCCTCTGCTTCCCGTCCCTTTGTCCCCTGAGTTTTGTCCCTCAATTAATTGACACAATGTCCCGTTCCATTCCCTCATCTGTATTTTACCTGCCCTTCACTGCCCTCCATTGCCCTCCACAGCGCTCCACTTGCCTCCACTACCCTTCATTGCCCTCCACTGCCCACTGCCATCCATTGCCCTCCACTGCCCTCCGATGCCCTCCGCTGCCCTCCGCTGCCTACTGCCCTCTGTCTCGCGCATGTTCCCTTCCTTGTCCCACGCTGCAGCGCGCTGATCCAGTATATTACCCAGAACACACGTGGACGCCTTTAACCCCGCCCCTGGGTTGCAGGGCCCTGCCCGACTACACATAGTCTGAGGCCCCCCCCCCTAGTCGTCACCCCCTCACATCCCAACCTACACACACACACACACACCTCACACACCTCACACACCTCACACATACGACACACACCATAGTCTGAGGGCCTCCCCTCCCCTGCTAGTCAGCACCCCCTCACAGCTCCACCCCCTCACACACCCCACACACCTCACACACCCCTGACACACCGTCACAAACGCCGTCACTCCTTCCTATCCCTTGACACCCCCTGACACACCCTGACACACACTGACACCCTCTCACACCCCCTGGACACACCCCTGACACCCCGTACCCTCGTACCCCCCGTACCCCCCGTGCCCCGTACCCAGTACCGCCACACCCCCGTAACACCCCCGTAACCCCGTAACCCCGTAACCCCGTACCCCCGTACCCCTGTACCCCATACCCCCGTACCTCCGTACCCCTGTACCCCCGTACCCCCCCGTACCCGTACCCCCCGTACCCGCCGTACCCCCCGTACCCCCCGTAGACCGCGTACCCCCGCACCCGCTGATACCTCACTCCTGAGACCCCCCTTCAGCCCTCATACCCCTCACCCCCTACCCCTCACACCCCTTCCGCCCCCTCCTCCCCCTCCGCGCCCCAGCCTGGTGCCGATCTGTAGGCGGGTCAGACGGCGCCCCGGTGCTACAGACGTCCGTGGTCAGACTAATCAGCACTGTGAGCCACTCCCACTGCCACCGCCCCGCCCCGCCCCGCCCCGCCCCGCCCCGCCCCGCCCCCGCCCGCCCCGCCCCGCCCCGCCCCCGCCCCCGCCCCGCCCCGCCCGCCCCGGCCCCGCGCCCGCCCCGGCCCCGCCCCGCCCCGCCCCGCCCCGCCCCGCCCCGCCCCGCCCCGCCCCCGCCCCGCCCCCGCCCCGCCCCGCCTCGTCCCGCTCCCCGCCCCGCCCCGCCCCGGCCCGCCCCGGCCCGCCCCGCCCCGCCCCGCCCCGCCGCCCCGCCCCGGCCCGCCCCGCCCCGCCCCGCCCCCGCCCCGCCCCGCCCCGGCCCCGCCCCGCTCGCCCCGCCCCGCCCCGCCCGCCGCCCCCGCCCGGCCCAGCCCTCCCCGCCCCGCCCCGCCCAGCCTCACCCCGCCCCTCATCCTTCCGTCCCGTGCATCTGACACCAAAGGTGACTTCCATACCTTGTCATTTACTGGCAGTTTCCCACATAGTCGTTAGATAACTAGATCATGTGACCTATTAGTCCTACCGACCGCCAGCACCCCATTCCACCCGGAAAATGTGGCCCCTTCGGAGCGGAAATCACCTTAACACCTTATATCAATTCGCTATCCTGCTGGAAAATAAAACACAAACTAATCAACCAATCATAAATTATTACAAAGCCTAATTTATTCTGTATTCCGGAAGTACACTTTTCTAGTTTGTCTCCAAATGAAACACCAACCTGTCTCCTAGTGCAGTGAGACGCTGATCATTACCCAGCTATGGCGCAGAGATGTGTGCATTATGGGTAATTAGGGTATGTGGCATCCACCAGTCACAGAGCAGCATGGCGGGGTGATAAAGCATCCATCATTGAGGTGGCTGTGGCCACTTATAACCCCGCAAAATAAACCCACCCTGACATAGTGCGCTCATTGCTGGGTAGCGATGCAGCAATTTGTGTTCTCTGTGGCAGAGTGGTTAGAGTGTCTGACTTTTTTCTATGTTTGACTCCTAATCTGAAGGTCGGTGGTTTGATTCCCCATGCCATCACAGCTGTGTATGACTTACAGCATCATCAAAGGCTAGTTACTCTCAATGCCATGTCCATGTGGTGTGGGAGGTTAAAATCCCTTGTGTCGGTAAAAGTGTAGGCTGGGGCTTTCTATCGCCCAACTGTCTAATGGTGAAAGAAAGACCATTCAGATTTATGCATGATAGGCAGTATAAATCTTCAAGAAAATTCTTAGCCACATTGCTGGACATCTTTTAAACAATATCTTTTGTTATTGTTGTAATTCTTCAAGTTTTTCCAATGAGGACCTTTCAGTTTGGATGAGTCTCTCATCAGATGGTGCACCATGCCGTTCCTTGCAATGCTTTGGTTGGATAGAAGCAGTTCCTTCTACTATAAAGTGTGAGGATTTGGGTGTGTGTGGTGGGGGTGCATAGGGATTTAGGGGTGTGTGGTGGGGGCTTAGGGATGTGGTGAGGGCTTAGGGATGTGGTGGGGGTCTAGGTGTGTGTGGTGGGGGTTGACGGTGAGTGTGATTGGGGTGTAGGTGGTTTGTGGTGGAAGTGTAGGGGTGCCTTGCAGAGCAGCACCTCACAATCTTTAGCATCGCTAAGCCCCGACCACACAGCTACACCCCCACCACATCCCTAAAACCCATGACACACCCCATGACAGACACCTATACCCCCTACATCCCATGTGACACACCTCTACCCCCAGTACCCGTTACATCCCAACCACACACCTAAACCCCCACCACACACTTACACTCACACCACACACATCCACTCCCACCACACAAATCTACACCTACTCCGCAATCACACACACCTATACCCCACCAAACACCACCACACGCCTACACACCACACACCTAACCATCAAAAACATACCACACACCTAACCCCTGACAGCTGTGAGGTGAATTGGGTAAGACAGCTGACTGGCTTCATGTGAGGGGACCAGACACGATAATTGAGTTGGTAAGACCGCTGGCTGGCTTTTCTTTTGGGAAGTTGTCGCTTCGAACCCTGGATGAGTAAAATCAATGACTTACAACATTGATACTTTTCGCTACCTACCCAAGCGCGTGGTATAAGTAGGATAGGGCAAGGACTGGTTTGCTCAGGGTTAGATTAATTAAAGTTATATAGTCAGATCGTTTTGAGTTTCTGCTATTTAAAAAAAAGGTAAATATTGTAGCTTGTTCATTATAATCTAGTTTAATTTTAAGTAACTTTTCTTATAAATGGCTCCATTTGGAGATAGTTGGTGTACATCTCAAATTGCTCACACGAGCGGCTTCAGCAGTAGACTTTCAGCAGCGACCGGTTCTGTTAAATTAACTTAGTATAACCCTTCTAACCAGCAATATGCTTAACAGGCGCGCCAATATAGAAGTTGAACATGTCTATTAACATCTAGATATGTGGTTCAGTTTCGAAATATTGATGTTTCCATCGTCCGTCTCCTGCTTTGGGAGATTGGGGGATGTGAACCCATGGATTCGTGGGTTTGAATCCCGGCTTAGTCAAAGCAGTGACTTAAAAATGTATACTTGTTGCTTCCTAGCCAGGCGCTCGGCACTATTAGGATATGGCAAGGACTGGTTGGCTCAGTGGCAGGATAGTGTGACTGAGTGGGATATAAGGTTATAGTGCTGGCAGCCTGTTCTCCCAGTGGGGCAGCACTATAAAGTCACCATGAGTGCACACTCTCACAAGTCAGTACCCATCCTAATATGACCTTAGATGTTGCTATGATGTAAAACAACAACAAACAAACCTTTCTGTTGTTCTTGCTGGTTTGATGTGAAACTGGCTGCGATGTAGTTATAGTCAGTGAAGTGGGAATCTGAGAGATGGGATGTGCACCTAAATAACACCTGGCATTTACCCAGCATGCACCTGAGATAAACAGCTCCATCACTTCCACTTCCGGCCGCCACCCGCTCACACATTCTCCAATACTCATGTGTGGGCAATCTGCAACAATCTGCTCAATGACACTCAATGTGTGATATCGATTAGTGTCCGTCACTCCTTAGTCCTGCATGGTCATTAAAGCCTGGCGGATACTAGCTGATATCAATCTTTCTTTAATTGTGGTGTGACAATATAACCTGTTATTATCTATCTAATACTTATTAATAAACTATTATTATAATACCCTGTTATCTAATCTATTTTGTTGGGAGCGAGATCTAGCTCAGGCGGTAGAGTGTCCACCTGTGATGGTGTCGGTCATCCCTTTGATTCTGCTCAGTCAACCCATTTGTAGTTTGGGCTATTTTCTGTTCCAACCAGTGGCCCACAACTGGTTTGTCAAAGGTTGTGGTATGTGTTGTCCTGTCTGTGGGAAAGTGCATATAAAAGACCCCTTTCTGCTTATCAGAAAGAGTAGCCTATGTGGGGGCAGAATGACCATATGTTTGACGTTCAATAGCTGATGATACAAATCAATGTGCTCTAGAGGCGTCATTAAATAAAACAAGCTTCACTTTTTAAAATCTACTTTGGGTTATTTACTTATGGCCCAAAGACCACTGAATAATAAAAAGGTCAGTTGCATAAAACGTTGTAACTCCAACAACAAATCCTGTTCAGATTTCTGATGAAATCCCACTGAGCAGACACACCTCGACTAGTTTTCTAATTCAAATTAATAAAAACTATGCCAACCCACCATCAAAGTATTGGCTGAGTCCCTATAATTACATGAATATGTTGATGTGGAGAAACTTATCAAGAAGGGAATGTCACCAGAAGTCTACCCAGTCTACTATGCCACCATAGAAGATACCTATGACTTAATCAGCAAAGCACACATTGCCACTGGCTATGAGGGTCATGAACGGATGCTGAAGCACCTTGGGCAAAAGTATGCCAATATCACAACAGATGCTGTTGAACTATTCAAGTCCTACTGCCTTGTGTGTCAGGAGAAGAGGAAACATCCCAAAACTACAGGTGTTGTGAAGCCTATTCTGTCCTGCGAATTCAACTCTCGTGGTCAAGTTGATCTTGTTGACATGCAGTCATCCCCATAAGACCAGTTCAAGTGGATCATGGTTTACCAGTGCCACCTCACAAAATTTGTCATCCTAGGGTCTCGTTCTTCCAAGAGAGCTACTGCAGTCGCCTTTCAGCTGTTAGACATCTTCCTCCTCTTCGGTGCACCAGCCATTCTGCGGAGTAACAATGGATCCGACTTCACAGCTCACATCATCACAGAGCTCAAAAAGTTGTGGCCTCAGCTCATAATGGTCCACGGCAAGCCCAGACATCCACAAAATCAGGGTTCTGTTGAAAGAGCAAATGGTGACATCAAAGACATGTTAATTTCAAAGGGATGATTTTGCAATACCTATTGAATGTAGCCTTTAATCATTATCTTTAATGGATCAACTTTAAAGTCATAGGTGGGAAGTACTTGGAATCATTGATATCTCACACGCTCTTTTGATTTAGTGTAGGTGTGAAAGTGTGTCACCCCTTGTTATGGCACTGAAGAATCATCTTTCATGCCTTTCCTTGATATCAATGACGAAAGAACCTAAAACACAGGTGACAGGACAGTTTCTCACCTTGGACCTTCCTACAATGTTTTATGATCATACAGTTAACAACTGTTCCATGATTGCAATTACAATGCAGCCATGGCTACATGCAGCCATGGCTTTGTAACAGCAGTCTCACTTGTCAAAATAATTAGTCAAGTTACTATTTGACTGGGGCTGTCTGATTGTGGCGCTTGTGAACACCAATGTGTAATAAATAATTGTGTTTGGTGGTTAAAGCTACTCATGGTGTCTTCCAGAAACATGGAAACATTGTAATGGTAGTGTTAAAATGATTGTCTATCTATAATGAAATATCATGATGTGTTATGATTATAAACTGCACATACAGTAGTGCGTACAAATACCAATACATTGTAGTGTGTATAATTTGGACAGTAGTGCTTTCCAATACATTGTCATTTTATACTGATAATCACTTATGTTGTACACAATGTGCACGATGAGTTATGTATAAAGTTCATTACATCACGAAAACCCTAGTGTCACAACCTTACTGTAACATATGTATACTTTATTCATTGGATACAGTCTTTTGTCAATGCCACAGTCCTGGTCTTCTAGCCAAGTAACAATACAATTATTTAAATATATATGTAGATGTATTCTGATAATATCATCAGCAGCTAGCTCAAGTCAGATGATATGACACTATTATTCATTCCAAGACTTACATATGGTAAATGCAATTCGGCTACACAAGTCAATTCTGGCTAAATACTATTATAAACCACACTGCGTTGCTAACGGTGCTGTCCCGTGTAAAAGTAATGACACAGATTACCCAGATCAAGAATTCCATTGCTAATGAATTAGATGGATAATTGAACTGCTGCAGTGATATCAGTCAAACTGTTAAGACATTGCCTGACCTGATTCTAGCTCTGAATAATCACTGCAAGTAAACTAACTTAATATGAATGTTGGATTCACTGTGAAAGTATTGTTCTCCTAAACAATGGCTGCTAACAACCATCACCAATTAGATGGCAAATTACAACATTTGCCACAGTCAGTGCTCGAATAGGCCCTAGTGACGTGATCCACCTCCAGGCCCTAGTGAAGTGACCTACTTCCAGGCATTAGTGATGTGACCTACTTCCAGACCCTAGTGGTGTGACCTATTTCCAGGTCCTAATGATGTGACCTACTTTCAGGCCCTACTGATGTGCCCTATTTCCCTGTCCTGATCAGGTGACCTAATTCCATACCCTCGTGGTGTGACCTACTTCCCTACCCTGATCACGTGACCTACTTCCAGGCCTTACTCATGTGCCCTACTTACAGGCCCTAGTCACATGAACTATTTCTAGGCCACCATCCTGATATGACCTTAGTTGTTGCTAGGACGTAAAACAACAACAAACAAACAACTTCTAAGCCATAGTTACGTGACATCCTTGCAGACCATATTCACGTGACCTACTTCCAGGCCCTAGTGATGTGACCTACTTCCCTACCCTGATCATGTGACTTACTTCCAGGCCCTATTGGTGTGAACCTACTTCCAGGCCCTAGTCACATGACCTACTTCCAGACGCTAGTCATGTGACTTACTTGCATACCATAGTCACGTGACCTACTTTCAGTTGAAACCATTGCTACCTGTGATCGATTATGCAGACTAAGCTTCTGGGTGATTGCTTTCAAGAGGCATTAAAAACAAAGCAAAGAACCGGCTTGTGTTGACCCACATTGCTGATGGCACTCACACTTAGCGATATTAGAGTGCATCTAGAACTGACATAACTCTACTTGATGATGGAAATAGGAAAGATTACGCCTCGAGCCGAATGTTTTGGCTCAACAACCATGCAACGTATCGCTTGTACATATGATCCAGGTCATGGCAATCAGTGTTTGTGTGTCTAGAGAAGGATTCGAACCCATACCTCTTCCATTCCAGGCTAGTGTACTAGCCTTTACACCACCTAGGCTCGCTGATATAACGAACCTCTTCATGTCTAGCTGTTTATTTAGCTTCTTGCCTGAGAGATCAGTTCAGATTGCTACACTCTTATTCAGTTTCCAAACGTCGACTGGTGTCTGGTTGGCATTAGCCTCCCTCAACTCCCCAGCCCCTAGCCCCCAAGCCCCCCAGCCGCCTCCCCGAATCTCCCATCAATAACGATTCGCTTCCCTATCGAGGTTTCAGACCACACACACCTTTCTTTCCTTTGTTCTCCTCTCTTACTTTCTTTGCCTATTCAATTTTCATCAATGCTCTGCTCTAATTTCCCCAGTAACTATCTGTCTTTCTTGTTATAACTTCAATATAATATGTAGCTGTGTTTGTCAATAGGGCCATAACACCCGTGTCTCGGTGCTGAGATGTTATTTACATGAAAAACACTACTGCGTCACAATAAAACCTCAAAGAAACCCCAATAGATTAAACCCAGACACATAAATAGGTCTACTCCAAGAATCTCCACCGGTACTCATGGTGTTCAGCGTGTTCTAATCTCAGTTTCAATTAGCCGGGACCCTGTTAGTCCGCACATTTATTATGGCATGTCATGCTTTAGCAACACAATGCACAGACATCCTTCAATGCCCAGCACTTTGCTGCTGAAAAAAACCCACAACAAAACCCAACCCATTCAGTTGAATATAAAAAACATAATCCCCCACAAAATATAGCACAGTTGTTAAGCCGCCCGACTGCTGGCGCCGTTCTATCTGTTTCAGTCACGTGATTCATATCCCAGGCCGGGAGAGCTCCCCTCATGGGGGGGGGGGGGCTATTACCTAGCCGGCTCCAGATACCACGTGTGTTGAAAAATATTACATGAGTTAATTCAGCTCGGCAGGAGAGCTGTTGAGAAGGGAATGCAATTGCTTTTTATGGCTGCATTTGGGTGATATAGTGATAAACATGCACTCCTCGCTCTCTATCGCTCCCTCCAAATCTGACTAAATAAGGCATTTGCCTTCATGGTGCGTTCTTTGATTCCAGCTTATTCAGTTTGTAACGTAATGATATTCCATGTATTTTTGTTATATCTCACCACATCTGACTAAATAAGGTTTTATATTAAATAATCCTTTATGTTGCATCGTTTGAATCCAGCATGTTCAGTTTGTAACTTAAACACACTACATAATAATATGTTCTCTATCTCTTCACATCTGACTAAATAAGGTATTTGCATTTAGGTTGTGTTGTTTGATTCCAGCGGGTTCAGTCTGTATACAACTCAAATACACTCCATATGTTTGTATATACATGTATATCCACACCTGCTTAGGCTTTATATTGTGTTGTTTGATTCCAGCCTGTTTAGATTGTAAATCAAATGCACTCTGTATTTTTCGTTACTTCTCTCTTCCTATCTCTCCCCCTCTCCCTCTCCCCTCTCTCTCCTCTCTCTCCCCTCTCTCCCTCTCTCTCCCTCTCTCCCTCTCTCTCCCTCTCTCTCCCCTCTCTCCCTCTCTCTCCCTATCTTTCCCTCTCGCCCTCTCGCCCTCTCGCCCTCTCACCCGCTCGCCCTCTTGCCCTCTCGCCCTCTCGACCTCTCGCCCTCTCGCCCTCTCGCCCTCTCGCCCTCTCGCCCTCTTGCCTTCTCGCCCTCTCGCTCACTCGCCCTCTCGCCCTCTCGCCCTCTGACCTCTAACCCTTCCTCTCGCTCTTTCCCTCTCTATCCCTCTCCCTCTCCATTCCTCACCCTCTCCCTCCCTCTCCTCTAGTCCTATCTCCCTCTCCCTCCCTCTCCCTCTCTCTCCCTCTGTCTCCCTTTCTCTCCCTCTCCCTCTCTCCCTCTCTCTCCCTCTGTCCCTCTGTCCCTCTGTCCATCTGTCCCTCTCCCTCTCTCCCTTTCTCCCTCTCTCCCTCTCCCTCTCCCTCTCTCTCTCCCTTTCTCCCTCTCCCCTCTCTCCCTCCTCTCCCTCTCTCCCTCTCTCCCTCTCTCCCTCTCTCCCTCTCTCCCTCTCTCTCCCCCTCTCTTCCTCTCCATCTCACCGCCCCCTCTCTTGTTGACTGCATGTAGTTTTGCCTGTGCGCTGCACACTCTGACCTTGTATTCCCCCTTGTACATTGCAGGTAAGTGTGTCGTTTACGGAAGCTGCTAGAATTCTGTACCCGTGAAGTAAACGTGATGTCTGGTGAGTTAAGGGGCACTGTCTGAGGGGTGAAATGGGTCAGCGAAGCGGCACAGTGGGTCAGTAATGGGCCACAGTGGGTCAGTAATGTAGACCACTATGAATACCTAGGCCTTGAGTTGAACGGCGAACTAAACTACAACCTATGTATAAAAAAATCACACAAGAAATGTCAATCAAATTCTTCAAAGGTACGGTGCTCCCCTATTTTGACTATGGGGATGTAATCTACATGGGAGCGAAAAAAGAACTACTAAACAATCTGCAAATACTGCAAAACAGAGCCCTAAAAATCTAGCTAAAAGTAGACAAACTGCACCCCACCTATGATATACACAAAAGAACTGAAGTAAAAATACTAGAAAAGAGGAGAATAATTCACCTCAAAACGTTAGCATATGACTACAGTCAAGACATTAAACTCCTAATGAAACCACAAAGGAACATTAGAGCAAATAATGTGCCACTACTAAGGCAGACCAGAAGCCAAATCAAAGCTCATGAAATAAGCACACTGGAAATGGCTGTCAAGGCATGGAACACCCAAACGGTAAAGGAACAACAAAATCCTGACCTAAAAACATACCCACAATATCTGTGCAAAATAAGGCTAGGAAACACCCACTAAGCCGCACTGCAAGGGGGCATGCGATATGTCACGGCCCACCAGCAGGACGGTCAATGGAAGGTAACCATGCAAAAATGAACCACCTAACAACCATGTGCAAGCCTATGATATGTAAATATGAGTAGGCTAGTCTAGTAATAAGAGTAGAAAAATATAGATATATATATCTACCAAGAAAATCCACAAAACTAACATAGACACCTTATCAGCTACTACTGTGGGATAAGATAACTCCACCACTACAGCTGACCAGCATTGAAAACAAGCCCAAGTACTCTAGCTTATATGCTATGGACAGTATAAACACAGCCTCAATAACAACATTAAATCGGCAACAGTGGGTCAGTGAAGGACACAGTGGTTCAGTGAAGGGGCACATCGGGTCAGCAATGGGGCACAGTGGTTCATTGAAGGGCCACAATGGCTTCGTTATGGGTCACAGTGGGTCAGTGATGGAGAGGAGATGGTCAGTTAAGGGCCACAGTGGGTCAGTAATGGGCCACAGTGGGTCAGTGAAGAGGCACAGTCGGTCAGCGAAGGGGCATATTGGGTCAGTAATGGGTCTCAGTGGGTCAGTAAAGGGCCACACTGGGTCAGTAAATGGGCTTAGTAAGTCAGTGATGGGCACATTGGGTCAGCGATGGGACACAGTTGGCAGTGGCATCGTGGTTCAGTGAAGGGCCACAGTGGGTCAGTCAGTAGCGGGCTATAGTGGGTCAGTAAATGTGGATAGTAAGTCATTGAAGGGGCACAGTGGGTCAGTGAAGGGCAGTCCTACCGCTAACTCTGGGCGGTGATACAGAATGATGATACCTGTGGACATGTAGCTCTGCCTTATTACACATGGACATGAACTATGAGATGACGAGCCTACACAGGATGAGTACCTCGAGCACCTTGTTGTCTCAGCGTGTAGCAGTGTAGATGTTCTAGGGGTCACTGAGTGCATTCCGCCTACATGGGATGAGTACTTCGAGCACCTTGTTGTCTCAGCGTGTAACACTAACAGTGTAGATGTCTTAGGGGTCACTGAGTGCACACTGCCTACATGGGATGAGTACTTCGAGCACCTTGTTGTCTCAGCGTGTAGCAGTGTAGATGTTCTAGGGGTCACTGAGTGCATTCCACCTACATGGGATGAGTACCTCGAGCACCTTGTTGTCTCAGCGTGTAGCAGTGTAGATGTTCTAGGGGTCACTGAGTACACATTGCCTATATGGGATGAGTAGCTTGAGCACCTTGTTGTTTTTCAGCGTGTAAGCAGTTGTAGATGTTCTTAGGGGTCATTGAGTGCATATCCACCTCACAGGATGATAACCTCGAGCACCTTGTCATGTCTCAGTGTGTAGCAGTGAGCAGATGGTCCGAGAGAGTGTCTCAGGGTCATGAGTGCACTGCACGCCGGTTACTCGCCGAACGTGCCTCAAATACCAACAACATGACAGCAAAAAGAGCATTCACAGAAGGAAAAACAACAGTCAGCAGTCGCCCACGCCTTACTTGTTAATTACCATATCCAAGACAGTGGAAGGCGGCATCTGATATAAAGGAAGCACACCTTAGTTACCTGCTACTTTATTGTACAGTAAAACCTCTCTAAATCGACCGACCATTTGCGGCGGTGGTCGGTTCAGGGAGTTAACAAAAGAAATCTGTCCAATGGCTATAGTGGGTCAGTAAATGTGGATATGTGATTGCTTGGACCCAAATAAAGCGATCGATATAGGGGAGTGGTCGGTCTGTGGAGGTGGTCGGTTAGGGAGAGTTTGGTGGTCGATTAGAGAGATTTTACTGTAATCAATTCACCTTTTGTGTTTTCTAAATTAAAATATAGCAATGACAATTCATGATCTCCCATCGTGAAGGCCTTCAGCCCATTCTCTTTCACCTTGTCTCTGATAGCTTTGTCATATCCCCGATACGCCTGATCAGTATAAGTCGACGTAGAGGCATGCGTACACATGTAAGCAACGTGGCCGATGTAGCGTAAGAGACTCGTCGTATTCCAAAACCGACCCGTTCCTCCCGCGCTCATGCCCCATATTAGGGCAGTGTATACCAGCTCCATTACACTAAGTTTTATTAAACGCTTCTCATTCATTGTGTATTTGTTCAACGCAAACTTACTGCGCTTGCGCCTTCTCCTTACTCCCTCCGCCCGGAATCACTGTCAGATGCCGAGACCCTCATCCGAGCTACTGTCTGTAGGTGAGTCGGTCCGGTCATTAGTCGCACCCGGCTTTTTCCTTCCGATGATTTATTTTTCGTTGCACGAATCAGAGTCACCGTCTCCTCCTCCGGAGAAACCCTGCATCCAGGACTGCCCGTAACTCCTTCTTGCGACGTTCGCGAGCGCCCCTTGGCCGCCACCAACCGTCGCAGCTCCCGCCTCCTCGTCATCCTCCTCGTAACTTCTTCTACCACGATCGCGGCCCCCTCGCCAGAGCGCCGTGACGAAACACCCGGGGCCGACAATTTTCTCGGCCGCATCCCCGGTATTCTCCTCGCCCGACAGCTGGCCTTCCGCTTTTATCGATCGCCTTGGCTGAGATCCCGTGCTCGCTTGCATTTACCGCCCCGGGAGGCTCGTGTTCCTCCCCACACGTTGCACAATAGATCTATCCGGCATTTTGTCGGACACATGCAGGTACGTCAGCCACAAGCTAGAACTCGGATTCAAATGGGCAGAACACCGGACTTGCCGTTGGGGAGGGCGACCGCGCATGCGCCTGCTCCTTAGTGATAGACTTGCCCCCCCCCCCCTGACAGACTGGAGGGACGGAACGCCCGATGGGGAGGCTAGACTTGCCACCGGCCTCCCCGTGAGCGTGGGGGTAGGAGGTTCGAATCCTCCCCCGCCAGACACATAGAAAGGAAGGTTCCATCACAATAATATTTGTATAAGGTTTTATACCACACATAACTTTCTGATATGGCTCGTAGTTAATCCTTGATTTTATTAGTAAGCAGCAACATTCTAACTCCGTGATGCACCGTCTGATGCATTGCATTCTTTATTCAATTAGCGAAGACTTAACGAATAACACTGCCTGGCAGTCGGCAGCACTAGCATCGGGTAATGGCTGGTTTACTGAATACCAAACTAATGTACCTGAGTAGGTTATCAGATCAAAAGAGAGCCTACTGGAAAGTGTGTTGCATCGCTTGTTACACAAATGGGTAGTGTAGGTTTGTTAGTTTAACGACCCCCTCCACAAAAGGTAGACATCAGCTATTGGGGGAGGGGGTAATGTCGGTTTGTTAGTTTAACGACCCCCTCCACAAAAGGTAGACATCGGCTATTGGGGAGGGGTTAATGTCGGTTTGTTAGTTTAACGACCCCCTCCACAAAAGGTAGACATCGGCTATTGGGGAGGGGTTAATGTCGGTTTGTTAGATTAACGACCCCCTCCACAAAAGGTAGACATCAGCTATTGGGGGAGGGGGTAATGTCAGTTTGTTAGTTTAACGACCCCCTCCACAAAAGGTAGACATTGGCTATTGGGGGAGGGGGTAATGTCGGTTTGTTAGTTTAACGATCCCCTCCACAAAAGGTAGACAGTGGCTATTGGGGGAGGGGGTAATGTCGGTTTGTTAGTTTAACGACCCCCTCCACAAAAGGTAGACATTGGCTATTGGGGGAGGGGGTAATGTCGGTTTGTTAGTTTAACGACCCCCTCCACAAAAGGTAGACAGTGGCTATTGGGGGAGGGGGTAATGTCGGTTTGTTAGTTTAATGACCCCCTCCACAAAAGGTAGACAGCGGCTATTGGGGGAGGGGGTAATGTCGGTTTGTTAGTTTAACGACCCCCTCCACAAAAGGTAGACAGCGGCTATTGGGGGAGGGGGTAATGTCGGGCACGCTTCGGGGGAAGTCTGCACACACTGGTGAACAGGCAGCGCCGATAGGGGGATGGTTAGGGGTAAACTGTTAGGGCGCTCCCCCCGGAATGGCAGCAATATGGGTTCGAATCCCGCTGTTGGCATCTTAATTTGCTTACAAGCCAGGTGACAGATGGACTGTGTGGGGGATTGAGTGATAGCTCGTCTGACACATTGTTGGATGTATGATGGATGCCTTGTGTGAGGCAAATGGCAAATTCTGAACCTTGAGCAGGATTCGATCTCACAGTTCTTGTGATTGCTGGGCTTGCATCCTAACCATTAGGCTCTCTAGGCTGCCTGGTGCAATCACCTTATCCACGCCTACCTGTCTATGCGGCCGGCTCCTTGCTGGAGAGGTCACTGTCGTCTACTTACTAAAAATAAAAGTGCATTGTTTGTCACAGTTATATAATATAATGCATTGTATTTGTAGGATTAGATGCAGTGTATGATGCATTGTTGGCTGCATTGCACACGTATCGTTTAACACATTTATGCTGCACAATATGCGGCATGACATGCTGTATCACATGCTGTATTACATGCTGCATTACATGATGCATTGCGTGGTGTACAGCATGCATCATTAATGCCACATTGCATGCTGCGGCATGTGTTGTCTTGCAAGGTGCACATCATGATGCATAGTTCTTCGCATGACAGGGTGCAGTGTGCTGCATCGTGTGGGGTGCTGCATTGCATGCTGCGTCGTGTGCTGTCTTGCATGGTAAGCATCATGATGCATATTTCTTCGCACGACAGAGTGCAGTGTGCTGCATCGCGTGGGGTACTGCATTGCATGCTGCGTCGTGTGCGGTATTGAGTGGTAAGCAGCATGATGCATAATTCTGCACACGACATACTGTAGTGTGCTGCATCGTGTGGGTTGCTGCATTGCATGCTGCATCATGTGTTGTATTAAATGGTGCACATCATGAGGCATAGTTCTTCGCACCACAGAGTGCAGTGTGCTGCATCGTGTGGGGTGCTGCATTGCATGCTGCGTTGTGTGCTGTATTGCATGGTAAGCATCATGATGCATAGTTCTTCGCACGACAGAGTGCAGTGTGCTGCATCGTCTGGGGTTCTGCGTTATATGCTGCGTCATGTGCTGTATTGAATGGTGCACAACATGATGCATAGTTCTTAGCTCCACAGAGTGCAGTGTGCTGCATCGTGTGGGGTGCTGCATTGCATGCTGCGTTGTGTGCTGTATTAAATGCTAAGCATCATGATGCATAGTTCTTCGCAGGGCAGACTGCCTCGCCTGGTGCAGCGTGCCCAGAACGTGCTGTTAGCTGTTTCGCTACAAAGCCTCACGGTATCCCATAATGCTTCATTACTACACACGCCCCCCCCCCCCCCCCCCTCTCCGCTCCGTGCGGTTTCTATGGGAACGTCTGCCCAGTCACTAACCGGAGAACTTTGTTGAAACAAACCCCCTCCCTCCCTCCCTCCCACCCACCCACCTTCCCACACCCCCACCTTCCCACCCAGCTACCCATCCATCCACCCTCCCTCCCTCCCTCCCACCCACCCACATCAAACCACATCCCAGCATCACCCACATCCCAGCAGCATAGCCAATCAGAAGTCGAGCAGACGACATTTCTCTACAGTCTGAGGGCGGGAATTTCTAGGCGGCCCATGCAGTGTCTGCAGACCGGCGGGACGGCAGACGACTCCGGCAACGCGACGCGGGGAGTCGTCACGTGACCTGGGGGAAGAATGTCACGTGGACACTCGGGGGGTGGGGAAGAGGGGGGTGTCAGAGGAACACGTGTATCCACGTCACGTGACCACAGGGCGTCACACTCCCGGATCGCGGGGATGGGGCGGGGCGGGGCGGGGCCGTGGTGGTTTGCGTTGATTTAACGGTTGTTGTTTTTTGGCGGACTTTTATCGGCGCGTCTGTCCCTACGCCGGCCGTGTCCCCGGGACATCCAGCTCCTCCTTTCCCATCCTCCCCCCCCCGCCACCTCTCCCCCCCCCTCACCTCTTCCCCCCCCTCCCCCAGCCTCTTACTCCCCGCCCACTCATTCCCCTGCTCCCCCGACGTCTCTCACCCCGCCTCTTTCCACTCGCTCCGCCCCATGTCTCCACCGCAGCTCCCCCCTCCACTCCCTGCTCCCCCACCCCCCCTCCACCCCCCCTCCCCCACCCCCTCCTCCACCCCCGCCCACCTCCCCCCTCCCCCCCGCTCTCCCCACCGCACCCCCTCCCCCCCCTCCACCCCGCCCTCCTCCACCCCCCCCCCTCCCCCTCCTCCACCCGCTGTCTCCACCTCACCCCCCCTCCCCCCCTCCTCCCCCACCCCCTCCTCCCCCGCCTCCACCCCACCCCCCCCCCCCCCGCTCCCCACCCCCCCCCACCCCCTCCCCCACCCCCTCCTCCCCACCTCCCACCGCCCCTCCTCCACCCCGCTCCCCCCGCCCCCCCCTCCACCCCCTCCTCCCCACCCCCTCTCCCCCCCCTCCCCCCCCTCCCCACCCCCTCTCCCCTCCCACCTCCCCACCCCCCTCCCCCCCCCCTCCACCCCCTCACCCCCCTCCCCCCCCCTCCCCACCTCCCCCCTCCTCCACCCCCGTCCCCACCTCACCCCCTCCTCCACCCCTGTCTCCACCTCACCCCCCTCCTCCACCCCCTGCTCCCCCACCCCTCCCCACCCCCTCCCCCTCCCCTCCTCCACTCCCTGTCTCCACCTCACCCCCTCCTCCACCCGCTGTCTCCACCGCACCCCCTCCTCCACCCCCTGTCTCCACCTCACCCCCCTCCTCCACCCCCTGTCTCCACCGCACCCCCTCCTCCACCCGCTGTCTCCACCGCACCCCCTCCTCCACCCCCTGTCCCCACCTCACCCCCTCCTCCACCCCCCTGTCTCCACCGCACCCCCTCCTCCACCCGCTGTCTCCACCGCACCCCCTCCTCCACCCCCTGTCTCCACCTCACCCCCTCCTCCACCCGCTGTCTCCACCGCACTCCCTCCTCCTCCCCCCTTTCCCCACCTCACCCCCTCCTCCAATCCCTGTCTCCACCTCACCCCCTCCTCCCACCCCCTGTCCTCCACCTCACCCCGTCCTCCACCCGCTGTCTCCACCTCACCCCCCTCCTCCACCCCCTCCTCCACCCCCTCTGTCCATCCCATCCCCCTCCTCGACCGCCTGTTCCCATCTCACCCTTTCCTCCACCCCCTTCTCCATACCCCACCTCCTCCACCACCCCCTCTCCCACTCCACCCCTCTCTCACTCCCCCCTCTCCTACTCCACCCCTCTCCCACTTCACCCCTCTCCCACTCCACCCCTCTCTCACTCCCCCTCTCCCACTCCACCCCTCTCCCACTCCACCCCTCTCCCACTCCACCCCTCTCCCCCCTCCACCCCCTCTCTCACTCCCCCCTCTCCCACTCCCCCCCCTCTCTCACTCCACCCCCCTCCCACTCCGCCTCTCCCACTCCCCCTCTCCCACTCCCCCCCTCTCCCACTCCACCCCTCTCCCACTCCACCCCTCTCCCACTCCATCCCTCTCCCACTCCACCCCCTCCTCCACCCTCTACCCACATCCCCCCCCCTGCACCCCCTCTCAGCACCCCACCCCTTCTTCCGCCGCTCTTCCCACCCCACACCCATCTAACCCCCTCCTCCACTTCCTCCACCCCACAACACCCTCCCCCAGACGGCCGCCCGCCCCTAGGGGCATTGACAGGTCCATTTCTATTAACAATTGTCACGGGCGTTGCGCATGCTCGGGCTGGGCGTCGGACGCCGGGGGTGACCTGTGAGAAGGGCGTCTTTTGGCGCCATTCACCACAGCCCCTGGCGGCACAAAGACGCACTAATGAGATTGCCATCCTCACCTCCTAATTCGGCATCAATCATGTCCGCCACACTGCCCGGCCGTACGGACCGCGCAGGTGCGCCCCACCCGGGAAGCAGTGGGACCAGTGGGACCAGTGGGACCAGTGGGACCAGTGGGACCAGTGGGACCGGGGGGACCGGGGGGACCGGGGCGACCGGGGGCACCGGGGGGACCCGGGGGGACCCGGGGGGACCCGGGGGGACCCGGGGGGACCCGGGGGGACCCGGGGGGACCCGGGGGGACCAGGGGGGACCAGGGGGGACCAGGGGGGACCAGGGGGACCAGGGGGGACCAGGGGGGACCAGGGGGAACCAGGGGAAACCAGGGGAAACCAGGGGAAACCAGGGGAAACCAGGGGAAACCAGGGGAAACCAGGGGAAACCAGGGGAAACCAGGGGAAACCAGGGGAAACCAGGGGAAACCAGGGGAAACCATCGAGGACCAAGGGAACCTCGCGGGCTCATTGCTTCAGCATCATAAGACAGTGTTGTGCAGGCTGGTGCAGGCAGGTGCAGACTGGTGCAGGAAGTTGCATACTAGGTCGGGCTGGTGCGGACTGGTGCAGGCTGGTGCAGGCTGGTACAGGCTGGTGCAGGCTGGTGCAGACTGGTACCGGCTGATGCAGGCAGGTGCAGGCAGGTGAATACTCGTGTAGGCTGGTGCAGGCTGGTACAGGCTGGTGCAGGCTGGTCTCATTGCTTCAGCAGCATAAGACAGTGTTGTGCAGGCTGGTTCAGGCCGGTGCACGCTGGTGCAGGCTAATGCAGACTGGTAAAGGCTGATGCAGGCAGGTGCAGACTGGTGCATGCTGGGATATGCTGGTGCAGGCTGGTGCATGCTGGTGCATGCTGGTGTATGATGGTGCATGCTGGTGCATGCTGGTGCATGCTGGTGCATGCTGGTGCATGCTGGTGCAGGCTTTTGCAGGCTGGTTCAGGCTGTTGCAGGATGTTGCAGGCTGGTGTAGGATGGTGCAGGCTGGTGCAGACTGGTGCAGACTGGTACATACTGGTGCAGGCTGGTGCATGCTGGTGCAGGCTGGTACAGGATGGTGTATGCTGGTGCATGCTGGTGCATGCTGTTGCAGGCTGTTGCAGGCTGTTGTAGGCTGTTGTAGGCTGGTGTAGGCTGGTGCAGACTGGTGCAGACTGGTGCAGACTGGTACATACTGGTACAGGCTGGTGCAGGGTGGTGCAGAGGGGTGCAGGCTGGTGCAGACTGGTACATACTGGTGCAGGCTGGTACATGATGGTGCAGGATGGTGCAGGCTGGTGCAGGCTGCTACATGGTGGTACGGGCTAGAACATGATGTTGCAGGCTGTTGCAGGCTGTTGCAGGCTGTTGCAGGCTGTTGCAGATTTTTGCAGGCTGGTTCAGGCTGGTTCAGGATGGTTCAGACTAGTTCAGGCCGGTGAAGGCTGGTGCAGGCTGGTGCATACCGGGTCAGGCTGGTGCAGAACGGTCCATACTGATGTGGGGGTGGTGGGGGAGGTGTGCGTGTGTGAGTGGGGGGTTTGGGGGCGTTGTGTGTCTGAGTGAATGGGGTAGCTGAGTGGGGTGGTAGGATCTTGGGGGGCGGTGTGCGTGTTTGAGTGGGGGCTAGGATGGTGGGAGCGGTGTGCATGTGTAAGTGAGTGGGGCAGGTGGGGATAGGATGGTGGGGGACGGTGTGTATGTGTGAGTGGGGCATATTTGAGTGGGGGGGGGGTAGAATGTTGGTGGCGATGTGCGTGTGCGACTGGGGTGTGTGTGAGTGTGGGGGTAGGATGTTGGGGGGTGTGCGTGTGTGAGTGGGGGGCTAGGATGGTGGGGGTGGGATGCGTCTGTGAGTGGGCGGGTAGGATGGTGGGGGCGGTGTGGGTGTGCGAGTGAGTGGGGGAGGTGGGGGGTAGGATGGTGGGGGTGGTGTGCGTGTGTGAGTGTGGGGGTAGGATAGTGGGGGGTGGTGTGCGTGTGTGAGTGTGGGGGTAGGATGGGGGGGGTGGTGTGCGTGTGCGAGTTGGGAGTATGTGAGTGGGGACTAAGACGGTGCGGGCATGTGTGAGTGGGGGAGGTGGGGGTAGGATGGTGGGGGCGGTGTTCGTGTGCGAGTGGGGCATGTGTGAGTGGGGGTTAGGATGGTGGGGGGGGGCAGTGTGCGTGTGCGAGTGGGGCATATGTGAGTGGGGGGTAGGACGGTGGGGGCAGTGTGCATGTGTGAGTGGGGGTGGGATGGTGTGGGGCGGTGTGCGTGTGTGAGTGGGGGTAGGATGGTGGGAGGATGTGTGCGCGTGCGAGTGTGTGAGTAGGGTTGTAGGATGCTAGAGGCGGTGTGCATGTGTGTGACTAGTGGTGTAGGTTGGTGGGGGGGGGGGGGGCTATGTGCATGTGTGAGTGGTCGGTAGGGTGGTGGGCTGTAGTGTGCGTGTGCGAGTGGGGGGTGTGAGTGGGGTAGGATGTTGGGGGGGTGCATGTGTGAGTGGGGGGGTAGGATGGTGGGGGGGTGTGCGTTTGTGAGCGGGGGCTAGGATGGTGGGGGGCTATGTGCATGTGTGAGTGGTCGGTAGAGTGGTGGGGTGTGGTGTGCGTGTGCGAGTGGGGCGTGTGTGAGTGGCGGGGTAGGATGTTGGGGGATGGTGTGTGTGTGAGTGGGGGGGGTAGGATGTTGGGGGGTGGTGTGCGTGTGTGAGTGGGTGGGGGTAGGATGGTGGGGGCGGTGTGCTTGTGGTATTAGGGGGGGGAGTAGGATGGAGGGTGCGGTGTGCTTGTGTGATTAGGGGGGGGGAGTAGGATGGTGGGGGCGGTGTGCTTGTGTGATTAGGGGGGGGAGTAGGATGGAGGGTGCGGTGTGCTTGTGTGATTAGGGGGGAGTAGGATGGTGGGGGGCGGTGTGCTTGTGTGATTAGGGGGGGGGAGTAGGATGGTGGGGGCGGTGTGCTTGTGTGATTAGGGGGGGGAGTAGGATGGTGGGGGCGGTGTGCTTGTGTGATTAGGGGGGGGGAGTAGGATGGAGGGTGCGGTGTGCTTGTGTGATTAGGGGGGGGGAGTAGGATGGTGGGGGCGGTGTGCTTGTGTGATTAGGGGGGGGGAGTAGGTGGTGGGGGCGGTGTGCTTGTGTGATTAGGGGGGGAGTAGGATGGGAGGGGGCGGTGTGCTTGTGTGATTAGGTGGAGGGGGGGTCGGTAGGATGGAGGGTGCGGTGTGCTTGTGTGATTAGGGGGGGGGGAGTAGGATGGAGGGTGGCGGTGTGCTTGTGTGATTAGGGGGGGGGAGAGTAGGATGGTGGGGGGGCGGTGTGCTTGTGTGATTAGGGGGGGGGAGTAGGATGGTGGGGGCGGTGTGCTTGTGTGATTAGGGGGGGGGGGAGTAGGATGGAGGGGGCGGTGTGCTTGTGTGATTAGGGGGGGGGGAGTAGGATGGAGGGTGCGGTGTGCTTGTGTGATTAGGGGGCGGGAGTAGGATGGAGGGTGCGGATTAGTGGTAGGAGAAGCTGATTGCCTGGTTCACTACTGCATATAAAGACAGCTACCAATGGGCATTGTACAAAGGCTCCAGAGCCCCCCCCCCCCGTCCCACCTCCACCCGTCTCGACACCACGCCCTCCCATCCTATGCCACCCCTCCGACCCCACCCAGACACTACCCCCTCCCACCCACCCCCCCTTCCAACCCCCTCACGGCCCCATCCCACCCACACCCACACCTTGCCGCCTCCCACACTCGCCCACCCACTCCCACCCACTCCCACCACTTCCCCTACCCCCCCCCCGCCCCCTCCCACTCAGCCCCCACACCCCAGTCCGCTCTCCACCCACCACTATCCCACCCAACTTCCGTACCTCCTCACACCCACAACGCACTTCTACACCACACCACACCATCACCCCAACTACACCCTGGCTACCCCCCACTAACCCACCCCACCCCCCACTACCCCACCCACACCCACTACCCCACCGCCCCACCCTCCCCACACTAACCCCATCCTCCCCACACTACCCCACCCACCCCTACACCACCCCTACCCAAACATCACCCCACTCTATCCATATTTACCACCAGACTGATCCGGGCGCGTCATCAAAACGAAACCCGAACATTCCAACCGAGAGCAGCTCGACTCTGCTCACGGCCTGAAGCAAGGTCAAGTCCAGCCACATTATAACCCAACCCCGTTACAACTATGTCAGAAAACCCTCCAGCCTCGTTGTCAGATCCCTGTCTACAAGACGGATGGGGTGTGGAGGTGGGTGGCGGGGTGCTACGTTAGTTGAAATCCTTCTGCTAAACCACTAAACCCATGTGCAGACACACACAGTTGGGGCACTTGTGGGTGACTATCAGCAATCTATTGTGCTATTTGCTGCAAGGCATGTCTTTAACAGCTATCATTACCTCACTTTAATACATAGATACTCTATATATCAGTTTGGTGTAAATAATCCTGAATTTGAAAGTGGCTGGATGACCAGTGTTTCGGCACCGACAAAAGAACTTATTCAGCAGATTTGGTCGAGAACAATACCTCTGGCTACCGTTTATTTCGCTTGGTCAAATTATTCAATGTGAGTGAGATCGATAGCTCACGCCAGCTCCGGAGCGACTCACCGGGGGTTTGACGACCTATGCACACCCAAATTGCCCAGTCCACTGTAGAACGAGCAGAACTGATGACCATTAGCTTCAGCGGGGTGACACACTACATAACCTCCATACAAATAATATTTAAATAATTATAACTTATTTACCACAAAAAGTAACATCCACTCAATGCCATTTACTATCCTCGTCTTGTGTATGTATCACGAGGGGGAGCACCCGTACAACTAACTCCCCGACAGTAGAGGAGGGTGGCACTCCACCAATGCGCCTATAGAGGAAGTAGCAAAGTATATATTTTCCCCTTCCATTTATACTTGTATAATGCATCATGGCTAACATAAATCATACAGAATACAAACAAGGAAATGGGTTACACCTAATTTATACCTACTCTAGCTCCAGTAAAAATGTCTGGGCCAACAATTACAACACCATTTTTCAGAGCAATGAAAGGTGGACGCGCGCCAGTTAATGACGTCACGTCCGCTGGTCGCGCCACCGTCACGTCCGCTGGTCGATCCAGCAGTAACGAAGGATCGAATCCTACACGCCTCCCATTGGTGGCCTACCGAATAATAAATAACATAGCTTTGTATGTATACTTCTTATACTTCACATACATGTATATACAGTCAAACCTCTGTAAACCGACCGACCATTATACCGACTTTAAATGGTCCATTTATGGAGGTGGTTGGCTTAGGGAGTTTTTGTTATCATTATAATGGTTTTGTATGGGCGATCGTTTGGGACCCAAATAAAGCGATCGATGTAGTGGGGTGGTCGATCTGTGGAGGTGGTCGGTTAGGTCGGTTAGAGAGGATACATATGGAGACAGTCGGCCACCACTGTCTGTGCGTCGAACGTGGCCCGCCTCTTTATCTGTCCTTATTTGGTGATGAAAGACGCTGAGGCCCTGCGCAGGCGCTGAGTTGCTCACGTGGCGGGCCAGCAGATAAGCAGGAGATCTCACGCCGGGGGAGGAGGAGGCGGGCGGGGAGAACGAGGCGGGGAGGGTGCTTCCCGGGGGAGGGGGCGGGGGAATTAGGGGGGGGGGGGGCGGCTCGGGCGGATAGCTTGCGTTTACACACCTGTCCGGGTAAGAGACCGGCGCCCGCAAGCCTCATTAGCCCGCAAGCCCCGGCACAATCACAGGAAGGTGGGTGCCGGAGGCGGGCGGAGGAGGGTCGGCAGGGCAGGGTGGGTAGGGCAGGGCTGAACTGTGTGTGCGTGTGTGGCGGGGCGGGTTTGGCAGGGTGGAGAGGGGCGGGGTGGGACTGTACTTGGTGTGGTGAGGTGGGGGACGGGGCAGGGTTGGTTGTATGGCGAGGCGGGACGATGCGGGGCGGGGCGGGTGGGGGGTGGGGGGTGCTGGGCTGGGCTGGGCGGGGTTGTTACTGCCTTGTATCTGAGCTGTTACTGCATTATATCTACGCTGTTACTGCCTTGTTCCTGAGATGGTACTGTCTGGTTCCTAAATTGCTACTGCCTATTCCCTGAACTGTTACTGCCTTGTATGAGTTGCTACTCCCTAGTCCGTGAGTTGTTACTGACTTGTTCATGAATTAATACTGCCTCATTCCCGAACTGTTACTAGCTCGTTCCTAAATTGCTACTGTCTAGTTCCTGAGTTGTTACTGCTTTGTTCTTGAGATAGTACTGCCTCATCCCTGAGGTGCTACTGCTTTGTTCTTGAACTTTTACTGCTTTGTATGCCTTACTGCTGCCTAGTTCCTGAACTATTACTGCTTTGTATGAGTTACTACTGCCTCGTCCCTGGGCTATTACTGCTTTGTATGAGTTACTACTGCCTTGTTCATAAATTATTAACTACCTCATTCCTGAGTTCCTACTGCCTTGATCCTCAACCACTCATGCGCAATCAGCATGGACTCGTGGGGGATCATCGTGCTTTATGAGGTGTCACGTGACTGGGGTGTGGGTGTGTGTGGGTATGTGGGTGTGTGGGTGTGTGGGGTGTGGAGCTGGGCGCGCACCTGCTCCGGGATGTCCGACCGGGCGTGACGCCGCCTGAGTTACTGTATCAATACGGTCACGCACCGCCTGGCCAGGTATCGATATCTGAGAACCCCGCTCGCCGCCGGGTGGCGCCATCGGGCCTCTGACACGGGGCGGCGCCGCTCCACGAGTCGGCACAGTCCACTTCCGGTTGGTGAGAAATCGGCAGGGCGCGGCCGGAATCTGTGATGTGGGAGGGTGATGGATGGTGGCGGTCTATTAGCCCGGGGCGGGCGCCGACACACCGGTTAGCGCCATGACGCATGGCCGGGTGCTCGCGCACCTTGAGAGGGGTGTGGGGGTAGGGGTGGGGGGTGGGGCGAGTAGCAATCATGCTATCAGAACGCGCCTGCGGGTAGAGATGCCGCGCCGTCACGGCTGGAAAGTTTGCTTTATGTAACAATAACAACGTCTCTAGAGCACATTGATTTTTATCATTGGCTATTGGACATCAACCATATGGTTATTCTGACATATTTCTTTGGAGGAAACCACTGCCACCACATATGTTACTCTTTCCGATAAGTAGCAAGGGGCACTTTCCCACAGACAGGACTGCACATACCAGCCTCATTTTATGAACCAGTTATGGACAAATGTGTCCACTGAGCAGGATCGATCGGATGACGGACACCTTCACAGGTGGACACTCTGCCATCTGAGTTACGTCCCGTTCCCCTGTCACATGTGGGTGCACACGTGTCTGTGCGCCGTCACGCATCGCTGGTTGCTGTCACTTAGCTGCTTTGCCTGGTGTGACTCGGTGTGGCGGTGTCGCAATTTGAAAGGGTACCCAGTTTAAAGCGGGGCTTCTCACAATGCGCATGCTTCAAAGTCAAATTGCAAGCCTGAAATCTTGTCTGAATTTATGGCTTCAGGGATCATTGTAGTGAATATTTTATGCTTGTTGGTAGTTATTATTATCCTCTGCATCCGTACACGATGTACAAGCAATTAACACGTTATAAAACATGGGTACAATCTCAATCAGGCAAAAATGCATGCGCATTCGCATAGCGAGGAGCCATGTTTTAAACCGGGAACCCTTTTAAACTGCGACACCGGTTTCCCACTGGTTGTATCAAACTGATCGTGCTCCTTCTGTAGACACTTCCCGCCTCCGGATGCTGCACAGTCTACTTTCATCATCTGTATCTTCTCATTTCTGTCCATCCTCATGTTCTTCCTCCTCCTCCTCCTCCTCCTCCTCCTCCTCCCTCCTCCTCCTCCCTCCTCCCTCCTCCTCCTCCCTCCTCCTCCCTCCTCCTCCTCCCTCCTCCTCCCTCCTCCTCCTCCCTCCCCCTCCTCTCCCTCCTCGCTCTCTCCTCTCTCCTCCCCTCCTCACTCCTCCTCCTCCCTCCCTCCTGCCACCTCTCCTCCCTCCTCCTCCTCCCCCTCCTGCCCCTCCTCCCTCTTATCCTCCTCCCCCTCCGTCCTCCTCCCTCCTCCTCCCCTCCTCCTCCTCCTTCTCCCTCCTCCTCCTCCCCTCCCCCTCCTCCTCCTCCCTCCCTCCCTCCTCCTCCCTCTTCCCTCCCCCCTCCTCCCTCCTCCTCCCCTCTCCTCCCTCCCCCCTCCCTCCCCTCCTCCTCCCTCCTCCTCCCCTCCCCCTCCTCCCCCTCCCCCCCCTCTCCTCCTCCCTCCCTCCCCCCTCCCCCTCCTCCTCCCCCCCTCCTCCCTCCCCCTCCTCCTCCTCCTCCCTTCCCTCCTCCTCCTCCCCCCCTCCTCCCCTCCTCCCCTCCCTCCTCCCCTCCTCCCGCCCCCCTCCTCCCTACCTCTCCGCTCCTCCCTCCCTCCCCTCCTCCCTCCCTCCCCTCCTCCCGCCCCCTCCTCCCTCCCTCCCCTCCTCCCTTCCTCCCCTCCTCCCCCTCCTCCCCTCCCTCCTCCCTCCCCCTCCCCTCCTCTCCTCCCTCCCTCTCCTCCCTCCCCTCCTCCTCCCCTCCCCTCCCCTCCTCCTTCCTCGCTCGCTCCTCGCGCTCCTCCTCCTCGTCCCTCCTCCACCCTCCTCCTCCCTCCTCGCTCCTCCCCCTCCTCCTCCTCCTCCTCCTCCTCTCCTCCTTTTCCCTCGCCTCCTCCTCCTCCCTCCTCCTCCCCTCCTCCTCCCTCCTCCCCTCCTCCTCGGTCCTCCTGCGCTCCTCTCCTCCTGCCTCCTCCTCCCGCCTCCTCCTCCCGCCTCCTCCTCCCTCCTCCTCCTCCCCACCTCCCCCCTCCTCGCCTCTCCCTCCTCCTTCTCCTCCTCCTCCCTCCTCCTCCTTCTCCTACTCCTCCTCCTCCTCCTCCTCCTCTCACCGGGCGCGGTGGCCTATGCAGGCCTCGCATGTGGGAGATCAGGAGTTTGGTTCCCGGTCGAGTCAAACCAGTGATACTTGTCACTTCATAGCTTGGCACTCGACATTCATAGGATAGGGCAAGGACTGGTTAGCTCCATGTCAGGATAATCTGACTGAGTGGGATATCGGGTCATGGTGCTGGTAGCCTGATTTCCCAGTGGGGCAGCACTATAAATTTACGATGAGTGCAAACTGTCACAAGTCGGTACCCGTCCTGATATGACCTTAGATGTTGCCAGGATGTAAAACTCAACCAACCAACCAACCAACTTGCTCCTCTCTCTTCCTCAGCTACTCCTCGTCCTGCTCTTCCCTGTTCTCATCTTCATACTCCCCTTTTTGTGCAACTCGTTCCTTCTTGGACTCTTCTGCAGCCCTTCTTCAAAATCTACTTTCCTCCTTATATTCCTTCTTCTCGACACTTCGTTTTTTAATTCCCCTTTTCCTCTTCTCCACCTCTTCCACTCCTAATGCTTATATTCTCCATTCTCTTTTCATCTTCCTCTTCCTTTTGTCTTCCCTCTCCTATTTTTCTCTTCCTCTGGTCCGCCCAATATTCCTCTTCCTTTCCCATTTCCCATCCTCCTCATCCTCCTTCCCTTTCATTCCTCTACTGCTTCCTCTTCTCTTTCTGTTCTCTCCCCTTCTTTTCCTCATTCAAGGCGATGTCTTCCAAACATTGCAACTTTGCACATCATTACCTGGTATTTGTGACATTACTGGAACTGCACAGGGACTAGATGGCTCAGTGTCAAGATAATGTGATTGAGAGGGATATGATATGACGGTTCTTGCATGCCTAGTCGGCAACGCTAAAAAGCCCCCACGAGTGATCTATTATAGCCAGTTGGCGCCTGTTTTGATATGAGCTCTCCGTTGTTACTAGGTTATAAATCTCCAATCAGTTAAATATAGCATTGAGCAGGCAGATGCAGATGCGACTTATCTAGATGCACCAGGTCGGGGAGAGTACATGCTCCTTCTGAATCTTCCATGCGGAAGGTCGGGAGTTCGAATCTGAGGCCAGTCAATCCGATGACTTACACAGTTGATACTTGTCACTACCTGGCCTGACGCTTGGCATTATTAGAATAAAGCAATGACTGGTTGGCTCAGTATCAGGATAACGCCACTGGGTGGGAAATCGGGTCATGGTTTCCCTATGGGGAAGCACTATAAAGTCGCCTTGAGTGTGCACTGTCACAAGTTGGTACCCATCATAATATGACCATAGATGTTGCCAGGATGGAAAACACAAACACAACAAACAAACAACAAACCAACCTTCTGAGTTATGTTACTTTTCACAACACAAGGACTGCAGTCTCAACCGGAAGTAGACCAGGCACACCAACCTGAAGCATACCAGGCACACCAACCGGAAGTAGACGAGGCACACTTCCTGCTGAATGCCTTCTAACCAAACATCATTGGTTCGGTGAAGGGAATAAAGCTTCCTTCCAGGCCGGCCTTAATGCTCTTTGCCTGATGAAGAGTCAGTCACCCACGAACCTCCTTCCTCCTGTCGGCTATCAACAACCGACCACCACCTCCCTGCCCCCCCTACCCCCAACACCACCACCACACACACACCCCTCATGAAGATTCAGTCAACCACCGATCTGCCTCCTCCTGTCAGCTATCAACGACCGACCGCCATCTCCCCCCCCTATCCCCCCCCCCAACGCCACCACCACACACGCACCCCTCATGAAGATTCAGTCAACCACCAACCTCCCTCCTCCTCTCAGATATCAACGACCAACCGCCATCTCCCCCCCCCCCAACCCCCCAACCCCACCACCACACATACACCCCTCATGAAGATTCAGTCAACCACCAACCTGCCTCCTCCCGTGATCCATCATCGACCGACCGGACACCAGACGGGATGGCTGAATGAGTCCATTGATACTTGTTGCTTCCTAGCCAGGCCGTCGGCATTATTAGGACAGGACAAGGACTGGTGTGCTCAGTGTCAGGATAATGTGACTGAGTGGGATATCATGGTGCCAATGGCCTGGTTTCCCAGTGGGACAGCACTATAAATTCGCCATGAGTGCGCACAGTCACAAGTCGGTACCGGTCCTGATGTGACCTTAGATGTTGCTAGGACGTAAAACAACAACAAACAAACAAACAACCGACCGACTGCCACCTCCCCCCTCTACCCCCAACACCACCACCACACACGCACCCCTCATGAAGATTCAGTCAACCACCGACCTCCTTCCTCCTGTCAGCTATCAACGACCAACCGCCACCTCCCCCCTCCCTACCCCCAACACCACCACCACACACGCACCCCTCATGAAGATTCAGTCAACCACCGACCTCCTTCCTCCTGTCAGCTATCAACGACCGACCGCCACCTCCCCCCCCCCTACCACCAACACCACCACCACACACGCACCCCTCTTACACTTCCTGCTTCGTGGCGATCGAGTGACTGTTCAGCCTGGAAAAACGAAAAGTGATCATTTCCTGAGACTACTCGTGACAGTCGGCTACACCTGACGAACCCTTATTTGAAATGTGAATAGAACTGGAATAGACCTTTGCTTTCTACTGAACTATCACAGATCTTTGGCTCTCCTTCATCTCACGGTACACACTTACACTTGCTAGGAACCACTCAGTTTCCCCCGCCCCTCCCCAGCCCCCCCCCCCTCCCCAGCCCCCCCCCCCCCACCGACTCACTCACCTTATTAGTGTACGTGACTCTAATTTAACATCTTTGAGATGAAGTTAAGTCCGGTTGCCGAGGCGCATATTCGCAGACAGATGATGGACGATCGTAATAGGAGGCTTTCAAATAATTAGTTTTTAAGGAGGAACTACGAGACAAGAGGCAATGCAGGCGGGGCGGGCAGCCGGGCGGGCGCACTCTGCCAACATGATGTGAGCGTTCTGCGACCATGGTGTGAGCACTCTGCGAGCATGATATGAGCACTATTAGTACATGGTGTGAGCACTCTGCGAGCATGATATGAGCACTAATAGTACATGATGTCAGCACTATGCAACCATGGTGTGAGCACTCTGCCAGCGTGATGTACGCACTCTGCCAACATGATCTGGGCACTATTAGTACATGGTGTGAGCACTCTGCAACCATGATGTGAGCACTATGTGACCATGATATGAGCACTATTAGTACATGGTGTGAGCTCTATGCAACCATGATGTGAGCACTCTGTGAACATGATGTACGCACTCTGCCAACATGATCTGAGCACTATGAGTACATGGTGTGAGCACTCTGTGACCTTGGTGTGAGCACTCTGCGACCATGATATGAGCACTATTAATACATGGTGTGAGCACTCTGCGACCATGATATGAGCACTATTAGTACATGGTGTGAGCACTATGTGACCATGGTGTGAGCACTCTGCGAGTGTGATGTACGCACTCTGCCAAAATTATCTGAGCACTATTAGTACATGGTGTGAGCACTCTGCGACCATGGTGTGAGCACTCTGCGATCATGATTTTACCACTCTGCCAACATGATCTGAGCACTCAGGCGAGTGTGGTGTGAGCACTCTGCGAGCATGATATGATCACTATTAGTACATGGTGTGAGCACTCTGCGAGCATGATATGATCACTATTAGTACATGGTGTGATCACTACTGGAACATGATGTGAGCACTATGCAAACATGTGAGCACTCAGTCAGCATAATGTAAGCACTCTGCGAGCATGACGCAAGCACTGGTCTGATCACAACTAGAACATGATGTGAGCACTATGTGAACATTATGTATGCACTACAGGAACATGATGTGAACACTATGTGAACAGGATGTGAGCACTATGCAAACATGATGTGAGCAATAGTGAATCATGATGTTAGCACTCTGTGAACATCGTGTGAGCACTACATGAACATGATGTGAGCACTGCTAGAACATGATGTGAGCACTACTATAAGGAGGTGTGAGCACCACTAGAACATGATGTGAGCACTACGTGAACATGATGTGTGTACTCTTCGAGCATTGTGTGGGCACTATGCAAAGATGGTGTGAGCACTTTGCAAAGATGATGTGAGCACTTTGCAAAGATGATGTGAGCACTAAACATGCATGATCTGAGCACTGCACACATGATGTGAGCATTCCACGAAGATGATGTGTGCACTACACAAAAATGATGTGAGGACTACAGAATCATGATGTGAACACTATGTGACCATGATATGTGTATTATGTGATCATAATGTGAGCACTATGTGACCATGATATGAGCACTATGCAACCATGATGTGAGCACTATGTGCCATGGTATGAGCAGTTTGCAAACATAATGTGAGCACTATGTGAACATGATGTGAGCACTGCACATGATGTGAGCACTACACAACGATAATATGATGACTGTGTGATGACTGTGTGTGCATTACCTGGCCACAATACATGTACAATGTACACTGTGAACAATACTGGCCCACAGTACAAACACGATGCGCACGATGCGCACGATGCACACGCTGCACACGCTGCACACGCTGCACACGCTGCACACATCGGCGAACACCCAGCCACCACACGCCGGCCCACCGACACAAAACGCGGGCAACCCGAGCCGAGCCGGGCCATCGCGATGAATGCGGCCCGTGTGGGGCTTTTTACACTTAATTCCTGTCCGCTAATGAAATGAAGGGACGTAACCATTTGTCAAATGCGACTCACGGCATTGTTTATCATCGCATCAATTTCACCAGCAACAGCAGAAAACCCTAAAGCAACAGCTTGTCGCTTTCTCAACCAGGCGCAATGAGGGCCAGGAGATTGCTGGCGTTGGCACTAGGCAAGTTGGCAGTTGGCAGTTTGCAGTTAGCAGTCGGTGATTGATAACGCGGAGCTGACACTCACCGGGCGGCCGCTGGTGGTGAGCAGCTGACAATTGGCAGCTTGTAGTTGGCTGCTGGTAGTCTACAACTTGTAGTTGGCAGCTGGTAGTTAGCAGCTGGTAGTTGGCAGCTTGTACTCAGCAGCTTGTAGTTGGCAGCTAGTAGTTGGCAGCTTGTAGTTAGCAGCTTCTAGTTGGCAGCTTGTACTCAGCAGCTTGTAGTTGGCAGCTAGTAGTTGGCAGCTTGTAGTTGTCAGCTTGTAGTTAGCAGCTAGTACTCAGCAGCTTGTAGTTGGGACTTTGTAGTTGGCAGCTAGTAGTTGGCAGCTTGGAGTTGGGACTTTGTAGTTGACAGCCCGTAGGTGGCAGGTGGCACTCGGCAGGTAGTAGTAGTTTTGGGGGTTTAACAAAGATATATTGTTGGTATGTTTTTCGGAGAGTCAGATGATGGCTTGGAGCTCTTCGAGGATAGTTCATTACCGTGTGGTATTAGACACACGATATTTACATTGAGGTATAATTCGTAGGTAAACATTTGTGCATTACTTTATTGCATCATGGTACCATCAATATTGGATCCCAAGGGAGCAGCACTAGAAAGCTGGCATGAGAGTGCGGTCAGGCGTCGATGCCCTCCACGAGATGACATTAGATGACACTAGGACGCAAACCCCAATCAATCACATGGGTTTCCTAGAGCCAGTCGACCAAGCCTACCACCACAACTGACCGCCACCTCCACCACCACCCCACCTCCACCACCACCCCACCTGCCCCACCAGGACTACCACCACCCTACCTCCACGACCACCACACCCCCACACCACCTCCACTACCACCCCACCCCAGCTCCACTACCACCACTGCACCTGCCCCACCCCCACCCCACCACCCCCAATCCACCTGTCCCACCCCACCACACCTCCACCACCACTCCTCCTCCACGACGACCACCACTACACCTCCACCCCCACCCCTCCTCCACCATCACCACCCACCCCAGCTCCACCACCACCACCCCATCACCACGCCACCACCCACCTCCCCAGTTCCCCCACACCTCCCCCAGCTCCCCCACACGTCCCACACATGCCCCCCCACCCCCCACACCTCCCGCGACCTCCCCACACCTCCCGCGACCTCCCCCACACCTCCCCCTCACCTCCCCCAACCCTCCCCCTCACCTCCCGCACCTCCGCCACCTCCCCCTCCGGTGACATTAATCACCGAATCCCGCCAACCAGCTGACCATGTAACCACCACACAGCACCCTGGAGAAAAGAGCCAACTCCACCATCACGCATGCCCCACTCCAGCGCACACACAAACCCACGTCCACTTCCGGTTGCACACTCACACAGGTATGCGGGAGAAGTCGCTGGTTCGTGCTGCGCGCGGGACCACAATGCACAGTGCGGAGGCTGGCTTTGTGGACATGCGATGTGTTTTATTTCGAGGGAGGAGTTGCTCAGCTCACAGCCCTGTGCTGTGGGCTGCTCAGTGCCTGATGCAGTAGCTTGCTCAGTAGCTGGTGCTGTAACCTGATTAGGGTTTAGTGCTATTAGCTGTGAGCTGCTCTGTGTCTGGTGCTGTGAGCTGCTCAGTGGGTGTCGAGGGGGGGGGTGTCGGGGAGTGAGGGTGTTGGAGGGGGGGCAGGTGAGGGTGGTGGATAAGAAGGTGGCACACAGAACGCCGAGAGTCTTTCTTGTCAGCAGGTCAGAGCGCAATTCGTTGTACAATGTCCGAAAACCACCATCACCACCGTGGGGGGGGGGGGGGGTAGGAGGTCGGGCGGCGTGTCGGGGGGGTGGGGGGGAGGGGGGTGAGGGCAGATCGCCGAGAGTATTTCTTGTCAGCAGGTCAGAGCGCAATTCGTTTTACAATGTCCGAAAACCACCATCACCACCGGGGGAGGGGGAGGAGGGAGGAGGTGGCATGGGGTGTCGGGGGGTTGAGGGGAGGGGGGTTGAGGGCAGAACGCCCAGAGTCTTTCTTGTCAGCAGGTCAGAGCGCAATTCGTTGGACAATGTCCGAAAACCACCACCACCACCCCACCACACCATAACCCCACCACACCACACCACACCCCACCACCCCCCACCACACACAACACCCCCACCACACACAACACCCCCACCACACGCACAACACATCGATGATTGAGCATCGTCAGTGCGAGCCTGCGCGAATCGCCGCCACCCGCACTGCACCTCCAGCTGCACCTGCACCTGCACCACACACGCACCCGCACACTCACTGCCAAGCTACACCTGTACCTGCACCTGCATCTTCAACAGCACCTGCAGATGCACCTGAACATGCACCTGCACCACCACATTCACCAGCACCTACACCCGCACCTGCACGCACTGCTGCGTGCAGCCCCCAAACTGCAAAGTGCATTTAAATGAGCGATTAATAAGTTGATGGTCTCCGAGTTCTGAGAGAGGGATCCGGGAAATTGCGCATTCGTGACCCATATGGGAGGGGCCCTGTGTCACGCAATCTGCACGGAGAGCGGCGGCCAGGGGCGGCTAGGGGCGGTCAGGGGCGGTCAGGGGCGGCCAGGGGCGGCCAGGGGCGGCCAGGGGCGGCCAGGGGCGGCCAGGGGCGGCCAGGGGCGGCCAGGGGCGGTAAAGGGCGGTCAGGGGCGTTCAGGGGCGGTCAGGGGCGGCCAGGGGCGGTCAGGGGCGGTCAGGGGCGGCCAGGGGCGGCCAGGGGCGGTCAGGGGCGGTCAGGGGCGGTCAGGGGCGGTCAGGGGCGGCCAGGGGCGGCCAGGGGCGGCCAGGGGCGGCCATGGGCGGCCAGTGGACTGTAGGTGGCGCCACTGGCGGTGTAGGTGCTGTGGACATGCCTGCCTATGACGGCTGACACACGTGATGCGGGTAGCGGGTGTAATCAGGCAATGATACCGTACGGGTAGGACGAGGAATGAGGCGTGATGCTGTCGGTACTAAAACTACTACCGGTACTGCCGGTACCGACGGTACTACGGCTACTCCCGGTACCGAATGTGTTAAATATAGTGATTCAATAGTCGAACCTACCGCTCATTTAAATGCACTTTCCAACTTCAGTAGTTCCGTGTACACCCGGACAGATGTACTGCGGTAAGTTCGGCTAACAAAAGTAACATCAACACATACATGCACACCGAATAAGACAAGTGAATATCACACACATACAAATATCAACACAAGTGAATATTAGTACTACACATGCACACCGGTGAGACCGATGGGTAGAGGGCACGGATGAGAGGGGAAGAGAACGCAATGTGTACCCTCCTGATGACATGTTAGCCGGGGATATGGTATCCATGTGAGGAAGCACTATAACGCCACGATGAGTGCGCACAAGTCAGCGCTGATATAACCCCAGACGGTGACCGACATTAAACCCCAACCGGTCACTAGTTAAATGCCCATTGCCGGTACTGTGAGCGGTGGCTGCTGGGTGTGAGTGGAAGCCGCTAGCGCCCCTGGTGGCTTCAGCCACAATCACACAGCGTGTGGCTTTTTGCGGCAAATTCCCGCCAGGGGGCGCGTGAGGAGGCTGACGTCTCTGGTGTGGAGGTAATGTGGCTGAATGCAATAAGACGGGAGATGTTGTAGGGGGCGTGTGTGAGGTGTGGTGGTGTGATGGTGTCTTGTGGTGTGGTGGTGTGATGGTGTGGTGGTGTGGTGGTGTGGTGGTGTGGTGGTAGAGGTGTAGAGGTGTAGAGGTGGTGTGGAGGTTTGTAGACAGCCCAAGCTATCCCCGGTAGTCGACTATCGACGCCCGATTCCCGTCGGGATCTGTCCGGCTTCAGTCTGACGTCAACCCGCCCCCCTCTCCCCCCCCTCCCCCGCGCAGACCCGGCCTCCCCCCCCCCCCCCCCCCGCAGACCCGGCCTCTCCCCATCAGACCCCGTGGGGTGGAGCGGTATAATAGCCCGTATGTGTGTCCCACTCTGTTCACTCTGCGCAAGCGCACCCGGGCGTGACTGTGCTGCGAACGAGTGATCTGTTATTGTCCCGGGTACTCGTTTTGTTTGTTGTTAAGATGCGTCTCGATTCAAACAGGATCCAGACACGACAACGGCGCTGGGGATGGGGGGGGGGGGGGGTGACCCGCCCCACCTCTCTGAGGTCACGTGGTGGAAGAGCGCCGTCTGGCGGGAGGTTGGGATGGCGGGGGGGAGGGCTCCAGGGTCGGCTGAGCAGGAGACGCAGAGACGCCGCCTTGGGACGTAACAATGTGGTAAGGAGATGCGGATATCACAAACACCACGTCCTTAAATGATACCCCCCCGACCCCCCGACCTACAGACACAGAAAACAGCTGGAAAAAAACAAACGCCATCCAACCAGTCGACAAACATCCGATAAACACCCAACTGCCATCCAACTGACAACTAACCAACTTACAAACAGTTACCTGGCAACCAACTGACAACTAACCGACTTACAAACAGTTACCTGGCAACCAACCGACAAGTTACTGATAAACACCCAACTGCCATCCAACCAACAACTAACCAACTTAAAACAGTTAACTGGCCACCAACCGACAAGTAACTGACTTACAAACAGTTAACTGCCAACCAACCGACAAGGAACAGACTTACAAACAGCTAACTGGCAACCAACCGACACTCAACCGGTAAACAACAACCGACTGAAAAGCAACCTACAACCAACGGAAACCATTCAACAACCAATTGAAAACAAACCGACAATCAACTAACAAGTATCTGACAAACCAACCCACAACCAACTAATAGGTAACTGACAAACCAACCGACAACCAACTAACAAGTAATTGACAAACCAACCAACAACCAACTAACAAGTAACTGACCGACCAACCGACAACCAACTAACAAGTAACTGACAAGGATTCGAACCCACACTTCTTGCCATTATGGGAATAGTGCGCTAACCATTACACTATCTAGGATTACTGATACAGCACGTTATAGTGCGTCCTCCAACCCACCCTCCACCTCCAACCCAGCCTATCCACGCCTACTGCCTATGTGGCTCCTTGCCTGAGAGATGAGTGCATACTACTAGACTCATTCGCTTGAATTGTAAATCATTAAATGGTTTACATCCATAGACAGGTAAGTCGCAATATTACATAGACACTTATATATACATTCAAATGATAGGTTCAGCAAAGATAAGGTACATATCTTGTACTGGATCCTGGTCACGGCGACCAGTGTCAAGAGGGGGAGGTGATGTCATGGATATGGGACATTTTGCATCTAGAGTAGATTTTGAATGCGCACTTCTTGCCATTTTGGTGCTAGTGTACTAACCGTTACACTATCTATGCTCTCTGATGCCATCACCATATTCACCCCTGCCTGTCTAAGTGACTTTGCCTGAAATATGAGCGCTGACTACTGCGCTACCTGAAACTGTGACCTATTCCCTGTGGCTATCACTGCAGAGATAAGAGCTGAGCTGGCGTGTTCATTATCACAGGGAGGAGAGCCCCTGCGAACCTCAAGTAGGCAGACCGTGGTCAGGGGGTCCCCGGTAACCCGGCATACCCACCACCCCGCCACTCCGGCACCCCGTACCCCGTCACCCCGGCACCCCGTCACCCCGGCACCCCACCACCCTGGCACACCGGCACCCCGGCACCCCGGCACCCCGGCACCCCGGCACCCCGGCACCCCGGCACACCGGCACCCCGGCACGCCGCACCCTGACACCCCGGCACCCCGGCACACCGGCACCCCGGCACCCCGGCACCCCGGCACCCCGGCACACCGGCACCCCGGCACACCGGCACACCGGCACAACGGCACCCCGGCACACCGGCACACCGGCACAACGGCACCCCGGCACCCCGGCACCCCGGCACCCCGGCACCCCGGCACTCCGGCACCCCGTACCCCGTCACCCCGGCACCCCGTCACCCCGGCACCCCACCACCCTGGCACACCGGCACCCCACCACCCTGGCACACCGGCACCCCACCACCCTGGCACACCGGCACACCGGCACCCCGGCACCCCGGCACCCCGGCACCCCGGCACCCCGGCACCCCGGCACCCCGGCACCCCAGCACCCCGGCACCCCGGCTCCCCGGCACCCCGGCACCCCGGCACCCTGGCACCCCGGCACCCCGGCACACCCGGCACCCCGGCACCCGGCACACCGGCACCCCGGCACCCAGGCACCCCGGCACCCCACCACCCTGGCACACCGGCACCCCGGCACCCCGGCACACCGGCACACCGGCACCCCGGCACCCCGGCACCCCGGTACCCCACCACCCTGGCACACCGGCACCCCAGCACCCGGCACACCGGCACCCCGGCACCCCGGCACACCGGCACCCCGGCACCCCGGCACCCCGGCACCCCGGCACCCCACCACCCTGGCACACCGGCACCCCGGCACCCGGCACACCGGCACCCCGGCACCCCGGCACCCCGGCACCCCGGCACCCGCACCCGGCACCCCGGCACCCCGGCTCACCGGCACACCGGCACCCCGGTACTCCGGCACGCCGCACCCCGGCACCCCGGCAGCCCGGCACTCCGGCACACCGGCACTCCGGCACACCGGCACCCCGGTACTCCGGCACGCCGCACCCCGGCACCCCGACACCCCGGCACTCCGGCACACCGGCACCCCGGCACGCCGCACCCTGACACCCCGGCACGCCGGCACACCGGCACCCCGGCACCCCACCACCCCGGCACACCGGCACCCCGGCACCCCGGCACCCCGGCACCCCGGCACCCCGGCACCCCGGCACTCCGGCACCCCAGCACCCCGGCACCCCGGCACACCGGCACACCGGCACCCCGGCACATCCCGGCACTCCGGCACACCGGCACCCCGGCACGCCGCACCCTGACACCCCGGCACGCCGGCACACCGGCACCCGGCACCCCGGCACCCAGGCACTCCGGCACCCCAGCACCCCGGCACCCCGGCACCCCGGCACCCCGGCACCCCGGCACCCCGGCACCCCGGCACACCGGCACCCCGGCACACCGGCACCCCGGCACCCCGGCACCCCGGCACCCCGGCACCCCGGCACCCCGGCACCCGGCACACCGGCACACCGGCACACCGGCACCCCAGCACACCGGCACCCCGGCACCCGGCACACCGGCACCCCGGCACCCCGGCACCCCGGCACCCGGCACACCGGCACACCGGCACACCGGCACACCGGCACACCGGCACACCGGCACACCGGCACACCGGCACACCGGCACACCGGCACACCGGCACACCGGCACGCCGGCACGCCGGCACCCCGGCACCCCGGCACCCCGGCACCCCGGCACCCGGCAAACCCGGCACACCGGCACACCCGGCACACCGGCACACCCGGCACACCCGGCACACCCGGCACCCTCCCGCAGCCCGGCACCCCCCGGCACCCCCCGGCACCCCCCGGCACCCCCGGCACCCCCCGGCACGCCGATCTCCCATTGCTCTCCGGCTCCTTGGCGGAAACCGAGATCACTTTTGAATATAGAGCCCAAGTCAAAAGGCAGCGCTTTGCAACAGCTCTACTTTCCAGTACCTGTACTGCTGCTTCCTAGTCCCTGAGCCACTACTTCCCAGTACCTGATCCGCTACTTCCCAGTACCCGTACCACTACTTCCCAATACCTGTACCGCTACTTCCCAGATCCTGTACCGCTACTTCCCAGTTCCTGTACTGCTACTTCCCAGTACCTGTACTGCTACTTCCCAGTACCTGTACTGCTACTTCCCAGTACCTCTACTGCTACTTCCTAGTAAATGTACCGCTACTTCCCAGTCCCTTTACCGCTACTTCCCAATCCCTGTACCACTACTTCCTAGTACATGTACCACTACTTCCCAGTACATGTACCACTACTTCCCTGTAGCTGTACTGCTACTTCCCAGTACCTATACAGCTACTTACCAGTACCTGTACTGCTACATCCCAGACCCTGTACCACTACTGCCTAGTCCCTGTACCGCTACTTCCCAGTACCTGTACCACTACTTCCCAGTACCTGTACCACTACTTCCCAGTCCCTGTACTGCTACTTCCCAGTACCTGTACCACTACTTCCCAGTACCTGTACTGCTACTTCCCAGTACCTGTACCACTATTTCCCAGTACCTATACCACTACTTCCCAGTACCTGTACTGCTACTTACCAGTACCTGTACCACTACTTCCCAGTACCTGGACCACTACTTCCCAGTACCTGTACCACTACTTCCCAGAACCTGTACCACTACTTCCCAGTACCTGTACCACTACTTCCCAGTACCTGTACTGCTACTTCCCAGTAACTGTAACAATACTTCCCAGTACCTGTACTGCTACTTCCCAGCCCCTGTACCACTACTTCCCAGTACCTGTACCATTGTCCCTGTGTGTTATGAATGCGACAGCGTGTGCTCCTCAGATCACGCACGGCGCGCATGCTCAGTGAGGTGCGGGGAGAGGATGTGGTATCAGTCAGATGCCCCGGTCAAATACACGTTATAGGACGTTATTGGACGTTATTGGACGTAGTTGAATGTAGTTGAACGTAGTTGAACGTAGTTGAACGTAGTTGAACGTAGTTGAACGTAGTTGAACGTAGTTGACATAGTTGAACGTAGTTGAACGTAGCTGAAAGTGGTTGAACATAGTTGAACGTAGCTGAACGTAGCTGAACGTAGTTGAACGTCGTTGAACGTAATTGAACGTGGTTGAAAGTAGTTGAATGTAGTTGAACATAGTTGACCATAATTGAATGTAGTTGAACATAGTTGCATAGTTGAAGATAGTTGAAGATAGTTGAACACAGTTGAACATAGTTGAACATAGTTGAACGTAGTTGAACGTAGTTGAACATAGTTGAACGTAGTTGAATGTAGTTGAACACAGTTGAACGTAGTTGAACGTAGTTGAACGTGGTTGAACGTGGTTGAACGTGGTTGAACGTGGTTGAACGTGGTTGAACGTGGTTGAACGTAGTTGAACGTAGTTGAACGTAGTTGAACGTAGTTGAACGTAGTTGAACGTAGTTGAACGTAGTTGACCGTAGTTGAACGTAGTTGAACGTAGTTGAAGGTAGTTGAATGTAGTTGAATGTAGTTGAAGGTAGTTGAAGATAGTTGAAGATAGTTGAAGATAGTTGAAGATAGTTGAAGATAGATGAAGATAGTTGAAGATAGTTGAAGATAGTTGAAGATCGTTGAAGATAGTTGAAGATAGTTGAATATAGTTGAATATAGTTGAAGATAGTTGAAGATAGTTGAAGATAGTTGAAGATAGTTGAAGATAGTTGAAGATAGTTGAAGATAGTTGAAGATAGTTGAAGATAGTTGAAGATAGTTGAAGATAGTTGAAGATAGTTGAAGATAGTTGAAGATAGTTGAAGATAGTTGAAGATAGTTGAAGATAGTTGAAGATAGTTGAAGATAGTTGAAGATAGTTGAAGATAGTTGAAGATAGTTGAAGATAGTTGAAGATAGTTGAACATAGTTGAACATAGTTGAACATAGTTGAACATAGTTGAACATAGTTGAACATAGTTGAACATAGTTGAACATAGTTGAACATAGTTGAACATAGTTGAACATAGTTGAACATAGTTGAACATAGTTGAACATAGTTGAACATAGTTGAACATAGTTGAACATACCATCATCCATACTTGTCCATGATGTTAACTTGGTAATAACGTGGGTGAGTTGTGATGTCCGATTACATTTTTGGACATGTTCAAAAGAGCGCTACGTTAGAGGCTGAATGTGCATACATGATGCTAACCTACTCTAGCATACTCTAGTATAATCTAGCATGCTCCAGCATACTTGGGCGAATCCCTGGTCACATAACCATTAGTGGAAGTTGGTGAACGTAGAGAAGGCTAAAGTAGTTGAACGTAGTTGAACGTACCAGGACCCGTATAGTAGTGTATTTATCCATACCGTTACGTATTGATCCATGCCAAAACCTACCATACCTTAACATATTTCAACGTAGTTTAACATACTTACACCACGTTTGACCCAAGTTATCCTTCACTACGTTCACCTCCGTTCAACTACGTCCACTAACGTGTATGTGACTGGGGCATGGTATCAGGTCACCAGTACCATGCCCTGATGTCCTACTCAGTCCCATGATCCTGACCTTTACCAGTCTTGCTCACTATCCTAGTAATGTCAAGTGTCAGGCTTGTGTTTATAAAAAAAAAACCGATGGCAGACTGTGATCCCCATATTACCGTTCTGCGCAAGCGGCCCCACACATCTTCGCAACTATCATTTTGTGTAAGTCATTGGTTTGACTCAGATGGGGTTCGAATCCCCGGACCTTCCGTACTGGGAGCCTGCGCTCTATCGATTCGGCCAGCACGTCCGGTTCAACAGTGAAAAGCTCAAATATCCAGGACATGGTAGTTTACACAAAGTGGGGTTAATGTTTGTTTGTTGTAGTTTTACGTCCTGGCAACGTCTAGGGTCATACAGGACGGTACCGACTTCTGGCAGCGCACACTCATGGTGACTTTATGAATAGTGCTGCCCAACTAGGAAATCAGGCCACCGACACCATGACCCGATATCCCACTCAGTCACATTATCCTCACACTGAGCTACCCGGTCCTTGCTCTATCCTATTAATGCTGAATGCCAGGCTAGGAAGCAACAAGTATCAGTTTGTAAAGTCATTGGTTTGACTCAACCGGGAACCGAACTCCCGACCTTCCGCACGGGGAACCAGACGGGATGGCCAAATGAGTTAGAGCGTCTGCCTCCCATGTTGGTAGACCATGGGATCGTGGGTTCGAACCTTGGTCGAGTCAAACCAATAACTTAAAAATTGATACTTGTTGCTTCCTAGCCAGGCACTCGGCATCATTAGGATAGGGCAAAGACTGGTTGGCTCAGTGTCAGGATAATGTGACTGAGTGGGATATCAGTTAATGGTGCTGGTGGCCTGGTCTCCCAGTGGGGCAGCACTATAAAGTCGTCATTAGTGCATACTGTCACAAGTCGGTACCCGTCCCGATATGACCTTATATGTTGATAGGACGAATAACAACAACAACCCTCTCCGCACGGGGGAGGAGGGGGGGGGGGGGGGCTACGCTCTACCTATTAGGCCGCCAGGCCCGGTGAGGTGTGGTTGAGACGGCCTTTGTAACGCTGTGTAAACAGACAGCTTGGCAGGTCACGTGCTGGGAGCCGTGCCCGCTATTTACACAACTTTATGAAGGATGCAACTCGAGACTGTGACTGAGGTGCGTGTAAGTTGTTATTTACACAAACTTGTGTGATTAGATCGATATCTACACAAGGTCGAGTAAACACATGGGGACATGAATTTGTCTGAATACATCGATATTTAGACAGGCTTGTGTGATTCAATTCAATATTTAGACATGGTTGTGTGAATATATCCATATTTACACAAGGTTGTGTCAATACCTCCATACTATTATTTACACAGGGTTGTGTAAATGCATACATAGTTACATTAACCTATGTGAATATGTCCATATTTACACAAGCTTGTGTGAATAAATCCATAGTTCCAACATCCACATTTACACATACGTGTTTGAATACATCCACATTTACACACATGTGTATGAATAAGTCCACATTTAGACACACATGTATGAATAAGTCCACATTTACACACAAGTGTATGAATAAGTCCACATTTACACACACATGTGTATGAATACATCCACATTTCCAGACACATGTGTATGAATAAATCCACATTTACACACAAGTGTATGAATAATTCCACATTTACACACACGTGTATGAATACATCCACATTTACACACACATGTATGAATAAGTCCACATTTACACACACATGTATGAATAAGTCCACATTTACACACACGTGTATGAATAAGTCCACGTTTAGACACACATGTATGAATGAAGTCCACATTTACACACATGTGTATGAATGTGTCCACATTTACACACATATGTATGAATAAGTCCACATTTACACACAAGTGAATGAATAAGTCCACATTTACACACATGTGTATGAATACATCCACATTTACACACACGTGTATGAATAAGTCCACCTTTACACCCTTGTGTATGAATGTGTCCACAATTACACACATGTGTATGAATAAGTCCACATTTACACACATGTATGAATGAAGTCCACATTTACACACATATGTATGAATAAGTCCACATTTACACACCCATGTGTGAATAAGTCGACATTTACACACACATGTATGACTAAGTCCACATTTACACACATGTCTATGAATACATCCACATTTACACACACATGTATGAATAAGTCGACATTTACACACATATGTATGAATAAGTCCACATTTACACACATGTGTATGAATGTGTCCACATTTACACACATATGTATGAATAATTCCACATTTACACACATGTGTATGAATACGTCCACATTTACACACAAGTGTATGAATAAGTCCACATTTACACACAAGTGTATGAATAAGCCCACATTTACACGCAAGTGTATGAATAAGTCCACATTTACACACATGTATGAATGAAGTCCACATTTACACACATGTGTATGAATAAGTCCACATTTACACACACATGTGTATGAATACATCCACATTTACACACACATGAGTATGAATACATCCACATTTACACACACATGTATGAATAAGTCCACATTTACACACATGTGTATGAATAAGTCCACGTTTAGACACACATGTATGAATGAAGTCCACATTTACACACATGTGTATGAATGTGTCCACATTTACACACATATGTATGAATACATCCACATTTACACACATGTGTATGTATAAGTCCACATTTACACACACATGTATGAATACGTCCACATTTACACACATGTGTATGAATACGTCCACATTTACACACAAGTGTATGAACAAGTCCACATTTACACACAAGTGTATGAATAAGTCCACATTTACACACACATGTATGAATAAGTCCACATTTACACACACATGAATAGGTCCACATTTACCTGAGCTTGTCTCGGTAAATCTATATTTGATATTCACAATTAATTGTGCCAATCCATATTTAATGCTACAATTTGTTGTATCAATGAATCCATACCTACACAAACTTGTGTGATTGATTTATAACAAACAAACTCATAGATGACGTAGGAAAATACTCACAAACAGAGAAAGAAGGCATGCGGTAGATAGCTACACAACAACTGAGAGTAGAACAAGCCTGTGGTGCCGGTGGAGTGGTATCCCACTTGGACAGCACTATAAAGTATCCAACTGTACCCGCCCTCCCATGATCTCTAATGTTACTAAAACGTAAATCCCCAATAAAGAAGTAATAAACGGGCGACCTCAATTGAATAGCTACAGGTGACACGGTTGACGTTGGTTGGTTGTTGGAGTTTTAAAACCTGGCAACATCTAAGTTACTCTAAGGTCATATCATGATAGGTACCACCTTGTGACAGTGTGCACTCATGGCAACTTTATAGTGCTGCACAGCTGGGAAATCAGGTCATCATCACCATGACCTGATATCCTACTCAGTCAAATTATCCTGACAATGATCTAACCAGTCGTTGCCCTATCCTAAAGATGCTGAGCGCTAAGCTAGGAATCACCCAGTATCAATATAATAAGCCATTGGTTTGACTCAACCAGGAACCGAACTCCCGATCTCCCGCACGCGAGGCCCGCGCTCGACCAATTCGGCCTCCGCTTCCGGTCAAGCATTAACTAAACTGTCGAGGCGTGACACTGGTCCCGCCTCAACTGTTCCCCGGCACCACCCCGCTGCACAGCACCTAAACGCTGACAGCTGTAGCGCGTCCTCAGTGACTGGTTGGTTGTTTGAGTGTCACGTCCTGACCACATCTCAGGTCATATCAAGATGGTCTTCAGTGATGTGCAGGTATGTGCACCACATGATCTTACACTGGTATGTGCAACACTTGATCTTACACAGTTATGCACACCACATGATCTTACACAGGTATGTGCAACACATGATCTTACACAGGTATGTGCAACACATGATCTTACACAGGTATGTGCAACACATGATCTTACACAGGTATGTGCAACACATGATCTTACACAGGTATGCACACCACATGATCTTACACTGGTATGCACAACACATGATCTTACACATGTATATGCAACACATGATCTTACACAGGAATGTGCAACACATGACATTACACAGGTATGCACAACACATGATATTACACAGGTATGCACAACACATGATCTTACACATGTATGCACACCACATGATCTTACACTGGTATGCACAACACATGATCTTACACTGGTATGCACACCACATGATCTTACACTGGTATGCACAACACATGATCTTACACTGGTATGCACACCACATGATCTTACACTGGTGTGCACAACACATGATCTTACACATGTATATGCAACACATGATCTTACACAGGAATGTGCAACACATGACATTACACAGGTATGCACAACACATGATATTACACAGGTATGCACAACACATGCTCTTACACCAGTATCTGCAACACATGATCTTACACAGGTATGCACAACACATGATCTTACACATGTATGTGCACCACCTGATCTTACACTGGTGTGTGCAACACATGATCTTACACAGGTAAGTGCAACACATGATCTTACACAGGTATGTGCAACACATGATCTTACACAGGTATGTGCAACACATGATCTTACACAGGTATGCACAACACATGATCTTACACAGGTATGTGCAACACATGATCTTACACAGGTATGTGCAACACATGATCTTACACAGGTATGTGCAACACATGATCTTACACAGGTATGTGCAACACATGATCTTACACAGGTATGCACACCACATGATCTTACACTGGTATGCACAACACATGATCTTACACATGTATATGCATCACATGCTCTTACACATAAATGTGCAACACATGATATTACACAGGTATGCGCAACACATGATCTTACACAGGTATGCACACCACATGATCTTACACCTGTATATGCAACCCATGATCTTACACATGAATGTGCAACACATGATCTTACACAGGTATGCACAACACATTATCTTACATAGGTATGCACAACACATGAGCTTACACAGGTATGCGCAACACATGATCTTACACATGTATGCACAACATATGATCTTCCACAAGTATGCGCAACACAGCAGTCGCAGCGCATGGACGGAGTGATTGCCATTAGGCAGAGAGCTCCACCTGAAATCACTCCACCCCACTCTGGTTAATGTTGCCCATATGTAGGTCAATTAAGGCCTTATGGATTTCACTGCATATGTGTTATGTTAGTGTCTTAATTGATTTGAAATTATAAGTCATATGAGTGTAGTGCGTTTTTACCGATTAGAAGCCACTCTTTATTATAAGAGCAGTAAACAGCATTATAAGCTGAGTTGAGTTTTGATTTAATCAAGCATACATGGCTTCCCCAAGGGGTGATCTTCCGGCGGAAGAACCAATGTTATTTTTGGTGGTACAGTCAGTGGCGGTTACATTGTGAAGTGCGTGGTAGCGCCATCATCCGAGCTGAGGTTGACCAGGCTGGAGCACCAGATGACTAGTCCAGAATCCAGTAGTACTGGGGAGCAGGGGGGATATTCCTGGCTATTATACTCGTATACTTCTTATACAACGTATAATAATGCTGCCATCCGAAAGGTACAAGATCTGCTTCTTTTCTGTAAAACCTGGATGTCGATCCTGCGCTGAGACAAACTGAGACTTAAATAGAAGGAAACTTGTCGCTGGGAATGATAGGATAATGCAGGGAATGCTCCACTCAGTGCCAAGATAACCGGACTGAGTGGGATATCGGGACATGGTGTAATATGTTGATACTAAGATACATTACACATGGTGCCGGTGGCTTGGATATATATCACAGTTGGAGCAGGCGGTTCCTGGTATTCCACCAGGTGGGGCACCAGGCTGTCCCTTGTATGCCACCAGGTGGCGCACCAGGTGGTTCCTGGTATTCCACCAGTGGCGCACCAGGCTGTCCCTTGTATGCCACCAGGTGGCGCACCAGGGTATTCCTGATATGCCACCAGGTGGCGCACCAGGCCGTCCCTTGGATGCCACCAGGTGGCACACCAGGCGCACCAGGCGGTTCCCGGTATTCCACCAGGTCCCTCATATGCCGCCAGGTGGGGCTGTGATGTACAGCTTATTCAATGGGACTTGAACCCCGTGGTTGGTGGGGGATGACAGCTACATCTCCACCAGGATGATGCGTCATCACCATTACGAGACGTCTTCACAGTGGGCGATGGTTCACAGGGCGGCGGTTATCGCGCTCAGGCCATCTCTACCGCAAACAGAGTGGCGCAATTGAGGCGCTGGTTGTTTGTGTTGTTTTGTTGGTGTAGGTTGTTTTTTTTGTTTGGGGGGGAGGGGGAGTTTCAGTCGCGTTGGTGTGATGCAAATCTACAGCATTGTATGGGCACTGCCAAAGGCGGTACCATGCGGTAGTGGTCAGAGAAATTATGTCGGGCGCGGGGGGGGTGGAGGGGGGGGGGGAGGAGACGGGCGAGTGGGGAAGTGTGGGGAGGAGGGGGAGAGAAAATGGTAGTCTAGGAGCATAACCACCCCCTCAGTGTGGTAGTAACCCATGTTGCCAGGAAACTCCACCCACCAACCAACCACCCACCCACCACCAACCACCAGCACCCAACACTACCCTCAATACCACCAACACCACCACCCACCACCGACACCACCACACACCCTCTCTAACACCACCACCCACTACCACCCTCCACCACCCCCACCCTCATTACCATCAGCAACCCCACCACCCACCCTGACCCTCACTATCACCACCACCACCCACTCACCACCCCCACCCTCACTACCATCACACACCCTCACTACCACCACACACCCTCTATAACACCACCACCCACCACCACTCACCACCCTCATTACCAGCACCACCCTCACTACCCCCACCCTCACTACCATCACACACCCTCACTACTACCAGCCACAACCACGATAACAACTATCCCCTCACCCCCACTCACCCACCGCAGACAACTTCCTCCTGGGCCGAGCTCTTGCAGCCCCTCCAGGCCAGCGTTTCACAAACTAGGTCACGGAGGTGCTCAGCCGATCAGCAGGGAGCACTGCGTTCTGCTGGGGATCTCTGTTCGTACGTCCGGCTGGTATTAGGCGTTGTTTACGTTGGTAAGCAGGCATCTCTCACTTCTGTTTTGGATGTGTTGTACTCAAATGTTGATGGCTATTTAGTGTTACAGTAAACCTGGTTCAGTTCCCCGTCCCGTCTCGTCCAAATCCCGTCCTGTCTCGTCCAATCCCAGTCCCGTCTCGTCCAAGCCTCGTCCCGTCGCGTCCAATCCCCGTCCCATCTCGTCCAATCCCCATCCCGTCTTGTCCAATCCCCCACCCCGTCTCGTCCAATTTCCCGTCCCGTCTCGTCCAATCCTGGTTCCATCTCGTCCAATCCCGGTCCCGTCCCATCCAATCCCCATCCCGTCTCGTCCAATCCCCCGTCCCGTCTCATCCAATCCCGGTCCCGTCTTGTCCAATCCCTGTCCCGTCTCGTCCAATCCCAGTCCCGTCTCATTCAATCCCCATCCCGTCTCATCCAATTCCTGTCCAGTCTCGTCCAATCCCGGTCCCGTCTCATCCAATCCCTGTCCAGTCTCGTCCAATCCCGGTCCCGTCTCGTCCAATCCCCGTCCCGTCTCGTCCAATCCCCGTCCCGTCTCGTCCAATCGCCGTCCCGCCTCCTGCCGCCCTGTTCCCTGTATCCCCGATACGTCAATACGACAAAGATCAACAGTACCACTCTCCCCGCATTCTCCATACACCTTCATACCATCGACACCTGTCCACAGCCTCCTACAACCTCCTCCATCCTATCAAACTCTCCCACTCGCCAACATCCTCTCACACCCTCCTCGACCCTCTCACACCCGCCTCGACCCTCTCACACACTCCTCGACCCTCTCACACACTCCTCGACCCTCTCACACCCGCCTCGACCCTCTCATACACTCCTCGACCCTCTAACACCCTCCACATCCTTCTACACCCTGCTCCACCCTACCAAACCCTCCCACACCAGCCACCGTCCGCCACCCTCTCCCACCCTCCTACACCCTCCCCACACCCTCGCCACAGCCTCTCCACACCCTCCCACACCCTCTCCACACCCTCCCACCCCCCACTCCGCCCTCCTTCACCTCACCCTTTTGCCCACGGAACCTACCCCCTTCCCCCCCCCCCTTACCTACCTCCCCTCCCCACCTCCTACCCCACCTCTCCCCCCTCCCCCTCCCTCCTCCTCCTGTACACGTTGTTTGCACACGTCACGCCCCGAGTGTTCACGCTGTCATGGTTGGGTAGGTTCCCGGCACATTACTGCCGGGCAGGCGGGCAGGTGTTTCCTACTCCAGGGCAGGTGGTCGTGGTTTGTACTCACCTTCTCAGGGGTCAGAGGTAATCAAGTTTGTAGCGTGACTACCTCACACCTCACACACCGCACCTCACACACCTCACAACACACCGGATCTCAGACCACACCTAACACACTGCACCACACACCGCACCTCACACACCGCAACCTCACACCGCACCTCACACACCCCAACCTCACACCGCACCTCACACCGCACCTCACACCTCATAACCACACAGGTCATACGTCGTTGGAACGGTCGCATTTTGTTGAAAAAAAAGCCAACGTTAACCGACGTTGATCAACGTCCTGTCAGCGTACCGCCAGCACGGTGCCAACGGGTCTCGACGTGTTGCTAACGCGTCTTGACGCGCGTTGCGGCCTGTCGAAAGTTGTGTGCAAGCACAAAACCTAGACGCGGACCGACGCGCACCGACGTGTCCATTCACACGTTGCTATCCCTCAACGTGTACCGACGCGCCGGTAACACGCCGGTAACACGCCGGTAATGCGCCGGTAATGTACCGGACGTGTACCGACGGTTCGCCCAAAAATACAACGCGTCGCCACAAGTCGAAGCGCGTTCGTGAGAAACGTCGTAGTGTGACAGGGCCTTTAGCCAGAAGACTATGGTGCCGTGATCAGGATTCTCTAGAGTGTATCATTTGTGAACCTACCTTGTGTAGTTATATTGCAACTATGATTGATTGATTGATTGGTGGTTGCTTTCGCGGTGCGCGGTGCGCGGTGCGCGGTGCGCGATGCGCGGTGCGCGGTGCGCGGTGCGCGGTGCGCGGTGCGCGTCGCGGTGCGCGGTGCGCGGTGCGCGGTGCGCGGTGCGCGGTGCGCGGTGCGCGGTGCGCGGTGTGTGGTCTGTGGTCTGTGGCGTGGTGATTTGTGTGACGGAGTGTGTGCGTGCAGGGTTTGTGTGTTGTGTGTCTATGATGTATAATCGGTGTGGTGGCTGGGGGGTGTGTGTCTTGGGTGATATGATGTCTATGGGGGTGGTGGATGTGTGAGTGTGTGGGTGTGTGTGTGTGTTTTTTTTTTTTGTGCGTGGTGTCTACGACGTGTGGTGAGTGTATGGATGCCATTATATTGTGTGCGTTGGTGGCGTCTGTGGTGGGTAGGGTTTGTGTGTTTGGTGTATGGGGTGTGTGTGATTGCATGGCTGGTGCGGCGATTTGGGGATTACGCGGGGTTAGCATTGGTAATGAGATGGAATCAAGTTCGATAAATGTGCTTATTGTATCCTTATATAAAACACCCCATAAAGGGAAGAGATCAAAAGACAAAGACCACGAAAGCGACAGAAATAGACGAGCAGACAGAGATGCAGCAGAAAGAGAGGCAAAGCCTTCAGTTGGGGGCAAACATGAAAAAACCGATGTACAGAGGGGAGAGAAGGGGAAGAGCGGAGGCAGAGGAAAGAGGAGAGAGAGGGGCGAGATCAGGAAGAGGGGAGGAAGAGGAGGAGAGAGGGAGACGGGAGGATGAGGAGGCGGACGGAAGGGAGAGGGGACAGAGGGTAGAGTGGGAGAGAGCGACAAGGGAGAGAGGAGGGACGATTGATAGAGGAGAAAGAGCAGAGAGTGGATATAGAGAAGAACGCGGGGAGAGAGGAGAGAGAGAAGTGGTAGAAGAGAGGGGATAGAGAAGAGAGAAGAGAAACGTGAGATACAGGGAAGAGAGACGGGAAAAATAGAAAAGAGGGAAAAGAGGTTAGACAGAGGAGCAATGACAGAGAACCAAGGGTGTGAAGGGGGCAGAGGACAGGGCCCGGAATCGGGACAGGGCACATGAGATACGAGGCAGCAGATAGACAGGGATAAAGAGACGGGGCATGGGACAGGGTATATGCATTGAAATAGACAGGGAGAGAGAAAGGGAAATAGAAAGGCAGAGACCCAGGGACAAATACAGGGAGAGTGGCATCAAGAGTGACAGGGAGAGTGGCAGTGATAGTGGCAGGGAGAGTGGGAGAGATAGTGGCAGGGTGAGTGGCAGGGAGCGTGGCAAGGAGAGTGGCAGGGAGATCGAGAGGAAGAGGGACAGCGAGGAGACAGGGGAAGGGACAGAGAGGAAGTGAGGATATGAGAGTGGCGAAGGAATGAAACATGTTTGAACGTTGGGAGAGATGAAGGATTGGCTAGAGAGAAGAATGGAAGGGTTTAGCAGATGGTGAGAGAGCAAGAGAGTGGAATCACAAAGGAGAGGGAGAGAGTGAGTGATAGGGGAGTGAGGAGAATGAGTGAGACAGGAGAGAACGGGATACAAAGGGCAGGCAGAGAAAGAGGCGAAGACCAAAAGTCGATAGAGCGAAACCAAAAGGAGGAATGAAGGGGGAATAAAGAAGAGAAAGAGAGGTGAAGAGAGGCGAAGAGAGGCGAAGAGAGGCGAAGAGAGGCGAAGACAGGCAAAGACAGGCAAAGACAGGCAAAGACAGGCAAAGACAGGCAAAGACAGGCAAAGACAGGCAAAGACAGGCAAAGACAGGCACATACAGACAAAGACAGGCAAAGACAGGCAAAGACAGGCAAAGACAGGCAAAGACAGGCAAAGACAGGCAAAGACAGGCAAAGACAGGCAAAGACAGGCAAAGACAGGCAAAGACAGGCAAATACAGGCAAAGACAGGCAAAGACAGGCAAAGACAGGCAAAGACAGGCAAATACAGGCAAACACAGGCAAACACAGGCAAATACAGGCAACGCCAGGCAAAGACAGGCAAAGACAGGCAAAGACATGCAAAGACAGGCAAAGACCGGCAAAGACAGGCAAAGACAGGCAAAGACAGGCAACGACAGGCACAGAGCAGCACATACAGGCACAGACAGGCAAATACAGGCAAAGACAGGCAAATACAGGCAAAGACAGGCAAAGACAGGCAAATACAGGCAAAGACAGGCAAAGACAGGCAAAGACAGGCAAAGACAGGCAAAGACAGGCAAATACAGGCAAAGACAGGCACATACAGGCACAGACAGGCAAAGACAGGCAAAGACAGACACAGACAGGCAAAGACAGGCAAAGAGAGGCAAGGACAGGCAAAGAGAGGCAAATACAGGCAACGAGAGGCGAAGAGAGGGGAGGCGTAGAGCAGCTCTCTCCGGCCGTGCTGCTCGGTCACGTGCCGGAACCGGAAGTGGCCCCGTTCACGTAGCATTCCGCTTTAAACATGCACATCGAGTGGCGAGGCTCTGACTGCCGCGCCCCCTGGTGGAGGCGACATGGGCCCAGGGACCAGTGCGGGGGGGGGTGACGGGGGGCATGTGGTTAGGCACGTGACTTCCGGTTAGCGCTATGCCGGCGTGAAGACGCGGAGGAGCGCATGCAGTGAAGCAGCACTAACTAAGGGTCCACCACCCAGGAAATGGCAACTGAATGGTCGATATTAGGGGGGAGGGGTTGGTGCATCGTCTGCCACCAGATGACATCACCGGGTAAGGTAATCAGTTGTAGCGGGCAGTTTGTGCATTGCTCTCATCACCTGCTTTTGTGTGTTTTTGTTGTTGTTGTTGTTGTGATGGCTTATTTATCATGGCTTCGTTACCGGACAAGATCCGACTTACATTGTAGTTAAAGAAGGGGTCAGTCAGCAGGTCAGTGCTGGGACACGCTGCACACCGCATCCGTATCCGTATTGATTTACCGCACAGGCTCGCTCACTGTGAGGGGTATCCGCTTCCCAGTGGAGAGGTCACGGGATCGATCTCTAGCCGAGGCAAGACAACGAGTGGCATATCTATCTCGTGTGGTTACCTCACCTGGCGTTTGCCGTAGCCATGATAGGGCAACCATTGGTTGGCTCAGAGTCAGGATAATGTGACTGAGTGTGAGATGTTGTCATAATGCCAGCACCACTGGACTCCCAGTGGGGCACATTACTAAGTTACGTTATATAGTCTAGGTTAGCCAGCAGACTATGGTGCTGTGCCCAGGATTCTCTAGAGTGTATCCATTGTGAACCTACCTGGTGTTGTTATATTGTGACTATGATTGATTGATTGATTGGTGGTTGCTTTACGCCGTGTCTGCAGCATAGGGCATATTCACGGCGAGAACTGTTTGTTTTTTACAGCAATTATGCTGTTTTAATATGCTGGAAATGGCATAATCCGATAAAACAGCAAATTGCTCAAACAAAAACACTTATCTAGATTCGATCCTATATATTTCTAACTTGGCTACTTGTGAATTTATTGAACCCTAGTTGCTGAATAGATGGCTACTGAGTAAATGTAATACTACTAGAATCTCTTCCTGCTAATTATGAGGCGAGAATGTCTATGTGGATGACAACAATCATTTTACATGTCTTAACTTCAACTATTTCAAGAGTTATTTATTTATAATAAAAGGTACTTCAAAGTAATTGTAATATTCAACCTAATAAATATATATAAACAAAATGGCCGACAGGCAAAAACCATTGCAGGACTATGCAACACTAATCATGAAAATCAGCTCCGCTCACCACACGAGGTAACATCCGTCCTGATATACCCTTAGATGTTGCTAGGACGTAAAACAACAACCCACAAAACAAAAACACACGAGATAACATATCATCAGACGGGCAGGCATATAGAGGTGGGTTAGGCCACCCAACCAAGAAGGGCAGAGATGTGGGTTCGAGTCCTAGTCTCGGCATAGTGCTTTACGTGTTTACCAGCCTCCTTACACAACAATAAAAACATTCAGTAAAAGCCTACACGCTGAGTGCAGCATATGGCACTGTGAAGTCAGATCCATCATCTCATCTCAGGCGAAATGTCGTCTGCTGCACACCCACACCGGAAGTGGCGTAAATCCATCGCGACCAGATTCAAACCCGCGCGGTCTTTTCGAGGTTTTTTTTTAATTTCGAGGCGAACACGCGTCCATTTTGCTGACGTCACCACGAAGTAAGTTGAACAGATCATTTTGCACAAAGAAGTGTCACCCACCCTCATGAGTCGTCACATGAGCGCCGTGTTTTACGACACGGGTTTTGGGAGTGATTCGTAACTTTTTTTTCACCACCAGATGTCCCACTTCTAAAATAATAAGGCAAATGTTATTTATCTGTCTGCTTCTCTTCTCTTGACACTTAGTACCCTGGAAACATTAAAGAGGCGTTGGGATGACTTTGCATGTATACTTTTATGTTTAAATTACTGAAATTACTCAAATTACAGGAAGGATTTTCTCTTAGAAAACGCAATAGTACTTGATGTAATTTTATTATGGAGTATTTTATTTTTCCATAATTGAAATTACTATTAACAAATAAACTAAACAACTGGCAACAGTTCGGGACTGACCTGTATTTACGGCAGTAGGTTCGTTGTGTCCAACTGGTCGGACATCTAGCCGGGAATGGCAACAATAAGGGTTCAAGTCCAGTTTTAGTCTTGGTGTTCAATTTGCTGAACAACATGACGTCACAATGAGTACCACTACCATTGGCTGTAATGAGGTTGAAGTAATGTATCTACATGTTGTTGTGTGTCTAAGGAAGCACACCCCAATCATTCACTCTACATGCGTGGTGTGACGCAGTAGGGGGCTTTGCGCATGCGTTCCGAACCCGGAAGTGCGTTGCTGAGTGTGAAGGGTATGCGGTGTGAGCCTCGACTCAGTATTTACACCTCTTCACACCCGCCATTCCGAACTGTGCGTTATAGGCCTCTGAGGGGGGTGGGGTGGAGTGGGGGTGTGGGTGGGGGGACGCTGGCTCAGTGCCAACCTGGCACACCCACAACTCACATAGTCACACACACAATGCACGCAACACACAACATACACATCACACAATACAGTGCACACACCACTGCACACCCAACACAACGCACACATAACACACACAACACACATACCTCACACAACACACACAACCCACATAACATACACACAACATAGACAACAGACACAACATATATAACACACACACCACCCACTACATAGAAACACACACCACACACAACATATATAATACACACAGTGCAGATAGCAGACACACAACCCATACGTAGCACACAACCCATACGTAGCACACAATTCACACATAGTAGCACACACACAAGACACACACATCACACCTCACACACCACACATAACATACAAATACCACACAATACACAATACATACACACCACACAACACACACGACCCAGGACGCACGTAGAATACCCACACCACCACATTTACACAAAACACAACACACACAACTATACAATACCCACACCAGACAACACACAACACATATCAACACAGATAATATGCCTACAACACATAGCATACACCATAGATAACACACACCACACACCACACAACACATACACAATACAACCATATCGTACAACATAGAACACACACTCAGACACAGTAACACTCCCCGCACCACCCCCATACCCCTTACACCCCACCCTCCCCTACCTGGTGGGTGCCCTCATCACACCCCTTACACCCCCACCCCTCCCCTACCTGGTGGGTTCCCTCATCACACCCCTTACACCCCACCCCTCCCCTACCTGGTGCAGTATGCCCACACACTCTGTGCACACTCGTCAACCGGAGCTACGGCGCATACACCCGTCAGCCAACCTCCCGTACTGGGAGTTCACGCCCAAACAAGATAAACTGGTATGCGCTCAATGTTTTACGCCCCGCCCCCATCCCTGACCGTGAGTTTATTATAGATTGGGAATTCCCTTGATCGACAGCCAATGAAACGCCGCCAACCTACCCGGACTGGTGAGCGGTCAATAACGGTTCGATTTACGGTTAAATCCACCACCTCTCCCCTACTGGCGTTACGTCATCCTCTTTACAATCTGACAGCCTCCACTACGTTTGGGCCCTACATATATTGCCGCAGATTCGCGGCGGCGGTGGCCCATTTTTATTTGACTTCGGACAGTATGGATATCGACATCGCTGCGGCGATTCGTTTACTGTTAAGTGTGTCGATTCGACACATATTAATATCCCAGCCGCTCGCCCTACCGTAGCAGCGTTAATATCGCTCGCATTTAGGCTTAAATTGATCACATTTCCACTTATGGCTTACTAATTCTGGTAAATACGACCGCATGACACTAGATTAAGACCCCACACACGCACAGTAACCGGCGCTGGTAGCAGTTAAACCGATTTGAAACTGGGTTACACCTAGCCTAGCTTACTGTCCGCGGCTAGCGCTCGGCACCGCTTGGGCATACACCGATTCTCCACCTTACCATGGGAGCTTCCCAAACCACGGTTAAGGCCCTAACTCCGATTGGTGCATTTGGCCCCTGGTGAGTACGCCCATCACACCCCTTACACCCCACCCCTCCCCTACCTGGTGAGTACGCCCATCACACCTCTTACACCCCCACCCTCCCTACCTGGTGAGTACGCCCATTACACCCCTTACACCCCCACCCTCCCCTACCTGGTGAGTGCGTCCATCACACCCCTTACACCCCAAGCCCTCCCCTACCTGGTGAGTACGCCCATCACACCCCTTACAAAGTGTGCCTTTGGACATTCCATCCAATTTCTAATTAACCCTGAGTAGAGAACCGTCTGGTCGGATGGTCGAATCGGGCCATGAGCGCGCACACCGACCCGACCAAGAAGAAACTAAAGTCAGGAGCCGACACAGAAACATGTTTGGAATCCGCGGGCTCCCTCATACAACGATGACACACGATGCTTGTGTTGGACCTGACTGGCATGGGATGTGCATGCAACACCTGTGTGGTGACTAACTAACACACATGTTTTGTCTGACACAGGCTGACTGCTCTTCTGCCGACTCCCTTCAACTCAGGATTGTATGTGTGAGTGAGGACGGAGATTCGGGGAGCGGAATCCTCCCCCAGGAAGGGAATGAGGGAATGTCAGCCTCCTCCCACCCTCAGGTAGGGAGAGCCCACCTCCCACCCTTACCCCTCCTCACCCCGTCCCACACGCACACTCTGTGGTTGTAAGTTATCTGCCTCTCCTCACGTGACTGAGGGAGGATTGTGGAGGTTGGGGGAGGTTGTTGGTGGGGGATGGGGGGGGGGGGGTCTCTGTCCGTGTGGCACGCATTGGCAACTCGTGGCACAAGTCTCAGATGTATTCACATTCATACAGTCCCTGCCAGGTGCCTGCACGCAGACACGGCAGGACAAACAGGTCGCACCCTCCCCACAGGCACGGCAGGACAAACAGGTCGCACCCTCCCCACAGACACGGCAGGACAAACAGGCCACACCCTCCCCACAGACACGGCAGGAAAAACAGGTCACACCCTCCCCACAGACACGGCAGGACAAACAGGTCGCACCCTCCCCACATACACGGCAGGACAAACAGGTCGCACCCTCCCCACAGACACGGCAGGACAAACAGGTCGCACCCTCCCCACAGACACGGCAGGACAAACAGGTCGCACCCTCCCCACAGACATGGCAGGACGAACAGGTCACACCCTCCCCACATACATGGCAGGACGAACAGGTCGCACCCTGCCCACAGGCACGGCAGGACGAACAGGTCGCACCATCCCCACAGACACGGCATGACAAACAGGTCGCACCATCCCCACAGACATGGCAGGACAAACAGGTCGCACCCTCCCCACAGGCACGGCAGGACGAACAGATCGCACCCTCCCCACAGACACGGCAGGACGAACATGTCGCACCCTCCCCACAGGCACGGCAGGACAAACAGGTCGCACCAGCCCCACAGACATGGCAGGACAAACAGGTCGCACCCTCCCCACAGACACGGCAGGACGAACAGGTCGCACCCTCCCCACAGGCACGGCAGGACGAACATGTCGCACCCTCCCCACAGGCACGGCAGGACAAACAGGTCGCACCATCCCCACAGACACGGCAGGACAAACAGGTCGCACCATCCCCACAGACATGGCAGGACGAAGAGGTCATACCCTCCCCACAGACACGGCAGGACGAACAGGTCGCACCCTCCCCACAGCCACAGCAGGACGAACAGGTCGCACCCTCTCCACAGACACGGTGGGGCGAATAAGTTGCACGCTCCCCATAGCTGTGATGGTATGAACAGGTCGTACCCTCTGCGCAGACACGTCAGCGGAGCCACATCGCACCCTCCCTCAGCGCCACACAGGCCGAATACTGATAGAATTCCGGACTCAGATTGAAATTCACCCATAAATCGGTGGGAAGGTCATCGCGAAGGTCCAAGGACAAATGTCAAATGTCAAATGTCAGCTGTAGAAACCAGTCCGCAACTAAGTGCTTCCGCTTCCACTTTGTTTCCTGGCTATCTAAGCTAGTTGGTTACCTGGAGGTTTTGGGAGTAAGAGTGTGATATTTAGGTAAAAAGAAAAACAAATTGTTCGTCGTCCCCGCCCGTGCCTGAAAAATCGCCCGCTCTGGAATATTTTCAAATTTAAATCGTTCTTCAACTTCAAAATACATCGGCCCAGCAGCAATTCAACTTTTGTTTCAATTTTTAAATCACTGATTTGACTCGGCCAGGGTTTGAACTCAGGAGTTCAAATCCCATGAACTACCAGCATGGTTACCTCATTCGGCCATCTCATCTGGATGCATATTACGATTATATGACAAACTTTCTTTTGTTCACGCCGCCCGCGTGACCGTGACTTTTACTTCAAAAGGACGATCACCAATTTTATATTTTATATTTGGCCTTTGTGGTTTAGGAGGCCGAAGGCTAACTATACTGAAACATGACGCAGAATGTAAATATTAACCCTTACTCACTAAACTTACCACCTCTGTGCTGACATCATCGCTTAAATCTATTTCCAGATACATTCTGTACAAAATGTGTAAATATGTAATCTGATATGGAAGGAAGACGCCTGTCGATTAAAAAGAATAACTCAAGGGCCGAAAGTAGTCTCCAGGTAGGACTTCCTGGTAAAAAGGCTACGGCTGGAATCTCTACGTGCATCTTCCCGCCAGTCCCCCCCCCCCCCCACTACTCCTCTCTCAACTTGCACGCGATGTATCACTCTCCAAACACATTCCGTAGTATAACTGCACCCATACACCGCTTACTCACACCACACACACTCACACAGCACATACTCACACCACCCAACCACACTCACACACACACCGCATATCGACACCTCCCAGACTCACACACACCACATACTCCCACCAACCACATTCACACAGACACGCACCCACATGCCCCATACTCACACTACACACACACATGCACCCACACACCGCAGACTCACACCAGCCACACTCACACTCCCACCCACACACCACATACTTCCACGACCCACACTCACACAAACCGCATACTCACACCACCCACCGTCACACTCACACGCACCCACACACCTCATACTCACACCACCCACACTCACACTCACACGCACCCACACACCTCATACTCACACCACCCACACTCACACACACCGCATACTCACACTACCCACCCTCACACTCACACGCACCCACACACCTCATACTCACACCACCCACCCTCACACTCACACGCACCCACACACCTCATACTCACACCACCCACACTCACACACACCGCATACTCTCACCAACCACACTCACACACACCACATACTCGCATCACTCACACTCACATGCACCCACACACCACATACTCACAACACCTACACACCTCATACTCACACCACCCACACTCACACACACCGCATACTCACACCACCCACCCTCACACACCACATACTCACATCACCCACACTCACACACCGCATACTCTCACCAACCACACTCACACACACCACATACTCACATCACCCACACTCACATGCACCCACACACCACATACTCACAACACCCACACACCACATACTCACAACACCCACAGACCACATACTCACACCACCCACACTCACACTCACACGCACCCACACACCTCATACTCACACCACCCACACTCACACACACCGCATACTCTCACCAACCACACTCACACACACCACATACTCACATCACCCACACTCACATGCACCCACACACCACATACTCACAACACCCACACACCACATACTCACACCACCCACACTCACACCCCACATAGTGAAACCACCCACGCTCACACATGCACCCACACACCTCATACTCACACCACCCACACTCACACACACACCACCCACACTCACACACCGCATACTCTCACCACCCACACTCACATGCACCCACACACCTCATACTCACACCACCCACCCTCACATGCACCCACATACCTCATATTCACATCACCCACACTCACACACACCACATACTCACACCACCCACCCTCACACACCTCATACTCACACCACCCACATTCACACCCACACCCACACACCACATACTCACACCAGCCACACTCACACACACACACACCTCATACTCACACCACCCACACTCACGCACTCACACACACCACATACTCACACCACCCACACTCACACACCTCATACTCACACCACCCACCCTCACATGCACCCACATACCTCATATTCACAGCACCCACACTCTCACACACAACATACTCACACCACCCACCCTCACACACCTCATACTCACACCACCCACAGTCACACCCACAGCCACACACCACATACTCACACCAGCCACACTCACACACACACCCACACACCTCATACTCACACCACCCACACTCACGCACTCACACACCACATACTCACACCACCCACCCTCACACACCTCATACTCACACCACCCACAGTCACACCCACACCCACACACCACATACTCACACCAGCCACACTCACACACACACCTCATACTCACACCACCCACACTCACGCACTCACACACACCACATACTCACACCACCCACACTCACGTACTCACACACACCACATACTCACACCACCCACCCTCACACACCACATACTCACACCACCCACACTCACATGCACCCACACACCGCATACTCACGCACCCATACCCCGCCCCACATACTCACACCCCCCACACTCACACACCGCATACTCACACAACCCACACTCACACATGTGCACCCAGACACCACATACTCACACCACACACACGCACCCACACATCACATACTCACACCACATACACAAGCACCCACTCACCACATGCTCACACCACCCACCCTCACACGCACCCACACACCGCATGCTCACACCACACACACAAGCACCCACTCACCACACACTCACACCACACACACTCACACAGACTGCATACTCACACCACCCACACTCACATGCACCCAAACACCGCATACTCACAACACACATGCTCGCACCCACACACGGCAAACTCCTACCACCCACACTCACACACAACACATACTCACACCACCCACACTCACACGGGCCGCACCCACACACCCCATCCTCATACCACCCACACACACCCACACACCGCATACTCACACAACACCCACTCACACACGCCGCATACTCACACCGCACCCACTCACACACGTGACCCACACACCGCATTCTTACATCACAACCACTCACACACACCGCATACTCACACCACACCCACTCACACACACACAACCAGACGGGATGACCGAATGAGTTAGAGCATCCCTCTCCTGTGTTGGTAGATCGTGGGGTCGTAGGTTCGAACCCTGGTCGAGTCAATCCAATGACTTACCAATTGATACTTGTCCCTGCCTAGCAAGGCGCTCGGCATTATTAGGATAAGGTACACTCCCCACACTCCCAAATTCATTCAAACACCCACATCTACACCCACACACATCCCATCCCACAACCACATCCTACCTCAAAGCAAGCCCCTCTAGACTACCTCACCCCTCTAACCCACCTCGCCCTCACTCCGCCCAATCTACCGTCCCCGCCCACCGTCCCCCTTAGCCACCAGCCAACCCCCGCCCACCCCACCCACCCCACCCACCCCACCCATCCCCGCCCACCTCCGCCCACCCACGCCCACCTCCCCTGGACCCCCGCGTCAAGAAGCGGCGTCAAAACAGCGTTAGCGCATTCTACACTGCGCATGTCAAGTCTGCTGGGAGGCAGTTCACGGTGTCAGCCGCCAGGGGGCGGTGCGGAGCTGTGGTGCAGGAGATGTGGGGGACGGGAAGGTGGGAAGAGACGGAGGTCGTGGTCAGAGGTCGGCACGGCGGGGAAGGGGCTGGTAGCGGTCAGCAAGATGAAGCTGTCATGGGAGAGGCGGGGTAGTGGTGGTGGCGGTGGTGGTGGTGGTGGTGGGGTAGGGGGGGATTCTGACAATGATGGTGGAGGGATGAAGGGAGAGTGCATAGAGGGTGTAGGAACACACGCCGGAGAGGGACAGCATGAGGAGAGGGCAGAGACAGGGAGGGTCAGAGGGCGAGCAGGGAGGGGGAAGGGAGGGACAGAGGGGGAGGAGACAGGGAGGGACAGAGAGGGAGGAGGCAGGAGGGACAGAGGCGGAGGAGACAGGGAGGGACAGAGGGGGGTGGAGAATGAAGGCGAAAAGAGGAAGGAGGAGGAGGAGGTGGGTGCTGAGACGGGCCAGGCGTCTTGGCTGGCTAGGTCTGACGGAATGCGGCCGGAGAATGGTCAAGGCGAGGCTGATCTGGCAAATATGAGCTGCTCCATGGGTCGGCTGAGCTCGTTACTAACAGGAACCTCCGTGATAATATCGCACTGGTCCCAGGCTGGTCCCAGGCTGGTCCCAGGCTGGTCCCAGGCTGGTCCCATGGGGTGGCAGCTGATTACCGACAGTTATGTAATGGGTGAGAACTGGTTACCAGCCAGCACTGGCACCAGCGCATCATCATGTTATGTGCACTGGTTATTAGCACTAACCTGAGTGAAACGCCAGGTACCAGCGTAGTGCACGCTGGTTACCAGCCACCAGTAACATAAGTGAATCATCAGGCTGATACCCAGGTTATGTGCGCTGGTTACTAGCAGTAACTTCAATGAAGCACCATGTACCAGCGTAGTATATGCTGGTTACTGAGCAACATTAACTTCAGTGAATCACCAGACAGGTTAATACATTGTGTGCACTGGATACTAGCAGTAGAATGACTAGCAGGAACCTTGCTCAATGACGAGGGTGGTACCCTGGTTGTGTGCGCTGGTTGCTCACTGGTGCCTCACTGAATCATGAACAGGTACCCTGGTTGTGTGTGCTGGTTGCTCACAGGTGCCTCACTGAATCACCTGATTGGTTCCCTGGTTGTGTGCACTGGTTGCTCACTGGTGCCTCACTGAGTCACCAGGCTGGTACCCTGGTTGTGTGTGCTGGTTGCTCGCTGTTGCCTCACTGAATCACCAGGTTGGTACCCTGGTTGTGTGTGCTGGTTGTTCACTAGTGCCTCACTGAATCACCAGGATGGTACCCTGGTTGTGTGCACTGGTTGATCACTGGTGCCTCACTGAATAACCAGGCTGGTACCCTGGTTGTGTCTGCTGGTTGCTCACTGGTGCCTCACTGAATAACCAGGCTGGTACCATGGTGGTGTGCACTGGTTGCTCACTAGTGCCTCACTGAATCACCAGGCTGGTACTCTGGTTGTGTGTGCTGGTTGATCACTGGTGCCTCACTGAATCACGAGACGGGTACCCTGGTTGTGTGTGCTGGTTGCTCACTGGTGCCTCACTGAATCACCAGGCTGGTACCCTGGTTGTGTGCGCTGGTTGCTCACGGGTGCCTCAGTGAATCACCAGGCTGGTACCCTGGCTGTGTGCGCTGGTTGTTCACTGGTGCCCTCACTGAATAACTAGGCTGGTACTCTGGTTGTGTGCGCTGGTTGCTCACTGGTGCCTCACTGAATCACCAGGCTGTTGCCCTTGTAACTTGCAGCAGACTGGTACCGTCGCCTTCCTGGTACAATCACACGGGACAGTCTATTCACCCTGAACATGCGCAGAACCGCTGGTCCCCCAGACACACCTTCAGAGTGTTGGTATACCGCTTTGCGCAGGATTTCTACTGACTGGCTATAAATAGCCTCAGCATTGCGGGGTTATCCATTACGATCCGGAAGCAGATCCTGACCGGAAGTCCTCACCTATGACGTCACACCCACCAAATGCACCGTGAGAGTGAATGACGAATGAGATGGTCGGGGTTTTACACCAGAGTAACTGGTGTAATCGCAAAGGGACTTGTGCACTCTCTACATCATTATAGTGCTGCCCTACTGAAGTGCCATTGCACTGACATCAGGAGACACCTCACGCGCGGTATCCTGGCATTGAGCAAACCAGCCTCGTTCCCATCTGATTAATACTGAGTGCGAATTTAACAAACAACGCGCCCCAATGTTTGCTAAAGTTTTGGTTTGATCGAATTGGGGCAAAGTGGGACTTTTGTCTCCCCGTCCCTGTCACCCCTTCCCCTCCTCCTACCCCTCTCCCTACTTCCCTCTCCCTACACCCCTCCCCCACTCCCCCCCTTTACTCCCCACCCCCTACCCCACCTACACGCCTGATCAGCCTCCGACTCCTCCCCCTCCCTCCCTCTACATTCCTCCCCTCCATCCCATCATACCTCCCTCCCCCTACCTCACTCCCCCTACCTCACTCCCGCTACCTCCCCTCCTACACCAGTCCATACCCCCCCCATACCTCCCCCCCCATACCCCCCCCCCCTCTACTCCCCTCTTCCCTACCTCACATACCACCGCCTGGTCAGCCTCCCACCCCTTCCCCTACCCATACACCTCTACCTTCCCTCCTACATCCCTCCCCCTACTCCCCTCCCCTACTCCCCTCCCCCTACCTCACCTCCCGCCTACCCCCGTACCTCGCAACCCCTGGTCGGCCTGGTCAGCCTCCTACCCCTTCCCATCCCATACACCCCTACCTCCCCTCCTACCTCCCTCCCCCCTACTCCCTCCACCTACTCCCCTCCCCCTACTCCCCTCCCCCTACTCACCTCCCCATCTCCTCTCCCCCTATTCCCCTCCCTACTCCCCTCCCCCTACCTCACCTCTCGCCTACCCCCTACCTCCCAACCCCTGATCAGCCTGCACGGCTGCGCCTCACTGACCAGTTTTTGTGGTGTTGGTAACAGAATGTTGTCTTCTGCTCGGCGAGCCGTGGGAGTCCGCCGCGCCTCTAGCGGCGAGGTGAAGAGGCGGGTGGGGTAGGGGGAGGGAGTGGGCTGGTAAGGCACTGGTTTGACAATGATGGATGGGCAGCATAAAGCCGGCCTGTCGTCCCTCCTCTCCTCCCTCCCTCGCTTCCCTTCCCTTCCCTCCCCTCCCCTCTCCTACTCCCATCCCCTTAACCCCACTCCCCCTAACCCTCTCCCTCCGCTCCCTCACCTCCCTCCCCAACTCCCCTCCCTCCCTCCCCTCCCTCCCCAACTCTCCTCCTTCCACGCCCTCCACTTCCCCCCCTTCCTCCCTGCCTCTCCCCCAGCCTTCCCCTTCCTCCACTCCCTCCCTCCCCCACTCAGCTCCCGTTCACGCCCCTCACTCCACTCACAGCCCTCCCCTTCCTCCGACCTCCCCTCCTTCCTCCACATGCTGGTAACCAAATAGGAAACCACCTCCCCTGGCTACTCTCCTTGTATCCCTGTCCACTGGGGCTCCCTGCAAGTGAATCACTTAATTGTACACTGCTGCAGCTCAATCACGCCCAGTGTGCATGGGGCACTGCAACGGTCTCCCCCTAAAGACCGACGGACACAATAAAGACAACTATACATATTCACACATATCATGTAGCAATGCACATTTAGTTATTAGCTGGTCAGTTACGGTAAAGAAGTAACAGTAATTCCCTTTTCAAATTGTGTTTTTAATTAATTCCCATGCCATCAACTCTGTCAATTTGGATTTCCACAAAGGTTCTGTGTATCACTTACAGCGTCATCAAAGGGCAGTTAGTTGTTCTGATTCCATTTCTATGCGGTGTTGGATGTTAAAGATCCTTTGAGTCAGTGAAAATGTAAGTTCGGACTTTCTCTCGAAACTCTCTAACTGTGAAAACAACGACTACTCAGATTTATCTGTGATACTGATAGGCAGCATAAATCTTTGAAACAATAAGATTATTATTATCGCATGTGGTTTTTCCTTTTACAAACTAGGGGACACATGACGCCTAGAGCAGGACTTGAACCCGCACCTCTGACATTCTGGAGCTAGCGTCCTAACCCGCCCTCCCCTCCCTCCCCGCCCTCCTCGCCCTCCCCGCCCTCCTCGCCCTCCCCGCCCTCCCTACCCTCCCCACCCTCCCCGCCCTCCACACTCTCCGCACTCTACACACTGCCTGCCCTCTCACTGTCTGTTTACCCTTGCCTTCCTTTCCGCCCTCTCTCCCTGTGCTCAAATTCCCTTCCAATCCTTTCAATCAACGATCATTTTCACCGTTTCCCTTCCCACCATCCCATTCCCGTCCAACCCCATTCTCATCTGCTTTCGTCTGATTGCCTCCCCTCCCCTTCGAGTTCCTTTCCCCCATTCCCCTTCGCTCCATTCCCCTTCCCTGCAGTCGCCTTTCTCGCCATTCCCCATCCCTCCTTACTGCCCGCCCCTCTCATCCCCTCCTGGTTTCGCTCATGATTCCCCTCGCCCCCCTTCCCTCTCAAACCCTATTATTTCCATCCCGGGTCCGTCCTCCTCCCCTCCATTCCCCTCCCGTCCCCTCCATTCCCGTTCTCCGTCTTTCACCCACAATCTCATCTCCCATCCCTCTCTACCCCGTCCGCCTTCCTTCCCCATCCGACCGCATTCCCTCCCCTCCCCTCCCCCCCCCACATCCCTCCTCTCTCCTTCGACCTCCTCTACCCCCTTATCCCCTCCCGTCCTTTCTACTTCCGGCTCTTCCCAGGCCCTTCCCCGCCCCTTCCCCGCCCCTTCGCCGCCTCTTCACCGCCCCTTCCCTGCCCCTTCCCTGGCCCTCCCTCGGCCCTTCTCACCCGCCACAAAGAAGTCTGCCCCCGGGGGAGGCCTGCCCCGTGTAACACTCTCCCCCCCGATTCTCCGCTCGCTGACATACAACCCTCTCGGGTGGGAGAAGACAGAGCTGGAATCGGCGTGTTTGTGTACACCATCTGTTTAGTGGTAGCGGGGCGGAACCAGTGCCACCCGGCACCCGGCACCCGCCACCAGACACGCGGCACCCGGCACCCGCCTCCCGCCACCCGCCACCCGCCACCCGCTACCCGCTACCCGGCACCCGGACTCGGCACCCGGCAACCGCCACCCGCCACCCACCGCCCGCCACCTGCCACCCGCCACCCACCACCCGCCACCCGCCACCGCCACCCGCCACCCACCACCCGCCACCCGCCACCCGCCACCCGCCACCCGCCACCCGCCACCCGCCACCCGCCACCCGCCACCCGCCACCCGCCACCCGCCACCCGCCACCCGCCACCCGCCACCCGCCACCCGCCACCCGCCACCCGCCACCCGCTCCCCGCTACCCGCTACCCGACCGGCACCCGCAACCGCCACCCGCCACCCACCGCCCGCCACCTGCCACCCGCCACCCACCACCGACACCCGCCACCCGCCACCCGCCACCCGCCACCCGCCACCCGCCACCCGCCACCCGCCACCCGCCACCCGCCACCCGCCACCCGCCACCCGCCACCCGCCTTCCGGGAGGTGACTGTTTCATCAGCGTCAGTTCTTACTGGTACCAGTGACATGCGGACGGAGTGCAACCAGCAGCGAGTGCAACGCCCCCACCCTCACCCTCATCCCCACACCCACTCCATCACCCTACACCGTCAGCAGCCCCCCACACCCTCACCACCCCACCACACACACCCCTCTCCCCACACACACGCTCGCCCACACACCCCCTAGCCCCACGCCCACACCCTCACCCCACACCCTCACCAACCCACCCTCACCAACCCACCGACCACCCCTCTCCCCACACACACCTTCGTCCGCACACACCAACCCACCACCGACCCCCATCCCCCCACCCCTCCTCACACACCCACTCGTGTGCACTGTGAATGGATGGAGTAGACACTAAGTACTCAACGGCGACAAACTATGTAGATGTCAGATGTAGTTTGAGTCTGACACCCGGGGGCCTACGTTCCGCTTCTAACGGGCGAGAACTTCAACGTGATAAGCGAATTAGATACATTACCTCCGCTTCCAGGTTGGTTGGTTGTTGGAGTTTTACATCCTGGCAACATCTCAGCTAATATTAGGGCAGGTACCAACTTGTAACAGTGCACACTCATGGCAATTTTATAGTACTGCCCCACTGGGAAATCAGGCCACTGGCACCATGACCCAACATCCCACTCAGTCCCATTATCCTGACACTGGGCTAACCAGTCCTTGCCCCATCCTATAAATGCCAAGCGCCAGGCTAGGAAGTGACAAGTATCAATTTTAAAGTCATTGGTTTGACTGGACCAGGAACCGAACTCCCGATCTCTTGCACGCTCTGCCGACGCTCTGCCGATTCGGCCACCGCGCCCGATCCCTCAGCTTCCATCCGTAGCTAATTGAATCAGCACAAACATACATTTCAATGTGCCTTAACGTATGCACATGAAGCAGCATGTGGGCTGAGGCCCGTCAAATATTAGATTTAGTTCACTGTGCAACAGCCATTGGTCGTTGAATAAAGGATTTTGATATTTAGGGCTGGAATATGCACTTTTAAAAACAGTGCTGACAATTGTTGACAACACTGAAACGACTTAATTATATACATATCTGGCTGTATTTATATAGATGCTGGAGGAGCCTTAATTAAGTCATGTGCTGCTACAACCTCACGGCTGCACGTCGCACTACCTACCCGCTCACCCTTCAACGACCCGCGACCTCATTCATCGTCCTGCTAACAATGTTCTCATGGAAGAAGGGTGATGAACATGGCATATTTGCGCCTAGAGCAGGATTCGAAACCAGAACTTTTACATTCTAGGCCAGTGTACTAACCATTTCTCCACCTAACCTATTCGATCATATACTTGTCTTCTTGGAGTTGTAAGTCTTTTAAATAGTTTATGTTCATAAGTAGATTAATGCTTACAAGTACATACATACAGGTAATGTGCGTACATATACATACACCGGGTAGGTTCAAAACCATACAGCGGTTACCTAGTACAGGATCAAAGTCACGTTAACCAGTGTTGTGGGGGTGATGAACATGGGAGAAATATTGCACTTATAGCTGGGTTCGAACCCACTCCTCTTTTAATCTAGCCTAGTGTGCTAACCATTACACCACGTAGGCTCCCTGATGTTATCATTACCTTATCCACGCCTACATCTCTATGTGGCTCATTGCCTGGGAGGTTATTGTAGACCACTACTTGTACATAGATTTCAGTGGTACAGTGAGTGGTGGTTACAGTGGGAAGTGGGTGGTGGCACCACCATCGGAGCTGAGGTTGGGCAGGCTCGAGCAGTGAATGACTAGTCCATATTCCATCAGTCCATGAACTGAGTGAGTGACGGGTGGAATGGAGGGATATTCTGGGTTAGTATACTCGTATAATTCTTATACATCATATATATAAATATGTATGTAGCGATATCGAGCCAATGTATTGATGGGTGTTGATCGTTAGTGAGATTTGTCAACGAATTGTTACGAAGTGCGGCACTGGCTGTGCGTCACGCCAGCCTTAAAGGGATCAGTATTCCGGTCTAACTGGGTAATGCATGGGCAGGAGGCAGGCACCGACCGCCTGAATATGTAGACTGTATTGTCGCCGTGTGGGAATTAGATGGGCCTGGTGGGGAGAGTAGGGGCAGTGGGTGGGGTGTGTGGGTGGGTGTGGGTGGGTGTGAGTGTGAGTGTGGGTGTAGGTGTGAGTGAGTGGAGTTGTGTGTGGGTGTGTGTGGATGTGGGTATGTGTGTGGGTGTGTGTGAGGGTGTGTGGATCGGTATGTCAGTGTGTGGGTGTGTGGGTATGGGTGTCTGGGGGAGTGGGTGTGGGAGTGGGGGGGTGAACAGTGGGATATGCTAAACTTCTGCATTATCACAGTCGTGTAGGCCGGGGAGACAAGAGGTGGCACAAGGGTCGGACCGTTGCTTGTATGACCTGCTCGCAGTATGCGGGTCATGAGCCTGACAAGTCATCGTGTGTGCGGGTCATCGGCCTGACCAGTCGTGGGTCGGGCAGGTAATGGGTGGCATGGCTTGTTGGTCGGGCGGGTCGTGGCTTGTTGGTGGGTCGAGGTGGGTTGTTGGTCAGGTCGGTCCGGGCGAGCTGGGTTTTGGGTCGTGTGGGTCGTGGTTCGTGCTGGTTGGGTCGCGGGTCGGGTTGGTTGGGTCGCGAGTCAGGCTGGTTGGTTTGCGAGTCAGGCTGGTTGGGTCACAGGTCGAGCTGGTTGGGTCACGGGCCAGGCGGTGAGAAGCGGGCAGTGAAGCCTCTGTAGCAACCCGGCCCGAGCCGCCCTGTTGTGCCTACAAACAATGCACCGTATGAGTGACTGGGTCACGTGCTTCATCATCACCCGCGAACACGCGAGATGATACACGCACACTCTCCCGGTGGTTTCTCGTGTGGCTTACATATTGGCTTCTGTGCTAGGCTGAGTGGCTTCTTTATTGAGTTGTTTCTGTAATGGCTTTGTTTGCGCTTTGTGGCTCCCGCAGTTGCTTCTACAATTGGTTTCTTTATTGCATTTAGTGGATTCCAGATGAGTCTCCTGAGTGATTCCAATAGGACCTTTTTATATGGCTTCCGACATGGCTTCCCTGGTACCTTCCATAGTTGTCTACGAAATTACTTAGATATACATTTAAAATAGCCACTTGTGTATTCTGTTCTTGCTTCCTGAGTTCAAACAGAAGCATTGCTAAAACTTGCATCCCCATCACGCACCCCAAATTGATTTCTATATTTGTACCTTCATTGGCTTTCCTACCATGTCATCAGTGTTGGTTACACATACCGCCATGTTCTGTTGTCATCCCCACGTTTTCCTGCTCAAGGGGGACCCTCCCCCTGAGTTTATTGGATGTCAGTCCCCACTGACATTAAAATACACTTATTAAACTGGGTGGATTTCATGGCCCTGCACCAACAGCTTTACACTGCAAACAGCATGCACAACCTTTTTACTAAAGTAAAACAAGAAAACATTTTAGCGTTTTTGAGGGAAGCTGGTTTCTACCATCTCATATAGCTTTTGAGACAAATTTCATCAGTGAATAATACTATCATTTACAATTTTGTTTACCTTGACCAGAAACTATATGATTGTGATTTAACAAAAAAAAATTGTAATTTAAAAAAAGAAAAGAAATTCATGAGTGTCCATTGACACAAAATTGATTGTATGCTTTTACATGTAAAAGCGAGGGTTTGAACAAAAACAAACATTTCTCGCCATGAATATGGCCTATGCTGCCGACACGGTGTAAAGCAAGACCAATCAATCAATCAATCATCATCATCATGACTTCCATGCTATATTTACTTCGAGATCCAGTAAACTTAACTCAACCCAGTAGCGTGTTATTGTTGTTTTTCCGCTAGTTACTATTTATATACGGTAATACTCGTCCTGGCTTCCAGCCTATGTTGTTATACACATATATGTACTGGCTTCTAGTCTAAACTTAATGGTCATACCTAAACTGGCAGCCAGTGTATATTGCACTACATATATCCATACCGGCTTCCAGTGTATTTTGCCATGGACAACCCCAAACTTGATTAATATAGACAAATCCGAATTGCATCCCCATCTGTATTGTGATAAACTGGCTACCAGTCTATATTGTCATAGACTCCCACCCCTCCTGCTTTCCCTTGCTCCAGGCATCATTGCCACACCCCGATGTCATCTCATTCCATCGGTGGGGTCTTGTGGCACAGTCCTGCTCCAGGTCATTGTGTCCTCCTGTATTTCACCTTGTCCCGCTACTTCAGAGTTGTAAGTTTGTAATTGGTTCTTGTAGCAGATTAATCCACGGCGCTGCCCCCCTCACACACCCCTCCCACACCCAGTCCCGGCTTAGCCCGCTAATCTGCCCGAGTATCCAGCTGTCCCGCTGTGGCTGCTCGGAGCTGGCCGGTGACTTTGGCAGTCGCTTCAGCAGTGGCTTCCTCGATAGCCTGTTTAGCGGCTTTAAGGATGTGATTGGTAGTGGCTTCGCTTGTTATACCTCGTTGGTGTAGATGCAGATAGTGGTTTCACTAATGATTGTTTGCGGCTTCACAGCTGGCTTCACAAGTAGACTGTGATATGGATTAACTTGTAGCGTCCGGCCTGTCTTACTTCCCGCCCACCTTTACTTCCTGATCCTGGCATTGCTTTGACTGGTGCTTGGAATTCCACATCCCCGGATCCTCCCGCATCCTCCCGCATCCACACATCCCTTCTCCCCCTGACGGGTTTCACCACTCGGTACTCTCCTTCATTCGGATACTGGACTTGCTTTGTACTGGATGCTTTCTACTCACAGTGCTCATGACTTCCCTCGGGGTTTCGCTCCTGGCTTCCCTACAGGTTTCCCTCCTAGATTGCATCCTGGTTTTCATCCTGGCTTCCCTCCTTGCTTCCTTCCTGGCTTCCTTTCTGGCTTCCCTACCGACTTCCCTCCTTGATTTCATCCTGGCTTCCATCCCTGCTTCTTTCCTGGCTTCCTTTCTGGCTTCCCTCCAGGCTTCCCTCCTATATTTCATCCTGGCTTTCATCCTGGCTTGCCTCCTGGCTTCCTTCGTGGCTTCCCTGCCGGCTTCTCTCCTAAATTCTATTCAGGCTTCCCTCATGGCTCCTCTCCTGATTTCTATCCTAGATTGTTTCATACCTTCCTTCTTGACTTCCCTCCTAAGTTCCCTCCTGGCTTCCATTCTGGCTTCCCTCCTGGTTTCTATTCCCTCCTTTCTTCCTTCTTTACTTCCCTCCTGGCTTCCCTTTGGCCTCCCACCAGCCTTCCCTCATCGTTTCCCTCCTGGCTTCCCGCCAAAAGTCGCGTCATGCCGTGAAGCATCGCTACACACCCTTCATATCTCAATACCCCCCAGATACATCCTTACCATTCACAGCCTTACACCCCATCCCCTCACACCCCACACATCTCCACTCACCCCATCCCCACACATCTCCACTCACCCCACCCCCTCACACCCCACACATCTCCACTCACCCCATCCCCTCACACCCCACACATCTCCACTCACCCCATCCCCTCACACCTCACACATCTCCACTCACCCCACCCCCTCACACCCCACACATCTCCACTCACCCCATCCCCTCACACCCCACACATCTCCACTCACCCCATCCCCTCACACCCTCACATCTCCACTCACCCCATCCCCTCACACCTCACACATCTCCACTCACCCCATCCCCTCACACCTCACACATCTCCACTCACCCCATCCCCTCACACCTCACACATCTCCACTCACCCCATCCCCTCACACCCCACACATCTCCACTCACCCGATCCCCTCACACCCTCACATCACTCACCCCATCCCCTCACACCCCACACATCTCCACTCACCCGATCCCCTCACACCCTCACATCACTCACCCCATCCCCTCACACCCGACACATCTCCACTCACCCCATCCCCTCACACCCGACACATCTCCACTCACCCCATCCCCGCACACCCCACACATCTCCACTCACCCCATCCCCTCACACCCCACACATCTACACTCACCCCATCCCCTCACACCCCACACATCTCCACTCACCCCATCCCCTCACACCCCACACATCTCCACTCACCCCATCCCCTCACACCCCACACATCTCCACTCACCCCATCCCCTCACAACACCCACACATCTCCACTCACCCCCATCCCCTCACACCCCACACATCTCCACTCACCCCATCCCCTCACACCTCACACATCTCCACTCACCCCATCCCCTCACACCCCATGAACACACATACACATTGGCGCACGGACACATGGACACACATACACATGAACACACAGACGCAGGGACACACGGACACATGAACACACATACACATGAACACACATACAGATGAACACACAGAAGCACGGACACACGTACACATGGATACACATACACATGGACAGACAGACGCAAGGACAGCAAGCACATGGATACACATACACCTGAACACACAGAAGCACGGACACACGGACACACGGACAAACGGACAAACATACACAAGAACACACAGACAGTTCCACAACCTGACAGTCGCAGTCTCGGTGCCTCGCAGTCGTGCAGTTTCAGCCGATAGTTTATAAAGAACTTGCTATCTGCGATCTGAATTGTAAACGGACAAAAGAAACTGCGATTAATGATGACGGCCATGGTAGCAAGAAGTATTAATTGAAATCCTGTCACTAAACACTGAGCTCTGAACTGGAGAAGGTGAAGGCTGGCGGGATACGGTTTGATTGGTGACGGGCTGGCGGGTCTTGCGCTGGTGGTTGTGGGTCTGGTGGGTATCGGGATGGTGGGTGACGGGATGGTGGGTGACGGGATGGTGGGTGACGGGATGGTGGGTGATTGTCTGATGGGCAACAGCATGATGGGTGCCAGGCGGGTGGGTGACGGGCTGGTGGGTGACATGTTGATGTGTGACTGTCTGATGAGTGACATGTTGATGGGTTACATTCTGGTGGATGACAATCTGATGTGTGATGAGATGATGGGTGGCATGTTTGTGGGTGACCGACGATGGTCTGATGGGTGACATGCTGATGGGTGATGTTCTGATGGGTAATGGGCTGGTGGGTGATGGGCCAGCAGATGACAGGCTGGTAGGTGCCAGCTTGATAGGTGATAGAGTGCTGGGTGACATGATGGTGGCTAACGGGCTGGTGGGTGACCCGCTGGTGGGTAATGGTCTGATGGGTGACGGGCGTACATATTGCATATAACTGTAATGCTTTTTTGAAAGGAAGTACGCAGCAATGGAGACAAAATCAAATCCCTGGTGATACTCAGATCCTGGGTTCGATTCCCAGCCTATTCAAAGCTAAGGGCTCCCATCATGCATCGGGAAGGTCTGCCTGCCCAATCGCACTCAGCCAAACAACGTGACCTCTGACCTATGTGTCCCGTCATGCTTAGCGGCGGGCAGCAGCGTCCCGCATGTGGTGGGTCACGAGACCCGTGCCCAGCATCAATGCGGGCTAATGACCCAAGGCAGGGTGACCCACAATGGACGCTGAGCGGGCCGATTGTCAATGCCGGCATTTGCGTATGGACATGCCGGCATTCCTCTCCCACGAGGCCGGCATTTGGAAGGACGTCGGGCGGATGGTGCCATTCTATGGTGCCATTCGATGGTGCTGCTACATCAGTGTCTATGATCGGTCTATGGTTCTGGTATCAGTAGAGTGTGTACATCACCAGTCCACGGTTATACTATCAGTAGAGCGTATGCAACAACGGTCTAAGGTTTTACTATCAGTACAGAGTGTGTGCAACAAGGGTCTAAGGTGCTAGTGTCGTTAGAACGTGTATATCACCAGGCTACGGTTCTAGTATCAGTAGAGTGTATGCAACAATGGTCTAAGGTTTTACCATCCGTGTCAGAGTGTGTGCAACGAGTGTCTAAGGTGCTTGTGTCAGTAGAACATGTATATCACCAGGCTATGGTTCTAGTATCAGTAGAGTGTGAAGATAACCAGGCTATGGTTCTAGTATCAGTAGAGTGTGAAGATAACCCGGCTATGGTTCTAGTATCAGTAGAGTGTGAAGATAACCTGGCTATGGTTCTAGTATCAGTAGAGTGTGAAGATAACCCGGCTATAGTTATAGTATCAGTAGAGTGTGAAGATAACCTGGCTATGGTTCTAGTATCAGTAGAGTGTGCAAAACACCAGTCTAAGTTACCATATATTAGTGAGTGTGGACATAACCAGTATGTGGTTCTAGTAATACGTGGTACTAGTATAAGAAAAGCATGTGCAGCACCAGTCTACAGTTCAAACATAACAGTATCTCTGGTACATCGTTCCACAATGGAGTCTTTGCGGTACAGTTGAAGCAGCTGTTAAGTACCTACTTTATCCTCTTCTGCCATAGACAGGCTACTACATAGCCTCTTGGGTTGTAGCAGCCATAGTACTATACTTGTAGTATCTGTAGTAGACTTGATTCTGCGCCCACCGAGCCGGCGCCAGGAGGACACGGTAACGTGATTGGTGGAGGCGCCCTTTCGCGCCCTCCCAGCCCCTGCCCGACCCGTCCCCGCCCTCCACGCCCTCCACCTTCCCGCCCTTCCACCTTCCCGCCCAACCCCTTCCCGTCCTGCTCCGCCCTGGCGTGTCCTTACCTTGCCGCCCCGCCCCGCCCTAGCCCGCCCATCCGCGGCGCTTCCCTTCCCTTCCCGCCCCATCTTGCCCTCCCCCGCCCCCTCCCACCCTGGCCCGGCCCGGCGCGGTCCTACCCGGTTGTACCTTGCTGTCACTATATGTGGCCTGCTTTGTGCCAGCCTCTAGTGGCCACCAGGCGAACTAACCTCGTTACAGGCCGCATGTCTGCATCGCCCGCCAGGCGGACAAGGCGCGTCCAGCCCATACACTCCCTGCGCAGGCGCCGCAGTGATTGAGGCCTTCGCAGGTGATTATCATCCGCAAATAGTTCCTGTATCTTCATCTCGCACGGCGAAAACTGGCGGGAAGGACCAGGATACCCGACACTGAAGCTATCACTGTATGAGTGTTGTTCGCCACGCTACGATGCCTGATTGGGTGATATTTGTAAGATGCGGCAAGGAGCGGGTGGTGAAGACTTGGGCAATGTGATTGCACGGAATATCCAGGAATATGATGGTCCATGTGAAGCGGTTTCTGTGTGGCCGCACTATCAAGCCACCTTTAGAATCAGAGTGCACTTGTACCAGTCAGTCAATCCAGTTCTACTAGAATATACCAAGTTGTCAGTATGTAAGACCCCAATGTCCCTCCTATGTCCTTAGTTGGTTTGTCGGCGTCTTATCGGCGTCTTGTTTGCGTCTTGTCGGCGACTTTTCGGCGTCTTATCGGCGTCGTGTCGCCGTCTTGTCGGCGTCTTGTCGGCGGCATGTCGGTGTCTTGTCGGGCCCGCGTCGAGTCGGGTCCGATGGCGTCCTGAGAAGTTGACGACGGGTCACGTGGTGTCACATCCGGCCCCCGTTAGCCTGGTCAGCATAATGACCTGCAACGAACGCCCGCAACCTTCTTCCGGGTCTCGAGCGTTTGGTGGCCTAGACGGTGCAGGCCGACTAACCGTGACTGGACCTGATTAGTGGTTAGGTCCCCCTGCTTCCCATCTTACAAAGAGCAAGACAGCTTAGAAACCAGCACTCATAGCAAGACAGCTTAGCAACCAGCACTCATAGCAAGACAGCTTAGCCACCAGCACTCATATCAAGACAGCTTAGCAACCAGCACTCATAGCAAGACAGCTTAGCCACCAGCACTCATAGCAAGACAGCATAGCAACCAGCACTCATAGCAAGACAGCTTAGCAACCAGCACTCATAGCAAGACAGCTTAGCAACCAGCACTCATAGCAAGACAGCTTAGCAACCAGCACTCATAGCAAGACAGCTTAGCAACCAGCACTCATAGCAAGACAGCTTAGCAACCAGCACTCATAGCAAAGACAGCCTTCAGCACACCAGCACTCATAGCAAGACACAGCCTTAGCAACCAGCACTCATAGCAAGACAGCTTAGCAACCAGCACTCATCATCAAGACAGCTTAGCAACCAGCACTCATAGCACAGACAGCTATCAGCACAACCAGCACTCATAGCAAGACAGCTTAGCAACCAGCACTCATAGCAAGACAGCTTAGCAACCAGCACTCATAGCAAGACAGCTTAGCAACCAGCACTCATAGCAAGACAGCTTAGCCACCAGCACTCATAGCAAGACAGCTTAGCAACCAGCACTCATATCAAGACAGCTTAGCAACCAGCACTCATAGCAAGACAGCTTAGCAACCAGCACTCACATCAAGACAGCTAGCACCAGCACTCATAGCAAGACAGCTTAGCAACCAGCACTCATATCAAGACAGCTTAGCAACCAGCACTCATAGCAAGACAGCTTAGCAACCAGCACTCATATCAATACAGCTTAGCAACCAGCACTCATAGCAAGACAGCTTAGCAACCAGCACTCATATCAAGACAGCTTAGCAACCAGCACTCATAGCAAGACAGCTTAGCAACCAGCACTCATATCAAGACAGCTTAGCAACCAGCACTCATATCAAGACAGCTTAGCAACCAGCACTCATAGCAAGACAGCTTAGCAACCAGCACTCATAGCAGCTAGCACACCTGATCAGACAGCTCAGCAACCAGCACTCATACAAGACAGCTTAGCAACCAGCACTCATAGCAAGACAGCTTAGCAACCAGCACTCATATCAAGACAGCTTAGCAACCAGCACTCATAGCAAGACAGCTTAGCAACCAGCACTCATAGCAAGACAGCTTAGCAACCAGCACTCATAGCAAGACAGCTTAGCAACCAGCACTCATAGCAAGACAGCTTAGCAACCAGCACTCATAGCAAGACAGCTTAGCAGCCAGCACTCATATCAAGACAGCTTAGCCACCAGCACTCATAGCAAGACAGCTTAGCAACCAGCACTCATATCAAGACAGCTTAGCAACCACCACTCATAGCGTGACAGCTTTGCAACCAGCACTGATAGCAAGACGGTTTAGCAACCAGCACTCACATCAAGACAGCTTAGCCACCAGCACTCATAGCAAGACAGCTTAGCAACCAGCACTCATATCAAGACAGCTTAGCAACCAGCACTCATATCAAGACAGCTTAGCAACCAGCACTCATAGCAAGACAGCTTAGCAACCAGCACTCACATCAAGACAGCTTAGCAACCAGCACTCATAGCAAGACAGCTTAGCAACTAGCACTCATAGCAAGACAGCTTAGCCACCAGCACTCCTAGCAAGACAGCTTAGCAACCAGCACTCATATCAAGACAGCTTAGCAACCACCACTCATAGCGTGACAGCTTAGCAACCAGCACTGATAGCAAGACGGTTTAGCAACCAGCACTCACATCAAGACAGCTTAGCCACCAGCACTCATAGCAAGACAGCTTAGCAACCAGCACTCATATCAAGACAGCTTAGCAACCAGCACTCATAGCAAGACAGCTTAGCAACCAGCACTCATATCAATACAGCTTAGCAACCAGCACTCATATCAATACAGCTTAGCAACCAGCACTCATAGCAAGGCAGCTTAGTAACCAGCACTCATATCAAGACAGCTTAGCAACCAGCACTCATAGCAAGACAGCTTAGCAACCAGCACTCATATCAAGACAGGTTAGCAACCAGCACTCATATCAAGACAGCTTAGCAACCAGCACTCATAGCAAGACAGCTTAGCAACCAGCACTCATAGCAAGACAGCTTAGCAACCATCACTGACATCAAGACAGCTCAGCAACCAGCACTCATAACAAGACAGCTTAGCAACCAGCACTCACATCAAGACAGCTTAGCAACCAGCACTCATATCAAGACAGCTTAGCAACCAGCACTCATAGCAAGACAGCTTAGCAACCAGCACTCATAGCAAGACAGCTTAGCAACCAGCACTCACATCAAGACAGCTTAGCAACCAGCACTCATAGCAAGACAGCTTAGCAACCAGCACTCATAGCAAGACAGCTTAGCAGCCAGCACTCATATCAAGACAGCTTAGCCACCAGCACTCATAGCAAGACAGCTTAGCAACCAGCACTCATATCAAGACAGCTTAGCAACCACCACTCATAGCATGACAGCTTACCAACCAGCACTGATAGCAAGACGGTTTAGCAACCAGCACTCACATCAAGACAGCTTAGCCACCAGCACTCATAGCAAGACAGCTTAGCAACCAGCACTCATATCAAGACAGCTTAGCAACCAGCACTCATAGCAAGACAGCTTAGCAACCAGCACTCATATCAATACAGCTTAGCAACCAGCACTCATAGCAAGACAGCTTAGCAACCAGCACTCATATCAAGACAGCTTAGCAACCAGCACTCATAGCAAGACAGCTTAGCAACCAGCACTCATATCAAGACAGGTTAGCAACCAGCACTCATATCAAGACAGCTTAGCAACCAGCACTCATAGCAAGACAGCTTAGCAACCAGCACTCATAGCAAGACAGCTTAGCAACCAGCACTCATAGCAAGACAGCTTAGCAACCAGCACTCAGCGTGTGTTGGCTTTCGCTGAGCCGCGGACACACAGTAATGCCCCACGCGGGGTGTGGGTGGGTCTCACCAGGTCCTGTGAGATGTGTGTTCAATCCCCAGCCGAGTCAAACCAAAGTCTCACCAAATTAATACCTACTAGGAGAGGGCATTCCCTGGTTGGCTTGGTCTCGGGATAATGTGACTGAATGGCATATCATGGTACATCCTGTGGCTTCCTACAATGCACCTGATCCCATTCCTGTCTCACGTAACCTAACTTCTACCCCGACTCAGACGACTTGACCCTCCGACTAGGCCCCCTCCCCCTCCCTAGATGCCCTCTAGGTTTCCAGCTCCTATACCTGCCCGGCCCCATACTCCTACCCCGACTCAGACGACTTGACCCTCCGACTAGGCCCCCCTCCCCCTCCCTAGACGCCCTCTAGGTCTCCAGCTCCCACACCTGCCCGGCCCCATACTCCTACCCCGACTCAGACGACTTGACCCTCCGACTAGGCCCCCTCCCCCTCCCTAGACGCCCTCTAGGTCTCCATCTCCTACACCTGCCCGGCCCCCATACTCCAGTTCCCCTACATACTTTCCCCAAACACCCATTTTCTGCCACCCTCCCCAATTATCGCCCTGCACTAACTCCAGCCCCTCCCCACACCCCCGACCTTTAGCACACACGCTCATCGCAGCAACATCAGCATCACCCATAACTACTGCCCGCTGCCCCGTGACCCCTGCCCGCTGCCCCATGCCCCATTTCTCATTTCCCTACTGCCCCCTGGCCCTTTGCCCGCTGTCCAATGCTGATTCCTGACTGCCCACTGCCACCTTCCTCCCCCTTGTCCCATGACGACTCCTGACTGCCCATTGCCTACTAGCTGCTGATCATGATCCACCCCCACCGTCACAATTCTACCCCTTTCCCACCACCCACCCCCGCCAGTCTTCACCTCATCCCATGTTCATTCACATCATGGAGACCAGCTAGATAAGCATCGCTTTTCTGGGATCCTTTCTGTCTGTATGGAATAAGTATGCATTTATTGTATCACCTCAGTGTATTGTAAACATACCTTGCAGAGAGTTGAAATAATAGAATTGAATTGGCCTCTCCTCCTGCCAACCACGCCCTCCCGCCACCCCTCCCCCCGCCCCCTCCCCGTCCCCACCCCGCGCCGCGCCGTGAAGCCGCCCTCCCCGTCCATCCCCCAGCTTCTTCCCCCGTACCTCCTGCCACCATGCCCTCCCCTCGCGCCGCCCCGAGCACCCTGAGGGGGAGGGCCGGGTCCCGACGGGCCCCCAATTACTGGCCGGGCTGTCGGGCGCCGCCTGTTCCCGGCGGACCCTGATTAGAGGGCGTCTTGGCACTGCCCGGGACCAGCGTAACAAGGCGTCGGTTGCCCCAGCTCTCCCGACCCGTCTCTCGCCTCGTCAGCTCGAACCCCAATCCGCGAGCTTCCTGAGCTGGTTACGAGCAATTCGGGAATTGCTCCGACCGCCAATGAGCCTAATTAACGGCCGCCCCTCGCGCCGCCCCCGGGAGGCGTAGCGTCGGGTACCGCCACAGGCGGGGCACACAGCCGGAGGGAACTAGCTATAGGGCGACTGCCAATGCCGCCTCACAGTCGGCGAGAATCCAAGCTGAGACCTGGTTAGCACCACATGTCCGCCTCACACGAGGCGAGATTTCGATCTGAGCCTCCAAGATCGGATGTTACATTCCAAAAGTTGATACCCGTGTACTGTGGAGTGCATTAGCATCCAGAGATATCTACACAGTATCCCTACACAGTGTGCTCAGACTAATTCTAAAATAAACCCAAGATTTGGATTGTAGTACTAAGGAAAAAAACATGTGGTATCAAAAGAGTGCTGCCAATATAGCGGTGGTATCCTGTCAGAGTAATGGACTGATATTGATAAGCAATGTTGGGTAACTACGTGATGCTATAGACTCCGCGTACGGCTAACAATGAAGATGCAGTCAATCATTTATAGCAATGTGGCTGTAGTGGTACAGCTGATGTATATCAGTGTAGCAATACAGTTTTGCCAACACATTCACAATACTTGTATTGTGGCAACAACTACTGACAGTAATTACTGATGTAGTTTTACCAATGGAACCACACCAATACTGCTATTGTGGCACACATATACGGCTAGTTGCTATGACACAGTTGTACTGATGTAGTTTTACCAATGGAACCACACCAATGCTGTTATCATGGCACACATATATGGCTAGTTGCTATGACACAGTTGTACTGATGTAGTTTTACCAATGGAACCACACCAATACTGTTATCCTGGCACACATATATGGCTAGTTGATATGACACAGTTGTACTGATGTAGTTTTACCAATGGAACCACACCAATGCTGTTATCATGGCACACATATATGGCTAGTTGATATGACACAGTTGTACTGATGTAGTTTTACCAATGGAACCACACCAATGCTGTTATCATGGCACACATATATGGCTAGTTGATATGACACAGTTGTACTGATGTAGTTTTACCAATGGAACCACACCAATACTGTTATCCTGGCACACATATATGGCTAGTTGATATGACACAGTTGTACTGATGTAGTTTTACCAATGGAACCACACCAATGCTGTTATCATGGCACACATATATGGCTAGTTGATATGACACAGTTGTACTGATGTAGTTTTACCAATGGAACCACACCAATGCTGTTATCATGGCACACATATATGGCTAGTTGCTATGACACAGTTGTACTGATGTAGTTTTACCAATGGAACCACACCAATACTGTCATCGTGGCACATATATATGGCTAGTTGCTATGACACAGTTGTACTGATGTAGTTTTACCAATGGAACCACACCAATACTGTTATCTTGGCACACATATACGCCTAGTTGCTATGACACAGTTGTACAGATACAGTTTAAGCAATACAGTCACAACAGTACTGTTATTATGGTACACATGTACTGCTAGTTGCTATAACACAAATGTACCGATAGTGTCACAACACTACTGTTATGGCGATACAGTTGTAGTACTATTGTTGCAATGAGCCATGTTTACCAATAAGACTGTTATGGTAATACACATTTACAGATTGCTGTGGGAGTTTCACCAATCTACTTGTGCCAATTAAGTCACAGCAATGCTGTCATCGCCGTACACAGTTACTATGACACATGTGGTGTACCCCAAGGGTCAGTGTTAGGGCCACTACTCTTTATAATCTATATAAACAATCTTGAAAAATGGTTGCAAACTGAATTCCTCTAACTCTATTCAGATGACACAGTCATATACACAAATGGCCCCACAGAAGAGGAGGTAGTAACTAAACTAAATAAACTTTTACTAAAACTAGATGGGTGGTGTGAGTCCAACAAAATAACCATCAACACAAGCAACTCAAAAACAGTACTCTTCTCACATAAAAAAAATGCCAGAAAGAAAACTACACTGTAAGTTAGGAAACCAAACACTAGAAAATGTAGACCATTACAAAAAGCCTTGAGTTGGACAGCCAACTAAACTACAACCTATGTATAAATAAAATGATCCAAAAAGTAAACCACAAACTGTGGCTATTTGCAAAGCTAAGAGACTACATGACACAAGAAATGTCAATACAAATCTTCAAGGGCATGTTGCTCCCCTATTTTGACTATGGAGATCTAAACTACATGGGTGTGAGAAAAGAACTACTAAAAAAACTGCAACCACTGCAGAACAGAGCCCTAAAAATATGTCTAAGAGTAGACTACCTACACCCTACCTATGACATACACAAAAGAACCGAAGTGAAACTACTAGCAGATAGGAGAATAATTCATTTGAAAACATTAGCATATAGATGTAGTCAAAACAATAAAATCCTAACACAACCAAAAAGGGCTACTAGAGCAAATAATGCACCACTAGTAAAGCAGACGAGAAGCCAAATAAAAGCTCATGAGAGAAGCATGCTGGAAATGGCTGCCAAGGTGTGGAATGCCCAAACGGTAAAGGAACGACAAATTCCTGACCTAAAAACTTACAAAAAATATCTGTGCAAAATAAGGCTAGGAAACCCCCACTAAGCTGCACTACAAAGGGGCATGTGATATGTCACGGCCCTCCAGCGGGACGCCCAATGGAAGGTAACCATGCCAAAAGTAACCAGATAACACACCACACAGTTACATACAAGCCTATGATATGTAAATAGGAGTAGGCTGGTCTAGGAATACGAGTAGAACAAATAAATACATATATGTCAAGAAAATTAAAAAAAACTTACATAGGCTATTAACCATACCAACCAATTATCTAGCTGCTACTGAAATGCAGGCAATCAAATACCTTATCAGCAGCTACTGGGTTGTAAGATAACACCAACACTACAACTGGCCAGCATTGAAAACAAGCCTGGTTACCCGGGTTTGTATGCTATGGACGGTATAAATAGAGCCTCAATAAAAATAAAATACAGATAACTTCACAACAATGCTGTAAAGGGGCTGTCACATTAGGGTTTTTTGCGGGAGCGTACGGCGGCATAAGCGCATTACGTCATATACGTCGGTATACGCCGCCATACGCTACGCATACGCTATGCATACACCATCATACGCCGTCATATGCCGTCATACGCCGATCCTCCAACAAGCCTGTTTACTTGCTCAAAATTTTCAGCGTATGGCAGCGTATGGATCATATGCTGCTCATACGCTAGGCATACGCTATGCATATGCCGGGATAGGTTACGCATAGGTTAGGGGTATGTCGGCATAGGTTGGGCATATTCTGGATTGACACCCGCCGGGTGTCTGTTGCGTACCCCCAACGTTCTGTAAAAGTGGTGTCACACTACGGCGTATGGCGTTAGTGTATGGATTTTCGACCCATATGCCGTCATACGCCGTCATACGCTTCAGATACGCTATGCATACGCTACGCAAATGCTACGCATATGCTGGCATATGCCATCATACACCGTCATAAGCCATCATACGGCATCATATGCGCGTCCATCCAAATTTTTTTTCAGCATGCTCAACAATTTTCGGCGTATGGCGGTGTATGGCTCGTACGCTGTTCATACACTGGTCATACGCTTGATGTACGCTATGCGTACACCGACATAGGTTACGCATAGGTCGGGCGTATGCTGAACTTGTCAATCACAACCGTCAATCCTCATCACAGTACGCTGCGCATAGGTCTGGATACGCTTTGAATACGCCGCCATAGGCTAGGGGTAGGTTAGGCATAGGTTAGGCATAGGTTAGGCATACGCTGGGCATATGCTTCAGATGCTGCTGGGACCTCGTGCATAGCGTATGACAGCGTATGACGGCGTATGACGGTGTATGGGTCGAAAACCGCATACGCTAACGCCATACGCCGTAATGTGACAGGGCCTTAAACCATACAGTTGTACTTGAAGTTGCAGGGATGAGACAGTTGTACCAACACCGCCATTATGACAGTCCCAACACCGCCTCGTTCCGGGTGCCTGGATCCTGCCCCGCCGACATCACCTCGGCCCGCCCCCGGCAAAGGCTGACATCGATCGCCGGTCGGTCACGTGACCCTACACTCTGAGGTCACGTGACCCTGCACTCGCCGGTCACCTGGCCGCCGTGCTCCCCAGTCACCTAACTGTGACTGCACTCCTCGATCACGTGACTTACTCCGCAATCTCTAGTCATGTGACTTACCCCATACTCCCCAGTCCCCTGACCCGAGCTTCCCGGTCACGTGACCTCACACTCCCCAGTCAGCTGAATCTGTGCCCCACAGGCACGTGACCGTGACACTCCCCGCTCACGTGACCCACCCCACAGTCACGGACGCAGCTCCGGGGCGAGCTGAGGGGGAGGGGATGAGGGGGGGGGGCGTGTGTCTGTGGGAGGTGTGTGGTACTGGGTTGGGTTTAGGAGCCTGAAAGTGGCGGGTTCTGGGGGGGGGGGGGGTCTGTGTAGATGGACTTGGAGTTTGGGTGACTATGTGGGTTTAGTGGGTGTGCGCGTGTGTGTGTTGGGGGAGGAGGGGGTTTAGGAGTATTGTGTGCTAGGGGTATGTGTGGGTGTGGGTGTGTAGAGGGAGTGGAGATGTTGGTGGGCTTTGGGGGGCCGGGTGTGTGCGGAGGGTTGTGTGTTGGGGGGGGGGGAGTGGGGATCGTGGTGGGCTTTGGGGGGTGTGGGGGGGTGGGTGTGTGGGCTGGCTGTGTGTGGGGTGGTGGAGGTAGTGGTGGGTGTGGGTGAGTGGGCAGGGTGTGGGCGGGTGTGTGTGTGGGCGCTACATCACAGCACTTGGTGGATCACCCCCTTCAACCCCAGGCCTTCTGTTACACATCAAACGGTCGCCGGTTCTACGGATGTCACAGCTATTGTTCGGTGTATGCGCCCGGTGAAATAGGTAGTGTGATGAGGTAAATCACCAGCTAGAAGGAAGGAAGGACCAGCCCGGTATAGACTGACTGATAGTGTGTAGGGGAACTGGTACCGTTGTATGGAAAGTGGTAGTGTGTAGGGGGAGCTGGTAGTGTATAGGGGGCTAGTAGTGTATAGGGGAGCTAGTAGTGTATGGGGGAGCTGGTAGTGTATAGGGGAGCTGGTAGTGTATAGGTGAGCTAATAGTGTATAGGGGAGATGGTAGTGTATTGGGGAGCTGGTAGTGTATAGGGGAGCTAGTGGTGTATAGGGGAGCTAGTAGTGTATAGGGATGCTATGAGTGTATATGGGGAACTGGCACTGTATAATGGAACTGGTAGTAGTACTGTTCAAGGGATCTGTTAATGTGTATGGGAACTAGTAGTGTGTATGGGGGGCTAGTAGGGTGTAGAATAGATGCTTGTGGAACTTGTAGCACGACGGGAAACTAGCGTTATGGGAAACTGACTGTGTATAGGAGAGCTGGTAGCAGCCACCGGAAGTGAGTGCAGCACCACGCAGCGTCCAGCAGGGGGTGGGACGCGGGCGGAAGTGGAGCAGAAGTAGCGCGGAAGTGGCCGAGTTGGCACACCCTGGCGACCAGCCGACTGTGGGGTGCCGGACGCTGACCACCCACAGACTGCGGCACCACTGTGTGTCACGTGACACAAGGAGGGTGCGGCGGGGTGGGTGGAGAGTATGTCGGGTGTGTGGTGTGTAGTCTGTAGGGTGTGTAGGTGTGTGTGAGTGGGTGGGAGTGGAGTATGTGAGGTGTGCAGGTGTGTGCGAGTGTGTGTATGTGGGTGTGGAGTGTGCAGGGTGTGTGTGACTGTGCGTGGAGTATATTGGGTGTGTGTAGGTGTGTGCGAGTGTGTGTATGTGGGTGTGGAGTATGCAGGGTATGTGTAGGTGTGTGAATGGAGTATGTGAGGTATGTGTAGGTGTGTGTAAGGGTGTATGTGGGTGTGGAGTCTTCAGGGTGTGTGTAGGTGTATGAGTGGAGTATGTGGGGTATGCGTAGGTGTGTGCGAGTGTGTGTATGTGGGTGTGGGGTATGTAGGGTGTGTGTGAGTGTGTGTGAGTGTGTGTGGGTGTGTGCGAATGTGTGTATGTGTGTGGTGAGTATGTAGGAGTGTGTGAGTGTGTGTGGAGTATGTGGGATGTGTAGGTGTTTGCGTGTGGAGTGTATGTGAGTGTGTGTGTGGATAAGGTGCGGTGTGCATAGGTGTGTGTGTGAGTGTGTGTAGTATTTGGTGGGTGTGGAGTATGTGGGGTGGATGTGGGTGGGTGTGGAGTATGTGGGGGGTGAGTGTGTGTGGAGTATGTAGGGTGTGTATGAGTGTGTGAGTGTCTGTGCAGTATGTGGGGTGTGTAGGTGTGTGTGAGTGTGTATGTGGAGTATGTGGGGTGTCTAGGTGTGTGTGGGGTGTATGTAGGATGTGTAGGTGTGTGAGTGTGGATGGAGTATGTGGGGTGTGTAGGTGTGTGTGTGGAGTATGTGGGGTGTGTGTGGGTGTGTGTGGAGTATGTGGGGTGTGTATGTGTGTGTGGGGTGTATGTAGGGTGTGTAGGTGTGTGAGTGTATATGGAGTATGGGGTGTGTGTAGGTGTGTGTGGAGTATGTGATGTGTCTGTAGGTGTGTGTGAGTATGTGTGTGGAGTGTGTGTAGGTGCGTGTGTGGAGTATGCGATGTGTGTGTATAAATGTGTGAGTATGTGTGTGGATTGTAGGTGTGTGTGTGTGGAGTATGAATGAAGCGGTTTGGGCGTTTGGTGTAGGTGTGTGTGTGGGGGGGGGGGGTTCTTACAGAAAGCAGAACACATTGAGTAGTTCTGCACTCACTTGCTATCCGGACCGCACTTTGTCCACACCTCTCTCTATCTCCTCTCTGTTGACCTTGCTCCTCCTTGATAATGTCCAAAAGAGTTCCAGGAGTGGGAGCCTGCCTGCCAGCATTTCCCTTTCTACTCTTACTCTGTCCGTGTCTTTGTCTCGCCGGCTGGTCACCATAGAGCAAATAGACATGGTCCTTTGCCTCAACTCTCCTCATTAAACTTCAACCAAAGATTGGACCGATTTATCGGTGCCTCTCTATGTTGCTGCAGTTCTGCAACCGGTAACCGTCGTAAGGTTACAAACCCCTCAGAAGTCAAGTATCTGCACCTGCAGCGTGACGTCACCAGGAACCACTTACCCGGGGTGCGGGCGGGGGGAGGTTGGAGGGAGGGCGACCGAGGCTTGAGGGTGCGGGGGGCACCTGGCAATCCGCCCGACCGCCTCCCGGTCAAACATTGGCACGCGTTAAGAGGCGGCAGGTCGGGGAGGGAGGCCGGCATGTGATACGGCCGAGGGGAGGGGGGAGGTGAGGGGAGGGAGGCCGGCATGTGATACGGCCGAGGGGCGGGGGGAGGGGAGGGAGGCCGGCATGTCATACGGCTGGGGGAGGTGAGGGGAGGATAGCGGAGAGTGGGGGGTAAACTGAATGGGAGGTTAGGGGAGTGAATAGGAGGCAGGGCTGGGCACGTTATCATTAACCCCTACAGTCCACTTGTAATCATAACCGACACCTACACTCTCCCCCCCCCCCCCCCCCCCGCCTCCACATCACCTCTCCTCTGCCCTTCCTCCACCTTTTCGTCCACCCCCTCCTCCCCCACTCTCTTTCCCTAATCTTATCTCCCCTCCTCCTTTGCCCCCCTCCCCGCCCATTGCCTCCCCCTCCCCTCTTCCCGCCACCTTCCCGCAGTCCCCGGGCCGTCTACCCCTGCCCATGCACCCCCCTCCACCCACCCACCCCCAGGATGGCTCCCCCCTCACCTCCGATCCCTTCTTCCCTCCCCTCCCCCCCCCCCCCCAACTTCCTGCTGTCCCCGGGCCCTCTCCCGCTGCCCTCTCCCACCTCCCCCCATTGGCTGTCTCTCCCCTCCTCTCCCCTCACCTCGCCTCCCCTAACCGCTCCTCTCCCCCCCTCCCATCCCCACCCAGCCCCCTCCCTCCGCGAGCTGTCTCTCCTCTCCTTGACCTCCCAGACCCGGGTGACCCCGCCCGGCCCGGCTGCCACTTCCCGCCGACAGCCGGCCGGGTGCCTCCTAATTACCTCACCTAACCCCAACAAGCGGACACACGTGGGCGCCCCCTGGTGGCGGCCCGCCGTGTAGGGGGGACTGCGGGGGGAGGTGGGAGTGGGGGGTGCTCGGGGCGGGAGCGACCACGTGTTGGCCGAGCCCACCCCATGTTCCCCCGCCCCCAGCCGGGCGGCACCGACTGAACGCTGATCTAGGCCAGCCACTCGCAGAGCAGTTGTGAGCATTTGAGAGCAGATATGAGCTATTGGGTGCACAGGAGGCCGCCAGCGCACCGCACATGTGAGCTGATAGAACTTCTGAACCCCATTCAGCGACCTGAGGAAGCGATAGCCGATGCTATTCAATCAGGAGGAGGGGTCGTGTGTGTTGCCGGGGAGGGGGGACGTGCGAGGCGGGGATTGGCCGAGTACAGGGAGGGTAAAAGGAGTGGGAGGCCGGTTGAAGGAGAAGTAAACTGTGGCCAGCGGTGGCCAACTGTGGGTAACCGTGGGCAGCTCTTGGCAACTGTGGGCAGTTGTGGGAAGCTGTAGGCACCTGTGGGAACCTGTGGGCAGCTGTGGGTAGCTGTTGGCAGGTAGGTGGACAGGGGGGTGGGGGGTGGGGGGTAGGGGGTAGGGGTCGGGGCATGAGGTGGGAAGAGGCCGGGTGGAGGGTGGTAGTGATTAGGTCCGAGTGGTAATAGTTCTGAGTGCTGAGAGGCACTGGCCTCTTGTAATAGTCAATGGACGCCGGACGTGATGAACGAGTGGGTAAAGCTTCCTGTTCCCGTACAAGACGGTGTCTTCTAATACAGTAGTACTAGTAGAGTCAAACCAAATACTTTCAAAATGGTTACCGGGTTGACCTGTGTTTACTAGGATCGGGCAATGACTGGTTGGCTCAATATGAGGATCATGTGACTGAGTCGACGATCATGGGGGCATGGTTTGTTAGTAAGAACTGGTATTCTGGAGGAACACTGGTATGCTGAATGAGAAATGGTTTTGGGCAGAGACAATGGTAGTGAGGAGGGGAATTAGTAGTGTGGGGCAACTGCTAGTGTGTCGGGGAGCTGGTAGTGGGGAGAGGGGCTGGTAGGGTGCACGGGAACTGGTAGTTTTTATGGGAGCTAGTGATATGTATGGGAGCTGGTAGTGTGTAGAGGAGTTGGTAGTATATACGGGAGCTGGTGCTATGTAGGGGAGCTGGTAGTGTGTAGGGGAGCTAGTGATATGTAGGAGAGCTGGTGATATGTAGGGGAGCTGGCGATATGTAGGCGAGCTGGTTATATGTGGGGGAGCTGGTAGTGTGTAGGGGAGCTGGAGGTATATATGGGAGCTGGTGGTATCTGCCGGAGCTTTTGATATGTAGGGGAGCTGGTGATATGTATGGGAGCTGGTGATATGTACTGGATCTTGTGATATCTAGGGGAGCTGATGATATGATGGGGACCCGTGATATGTAAGGGAGCTGGTGATATGTAGAGGAGCTGGTGATATGTCGCGGAGCTGGTGATATGTCGGGGAGCTGGTGGTGTGTAGGGGAGCTGGTGATATGTAGGGGAGCTGGTGATATGTAGGGGACCTGGCAATATCTATGGGAGCTGGTGATATGTAGGGGAGATGGTGATATGTACGGGAGCTGGTGATATGTAGGGGAGCTGGTGATATGTAGGGGAGCTGATGATATGTAGGGGAGCTGGCAAAATGTAGGGGAGCTTGTGATATGTAGGGGAGCTGGTGATATGTAGGGGAGCTGGTAGTGGGTAGTGGACGCCTTATCAGCGCTTCTGACCTACACCCACCCCAGGCGGCCCCCAGCAAGAACAAGCCCCATATGCTGCCGAAAGGTTACCTGGCCACCAGAGTGCGCTCTGCGGCGCAGTGCCAAAGGTATGCCCCACTGCGTATTATACGTACATATATATATGTGACCTCTAATAGGATTTATGGGAATATAAACAACAGGCGACCAGTCGGGTATAGGCTGCTTCCTGGTGAGTGTAGATGGTTACCTGCCGGGCATAGCTGGTTGCCTGTCGGGTATAGCTGGTTACCTGGTAGGAATAGCTAGTGACCTGTAGGATCTACGCCGTTGCCTGGTTGGTAAGTCTGGCTAAGTTGGTATGAAAAAGCTGGCTACCTGCTCTACATGGCTGGGTACTTGACGGGTATAACTGGTTCCCTGACAGGTATAGCTGGTTACCTGATGGGTATAGCTGATTACCTGCTGCACATAGATGGTTACCTGTCTAGTATAGCTGGTTGCCTGTTGGGTATTGCTGGTTGCCTGTTGGGTATAACTGGTTACCTCTTGGGTATAGCTGGTCACTTGGCGGATATATCATGTGAGCTTTATGGTATAGCTGCCTACCTGCTGGTTATAGCTGGTTACCTGTTTGGTATATCTTCCTACCTGTTGGGTATAGCTGGTTACCTGTTGGATGTATCTGCCTACCTGTTGGGTATAGCTATAGCTGGCCAACTGTTGTACATATATGGTTCCGTGTCTAGTATAACTGGTTGCCTGTTGGGTATAGCTGGTTACTTGGTGTGTATATCATCTGAGCTTTATGGTATAGCTGCCTACCTGTTGGGTATAACCGGTTAGCTGTTGGGTATAGCTGGTTACCTGTTTGGTATATCTGCCTACATGTTGGGTATAGCCGGTTAATTGGCGGGTAGAGCGTGTTAGCTTTATGGTATAGCTGGTTAACCATATGCAGGGGGAGCACCCAGGAATTGGCTAGGGGGAATTTCCAAATATGGATCGAAACTACCCCTATTTTAGGGTAATTTTTTTCAAATGGGTTGGTGGAACAACACCTATTTTAGGGCAATATTTTCTGGTGCAACAACCCACATTTTGGTGCAATTGTTCACATACTCTTAAAATCTAGTGTTCTTTAATAAATTCAATTTGGGTGGGGGGTGGTTTCCGGGCAACCAGGAAACCCCCCTGGGTGCGACCCTGATATGGTATAGCTGGTTACGTGTATGGTATAGCTGGGGTCTGGCTGGTTACATGTATGGTATAGCTGGTTACCTGTATGGTATAGCTGCACACCTGTTGGACATAGCTGGCTACCTGTTGGCTATTAGTGTTTACCTGTTGGGTACAGCTGCCTACCTGTTGTACATAACTGGTTACCTGTCTGGTAGAGCGGGATACCTAGCGGGTATAGCCGGTTCCCGGTAGGATATAGCTGACTACCTGTTGATTATAACTGGTTTACCTGTTGATCATAGCTGGTTACCTATTGTACATAATGTGTTACCTGTTCTACATAACTGGTTTCCTGTTCGAACATAACTGGTTACCTGTTGTACATAACTGGTTACATGTTGTACATAACTGGTTACCTATTGTACATAATTGGTTACCAGTTCTACGTAACTGGTTACCTGTTGTACATAGCTGGTTACATGTTGTACATAACTGGTTACATGTTGTACATAACTGGTTACCTATTGTACATAATTGGTTACGAGTTCTACGTAACTGGTTACCTGTTGTACATAGCTGGTTATCTGTTGTACAAAGCTGATTACCTGGTGAATGTAATTGGTCACCTGTTTTACATAATTTGTCACCTGTACAGGTGTACGTAACTGGTTACCTATTTGACATAACTGGTTAGCTGGTGTACATAACTGGTTACATGTTGTACATAACTGTTTACCTGGCTGGTATAGACGGGTACAAGTTGGGTGCCTGGCAGGTGCCGACCTCACGTGCCGGGTTTAATTGATGTGCACCCCGGCGCGGCGAGCGGCCACCGGCACCCTACACCTGTCTGTACCTGTGTGAGGGGGCATCACTCATTACACACATACACACATACACACATACACACATACACACATACACACATACACACACTCCTACACACACACATATACAAGTACACACCGGCACCCTACACCTGTCTGTACCTGTGTGAGCGGGCATCACTCATTACACACATACACACATACACACATACACACACTCCTACACACACACATATACAAGTGCACACCAGGACCCTACACCTGCCTATACCTGTGTGAGCGGGCATCACTCATTACACACATACACACACTCCTACACACACATATATACAAGTACACACAGTGACCCTACACCTGCCTGTACCTGTGTGAGCGGGCATCGCTCATTACACACATACACACATACACACATACACACATACACACATACACACATACACACACTCCTACACACACACATACAAGTACACACCGGGACCCTACACCTGTCTGTATCTGTGTGAGGGGACATCACTCACCACACACATACACACACTCCTACACACACACATACAGGTACACACCGTGACCCTACACCTGTATGTACCTGTGTGATGGGGCTTCACTCACCACACACATATACACACTCCTACACACACACATATACACACATACACACACTCCTACACACACATATACAAGTACACACCGGAACCCTACACCTGTCTGTACCTGTGTGAGGGGGCATCACTCATTACACACTTACACACATACACACATACACACATACACACACTCCTACACACACACATATACGAGTACACACGGGACCCTACCCCTGTCTGTACCTGTGTGAGCGGGCATCACTCACCACATACTCACCACATACATATACACACCTACACACACACATATACGAGTACACACGGGACCCTACACCTGTCTGTACATTATATAGGGGGCATCACTCATTACACACATACACACACTCATACACACACATACACACACCGGTGTACATATACATGTACACACGCCGGGACCGTACACGTATCTGTAGATGTGTGTGGGGGGCATCACTCATCACACACACACACATCACACACCAATCAACATAAACACGCACACACACAGGTCCACGCACACACCCACATATTTACACGCACACAACGGACCTGGTGGCTCAATCGGTAGAGCGCGGTCCTCGCGTTCGTGGATGGTGAGTTTGATTCCCGGTCGAGTCAAACCAATCACTTAGCAAATTTATACTTGTCACGTCCTTAACCTGGCGCTCGGTCGCACTATAACGTCACCATGAGGAGCCACTCTCAGCCACTCTCAGCCACTCTCAGCCACTCTCAGGCTCACAAGTCGGTACCCGTCCTGATATGACCTTAGATGTTGCCATGAGCTAAAACTCCAATAACCAACCGACCAATCAACAATGTGCGCCTATTAATTAAAGCCGGAAGGACTATACATTTCTTTCTATCGCAACCGGAAGTGACGGCTAATTGTTGGCGCGGCGTGCTGAATCGCTATGATTTAGCCTCTTCATGCTTATTATTTCCATCTCCTGGAAATAGCATTAGGAGTCAATCTCATTAATTAAAATCTACTTGAGCGGCGGGTAGGTGGGTGTGGGTGTGGGTGTGGGTGTGGGTGTGGGTGTGGGTGTGGGGAGTGTGGGAGTGGGGAGTGTGGGTGTGGTGGTGGGTGTGCGTGTTCATGTGGGTGGGTGTGGGGATTGGGGTGGGTGTGGGGGTTGGGGTGGGGTATGTGGGTGTTGGTGTGGGTGTGGGGTGTGTGGGGGTGGGGTTGGTGTGTGGGAGTGTAGGTGTGGGTGGGGGTGGGGGTGGTCTCGATGTTGTGCCGGTAATCCTACTTGCAGCTGTGCCGCTTGAAGCCCTTGACAGCCGTTCATCCAGCCGAATGCATCGTCCTTTTAAGTGATCTAATAACGTCTTTATTACATTAGTTAAACTTGTAACCGGCGGCCCGGTGAGGTAACGCCGGCCTGATATCTGACGGCAGGAGGTTGGGGGAAGGCTGGCCGGCAATAACCGCAATTACTATTTAGTCTCACTGTCGGAGAGCGCTCATTATCAGGGTATAAGAATCAATTTATAGTATACACCCTACCTGGTTTGATGGGGGAGCCAACAAGTCTAGAATTATTATTAATGTTACTCACTATAGACGTACTTCACAACTCTGCATGCTATTACAAAATGAACTCAAAATAACAGTGTGGAAGTCAGGGCTGGCAGTGTCGCACTCTTTCTCTCGCGTCTCTCTCTTCTTGGTTACCTTCTTGATTGCCTCTTGAGGTTTTCTCTCCACTAACAGTCACCTTTTATTGTATCTTTTCAGCCATTATAATTACATACAAATCTGATTGGTCAGTCTTACCAACTAGAACATGCAAATTCTGTGGTCAATCTCACTAGGCGCACAATCTCATTGGTCAACCTCACCTGTCAATCTAGGATGTTCGAGGTGGGAGGCGTTTTGTGACCAATCCACCCCACCTGCCTCCTCCTGCTGGCCATGGGGAGGGAACTGACCCACCCATCCACAGCCAACTTCATCTCCGCACATATGAATTATCAGTTTTCACAATAATAGGATATCTCCAACAGACTCCTCACTATAACACCAACATACATATATCAGAATATTTAATACATATTTACCTAGTAGTTACACATTAAACCTATCTCCCTTTGGCAAGGTGCTGCCCTGGTGGTGATAGAGAGAAACATACACCCTCCCCCCTACCTCCCTCCCAGACTTAACACTCCCGCCTGCTCCCCCCCTCACCAGGTCTACGAGCATGGCCCGTTACTTCACGCATCAGGCTACAAATATCTAACTGGTCACTTCACACATCAGGCTGGAAATACCTACCCGCTCACTTCGCACATCTGTGCTGGTGTCGATATCCTAACTTATACGGTATCCCAACTTATATGAGGCCTAATTGCCCTACTATTGGGGTGCAATTCAATTTGGTCTACCCCTGGAGACCCGTCCACACAGGCATGTCTAGTTTAGGAAAATCCAAACCAAACCAATTATATATGCTCTTTCCAGTTTTTAGCATCTACATAATATCCTACACAAGTCCAGGTAATCAATTACATTTAAATACACCCATACATAAGGTTATTCCAGAGTTATTGTCTCCAATGGTGATATTTGATGCAAAGCATTGGACAATTTGATATTACTTAGACTCACACGCAACACATACTTTAGTGTACAAATAATAGGTTGAATATTATTAACATGGCTTATAACAATGATTGACTGATTTATATATCACTAGAGTGGTTTTATGTAATGATTTGATTACTAGTAGAATGGTCATATAGGAATGATTTAATGATTTAGGTATTATTAGAATGGTTTTACATCATAATTTGATTATTATCAGCAAACCTTATGCAAGCACAAATGCATGCAAGTAAGTTGATAATATGATTCTCTGTATTTCTGGGTTTTCTGAATATATTCTTTCATTGTTGGTATTGTTTTGGGGTAGTATTTAGGGAATCTTTCATCTTGGGCACCTGCAGTACTTCGGGACTCCCCTTGCTTGTTTTTACAACCCTGTTGTAAACCCTGTCTGGACCATAAATTGGTTTTATCCAGAATAGTCTGACTGCTATATCCATGGATGCATACCAGGACTTAGTGATTTAGCCCTCAGAATGGTTTTAATATTGATGTCATGAATAAGATATTTTTGTTTTAAGGAAATTATTTACTCTTATTTTATTTGTGATACAGACCCAAAGGTCGGAATATTTTACAAGGGGACCAGCTCACTGCAGTGGAATCACTTCAGCTCCTCCACAGGGAGACCGGACGGGATGGCCAAATGAGTTGAGCGTCCGACTCCTGCTCTGAGAGTTCAGGGATCCAAACCCATAGGTTCGTGGGTTCGAACTCTCTGCCCGTATGCATGATGCGGTATTAGAGAGCCAAAACTGGTTTTGGCGGGGATTTCTAGGTTAGGGGCGAAAACTCAGTACGCAAGGAGCGGTGTTAGCGCAAACACACCGAAGGTAAGCTGACACCGCGTCATGCATACGGGCCTGGTCGATTGAAACCAATGACTTAAAAATGTATACTTGTCACGTCCTCGACAGGCGCTTAGAATTAATAAGATAGGGCAAGGACTGCTTTGGTTCAGTGTCAGGATACTGTGACTGAGTGGGATATCAGTTCATGGTGGAAGTGGTGGTACTTTCTAGTTTTTATTTCCACGTATACGGTACAAGATGCCGCTGTCCGCCCACGTGGGCAGAATTGGTTAGAGGCCCATCTGGATGGAAGTGGTAGCAGCCCACGTGGGTGGAAGTAGTGGCAGCCCACGTGGGTGGAAGTGGTTAGAGGCTCATGTGGATGGAAGTGGTAGCAGCCCACGTGGATGGAAGTGGTTAAGGGCCCACGTGGGTGGAAGTGGTAGCAGCCCACGTGGGCTGCAGGACCGACAGGGCCATGGGCTTAGATGGGGCAATGGATAGGATATGAGAAGGATTTACATATGACAATGATTTAGATCTGATAATGGCTTAGATGTGATAATGCTTAACACGTGACAATGATTTAGATCTGTTAATGGTTTAGATGTGACAATGCTTAACATGTTACAATGATTTAGATAATGGTTAGATGTTACAATGCTGTACATGTGACAATGATTTAGATCTGATAATGGTTTAGATGTGACAATGATTCAAATTTGGTAATGATTTGCATGTGACAACGGTAAATACCAGGAAAACGTGTTTCTGTTGAAATTATCTGGCGAGTGTGCCTTTGGCATGCAGCCTGACATCATGAACTAATTCAAGAAAGGCAGCTTCCGTTTAGAAGCTTACGTAGGCTGTTATCCAGACGGGATGGCGGAATGAGGTAGAGCGTCCGTCTCCCGTACTGGTAGATCGCGTACCCAAGAAACACACAATATGGTGCTCTTTGTGGTAACTCACATGGGGACCTCCTTCACCGCTCCTTAAGCAGGTTGGTAATGCGCCCTGCTGTACCTGCACCTACACATCCACTCACACCCACTCACATCCACTCACATCCACTCACATCCACTCACATCCACTCACATCCACTCACATCCACTCACATCCACTCACATCCACTCACATCCACTCACATCCACTCACATCCACTCACATCCACTCACATCCACTCATATCCACTCACATCCACTCACATCCACTCACATCCACTCACATCCACCCACACCCACTCACATCCACTCACATCCACTCACATCCACTCACATCCACTCACATCCACTCACATCCACCCACACCCACTCACATCCACTCACATCCACTCACATCCACTCACATCCACTCACATCCACTCACATCCACTCACATCCACTCACATCCACTCACACCCACTCACATCCGCTCACATCCGCTCACACCTACTCACACCCACGCACATCCACTAACATCCACTCACACCCAGTCACATCCACTCACACCCACTCACACCCACTCACACCCACTCACATCCACTCACATCCACTCACATCCACTCACACCCACTCACATCCACTCACATCCACTCACATCCACTCACATCCACTCACATCCACTCACACCCACTCACATCCACTCACATCCACTCACATCCACTCACATCCACTCACATCCACTCACATCCACTCACACCCACTCACACCCACTCACATCCACTCACATCCCCATACCTGCACCTTCATCCACTCACATCCACTCACCCCCACTCACACCCCATACCTGCACCTAGACACCCACTCACATTGACTCACACCCCCTTACCTGCACCCACACACCCATTCACATCCACTCATATACCCATACCTGCACCTGCACACCCACTCACACCCACTCACACCCACTCACACCCACTCAAATCCACTCAAATCCATCCACATCCACTCACCCCTCCCATACCTGCACCTACACACCCATTGACATCCACTATACCCATACCTGCACCTGCACACCCACGCACACACACTCACACCCACTCACACCCACTCACACCCACTACCACCCACTCACACCCACACACATTCACTCACATCCACTTACATCCCATACCTGCACCCACATACACTCAAACCTGCACCTACAACTACACACTCACTCATACCTGATACTACACACACTCACCTGCACCTACATACACTAAGACCTGCACCTACCCACACGCACACCTGTACCTACACCTACACATGCTCACACCTGCACATACACTCACTCACCTGCACCTACACACGCTCACACCTGCACATACACTCACTCACCTGCACCTACACACGCTCACACCTGCACATACACTCACTCACCTGCACCTACACACGCTCACACCTGCACATACACTCACTCACCTGCACCTACACACGCTCACACCTGCACATACACTCACTCACCTGCACCTACACACGCTCACACCTGCACATACACTCACTCACCTGCACCTACACACACTTACACCTGCACCTGCACACACTCAAACCTGCACCTACAACTACACACTCACTCACACCTGACACTACACACACTCACACCTACACCTACACACGCTCACACCTGTACATACACTCACTCACATGCACCTACACACACTCACACCTGCACCTGCACACACTCAAACCTGCACCTACAACTACACACTCACTCACACCTGACACTACACACACTCACACCTGCACCTACACACACTCACACCTGACACTACACACGCTCACACCTGCACCTACACTCACTCACACCCGCACCTACACTCACTCACGCTATACTCACTCAAACCTGGACCTACACTCAGTCACTCACACCTACACCTACACACACTTACACCGGCACCTACACACACTCACACCTGCAACTACACACACTCACCCCCACACCACCCACCACACCCCCACACCTGCACCTATTCAACCCCATACCAACCACAACACCCGCACACCTGCACCTACTCACCCCCACACCTTCCCACCCCCACCCCACCACACCCCACACCCGCACCTTTTCACACACCCCTATGCCCCCACCACACCCCCACATCTGCACCTATTCTCCCACCCGACACCCACACCTGCACATCACCCTCACCCCACCCACACCTGCACCTACTCAGCCCCGCACCACCCACACCTGCCCCTACTCACCACCACCCCCACTACACCCCCACTATGCCCCCAGACCTGCACCTCCACACCCCCGTGCCGAGCTGCCTGCTCCTCTGGACGGCCACCTGGCTACTAGAGGTGTGTGTGTGGGGGGGCCTGCTCACTTATACTGGGTCAAAGGGCACGCACCTGTAGTTCGTCATTACGAAATACGCAGCAACTGGGCCAGAAGTCCCCTCCCCCCTCTCCCCTCCTCCCCTCCTCCACTCCACTCATCCCCTCCTCCCCTACCGACCCCTTCTTCAATCCCCTCGCCTCGCCCCCTCCCACACCACCCTTACCCCTCCTCCTCCTCCCCCTCCTCCTCCCCTCCCCCTCCCCTTCCTGATCTCCAAGCGCCCAGCTCGAAGCCGAAGCGGCCGAACCCCGCTTCGGTGTCGATGATTGCGCCCCCTTGCGGAGGGCGCGTTGCCGGTGATGCCCCCTACCGGCCCGGCTTTGTTTCATTAAGTGCACTGCTCGCTCTGTGCGCGGGATCCCGCCTAAACCGGGCGTCGGGGGGGGGGGGGGTGTCGGCGTGGTGTGGAGAGGGGTAGGCGCTGGTGTGGGTAGGGGTAGGGGTAGTGTGGGTAAGGGTACGGGTGATATGGGAGGTGTCGTGGTGATGTGGGGAGGGGTATGGGGTGGCTTGGGTAAGGGTATGGGGTGGTGGTATGTATAGCTATCTGGGGTGTTGCTGGTGGTGTGGCTGGTGGTGTAATCGTGGTGTGTTGGGGTGGTGTTTACTAGTGCCTGGTGTTGGCTGGCTGCTAGCCTCATTGTGTCAGTGCCTGTGAGCTGGTGGTGTGTACTAGTGTGCTGCTGGTGTGTTTTGGTGTCCGGTGTTGGCTGGCTACTAGCCTCAATGTGTCAGTGCGGTGACCTGGTGGTGTGTACTAGTGTGTTGGTGGTGTGTGTTGCTTTCCGGTGTTGGCTGGCTGGTGGCCTCAATGTGTCGGTGCGGTGAGCTGGTGGTGTGTACTAGTGTGCTGGTAGTGTGTATTGCTGGTGGTGTATACGGTTGGCTAGCCTCATGTGTTGGTGCAGTGAGCAGCTCAGAACGACTCACCCACTCCGCCGTCCACTACTCCAACCGGAAACGTGGCGGCCGGCGCCGCTCCATCCATCAGTCGGGCGGGACTTGGACTCGGTGTAGTAAGTTCAAAACGCTACCCCACAAAAACACTACGGTAGTGTTTTCAACCTAGGTTCAAACAACTACGGTAGTGTTTTCGACTTCGTTGAAGGTAGGTTCAAAACACTACTGTGGCCATGCTGAAAACACTATCCTTAAGTTCAAAACACTACCTCTAAGTTCAAAACACTACTCTAAAAAGATGTTATAATTTCTGCATATTCATTTTAATTTGTAGTAGGGTGAGGCAGTATGCAGTAGGGTGGGGAAGTATGCAGTAAAGTGGGGCAGTATGCAGTAGTGTGGGGTTGTATGCAGTGAGGTGGGGAAGAATGCAGTAGGGTGGGCCAGTGTGGAGTAGGGTGTGGCTGTATGCAGTGAGGTGGGGAAGAATGCAGTAGGGTGGGGCAGTATGTAGTAAGGTGTGGCAGTAGGGGTTGTTGTCATTGGTTGTTGTTTTATGTCCTAGCAACATCTGAGGTCATATCAGGATGGGTACCGACTTATGACAGTGCACACTCATGGCGACTTTATAGTGCTGTCCCACTGGGAAATCAGGCTGCTGGCATCCTTGACCCAATATCCCATTCTGTTATATTATCTTGACACTGAGCTAACCAGTCCTTGTCCTATCCTAATAATGCCAAGCGCCAGGCTAGGAAGTGGCAGGTATTAATTGTATGGTCATTGGTTTGACTCTACCAGGATTCGAACTCGAGCTTCTGTACATGAGGCCCATATTCTACCGATTAGGCCACTGCACCCTGTGGGGCAGTAGGCAGTAGGACGGAGCTGTATGCAGTGAGGTGGGGAAGAATGCGGCAAATGTAGTCAGGTGGGGCAGTGCGCAGTAGTGTGCGCAGTGTGTAGTAAGGTCGGGCAGTAAGCAGTAGGGTGGGGATGTATGCAGTAAGGTGGAGAATAATGCAGTAAGGTGTGGCAGTGTGCAGTAGGGTGGGGAAGTATGTAGTAATCGGGGCAGTATGTAGTAGGCTGGGGTAGTATGCAGTAGGGTAGGGTGAGGCAGTATGTAGTAGGGTAGGGTGGGGCTGCATCAAGGAGAGGCAGTATGTAGTAAGGTGGGGAAGAATGCAGTAAGTTGGGGAAGTATGCAGTAAGGTGGGCGGTATGCAGTAGGGTGGGGCACTATGTAGTAAGGTGGAGGCAGCATGCAGTATGATAGGGCAGTATGCAATAAGGTGTGCAGGTATGCAGTAAGCTGGGGCAGTATGCAGTAACATGGGCGGGATGCAGTAGGGTGGGGCAGTATGTAGTAAGGTGGAGGCAGCATGCAGTATGATAGGGAAGTATGCAATAAGGTGTGCAGGTATGCAGTAAGCTGGGGCAGTATGCAGTAACATGGGCGGTATGCAGTAGGGTGGGGGCACTATGTAGTAAGGTGGAGGCAGCATGCAGTATGATAGGGAAGTATGCAATAAGGTGTGCAGGTATGCAGTAAGCTGGGGCAGTATGCAGTAACATGGGCGGGATGCAGTAGGGTGGGGCACTATGTAGTAAGGTGGAGGCAGCATGCAGTATGATAGGGCAGTATGCAATAAGGTGTGCGGGTATGCAGTAAGCTGGGGCAGTATGCAGTAACATGGGCGGGATGCAGTAGGGTGGGGCAGTATGTAGTAAGGTGGAGGCAGCATGCAGTAAGATAGGGCAGTATGCAATAAGGTGTGCGGGTATGCAGTAAGCTGGGGCAGTATGCAGTAAGGGGGTTCAGGATGCAGTAGGGTGGGGCAGTATGTAGTAAGGTGGAGGCAGCATGCAGTAAGATAGGGCAGTATGCAATAAGGTGTGCAGGTATGCAGTAAGCTGGGGCAGTATGCAGTAACATGGGCGGGATGCAGTAGGGTGGGGCAGTATGTAGTAAGGTGGAGGCAGCATGCAGTATGATAGGGCAGTATGCAATAAGGTGTGTGGGTATGCAGTAAGCTGGGGCAGTATGCAGTAACATGGGCGGTATGCAGTAGGGTGGGGCACTATGTAGTAAGGTGGAGGCAGCATGCAGTATGATAGGGCAGTATGCAATAAGGTGTGCGGGTATGCAGTAAGCTGGGGCAGTATGCAGTAAGGGGGTTCATGATGCAGTAAGGTGGGGCAGTATGCAGTAAGGGGGTTCATGATGCAGTAGGGTGGTCCTTAATGCAGTACGTTACATATGACGGCACTACAGCCCGCACTGCCATGTCATGGTAGTGTTTTGAACTTGGTCGTGTTTTGAACGTACGTAAGGGTAGTGTTTTGAACTTAACCATAGTGTGTTGAACTTAAGTTCAAAACACAACTGTATTGTTTTGAACGGGGAAGTGTTTTGAACGTCCTACAGTGGGCGGAGGGAGTGTGTGTCGGGTGTGTGCGTGCCTGGTGTGTGTGTGCAGGTGTGTGTGGTTATTGTGTGCGGGTGTATGTACGTGTGTGCGGAGTAAGTGTTTGCCGGATGTGCACATGTGCGTGGGTGTGTGTGTACAGGTGCGTCTGCTGGGTGTGTGTGGCTGTGTGCGGGGGTTGTGGGTGGGTGTATGTACAGTTGTGTGCATGGGTGTGGGTATACAGGTGTGTGCGGGGGGGTGGATGTGTGCTGGTGTGAGTGAGTGGGTGGGTGTATGTACAGGTGTGTGCGGGTGTGAGTGGGTGGGTGTATGTACAGGTGTGTGCGGATGTGAGTGGGTGGGTGTATGTACAGGTGTGTGCATGGGTGGGTGTATGTACAGGTGTGTGCAGCGGGTGGATGTGTGCTGGTGTGAGTGGGTGGGTGTATGTACAGGTGTGTGTGGGTGTGAGTGGGTGGGTGTATGTACAGGTGTGTGCGGATGTGAGTGGGTGGGTGTATGTACAGGTGTGTGCATGGGTGGGTGTATGTACAGGTGTGTGCAGCGGGTGGATGTGTGCTGGTGTGAGTGGGTGGGTGTATGTACAGGTGTGTATGTGGGTGTTTTTGTTGTTGTTGTTGACGTCCTAGCAACATCTAAGGTCATATCAGGACCGGTACCGACTTGTGACAGTGTGCACTCATGGCAACTTTATAGTGCTGCCCCAGTGGGAGACCAGGCCGCCAGCACCATGACCTGATATCCCACTCCATCACAGTATCCTTACACTGAGCCAACTAGTCCTTGCCCTATCCTAATAATGCCGAGCGCAAAGTCAGTGGTTTTACTCGACCAGGGTTCGAACCCACGATCACCCGGTCTACCAACACGGGAGACGGACGCTCTCACTCATTCGGCCATCCCGTCTGGTTCGTGTACGGGTGTGTGTGTGTGTGGGTGTGTACAGCTGTGTGCCTGGGTGTCTGTGGGTGGGTGTATATACATGTGCGTGCAGGTTTGGGTGTACAGGTGTGTGTCTGGCTGTGTTCGAGTGTGAGTGTGTGGGTGTATGTAACGGTGTGTGTGTGGGTGGCTGTTTGTACATGTGTGTGCAGGTGTAGGTGTACATATGTGTGTGGTTGTGAGTGGGTGGGTGTATGTACAGGTGTGTGTGTGGGTGTGTGCGGGTGTGAGTGGGTCTATGCACAGGTGTGTGCGGAGTGTGCGTATGTGTGTATAGGTGTGTGTGCGGCTGCCCCCATCCACACCTTACAGCGCCCACTTAAATGAGGTCCTACAGGCGGCGTACCTCTTTACGCCGGTCGCCCTGAGCGCGGTGTGCCGGCTTGAAGTTCGCCGCCTACACAGGTATCCATCAGCCGCCTCGCTTATCCGTTACCGCCAGCGCCCCCTACCTGTTAGCGGCCACTCTCACTCCCACCCACACACCCCTCTCTTCGCCGCCCGGCCGCCGTTCCGTACGGCCGCCAGGGCCGCCCGGCGGTCTCAAGGCTCCCCCGGCCGGTAGTGACCTGTGAACTGGATGTAGCTAGACAGTGTGAAGCGGAGAATTTAGGTACAGGCGGGCATTGTGGGACTTTGCGGCACATTGCGGGACATGGTGAGACATCGTGGGACATGGTTGGATATTGAGGGCCATGGACGGGCATGGACGGGCATGGATGGACATGGCGAGACATGGCGGGACATGGCGAGACATGGCGGGACATGGCGGGACATGGCGGGACATGATAGGACATTGCGGAACATGTCGGGACATGATGGGACATGGCGGGACATTGCGGGATATGGCGGGACATTGCGGGAGATGGCGGGACATGGCGGGGCATGACGGGTCATGGCGGGACATGGCGGGACAGTTGATTGATTTATTGATTGGTGGTTGCTTTATGCCGTGTCGCCAGCATATGCCATATTCACGGCGAGAAATGTTTGTATTTTGTTCAAACTATCGCTTTTACATGTAAAAGCAGACAATCAATTATGTGCCAATAGACACTCATTAAATGAGAAAGCTAATGGCGGGACATGGCGGGACATGGCGGGACATGGCGGGACATGGCGGGACAAGGCCGGACATGGCAGGACATGATGGGACATTGCGGGACTCAGCGCGCCATGGTAGGACATGGTGAGACATAGAGGACATGGGGGGACAAGGAGGGACCTGGATGGACTTGGCTGGACATGGAAGGACATAGCGTCCCATTGCGACCCAAAATCAGCCCCGAGCTGAGCACTCCACTCACTCTTTCTGCCATCCCCTACAGCCACTTCCGGTGGATCTGCGACGTATAGAGGAACTGCTTCCGGGTTAGGGCCGAAATAAATTAGGTCAGCCTTCACCGTGCGCCTGGTGGATAAATACGCCCCCACTGCTCACGTGATGCACGCCGTTGCGAAGGTCAGGTGCGGCGGGTGGCGATACCTTATCGCGGAGTGAACTTCCGGTCAGCCGTCAGACAAAGATGGCCGCAAAGCCATGGCACTGACAGTCCATGTGTCCGCGCAGGGGTCAGAAGTGAGGGATCACTAGTGTTCGCGGGTCAGCGGGCAGGAGGCAAGCCTGACTCCTCACTGATGGCAGCGTCCGGCAGCTGCTGCGTCATGGTGACGTCACGGAGACGTATGGCGGCCATTGTCGGCAACCGAATGAAGGAGGACCGGAGGAGGGAAGCAGCTGGGTATAACTCAGTGCAGCCTTATCTGGAGCGGCCGCCTTAAGCGTTCCTTGTCGGAGCGCGCTCTATCTGCGAGCAGGGTCGGCCCCGAGTGTTGTACTAACACAGGGCAGGTCTGCTGTACTAACACAGGGCAGGTCTGCTGTACTAACACAGGGCAGGTCTGCTGTACTAACACAGGGCAGCTCTGCTGTACTAACACAGGTCCGGCATACTATACTAGCACAAGCTTGAGCTGTTGTACTAACACAGGGCAGGTCTGCTGTACTAACACAGGGTAGGTCTGCTGTACTAACACAGGGCAGCTCTGCTGTACTAACACAGGTCCGGCATACCATACTAGCACAAGCTGGAGCTGTTGTACTAACACAGGGCAGGTCTGCTGTACTAACACAGGCCGGGCATGCCGTACTAACACAAGCTGGAGCTGTTGTACTAATATGGGGCAGGTATGTTTTATTAATACATACCAGTCCTGTTTTACTAACACAGGCCAGACCTGCTTTACTAACAAACGCGGGGCCTATTTCAATAGCATATACCGGTCCTGCTGTACTTACAATGGCCGGGCCTGTTGTCCTAACACAGGTCAGGTGTGTTGTACTAAGACAAACTGGTGTTGTTGTACGAATACAAGTTGGGCGAGGTGTACTAATAAAGCCGGAACTGTTTCACTAGCACAGGCCGGGCCGGTTTTACTAACACATACTTGTCACGCTAGACTAAGACAGGTCGGCTGTGGGCAGGGGGAGAGGGGTGAGTGCGGGGAGGAGAGGAAGGCTGTGTGCGGGAGGGGAGGGGTGAGTGCGGGGCGGAGAGGAAGGCTGTGTGCGGGAGGGGAGGGGTGAGTGCGGGCAGGAGAGGAAGGCTGTGTGTGGGAGGGGAGGGGTGAGTGCAGGGAGGAGAGGAAGGCTGTGTGCGGGAGGGGAGGGGTGAGTGCGGGGGCGGAGAGGAAGGCTGTGTGTGGGAGGGGAGGGGTGAGTGCGGGGAGGAGAAGAAGGCTGTGTGCGGGAGGGGAGGGGTGAGTGCGGGGAGGAGAGGAAGGCTGTGTGTGGGAGGGGAGGGGTGAGTGCGGGGAGGAGAGGAAGGCTGTGTGCGGGAGGGGAGGGGTGAGTGCGGGGGAGAGGAAGGCTGTGTGCGGGAGGGAGGGGTGAGTGCGGGGCGGAGAGGAAGGCTGTGTGTGGGAGCGGAGGGGTGAGTGCGGGGAGGAGAGGAAGGCTGTGTGCGGGAGGGGAGGGGTGAGTGCGGGGCGGAGAGGAAGGCTGTGTGTGGGAGGGGAGGGGTGAGTGCGGGGAGGAGAGGAAGGCTGTGTGCGGGAGGGAGGGGTGAGTGCGGGGAGGAGAGGAAGGCTGTGTGTGGGAGGGGAGGGGTGAGTGCGGGGAGGAGAGGAAGGCTGTGTGCGGGAGGGGAGGGGTGAGTGCGGGGGGAGAGGAAGGCTGTGTGCGGGAGGGGAGGGGTGAGTGCGGGGCGGAGAGGAAGGCTGTGTGTGGGAGGGGAGGGGTGAGTGCGGGGAGGAGAGGAAGGCTGTGTGCAGGAGGGGAGGGGTGAGTGCGGGGCGGAGAGGAAGGCTGTGTGTGGGAGGGGAGGGGTGAGTGCCGGGAGGAGAGGAAGGCTGTGTGCGGGAGGGGAGGGGTGAGTGCGGGGAGGAGAGGAAGGCTGTGTGTGGGAGGGGAGGGGTGAGTGCGGGGAGGAGAGGAAGGCTGTGTGCGGGAGGGGAGGGGTGAGTGCGGGGGGAGAGGAAGGCTGTGTGCGGGAGGGGAGGGGTGAGTGCGGGGAGGAGAGGAAGGCTGTGTGCGGGAGGGGAGGGGTGAGTGCGGGGAGGAGAGGACGGCTGTGTGTGGGAGGGGAGGGGGAGTGCGGGGCGGAGAGGAAGGCTGTGTGTGGGAGGGGAGGGGTGAGTGCGGGGAGGAGAGGAAGGCTGTGTGCGGGAGGGGAGGGGTGAGTGCGGGGAGGAGAGGAAGGCTGTGTGTGGGAGGGGAGGGGTGAGTGCAGGGAGGAGAGGAAGGCTGTGTGTGGGCAGGGAGGGGTGAGTGCCGGGAGGAGAGGAAGGCTGTGTGTGGGAGGGGCGGGAAGTGTGGGGAGGAGAGTAAGGCTGTGTGTGGGAGGGGCGGGCAGTGTGGGGAGGAGAGGAAGGCTGTGTGTGGGAGGGGGGGGCAGTGTGGGGAGGGGGGGGGGGCAGTGTGGGGAGGAGAGGAAGGCTGTGTGTGGGAGGGGCGGGTAGTGTGGGGAGGAGAGTAAGGCTGTGTGTGGGAGGGGAGGGTGAGTGTGGGGAGGAGAGGAAGGCTGTGTACAGGCGGGGAGGAAAGGGAGGATGAGGAGGGGAATGGGGGAGGGTTAGACGTAGCGGAGGGTGTGGGGCAGGGGGGCATACGGTCCGGGAAGTGGGAAGGAAGGGGAGGTGGGACGGAGGCGTAGCAGGAGGAACACTCCCAAGCTCGGCTGGACGGGAAGCCGCATGCGCCTCACATGGCCCAATTAAAACCTTGAATGAGGCATTGTTTCGAGGCATGCCTCGGGCACGGGCGGGGAGGCAATCCGTGAGCCCAGCCTACGGCACTGCATCCCCACTCTACCCACACGACACCCCCCTCCCACTTCCCCTCCCTCTTCCCCTCCCACTCGCCTCCATCTCCCCCTCACCCCCCACCCCCACCCCCACCCCCACCCCCACCCCCACCACTGCAGCGCCCCCGTGCGGCCGGTGAATGCGGACTGATGAGGCGGCTGAGTCTCCAGTGACGGGCGCCACCTGGCGACTGGCAGCCCGATACATCACTGACGGGGAACGCGCCGTGCGAACCCGGCGCGGAGAATGGCTTCATTTGTGGCAGCTGATGCAACGCACACGCACACGCAGACACACGCAGATGCACACACGCGCAACCGCAATCGCACACGCATGGACACGGACACATTGACATAGAGACATACACACGGACATGCACACACACGCAGACACACACACAATAAACGCAATCGCACACGTACGGACACGGACACATTGACATAGAGACACACACACAGACACGCACACACACACAGACGCACGCACACGCAACCGCAATTGCACACGCACTGACACGGACACATTGACATACGGACACACATGGACATGCACACACATGCACACACACACGCAACCGCAATCGCACACGCACTGCCACGGACACATTGACATACATACACACACACGGACACGCAGACACACACATACGCACACACACGCGCACACAAGCGCACATCAATTCTTATTGACAGTGTATGGACAGCTTCATATTGACAGTGTGCATGCATCCTCATTTTGACAGCGTAGAGAGAAACTTCATATTCGCGTGTATGTACATCTTAATATTGACAGTGTATGGACATCCTCCTACTGACAGTGTACATGCATTCTCATATTGACAGTGTACAGAGAGTTTCATATTGACAGTGTAGATACAGCTTCATATTGACAGTGTACAGCCAGCTTCATATTGATAGTAAAAGGATAGTCTCATGCTGCCAGTGAACTTCCTTAATTCTCCATACTTAATAAAGTGAATTTAAACAAACCAATAGTCGGCCCGTCCCTACCTGACTCGGCCCGTCCCTCTTTCTTATGTAGTAGTCTGCACTGACCTTTCAGGCAAGTAACCACATAGACAGGTGTGTGTGTGAAGTGTGGTGATATCAGGGAGCCTAGATGGTGTAATGGTTAGCTCACTGGCCCAGAATGCAAAGACATATGGGTTCAAGTCCTGCTCTAGGTGCACTATTTACCATTTTCATCAACCCATGACACTGGTTGCTGGGACCATGATCCTGTACAAGCTATGTGTTGTATGGTGAACCTACCCTGTGTATGTATGTGTTAGTCCACTGCCTGTATGTATGTAATTGTAAGCATTAAAAGACTTACAATTCCAGGGGGACAATTGTAGTTGACTGTACTCACCTTTCAGGCAAGTAACCAAATAGACAGGTTGGTGTCTGAAGTGTGGCGATATCAGGGAGCCTAGCTGGTGTAATGTTTAGCACACTGGCCCGGAATGCAAAGAGATGTGGGTTCGAGTCCCGCTCTAGGCGCAATATTTCCCATTTTCATCACCCCTACGACATTATAGACACATCCCCAAAGAAGACTCGACAAGCCTCGTTTTCAATTGTACACAAACTAGTCCCACCGACATCCCAGGTTTCCTTCCTGAAATGCAACTGTCAAGTTTCGGCTACTAGCCCTCCACCACCTCGGCTACCGCAGCCCCGTCTTCCAGTTTCTCGTCACCTAATCGCGTGACGTCGCGTGACCAGCCCCCCCACGTGTACGGCTTGCGCGGCGGCGCACTCATTCTGGTCTCAGCTCGCGCAGACGCTGCGCAGACGTAGCGGGCCGCTACGAGAGCCACCTTTTGTTCCACACGGACCAGTGTGTCGGGCGCCCAGTCTAGTCCTGGTCGAATGTAATCTGTGCCCACAACCAGCGGAGAATGGGGCGAGTTGGGACAACAATAGTGGCAAGTCTATGCCACAATGGCGGAAAGTCGGGGCCACAATGGTGGTGGCACCGGGGGCGACAATGCCGGCAAGTCAGGGCCACAATGCCGGCAAGTCAGGGCCACAATGGGGAGAGTCAGGGTTTCAAAGGCGGCGAGTTGAGGACACAATGGGGAGAGTAGGAGCCACAATGACAAGGAGTCAAGGCCACAATGGAGGTGAGTCAGTGCCACAATAGGGTGAGTGGGGGACACAATGGTGCCGAGTCAGAGCCACAATGGCGGAAAGTCAAGGCCACAAGGGTGGTAAGTTGGGGCCACAGTGGGGAGAGTTGGGGAGCCACAATGGGGTGAGTACCTGTCACAATGGGGTGAGTCGGGGCGACAATGGGGGAAAGTTGGGGCGACAATGGGGGCAAGTCGGGGCCACAATTGGGTGGGCCATGCCACAATGGGACCCGAGTCGAGGCGCAATAGCAATGGCGGGAACAGACGGGAACAGGCGGGAAAAGGCGCGAACAGTAGGGAACAGGCGGGAACAGGCGAAAACAGGCGGGTGCGGATCCAGACAAAGCACCAAGCTGGTGTTTCCCAACGTTTGACCCTGGCTCGTCGGAAGTGCACAGCTCAAATAGGCACACACCCATCATAAGTGCACCGACACGCGCAACCACACGCGCAACCCCACACGCAACCACACGCGCAACCACACACACACACGCACCCACGCACCCACACGCGCACATATACGCACAGTGCTCTCTGTTGCGGAGTGGATAGTATTTGACGTTTTTCTAGGTCAGACTCCTAATCTGAAGGTTGGTTGTTCAACTCCCCGTACCATCAGTTCTGCCAATTTGGGTTTCCACCGCTGTGTATAACTTACAATGTCATCAAAGGCCAGTCCTTCCCATAGTCATACCATCTAGTTGGTATGGGAGGTTAACAATCCCTTGTGTCATTACAAGTGTAAGGTGGGGCTTTCTATCCACCAACTGTCTAATGGTGAAAACAAGTCTATTCAGACTTATCCATGATAGGCAGTATACATCTTCAAGAACCCCCCCCCCCCCCTTCCTAAAAAAACCCACAAAACAACAGAACAGAGGATGCATGGTACCCAGCCCACACACAATCCATGTCTAAAGTTACTAAGTTCTTGTTCAGACGAAAAAGCCAATAATGTGAGAAACCCGCCATACCTTATGCCGCCCTCACTGCTTGGAACATGAGGCCTGCATTGCTTTAATATGAGGCCCACATTGCTTGTAGCTGCAAGATGAGGCCCAAACTACGTATAACATGATGCCCATACTGCTGGTAACATAATGCTAAAACTGCTTATGCCATCCCACAAACTGCTTGTAATATTAGGCCGACATTGCTTCGAGTAGGAGACCTGCATTGCTTGTAACTTGAAACCTACATTGTTTGTCCCCAGAGTCCCAGACTGCTTGTACCCTGATGCCCACACTGCTTGTACCCTGAGACTCACACTGCTTGTACCCTGAGCCCACACTGCTTGTAGCCAGAGTCCCACACTGGTTGTACCCTGAGGCCCACACTGCTTGTACCCTGAGACTCACACTGCTTGTACCCTGAGACTCACACAGCTTGAAGCCAGAGTCCCACACTGCTTGTACCCTGAGGCCCACACTGCTTGTACCCTGAGACTCACACTGCTTGTACCCTGAGACTCACACTGCTCGTACCCTGAGACTCACACTGCTTGTACCCTGAGACTCACACTGCTTGTAGCCAGAGTCCCACACTACTCGTATCCTGATGCCTACATTGCTTTTACTCTGAGGTCCACGAGGTTGTACCCTTGACGTCGCATCGCGATCAAATAACGCCAGTTTCAGCAGCCACTACAATAAGCTGTACAGCCGCCACCCCACCTCAAGTCACGTGACGGCGCAGGCACATTTCATATTCCCGCCACGAGGCGAAAACAGCGGAACAGCCCCTTCCCGTGTGCAAGGTGTTACATTTAATCCCGCCGCCACCCAGCGGCCCCGGTCACGTGACGGCGCGCCGGTGTCGGAAGGCGGGAAACTGTGGGAGCCGCACAATGGAAGTCGTCTGCTACTCACACTACTCACACCAGGCTGAAAGATGCGCAAACCTGATGCGCATGTCCATCGTCTACTCGCTTTCACAGGCGCATTCGCGTCGCTGTGACCTTGGTGACCTTGGCCATCTATTATGCGTGGATGTCGCAATGTTGGTTTTCAGGAGTGCGTGGCTGGGAGTCCCAAGTGGGTTTTGCGCTCACACCTAATGATTAGCTCACACAATGCGACAATTTGAGTTCACTCTTGGGAATCGTGGAATCGGGCATCGGGGATCGTCGGATCGGGAATATTTCTCCAATGGAGGACAACATACATCTAAAGGTTGGCGTGAAACTCATGAATGTCATGCACCATCTTTGAACTTTGATTTGTGGTATTGTGATCATGGGTCAGAGACGCCGTGTAGAATAGGCCCGGCTTTTAAGTTTTAAATAACACCACCATTTTAAAATTAAAATCCTTAGTAGGCACAGCGCCCCTTCCTGAAATTGGCAAGAGCAAAAAATGAAATGATGAGATTCATCATTAACAAAATATCAAATGTAATCCATCCCTTAATTTATATATCCTGTTAGCATTTTACCCACAACCTCCTGCTGCACCAGTGGAGCCACTGGAGCTACTGGAGGAGGCCGGGGAGGTGGTTGGCTGGGATTGTCTGATTGTTTCCTGTCAACTTCCACGTCCAACTTAAACTTAATACACAGACAAACTGACTATCCGTTACCAAAGCTTGTTTTGGGCTTGAATAAGATGATTAGTGAGGGTTCTGAAAATGTGACTGAGTGGGGCCCGCACAGGGGGGGGGGGATGTTGAGGGGGGGGGGGATGTTGTCCGGGGAAGCAGGTCAAGTGGGTGTAATTGGACTGTGAAGAGAGGGAGGGCAGGGAGGGCAGGGAGGGCAGGGAAGGCAGGGAGCGAAGTGACGTAGAGGGGAGGGGAGGATATAGGAGGGGAGGGGGGAGTGATGTAGAGCGGAGGGGACGGGAGGATAGAGGAGGGGAGGGTGGGAGAGGGTAGGGGAGGGTAGGGGACGGGAGGATGGAGGAGGGGAGGGGGGTGGTGTAGATGGCAGGGTAGGGGAGGAGAGGAGAGGGGAGGGGAGGGCATGGCAGGGGATGTGAAGGGTGCTGCCAAGGGAAGCCTGTGAAAGTGGGTGTAAATGGGGGGGGGGGGAGAATGAGAGGAGGGGAGGGAGAGGGAGAGGGGAGGGCGATGGAGGGATGGAGCGGAGGAGCGGAGAGGAGCGGGGATGGGGGGAGACGGCGCCATGTGCGCCCAGGAAGTGGCCAGTCAGGGCAAAGGTCACACAGCTCCATATTCTCAAGATGGCGCCGGCCAGCGGAAACAGACTGCCCGCGCTGCGTCTGCTTACTCTCCGCGCCAACGTCCGCCCCCAGAGGGCGCCACCGCCGGGTCATCACGCGCCATACATCCGGGCACCTGCGCCCAACCTCGCGGGCCGGGCGCCACACCACGGGCGCCGTGTAATGGGCGTGTGTCCCGACCGCCCCCGGGCCGGGTCAGCGCCGCACTGCCCCGCTCTCCGCCACCCGACCTGCCCGAGCGCCACACACTGCTACTGAGCGGCGCGAATCGTGCATGTTTCACGCCGTTCAGGGCAGTGCGCTGAAATGAACACACACATATATCGGCATACATATGCGTATTTGCATATATGTATGTACTATATATGTGTGTGCATGTGCAAAACTCCGTAAACGCCAATCCGAATATTGAGAAAAACATTGGAGTCAACCCTTCAAAAGGTTAATTCTTTACATTCCTATTTTGTGCGCAGTAATCATTTTGTTCATTGCCCTTGCCGTTTATGCGGATTTTGCCCTGAACTCTTCATATGTATATGTAAATATATTTACTATATTATATACATCCCTCACAATCCCTTTCTATTTAACACATATCCTTTGTGTTCAGTGAAGACATGGGCCAGTTTTGGGGTGGTTGGTTAGTAACATAGACCATCCACCACTCCCATCCCGCCATACCCATCCCGCCATACCCCCATCCCCCCATCCCCCCATCCCCCGCATCCCCCACCCCCATCCCCATCCCCCCATCCCCCGCATCCCCCCATCCCCCATCCCCCCATCCCCCCATCCCCCCATCGCCCCATCGCCCCATCGCCCCATCGCCCCATCGCCCCATCCCCCAACCCCCCATCGCCCCATCCCCCCCTTCTCCCCTGCATCCCCCATCCCCCGCACCCCCCACTCCCCATCGCACCATACCCCGATCCCCGATCCCCGATCCCCCATCCCCCCCATCCCTCCCCATCCCCCCATCCCCCCATCCCCCCATCCCCCCCATCCCCCCGTCCCCCCCATCCCCCCATCCCCCTATCCCCCCATCCCCCCATCCCCCCATCTCCCCCCATCCCCCCATCCCCCGATCCCCCCGCACCCCATACTCCCCCATCCCCGCATCCTCCCATCCTCCCATCCCCCGCACCCCCACTCCCCCATGCCGACTTGCCATAGTGAGCGTGTGCAGGCGAACAGCGCTGGTTTCCGGCAAGGCCTTTATATCAGCTGAGCGCCGCCTGTTTCCTGTCCCCGGCGCGTCGGGCTGTCGGCCGGCGGGATATTAGCGGGCGGCCGGTCACAGGCCGGGCGGGGAGGCCCCGGGGTGCGGCCCGCCAGCCTCATATTGCGGGCCCGACACTCTGTGTAAGTGGGAGAGCAGGAAGAGAGTAGGGAGATGTGGTGGGGGTGGGGGGTGGGGGGCAGGGAGTGGTAAGGGGGGGGGGGAGATGGTGGTGAGGAGAGGGAGGGGGCAAGTGGAATAGGGCAAGATAAGAGGAGAGGTGGTGGTGGTGAGGGTAAGGGAGGGGAAGGTGGAGGACGGGGAGTGGTGAGGGGAGTGGTGAGGGGAGGTGGAAGGGGTGGTGGGGGAGAGTGGGAATGAAAGGAGGGAGCAGGTGGAAGGAGGAGGGTTGGAGGACAAGGGCGAAGGTTTGAACAGTCGGTCCATCCCTACTCTCAGAACGGATACTTGATCTAAGTGCTCCCCATCCCCATCCCCTATCCCCCCATCCTCCCATCCCCACCCAGCCCCCTCCAAGCCCCTCACAACCCCTCACAGCCCTTCCCAGTCTAACACAGCAGCCTGCACTCACTCGCTGCCTCCAGGCCTCTATTTCACGTCCGGTAACTGTATTTGTGACTGGCAGGTTCCGATAAGAAAAGCTGTTTCGAAAGTCTATTGCATACTACTTGCCATTATTTTACACTTTGACAATTTGAAAACAATGTATTTTCTACGCCTTCGAACGAGACTAGTGCCATTTGAGTCTTAATTCGGTGTAAGGGAGTATCACCGTGAAATAGTGATATATTACAGCAGGGTGAAATCGTGTAGATTTCAGTGTAATTCCCTACATGCACTTCTCCCTGTGACCAGTGCATATATTGATGTACATTTATGTGCGCCGCTGTGTGTACATTTCACCTGGGTCGCCTTTTAATTAATCACCTGATTTTATTTTATGTGACTTTTATTTAACCACAAACAGTAACTAAATACATGTATATGTCTTCCCCCAATGGGTGAACTTCAAGCCGTGCAACCAATATCACATTAAATTAACCGTTGAAATACCATTGAAGAATTAGAATATAATTCCAGAGTAATTACAGCAATACCTCAATCCATAATTCCGTAGGAAATCAGCAAAATCATGACCGTGCATGCGACCAGAATAATTCTCCAAAGTGGACAGAACAGTCTCAAATGTACATCCACCTTCATAGTCCGATGGTTTTGAGTTTCTGAAATTTTCTGAGATAAATACATTAGGTTGATCATTATTATGTACCTTACTTTAGCTTGAAGAAACTTTTATTTTAACTAATTGAAGTGGCTAATTTCTTTAGATATTTGAAGTGGAACCACGCAAAATTAATTTTGGTAAGCTTGTCAAAACTCTGACCCCATAGGCTTCTGCAGTAACAGGTTATATTCAATTGCCTCAGTATTCCTTTTTGTGTGGTGACAAATGTTTAATAAGTCCACCAGTATTTAAGTTAGATATGTAGAATCAAATTTAGATAATTTTTGTTTTGAAAATTTGCTATTTTCATTGGACTATGCAGCTTTAAGGTTAATGTCCCTTGGGGCCCACCGGACCCTCCCTCTACCTGTGCCTACACATCTGTAGCGCCCCGCCCCCTGATTGCGTTACGGTGAGCTCACGACTGATCGGTTCATCACAATAATCTCACTGTCATACACGTGAGTGCATTCGCTTCCGCCTCCCAAGTCCCGACATACAATGCACTTTGGTCCGACTCATGACGTCGAGTGCGCATGCTCGTAACTAGGTTAGCTCGGCAGCATTGATAACTGCATTAATGGCCCATGCACCGGCTCTTCCTCTTCCTATTGTCCTTCCGCTTCTGGAACAGATGGGGTGACTGAATGAGTTGAGCGTCCGTCTCCTTTTTGGGAGATTGGGGGATCCGGACCAATGGGTTTGTGTGTTCAAACTCTGGACGAGTCAAACCAATGACTTAAAAATCGATACTTATCGCTTCCTAGCTAGGAGCTCGGCATTATTAGGTTAGGGGAAGGATGGGTTGGCTCAGTGTCAGGATAATGTGACTGAGTGGGATATCAGGCCATGGTGCTGGTGGTCTGGTCTCCGTAGGGAGCAGCACTAAAAGGTTGCCATGAGTGCACACTGTCACTAGTCAGTACCCGTGCTGTTATTACCTTAGATGTTGCTAGGAGGTAAAACAAACATCCTCTTCTCCTGCCCTCGCCAACCCCTCTCCCTATCCCTGTCCACTGGCCTGCCATCTTCTAGCCTCTTTACTCCTCCTCCCCTCTCCTCCCTCCACATCCTACGCCCAACCTCACTGGGTTCCCCCCATTCTCTCTTCCTCTGCATCTCACTCACCTTCTCTCTCTCGCCCCCCCCTTCTCTCTCGTTCTCCTTCTTTCTCTCCCTCCGTCTCCCCCCTCGCCCTCCTCTTCATCTCCCGGTCCCTCTTCTCATCCTTCTTCGCCTCCCTCTTTCACTCCCCCTTCCTCTCCCTCTCCCTTTCTGCCTCGCTCTTCCTCTCACTCTCCATCTCCTATCTTCACTCGTTCCTTCCCCCATCTCCCCTTCATCTTATCTCTCTCTCCACTCCCCACCTAACTCTCCCTACTTCGTCACTCCTCTGCTCTCCTTCCTCCCTCTCCTTTCCTCTCCCTCCCTATATCCATCCTCACCCCCTCACACCCATCTCCCACTCCCACCCCACCACCTGAGCGCTGCCTCTCCTCATGCCCCTCCTCACCATCCGCCCTCCCACCCCCACCACCTGAGCGCTGCCCTCCCAATAATTGAGATCTTCTCGAGTCAGTTCCCTAGCTACCACACTGTGATATCCGGGCACAGTTACCACTGGTTGTTGCAGTAGGCAGGCACGGCAGAGGAGAGGGCGTGGAGGGGGAGGGGAGGGAGTGTGGGTGGGTGATTGAGGGGGAGGGTTGGTGGGTGGGGGTTGGAGATTGTATGTGTGTGTGTGTGGTGGTCAAGAGTCTATGTGGAGAGGGTGTACGGGGATGGGGCTGGAGATTGGTGGGGAGGGGTGGTGGGAAGGACTAGGTCTGGTGGTGGAACGGGGGGTGGAGGTGAGGGTGAAGATTACCTGGAGGGTGGAGGGAGGTGTATGTGTGTGTGTGTGGGGGGGGGGGGGTGTTGGCGGCGTCCCAAGTTGCTGACCGTCTGCACGCGACCGCCAGCAGCCCCGGGCTGACACCAGGTGGTACCGCGAGAAACCGCGAGAAGCCGCGAGAAACCGCAGGAAACCGCGAGACGAATCGGTATCACCGCCGTCCCTGAGGGGCGATGCTACTACCAGTACTAGAAAAACAAGCAGTGGCGATCTGCCGTTCTGTCCTAGAATGTTGCAGACAACCCAATCTGCTTCCTGCATCCTTTATATTATTACAGCCGAACACGAACAGATGTGAGCCCTGGTGGTGGCATCTAGAACCAACTACTCGGGCCGGCAGGCATTCTGCTGCCGCAAACGTCCTTAATGGAGCTAGTCGGTGATTTGTTGAGCAGACGGAGCCAGCGTCAAGTTGTGCGTGTTTTCGTCGCTGCCCTAGAGAGGGCGCGTCGTTAGATAAACAACAATACGGAGCGCGCAGGCGCCTGAATGTGGCGCGTGCGCAGGGAAACCAGGCCTGGCGCGCATTTCGGCGCACTCTGGGATGACGTGGGCGCAATGCCCCGACGGCCCGACAAGACGGCCGGCCGTGGACTGCTTAGCGTTGAAGTTGAGTCAGAGTAGAGTAGAAAGCTCGGCAGCCCACACCCACTCGCACCCCCACCCCCACCCCACAGCATTGATAACTGTTTGGTCCCATGCAATGCGCTGTTTAACCTGATTAAAAGAAATGACGCTTGTGCTGTCAGTTTGTGTCGTTAAATGAGTGGATTGCACCTGACAAGTCGATGTCACGCTGATGTGATAATGGGAGTGGCGTTATTGGTGCTTGGTATGAACAAAATTGACCCAATCAGCGGCGGAGTGGCAGCCTCACGAGCTCCAGCATCAGTTCCTTACGGCTCCAGCTTCAACATTTAGTGTTCATGCACCTCCAGCTTTTAAAATTCCCACCATTGGACATGTCTCTCAGTGGACATTACGGGAATGATGGGCCTTACTGGGTCATAATACCAGTCGACATAGCGACACACAGTGAATGTACTATGGACCAAGAACGCCATATACACTCAGTCGGCGTCGACAGGCAGCTGGCCACAACGAGAATCGGACTGTGTCTTGTGTAGTCGGTCCAGGCAAAACCAGGCATTACACTACAGACAGTATAATTGTGTCTTGTATAATCAACATCAGGCCTTGATAACTCTGCATACGATCATTGCCATTAACATTAACATTGCGTCTTGTATGATCGGTCCAGACAACACCAGGCATTAGGAACTCTGCACACTATCATAGCCATATACCACACGTCTTGCATGATCGGTCCAGACAACACCAGGCATTATGAACATTACACACTATCATAGCCATATAACACACGTCTTGTATAATCGGTCCAGACAACACCAGGCATTAGGCACTCTGCACACTATCATAGTCATATAACGCATGTTTTGTATGATCGGTCCAGACAACACCAGGCATTAGGAACTCTGCACACTACCATAGCCATATAACACACGTCTTGTATGATCGGTCCAGACAACACCAGGGATTAAGCACTCTACACCCTATCATAGCCATATAACACACGTCTTGTATAATCGGCCTGGTGTTAAGCACTCTACATACTATCATAGCCATATAACACACATCTTGTATAATTGGTCCAGACAACACCATGCATTAAGCACTCTGCACACTATCATAGCCATATACCACAATGTCTTGTATAATCGGTCCAGACGACACCAGGCATTAGGTACTCTGCACACTATCATAGCCATTTTAACACACATCTTGTATAATCGGTCCAAGCAACACCATGCATTAGGCACTCTGCACACTATTATTGCCATATAACCAAGATCTTGTATAATCGGTCCAGACAACACTAGGCATTAAGCACTCTACACACTATCATAGCTATATAACACACATCTTGTATAATTGGTCCAGACAACACCATGCATTATGCACTCTGCACCCTATCATAGCCATATAACACATGTCTTGTATAATCGGCCCAGACAACACCAGGCATTAAGCACTCTACACACTATCATAGCTATATAACACACATCTTGTATAATTGGTCCAGACAACACCATGCATTAAACACTCTGCACACTATCATAGCCATATAACACCATGTCTTGTATAATCGGTCCAGACGACACCAGGCATTAGGTACTCTGCACACTATCATAGCCATTTTAACACACATCTTGTATAATCGGTCCAGGCAACACCATGCATTAGGCACTCTGCACACTATTATTGCCATATAACCCAGATCTTGTATAATCGGTCCAGACAACACCAGTCATTAGGTACTCTACACACTAGTATTGCCATATAACCCAGATCTTGTATAATCGGTCCAGACAACACTAGGCATGAGGCACTCTACACACTATCATTGCCATTTAACCTGTGCCAAGAGGCTCGATCTCCAAGCACGTCTTCTGCCAATGTTCCGTGTGAACCTCAGCCGTGGGAGACCAGACGGGGTGGCCGAATGAGTTGAGTGCCCGCCTCCTGTTGTGGGAGTTTGTGGGTTCGAACCGTGGTCGACTAAAACCAATGACATACAAATTGATAATTGTCACTTCCTAGCCAGGCGCTCGGCATTATTAGCATAGGGCAAGGACTGGTTGTCTCAGTGTCAGGATAATATGACTGAGTGGGATATCAGGTCATAGTGCTGGTGGCCTGGTCTCTGAGTGGGGCAGCACTATAAAGTCTCCATGAGTGTGCACTGTCACAAGCCAGTACCCATCCTGATATGACCTTATATGTTGCTAGGACGTACAACAACAAACACACAGACCTCGGTGGTGGTGGCACTCACTCGCTAAGTGTGTTTACGTGTTGACCCGCTGTTTCTGACTGAGTCTGTCATATCGTCAGAGGAGATGAAAACGCTACTGATTTCCCGCTGATCTACTATTGGAAACCCCGCAGATCAGAAATCGATAAAGCCTGGGATCTTGTACCTATCCCTCTCCAGCACTCACACCCCGGTAGTCACCCACCCCCTCATACACACACCTCCACCCTCCACCCGCCATCAGCCACTCCACCACTCAACCCCCCACATCGGGCTCTCCCTCATCCAGCCTCGTCAAACTCAGGCACCCCCCCCCCCCGCCCGCAGACACACACCTCCACCCCCCACCCGCCATCAGCCACTCCACCACTCAACCTCCCACATCTGCCACTGCCTCATATCGCCTCGTCAAACCCAGCCCCCCCCCCCCCCCCCCCATGCACACACCTCTACCACCCACCCGCCATCAGCCACTCCACCACTCAACCCCCCCACATCTGCCTCTCCCTCATATCGCCTCGTCAAACCCAGCGCCCGCCCCCCCCCCCCCCATGCACACATCCTCTACCACCCACCCGCCATCAGCCACTCCACCACTCAACCCCCCACATCTGCCACTCCCTCATATCGCCTCGTCAAACCCAGCCCCCCCCGCCATGCACACACCTCTACCACCCACCCGCCATCAGCCACTCCACCACTCAACCTCCCCACATCTGCCACTCCCTCATATCGCCTCGTCAAACCCAGCCCCCCCCCACCCCCCCCCCCCCCCCATGCACACACCTCTACCACCCACCCGCCATCAGCCACTCCACCACTCAACCCCCCACATCTGCCACTCCCTCATATCGCCTCGTCAAACCCAGCCCCCCCCCTCCCATGCACACACCTCTACCCCACACCGCCATCAGCCACTCCACCACTCAACCCCCACATCTGCCACTCCCTCATATCGCCTCGTCAAACCCAGCCCCCCCCCCCCCCCCCCCATGCACACACCTCTACCACCCACCCGCCAACAGCCACTCCACCACTCAACCCCCCACATCTGCCTCTCCCTCATATCGCCTCGTCAAACCTACCGTGATAATGTGAGTCAGTCTCGAGATTGACCTAACTATGATAAGAGAAGGACTAGTTGGCTCACTGCCATGATAATGTGACTGAGACTGGAGATTGACCTAACTATGATAAGACAAGGAAAGGTTGGCACACTGCCGTGATAATGTGAGTGAGACTGGAGATTTACCTAACTATGATAAGGGAAGGACTGGTTGGCTCACTGCCGTCATAATGTGAGTGGGTGAAATGATGTATCGTTAGCCTGGTATCGTGGTATCCAGGTTGGGCAGCAGTAGGCAGGCGAAACGTATCAAGTTTTAAATTATTGGTTTGACTCGACCAGGGTTCGAGTCCAAGTGTCTGGGCACAGATTGTGTACATTCAGAGAAGTCGAACTTTTGAACCGATAAGCAACAAAACGCCATTCTTCTTCAGTGAATACAATAAAACAACATACAAAACATCACAGTCGGGTCACATGATGTGCCTATTTCCCGTTCAAACAGTTTCTTTTAATTAACGAAGCCTCTAGAGCACATTGATTGTATCATCGGTTATTGGACGTCAAACATATGGTCATTCTGACATATTTCTTTGGAGGAAACCTGCTGCCACTACATAGGCTACTCTTTCCGATAGGCTACTCTTTCCGACAACCAGCAAGGGTGCAGGTGACTATCAACACTAAAACAACGAAGTGAAACTAACAAATTCACATCGCTAACCTCGATGGGGTAATTAGAATATTCCTGTCAAACTGTCATTCACATAACCTTGTCTAATTACAACATCCTACATTCAAACTTATTACAATTTACTTTATGAATACAGAAGGTAACTTGCACTTACCTTCTAAATACCATGAACATAGTCGCATCTATCCATCTAATATTGGTGTAGTCATAAGGCGCTAATGTTGCCATAGTGATGGGGTATCAGAACTCCATTGTGCTATATGCTGCAAATTGTGTATTCAACAGTCACTTTGATACATAGATACTCTATATACAATTTTGTGTAAATAATTCCAAATTGAAACATAGCTGGAACACCAGTGTTTCAGGGCTGAAAAAAACAACTTATTCAGCAGAATGAACATATTTACACATCACTCACAAAGTCGGCTCACCATATCACCTACCTTTATCGTAGCAACTTCATCCACTGAACACGGGAATCTTACTCCAAGCCTCCCCCCCCCCCCGCCCTGCCGCTAACGTCGCAGTACTCACCGGCTTATCCACCACTTCCGACAACACAGAAACCATCTTTTACTCCGCTGCAGGTGGAACTAATCCAGCTCTCATCCAGCTGCCAGCCCCATTGTTCAGCTACTCTGACTGAGATTAATGGGGCTCTCACACTACGACGCTTCTCGCCGGCGACCCGTTTTTGGGCGATATTTGGTGAAATATGGAGAAGCGCTGGTGGCGCGTTATCGGCGCGTCGGTACACGTCGGTACACTATTTTGGACGTTGACGGTCGGCGGACAACGTCGGCGCGCGTTATTGGTCGCTGATTGTTTTGAACATGTCAAAAACTCCCAGCGACCGGCAACGCGCGGGAGTAAATGGGTAAGAACGCTAGGAGGACGTTAGGCGCGCGTCGCGCTGCGTTGGACGCGCCAGAATAATGTTATGGGAACGCTAGGAAGACGGCGCGCACGGGAGGGTCGTTGCTCACGCGTTGCGCAAACTGGGCCGTTTTTGTTTTACACCCTAGCAACATTTAAGGTTAAATGAAGTCGTCGCGCCAAACTTTTTTTTTTTCCCCCAGCGCGTCGACACACGTTGGCCGCGCGCGCATAACGCGCCGTGCTGACGCCGATCTTTTCCCCCAAACCGCCGAAAAGTTTGACGTTTCTCGACGCGCAACATAATACTTTCAACGCTGACGGGTCGCCGAGAGAAGCATTGTAGTGTGACAGGCCCATTAGGGACTGGTACTACAGCAATGAGTCTTTCACAGGCATCAACACGGGGATATAACGACAAATGTATGCAAAATACGGGGATACAGATACAAATATATGTCTAATACGGATAGACAAATACAAATATATGCGTCATACGGGGATACACATACAAATATATGCGGATTACGGAGATACAAATATAAATATATGCGTATTACGGAGATACAAATATAAATATATGCATAATACGAGGATATAATACAAATATATGAATACTACCGGGATACACATACACACCTATGCTTAATACGAATATACAAATACAAATATATGCGTCATACGGGGATACACATACAAATATATGCGGATTACGGGGATACACATACAAATATATGCGTATTACGGAGATACAAATATGCGTAATACGGGGATACACATACAAATATATGCATAATACGGGGATACAAATAAAATATATGCATAATACGAGGATATGATACAAATATATGAATACTACCGGGATACACATGCACACCCATGCTTAATACGAATATACAAATACAAATATATGCATAATACGGGGATAAAAGACAAATATATGCATACTACGGCGATACACAGACAAATATATGCAGATCTGTTCCATACTTCACCTCTTTTACTAGTCTTAGCAGATACTGCAGCCACCGACTCTGAACAACCATTCGTTTTGGTAGTCGTGGTAGTCGTGGTAGTCGTGGTAGTGGTGGTAGTCGTGGTAGTCGTTGTAGTGGTGGTAGTCGTGGTAGTCGTTGTAGTGGTGTAGTCGTGGTAGTCGTGGTAGTCGTGGTAGTCGTGGTAGTCGTGGTAGTAGTGGTAGTCGGTGTAGTCGTGGTAGTCGTGGTAGTCGTGGTAATCGTGGTAGTAGTGGTAGTCGTTGTAGTGGTGGTAGTCGGTGTAGTCGTGGTAGTCGTGGTAGTAGTGGTAGTCATTGTAGTGGTGGTAGTTGGTGTAGTCGTGGTAGTCGTGGTAGTCGTGGTAGTCGTGGTAGTAGTGGTAGTCGTGGTAGTAGTGGTAGTCGGTGTAGTTGTGGTAGTCATGGTAGTCATGGTAATCGTGGTAGTCGTGGTAGTCGTTGTAGTCGTGGTAGTCGGTGTAGTCGTGGTAGTCGTGGTAGTCATGGTAATCGTGGTAGTCGTGGCAGTAGTGGTACTCGTGGTAGTCGTGGTACTCATGGTAGTCATGGTAGTCATGGTAATTGTGGTAGTCATGGTAGTTGGTGTAGTTGTGGTAGTCGTGGTAGTCATGGTAGTCGTGGTAGTCATGGTAGTCGTGGTAGGTGTGGTATTCATGGTAGTCGTGGTAGTCGTGGTAGTCGTGGTAGTCGGTGTAGTCGTGGTAGTCATGGTAGTCGCGGTAGACGTGGTGGTCGTGGTAGTCGTGGTAGTCGTGGTACTCGTGGTAGTCGTAGTAGTTGTGGTAGTCGTGGTAGTAATGGTAGTCGTGGTAGTCGTGCTAGTCGTGGTAGTCGTGGTAGTTGGGGTAGTCGTGGTAGTCGTGGTAGTCGTGGTAGTTGTGGTAGTTGTGGTAGTGGTGGTAGTCGGGGTAGTCATGGTAGTCGTGGTAGTCGTGGTATTCGTGGTATTCATGGTATTTGTGGTAGTCGGTGTAGTCGTGGTAGTCATGGTAGTCATGGTAGTCGTGGTAGTCATGGTAGTCGTGGTAGTCATGGTAGTCATGGTAGTCGTGGTAGTCGTGGTAGTCGTGGTAGTCGTGGTAGTCGTGGTAGTCGTGGTAGTCGTGGTAGTCGTGGTAGTCGTGGTAGTAGTGGTAGTCATGGTAGTCGTGCTAGTCGTGGTAGTCATGGTAGTCGGTGTAGTTGTGGTAGTCGTGGTAGTCATGGTAGTCATGGTAGTCGTGGTAGTCGTGTTAGTTATGGTAGTCGTGGTAGTCGTGGTAGTCGTGATATGTGTGGTAGTTGAGGTAGTCGGTGTAGTCGTGGTAGTCGTGGTAGTCATGGTAATCGTGGTATTCATGGTAGTCATGGTACTCATGGTAGCCGTGGTAGTCGTGGTAGTTGTGGTAGTTGTGGTAGTCGTGGTAGTCGTCGTAGTCGTCGTAGTCGTCGTAGTCTGGGTAGTCTGGGTAGTCATGGTAGTTGTGGTAGTCGTGGGAGTCATGGTAGTCGTGGTAGTTATGGTAGTCATGGTAGTCGGGGTGGTCATGGTATTCGTGGTAGTCGTGGTAGTTGTGGTACTCGTGGTAGTCGTGGTAGTCGTGGTAGTCGTGAAAGTAATGGTAGTCATGGTAGTAGTTGTAGTCATGGTAGTCATGGTAGTCAAGATAGTCGAGATAGTCAGCATAGTCAGAATAGTCAGTGTGGTCAGCATAGTCTGGATAGTCAGGATAATCAGGCAATGAAACATCACCCACAACTGTCCTGAAGAGTTGTTAATTTAAACATTTGTTTATCTCACCATAAGTAGCAGTTGACACAACCTTTTTATGGATACCGACTTTGTAATGGTGTGAGCTTCGGCAGCTTTATAGTGCTGTCCTATATAGTGTTGATCATCAGGCGCGGATTGAGATGCGAACCATATAGGTTCCTGTCGCGTCTAAGTTCCTGCAAGTAGCGAGGATCTCAGAGGCGAAGATTGAGATGCGTACCATATAGGTTCCTGTCGCGTCTAAGTTCCCGCAAGTAGCGTTGATCTCAGAGGTGCAGATTGAGATGGATCCCGTATAGGTTCATGTCACATCTAAGTTCCCACAAGTAGTGAGGATCTCAGAGGCATGGATGGAGATGCGTACCATATAGGTTCATGTCGCGTCTAAGTTCCCACAAGTAGCGAGGATCTCAGATATGTGGATTGAGATGTGTACCTTATAGGTTCCTGTCGCATCTAAGTTCCCGCAAGTAGCGAGGATCTCAAAGATGCAGATTGAGATGTGTACCGTATAGGTTCATGTCGCGGCTAATTTCCCGCAAGTAACAAGGATCTCAGAGGTGTGGATTGAGATGCGTACCGTATAGGTTCCTGTCGCGTCTAAGTTCCCGCAAACACTAAACATTCAGCGCCGAGTTGCTGCAATACGGTAATTATCATCGTTGGCAGCCATAGGCACGATATCATAGCCACACATAAATCCCACCACACACACGTGGCACCATCTGTCAGCGTTGTTTATCTCACCATAGCGTTGTTTATCTCACCATAAGTAGCAATTGACACACCCTTTTCAGGGATACCGACTTTGTAATGGTGTGAGCCTCGGCAGCTTTATAGTGCTGTCCTATATAGTGTTGAGCATCAGGCGCGGATTGAGATGCATACCGTATAGGTTCCTGTCGCATCTAAGTTCCTGCAAGTAGTGAGGATCTCAGAGGCGCAGATTGAGATGTGTACCATATAGCTTCCTGTCGCGTCTAAGTTCCCGCAAGTAGCGTTGATCTCAGAGGTGCGGATTGAGATGGGTCCCGTATAGGTTCATGTCACATCTAAGTTCCCACAAGTAGTGAGGATCTCAGAGGCATGGATGGAGATGCGTACCATATAGGTTCATGTCACGTCTAAGTTCCCGCAAGTAGCGAGGATCTCAGATATGTGGATTGAGATGTGTACCTTATAGGTTCTTGTCGCATCTAAGTTCCCGCAAGTAGCGAGGATCTCAAAGACGCAGATTGAGATGTGTACCGTATAGGTTCATGTCGCGGCTAATTTCCCGCAAGTAGCGAGGATCTCAGAGGTGTGGATTGAGATGCATACCGTATAGGTTCCTGTCGCGTCTAAGTTCCCGCAAACACTAAACATTCAGCGCCGAGTTGCTGCAATACGGTAATTATCATCGTTGGCAGCCATAGGCGCGATATCATCGCCACACATAAATCCCACCACAAACACGTGGTGCCGTTGGCTGAGAGCTCATTGATTGTGTCGGTCCCTAAACAGGCCCCAGGTACTGCTTCACCATAGGGACGTGTGCATTAGGAATATTGACGAATGCATCGTGGGTGGCGGGGTGCCAGTAGGCCCAGGGGAACGGGTGGATGGCCAAACCAGGCACCAGTCGAACACAGACTGAGGACCCCCCCTCCCCGCCTCCCCCCCCCCTCCCCCCAGACACACGCTCGTCACCCTGGCAACTGGCCACCAGGTAGAACTGCTCTGTTATCACCCAGGTGGGAAGGTGTTAACTCCTTGGTGTATCACCTCTAATCGATATCGCTGTGAACACGGTTATCAGGTAATAGAGGCTTCATAGGTGAATGGTTGATTGTTGGAGGGAGTTTAACGTCCTGGCAACATCTAAGGGAATCTCAGGGCGGGTACCGATTTGTGACAGTGCGCACTCATGGTGACTTTATAGTACTGCCCCACTGGGAAATCAGACCGATATGGCCAGATATCGCACTCAGTCACATTATTCTGACACTGAGTTAACGAGTCCTTGTCCTATCCTATTAATGCCAAGCGTCTGGCACTATCAATTTTATAAGTGAATGGTTTGACTCAACCGGGAACCGAACTCCCGACCTTTCGCACGCGAGGCTCACGCTCTACCGATTCGGCCACCGCGCCCGGTGGCTTCATGAGTAAATGGTTGATTGTGCGTTTGTATCCTGGCAATGTTTGATGTTAGATCAGGACAGACACCAGGATGTGATAGGACAGGCGCTGCTAGTGGCATTATAGTGCTGCCGGTGTGATATATCGAACCGGGACCAGATCGTGATAGTAAGTTCACGCCCTCCTAGTGACGCTATAGTGCTACCATTGTATGGTTCAGAACAGGCACCATCTTTATTTTGATAGTACGAGGAAGCTCTTCTAGTGGAGTTATAGTGCTGCCAATGTCAGATATCATACGACGGGCACCAACATGGTAAATTCCACACAGTCACTTTATTGAGCAGTTTGGGTTTTACGTCTTACATACTGGGGGTGGCTTTGTAATGATGCAATATCCCACTCACACTTATATTATTTTACAGCAGCTTAAACAGTCCTTCCTTCATCCCAATAAGATTGAGAGACCACTGACAAGTTTAACATTTTTACTTCGACGCAGCCTGGGATGGAGACTTTGTTCCTCCAGAACAGCGAACAGACTAACCACAAGGCCACCCTGCACGACTGGATTATATTTATACATCTTCTCCTAACCTTCTGATTCCCCTCATGTAATGCGGAACCCACGGATTCGAACCCCAGTCAAATGGAACCAATGACTTAGCAATTGATATGTGTCCCTTCATAGCGAGCTACACAGCATTAATAAGGTAGGGAAACAACTGGTTGGCTCAGTGTCAGGATAATGTTACTGAGTGGGATATCAGGTCATGGTGCTGGCGGCCTTGTCTCCCAGTGGGGCAGCACCATAAAGTCGCCATGAGTGTGCAGTGTCACAAGTCACTACCCATCCTGATATGACCCTAGATGTTGCCAGGAGTAAAACACTCCAACAATCAACCAACCACATGTCGTGCTGTTTGTTTCATGACGTGGTTATGTCAATTACGCTAACTGCCACTGGCTCTGTAATTAAATTTGAACGAACCAATTATACCCCAATTAGGCGACGCCAAATAGCAATTATCATTTTAAGTGGTCGCTAGATGACTTTCTGGGAAGTGGATGTGTTATTTGCGCGGTGCAAAGTGTGCAGCAGTAAATAGGCCCCAACTGCAAAGTCCTCACAGCTGCCTCTACTGGACGCACTTACTACTCACTGGCGTTCTGTGATATATACATATATGTGTATTATGTGTATGTGATGTAGAACACATTATGCCAGTATAAAAACACGAAGGGAATTGTTTCTATTATATAAAGGTCACTGCGACAGAAGGTAACAAATCATGAGTTGGGCTGAGTACTATTTTATTAGTCTCTGGCAGGACTGATAACTATGCCCACCACAAAAATTGAAATTCAGTGAGAAGTGAATCCAATATGGCGCAATACAGGTGGCGCCCCATAGGCGCGCGTGCCGATGGAGGTTGACGCACGACTCCAACACAACAATAGCAAGTTTTGGTGATAATAAATACAATAAACCTGTATGTGAGCTCCGTTATTTATATATTTATAATTGTTATTATAATACACATAAAGGTCACTGCGACAGAAGGTAACAAATCATGAGTTGGGCTGAGTACTATTTTATTAGTCTCTGGCAGGACTGATAAATATGCCCAAAACCTACCAGGTCCCCAACCCAACTCAATTACCATCAGCCAACATGGCTGCCACTTTCATGTCATTCATTATCCTAGTAGTCAATGGCGTTTTTAAATAAGCAAAGACCGCACTGCTACTCCAGTCTCCTCTTGCGCGAATCTCCTCCAACGAGGCACCACACATTGACAAAATACGTGCATCCACCCCTTCGTAAGGAGTGTGATGATAATAATTCAACATCTAATCCTACTCGACCTCCAAATATTTTTAATGTCGATTGATAAATTTCATAGGATAAGGGGAAACTACCTCCCTTACCGACTGGCAACTTTAAGTGAGGAGGGTGGCGAACAGCAGCGAAGGTTATCACATGCCTGTGGCAGACACACCTGAGACCCGGATGTAGGTCAAGGTCGACTGTTGGTCTGACCGCGATATACCTGCGTATATACCACTCCTCAACTAGTATGTACCCTAAGTGGTTCTGATCACGATTCGGGAGTGCTGAATTATATTCGTTTTGAATTCATGAGTCAGAACGAGGCTTGCTCTGGGAACATTTGATGGCAGCAGTATATTCAATCCTATGCTTTAGATGGCATTGGAGAGATAGATTCGGCAACTATGAGGGCCACTGTGCGCGGTGGTCGGACCGCTAGAGTTCAGGCCTCCCATGCGGGAGATCGGGAGTTCAATTCCCGACCGAGTCAAAGCGATGACTTACTCAATTAACACTCGTTGCTTCCTAGCTGAGCGCTCGGCATTACTAGGATAAGGCAACGTCTGATTAGCTGGATAATGTGACTGAGTAGCATATCGGGTAATGGTGCGGGTGACCTGATTTCCCAGTGGGGCATCACTATAAAGTCGCCATCACCACAAGTCGGTACCTGCCCTGATATGACATTAGATGTTGCCCGGACGGAACACTCCAACAACCAACCAACCGACCGACTCTTAGGGCCTCCCTGTAAACTGTGTGAATGGTCCGGAATCTAGACACGAATCCCCGCCACCAATGACCTAGTTTGTGGTTTCAGCCTCGTTTTGGGTTTCAATAATCTGAGGCCCGGATCCAAGTGATTTTTTTTCTTCTTGAAGATGTATACTGCCTATCATGGATAAGTTTGAATAGACTTGTTTTCACCATTAAACAGTTTGTCGATAGAAAGCCCGAGTCTACACTTTTACCGACCAAAGGATTTTTAACCTCCCACACCACATAGACATGGTATGAGAGCAACTGTCCTTTGATGACGCTGTGCGTTATACACAGCAGTGGAAATCCAAATTGGAAGAGGTGGGGGCATGGACCTGAGCTGTCTCTTCACAAAGGGATGTCCCCTTGTTTTATCTTGTCAGATTAGGAGTCCGACGTAGAAAAAAGTCAGACCCTCTAACCCGTCCACCACAGAGAACACCACATGGTTCTTGGTAGGCACTATGGACCAATACAACTCATGATTGGGGAGTGTTAGCAGCGCAATGCTGTTTTCAATGACAAGTACCCGTGTATGACTGCGGGAATTAGTTAGGTTAAGCGACTATAGGCGGCGCTAGTAGTGCTGGATGGAGTGGCCGGGGTGCTATGTTTTATGGTTAATTTAGAATATATACACAGGTCGGTTTAACTTCAGTGGGAATGTCATGGGGTTGATGGAAATGGGAATAGTGTGCCTGGAGCAGGATTTAAATTCCCACTTCTTAACATTCCGGGGCTAGCATGCTAACCGTTACAGTACCTAGACACCCTTATGCAATCACCATATCAGTGCCGACCTGTCTAAGGTGTTGCTTGCCTGAGAGGTCAATACAGACTACTACTGCGCAGATCCTACAGACTCGGGTCAAATAATCGAATGCGCTTCTCCACGCTCGTGGTGACAAAAATTGTGGTATAATCCAAAACCTTTTTTTTTTTTTTAAATAACCGATATAATTACAGCAAAATAGGCTTTAAATTGTTTTATGATGGCATAGTTTAGGGATATTTCCATTTCATTAATCCATGTTATTACCCAAAAAAAACATGAATGACTGGTACCAGTGGCTGTTATCCTGCAGGATGGTACCAGCGCAAATGTGACGTCCTCGCTCCTAGCCACCTGAACCAAGAGGTGGGTTACTGGGGTCGGGTTGTTTTGCACATGGCACATCTATTTGTCGACTCCACTCGCGGTGTTCTATTTGAAATTCTGACTACTCGGGTGACCCGAGTCGCTTGGGTCGTGTTAATCGTGGGTGGTGGCCAAGGGGCCATACAGCTACTGGTGGTGGAAATACCATTGGTATCCATGGAGACCAGGAATACTGGATTCCTATTGGTAGGACCAGGAATGCTCGATTCCCATTGGGGGAAGGAGGTGGTTTGATACTCTACAATGAACCCATGTAACTATATAAGCAATAAACCAGAGGGCTGGACTCTCTTCTCTTAGACTTTACTCTCTTCCTTTCTCTTTGTCTGTATTGTTTTCCCCATAGCCTACGTACACAACCACAGATCCAAACATTAGATTCTACAATACGATGGATTATACTCCATACTCTACAATGTTTGCTACAATACTGCTTATTAGTTTGCTTGTTGGAGTTTTACATCCTGGCAACACCTAAGGCCCTGTCAGGACGGGTACTGGTGTGTGACAGTGCACACTCATGGCAACTTTATAGTGCTGCCCCACTGGAAGGCCATGCCACCAGCACCATGACCCACATTTCCCAAGGTAGAAACAAATATACATTTTGTAAGTCATTGGTTTGACTCGGTTCGGATTTGAACTCTCTCCCTGCCAAACGGGAGGCCTGGCTCTTATCGATTTGGTCACTGTGTGCGGTTTATGGTCCTACCCTGTAAGACGTTTTCTTGAAAATTGATACTGCATATCATCTATAAGTTTGAATAGTCTTGTTTTCATCATTAGACAGTTGGTCGATAGAAAACCCGATCCTACACTTTCACCGACCCAAAGGGCTGCCGAAGGGATGGTATGAGAGCAACTGACCTTTGATGATGCTGTAAGTTATACACAGTGGTGGAAATCCAAATTCACAGAAGTGATGTCATGGGCAAATCGAACCACCCAAATTCAAATTAGGAGTCTGACCTAGAAAAAAGTCAGACACTCTAACCCTTCCGCCACAGAGAACACCACAAGTTTAACACTACACACCACCCCAACATTCACTCCATGCTTTTATAAAACGTTCACCCTTCACAAACAGACAACTTTCACAAGTGGAAATTGTTATAGTGCTGCACCATGAACCAGTAACCTACTCAGCCAATTACCCTTACTAGTTCACACAAGAGATTCCTTGCCTCACTACATGTGATCTCCACGATGATGCCGAGTAGAGCGACAAGTGCCAATTAAGAAAGTCTTTGATTTGACTCAGCCGGGAATGCTCACCTGTCACCGATTGAATCTTACTGTGCTTTTATTATACCGCCCTTCAGCATAGCTCCTGATGTTAACTGTACATTCTTATAACCTGTACCCGTCCTCATATGACCTTAGATGTTACCAGGACGTCAAACTCCAACAACCAACCTATAACTTGCATGGCATACGATAGAGTGTTTGAATAATATGATTGCTTGTGTTATCTTGTCGTCTACCTGAGTCTAACGTTATCTTTTATCTCTCTCTTTGTAGGTAAGTGGACTCCGGTACAACCGATAAGCAATGCGACCTTCCTGGTCCGGAATCCACGTATGTTAAACACACACATATATATTCATCTATATATATTCATCTAGAAATGAAGATTTGAAAGTGAGCAGAGTGACAGTTGGCTCATGGTGTAGAGAAGGCAGGGAGGAGAGAATGCCTGCTCCGCAGTAAATAACATGGAAGTTAAGGAGGTTAGAGAGAAACATTAAGGGGCTGCCGTTATTTATATCCGCATAATATATTAAATAGTACATACTTTATGGAGACTTTAACGCTTGCTCCTGTGTAGGGCTATTTGGGCCGTGAGATTTGTATAGGAATCCATTTCATATGAGTCAACGTGGATATCACATTTGTTACATTAGATAGCCATGGTCGAGGTGATGAACGCTGCCAACATGGTGGACACTTCTTACATGGATGTTGGGTGTGAAGTACAATAATATGTACTGCTTGGGGGTGGGGGTGTAAGGGCTGTGGAAAAGTAGTAATCTTTGTACTAATTTGAACATGTTGACAACGTGGGACGGCCCCTTAATAAAGTTCCCTAATAAGGTGTTAGTAGTGAGATGGTGCATACGGTATACAGCTACGGTCGCCATCCAGGAGCATGGTGGCCACAGCGGGGATACACCGGCATGCAGCTGTTAGTACTTTGTTGGCTGACGGCCGAGCAACATCTCAGTTCACTGGCAATCAGGAGTAACTGTGTGCAGCGACCCCTGTGATAACCAAACCAATGCCTTGTTCGGACAACTGGTGGTGTCACATTTTACTCTCCGTCTATTTAGGGACAACATTGGTCTATATGCCTCATTGTCTATACAATATGGGGAATGGGACTTTGTTCAAGCGGTAGCCTCTCCACATGTCCAGCTGTCGGTCATCTGGGCGATCCTGCTCAGTGGACTCTTTTCCAGTTTGGGTTAATTTCCATTCCAATCAGTGGTCCACAACTGGTTCATCAAAGGATGTGGTATGTGCTGTCCTGTCTGTGGGAAAGTGCATATAAAAGACCCCTTGCTGCTTATGAGAAAGAGTAGCCTAGGTGTTGGTAGCGGGTTTCCTCCAAAAGAAATATGTCAGAATGACCATATGTTTTACGTCCAATAGCCAATGATAAAAATCAATGTGCTCTAGAGGCGTCGTTAAATAAAACAAGTTCTACTATTTGATGAAATATGGGTCCTACTGTAGAAATAAACGGTACAGACAAACTTTATTATCTGCATTCGAGTAATACCCTAAATAACACATATACAGATATTGGAGAAACAAACAGGTAGTGGGTTGAGTAGATTTAATCTCTGGCAAGGGATTATAGGCCCTTGCCCCTAAACAAATTTAAAAAATCCTCCAGTGCTAGTGACAATGGTCTACATCTCGTGGAGGCGAGGAGGCCGCAGTGTTGAATCTTATGGAGTATAACAATAATGATAATAATTTCCTTATGTATCTTTATACTCGCATAATTCGTTATTCATTCCATATCTTTTAACTCCTACATTTTACATGAACAAGGCAAGTCACGGTTTGGATGAGAAATTCTCTGGCAGGCACCTATGAAAAGGCCCTTAGCCATTTATTATAAAGTCAAAATTTGAAGACAAGTAGAGAGCAGCAGCGCAAAACTAGTGTGTGCGTCATCTAGCGCCCCCTGGGGCCGAATGGATGCAGCCAATCGGTGGGCCGGGTGGTGTTATGTAATGCATTACTCCACCAGACAGGGTGTTAGGGAGCAAAAGAAGACAACAGAATAATTAGATGTGAAGGGAGTGCATTGAGCACTGTCCCAGTCATTTGATACCTGCACATTTTATGAACAGTTGCTGACAAGTAGACACATTTGCAATCCCAAAGTTGGTAGCCTAAACAGTGTCTCTTAGATATATACATTGGGTATTATTCCGATTTAGATAATACCCTTCTTCATCCTAAAATAATACTCGCATAATTAATTATACAACCCAAAATCTGCTTTACGAGTATTAACCTTTGCAGGTCCAGGTGCTCCACATACCCCACCTAGTGGCGTATGAACAATATTTTCTGCGCATGCATCATTTCTAATTGGCTCTGCCTCCGACTGCTTAACTCTCACAGCTGCTTTGGCATTCAAACAATGCTATTGCTACCGGAAGTACTTCAAGCCGCCTCGTTGCTATGGTTACCAAGCCTCAGTGTGCTGGCACATAGCCGCTGAGCTCCCTACTTAAGCCTACTTCAAATAGCCGTTGTTGCAGCGCAGCTTCCACCGGTAAAGCGGTCATGTGACCCGGTGTGCGGGGTCGGGCAGGCGGAGCGGGACGAAGCTCAGGCGGTAGTGTCTGCCCATGAAGGTGTTGGTCATCCGATCAATCCTGCTCCGAGGACCCATTTGCAGTTCAGGTTATTTTCCATTCAAACTGGTGGTCCACAACTGGTTCATCAACGGTTCTGGTATGTGTGTGCTGTCTGTGGGAAAGTGCATATAAAAGCCCCTTGTTGTTTATCGGAAAGCATAGCCTATGTGGTGGCAGCGAGTTTCCTCCAAATAAATATGTTATGGACATATTTTGTATGTCCAATAGCCCTTGATATGAAAATAACTGTGCTCTAGAGGCATCTTAAATAAAATGCCCTTTACTTTGGGTCAGGCAGCAGAAACAATGCATGCGTCCATATTTCTCTGCACATGCGCGTTCACGGCGCCGTTTGACTGATGTTGGAACCATTGAACAAACGCGGTCAGGAAGGCAGGACAACGTGCTTCTTGGAGTATGAGTTATTAATATGGTACACTTGGTTTTGAACCTACAGGTGTAAACCAAAAGATGCATATAAGCTTGACTATGTATCGAGTTTGAAAGTGAGCGGAATGGCCGGTGGTTCACGGCGTAGATGAAACGGGGAGCAGAGAATGCCCGCTTTGCACTGAATAAGATGGAACTTAAGGTGATTAGAAATATTAAGGCTTGCCGTTATTTATATCCACATAATAAATTATATATTACATACATATATGGCTGAATGGCGCAGAGAGTGGGGTACTCCACCAAATCTGCAACGCAGCAGGAAGGGATAAGCTTTATTTCCCCTCAAACATTTATCCTCGTATAACACGTTATACATCACATACATTTTCAGTGGTGCAGTGAGTGTAAGTTGTACGAGTCTGAAGCGTTAGTGGACAGGTGGCGCCACAGCAGACTTGAGTTTGGGGCAGGTTACACCAGTCGATGACGTAGTCCAGGTTGATGGGGGAGGGAGGAGTAGAGGTACAGAGCAGGTGGAAGCTTCTGGCCTCATTATGCTCGTATGATGACTATACACTGGTCTGAATAAAACAACTAACAATTCTCGCCGTGAATATGGCCTATGCTGCTGACACAGCATAAAGCAACCAACAATCAATTAAAGCACATGTCTATACACACACATATATATTATATGTCGGTGCATAGGGCTGCAGTAGTGCAGACAAGGCCCGGATTCAGGGATGAATGCATGACACTATGGGAAACATTAAGGCTCGCAACATCCTGCTGTCGGGATACATTAAGGCAGGCAATATATTGTTGTGGGAATACATGGAGGAAGGCAACATTCTGCTGTGGGAATACATTAAGGCAGGCAGGATATTGTTGTGGGAAACATTAAGGCAGACAATATCCTGCTGTGGGAATCGATTAAGGCAGGCATGATATTGTTGTGGGAATATATTGAGGCAGGCACTATCCTACTGTGGGAATACATTAAGGTAGACAGGATATTGTTGTGGGAATATATTGAGGCAGGCACTATCCTACTGTGGGAATACATTAAGGTGGACAGGATATTGTTGTGGGAATATATTGAGGCAGGCACTATCCTACTGTTGGAATACATTAAGGTAGACAGGATATTGTTGTGGGAATATATTGAGGCAGGCACTATCCTACTGTGGGACTACATTAAGGCAGGCAGGATATTGTTGCGAGACTACATTAAGGCAGGCAGGATATTGTTGTGGGACTCCATGGAGGAAGGCAACATCCTGCTGTGGGAATACATTAAGGCAGGCAGCATATTGCTGTCCGAATACATTAAGACATGCAACATCCTTCCGTGGAAATGCAGTAATGTACATATAGTATGGTTTTTGGGATATATTGATGCGGGTGTCGAATTACTGTACGGAGGCACTAATGTAGATAACGCGCTGCTCTGTGATGTGCGAATGTACATGATGTTCTGCTGTGGGGATACAGTAATACACCCGGTGTTCTACTGCGAGGATTCAGGAATACAGGTGACCTGTTGCTCTGAGGGTACACCTATGCAGGTATGAACCTGCTGCGGGGATGCAGTTTGCCGCTTACTATGAGGATACAGGTGATAACATACAGAGGCAGGCGTCAACCCGCTATGTGGATGCAGGAAAACTGACCCGATCACCACCAGTAGAGCCGACCAGCTACACGTGACCATTACCTCACACGGGGCCCGGCCTCCCGCCCCTTCACCAGTCAGCAATACGCGGGCGTGGTGGCCTAATCGATAGAACGCGTGCCTCGCGTGTGGGAGATCGGAAGTTCGGTTCCCGGTCGAGTCAAACCAATGACTTATACAATTAATACTTGTCGCTTACTAGTATGGTGGTCGGCATTAATAGGATAGCACACAGACTGGTTTGGTGCAGTGTCAGGGATGATGTGACTGAATGTGACTGAGTGTGAGTGGGATATTGGGTTGTGGTGCGGGTGGCCTGATCCCCGAGTGGGGCAGCATTATAAAGTCGCCATGATTGTGCACTGTCACAAGTGGGTACCCATCCTGATATGACCTTAGATGTTACCAGGACGTAAAACTCCAACAACCAACCAACTAGCACGCAATAAGCGGACGCTGATGGTTCTGGGACGCGGGGCCCATAACGTGCAGACCTCAGATCGAGGCACTACCTTCAGCACCAACCCTCGCTACTGACACACACAGCCACTAATGGTCCCAACTTAGACCGGAAAGGCCGAGTGCTGGTTGGCGGCAGGTCCCCCGCCAGCCTAACACCACATCCGGTGAGGCGAGCGCCCGGGCTGCCCATTACTCTGCTGTATTTACTGCGCAGTAAGGAATACTGCCCGCTACCACGGAACCAGCATTTCGCCCCAACACATTTGTTAGTGACTTTATTGCACGAGTGAGACCGAGGCTACTGCCCCTAACGTATACAAACGGGGCTCTATGTGGCTTCTACTACCGGAACTAGTACTTCTACACTTGCACGCTTTTCTATGGTGCGAGACTGGTTGATGTCCACAATCACTGGCTTTCCTTACTAAGCACCGGGAGGTTAACGAACTAGCACTGCTACTACTCCCAGATCAGTCCATAAACACGTTTACATAAACTATTGGTTAGGAAATCAATCCGTATGGATTATGCCCGCTATTGATTGCACAGAGGCGAAAACAAGTGCATGCACTTAACCTGTATGAGCAGAATAAACAAGCAATCACTAAAAAAAGAAAACCCGTTATATAATACATCCATAGTAGTGTGGATGTATATGTGAGGAACTAAGTAGAGAATGGCACAGGACTTGTCGGTTAAAGTTGCATAGTCCGATCGTTCTGATTTTCTGTCATTTTCTGAGATAAATATATTAGATTGATCATTAGAATCTATCTTACTTTAGCTTGATGTGACTCTGCTTGAAAATGACTAATTTAGGAGATATTTGAAGTGAAAACATGCTAAGTTAATTTTGGCAAGCTTGCCAAAACTCTGATCACACAGGCTTCAGTAGTAACAGGTTCTGCTAAATGGCCTCAGTAGTCCCTTCTATGTAGCATCAACTGCTTAATAACTGCACCAGTATCTTAGTTACATATGTAGGTTCAAATTTACATAAGCGCTTAGCTTTTGAAAATGTGATGCTTTCATTGGACTCAGCAACTTTAACAGAAGGGGAAGTCAGTGTCGGGAATGTAACAGGGACGGTCTTATTGCAATAAAGTTGGAACAACTAAGGCTAACATTATGTGTGCTTTACATTGCTCTGTTGGCAATGTGGAAATAAAAGCCACAGGTTATGGGAAGTTAACAGCAATTAGGGTTCGGATGCTTTCAGCGTCAGGAGTTACTTAAAAGTGACATTTATGTCTCAATGTGTCTTAATAATTCATGTGGCAATAAACCACAGTAGCTACTTTGCTTGGATCAATATTAATCGATAATGAGGTCATATCAATTCAAAGTGAATTTGCAGACCTGACTAGTTCCAAAATACGAATATGAAGATGATGACTTTGCAATGTACAAACGAACTAAAATGGCCTTCTGTCATTCAGCTTAAATGGTTTAGCTGTCATCGGTGATCCACTGGATTTACGTGCTTTGCTGCTTAGTTTGAACGACATACAAATAGTGTTGTGTTTATAGATTGGTACCAAGCATACTGTATCATGAGCCCGCCCATCAATCTCTAGGGCGTAATCCATTAATCAACTCGGGTGACCCGAGCCACATTTTGGCGCATGCGCACATCCTACAGACTCGGGTTGAATAAAAGAATACGCTCGGGGTGGATAAAATGGTGGCTTAATCTAAACCTTAATATATTTGTTCACTAACCGATATATGTACATCAAAATAGGATTTTAAGTATTTTCTGATTGTAGAAGCTGACAATCTGGGTTATTAAGAAAAAAGTATTAAAACAACACGGAGGACCTGTAGGGGTAGGTCGCTGTTATCTTACAGGTACTAGCACAAATGTGACGTCATCGCTCCTAGCAAACCCCAGCCAAGAGGTGGGTTATTGGGGTCGGGTCATTTTGCACACGGAACGTGTATTTCTCGACTCCACTCACGGTGTTCGATTCGAGATTCTGACGACTCGGGTAACCCGAGTCGCTCGGGTCGTGTTAATTGATTACGGCCCTAGTGACACCAGTAACTATGGTTGTTTGTATCTCGATGTTTGCCAGTTCTTTGTTCAACATTATTTATCCAACTATCCGGGTCACGTGTCCATCGCCTATCTCTGGCCTCGCGGCTTAATAGTGCTGCCCTGTTGAGCTGCTGATGGTGCAACACATCAGTCAGTCAGGTATCCCTTCGCCATAACATCCTCTTCCTTGTTCATGGCGAAGATGGCGATAAGAAAGGTAGTAATCTGCGCTGACATCTCAGGAAAGGAGCCACATAGACAGTTGGGTGTGGATCTGGTGATTACAGCAGGGAACCTAGGTGGTGTAATGGTTAACACACTAGGCTAGAATGCAAGAGGTGTGTGTTCGAATCCTGCTATACATGCAATATTTCCCATTTTCATCACCCGGACATGTTCCTGTCGACCAAGTGTATTGCTGTATATATGTACTTTTCAGCATTAAACGACTTGTGAACATAAACCATTAAAAAGACTTACAATTCCAGGGGGACAACAAGTGTAGCATAAGGGAGCCTAGTCTGGAATGCAAGAGGCCTAACATGCCCCATTTTAATCACCCTCTCTAACCATATAGGCACTTTAGACCATGACAATATCAATATTGTCATCGCTATGACTCAGTCGAGTATCGCTCCTACATCCTGGCCCACACTAAATATACGGTCTAACCACCATCTGGCTCACGACTAATTGTTTTCCTACTCAAAATACCCACGTTAAAATAAAGCACAAAAACAACGACTGAAATGCGACAATCTTGTTGAGAGTATAATTCCCTTGGCTTATTATCCTCCAGGCGGTGGTCTTAATTCATCATCCTAATCCAGCTCAGATTATCTCCGAGCTGTCTGGGCGGTACTGTCGCAGCGGGGTGTGTGTGTGTGGGGGGGGGGGGACATTGGCTATACGCTCCACTATATCAAATATAAACCCTAAGTGTGTGTAGGTGTGTGTGTGGGGGTGTGTGGATGTGTGTGTCGGTATGGGTGAGCGGTATGTGTGTGTATGAGTGTGTGTGGGTGTGGGTGGGTGTGTGGGTGTGTGTGTATGGGTGTATGTGTGTGTGCGGTGTGGGGGACATTGGATATACGCTCCACTATATCAGATATACACCCTGCGTTAATTGCACCTGCAGAAGTGGAGCAGGACGTAGCTCAGGCGATAGAGTGTCCACCTGGGAAGGTGTGGGTCATCCGATCGATCCTGCTCAGTTGACATATTTGCAGTTTGGGCTATTTTCCGTTCTAACCAGTGATCCACGACTGGTTCATCAAAGGATGTGGTATGTGATGTCTGCTCTGTGGGATAGTGCATATAAAATATCCCTTGCTGCTTATCAGAAAGAGTAGCCTATGTGGCGGCAGCTGGTTTCCTCCAAAGGAACATGTCAGGATGACCATTTGTTTGATGTCCAATAGCTGACGATATGAAAATCAACGGGCTCTAGCGGCATTGTTAAACATAACAATTTTGTTTGCATCTGATCACGCCACACATGTGCCGTTTCTTAATGTTTGGAGTTGACTTCTTGTGGTTGTCTGTACAACACACTGCATCCATAATCACGTCTCGCAGGGCCCCTATGGGAGCCGATTGCATGTCAGCAACGCGGGACATGGTGACCTATTTAACTACTGCCGAAACCATCCGGAGGGGATGGCTGAGGAGATAGAGCGTCCCCTTACCATGCGGGAGGTGGTGGGATCAGCCCCCTGCTGGAGTCAAGCGAAAGATATGCCAAATTGACACTTGTCGCTAACTAGCCTGGTGCTTTATGTTAGGATAGCATAACACATGGTGGGTTCAGTGTCAGAAAACCATGTGTGTAGTTAGAGCTCTGTGTGTGATGTTAGAGATATGTGTGTGCAGTTAGAGCTCTGTGTGTGCAGTTAGAGATCTGCGTCTGAGGTTAGAGCTCTGTGTGTGATGTTAGAGATTTGTGTGTGCTGTTAGAGCTGTGTGTGTGCAGTTAGAGCTCTGTGTGTGATGTTAGAGATCTGTGTGTGCAGTTAGAGATCTGTGTGTACAGTTAGAGTTCTGTGTGTGATATTAGAGATATGTGTGTGCTGTTAGAGCTATGTGTGTGCAGTTAGAGCTCTGTGTGTGTAGTTAGAGCTCTGTGTCTGCTGTTAGAGCTCTGTGTGTGCAGTTAGAGCTCTGTGTGAGCAGGTACAGCTCTCATATCCACATCCACATTTACGGTTTGTGATCCATATGCACATTTACAGTGTGTGCTCCATATTCACATTTACAGTTTGTGTTCCATATCCATATTTACAGTTTGTGTTCCACATCCACATTTACAGTGTGTGCACCATATCCACATGTACAGTATGTGCTCCATATCCACAGGTACAGTATGTCCATTCATTGTCGCCTCCATACTGTCACATCCACATCATGTGCTCCACATTTACTAGGCCCTATTCCGTCGTGTGCCCATATTCATATCCATCTACAGTTTATGTTCCTACATGCTTCACATCTTACAGTGATTGCTCCATATCCACATTTACAGTGTGTGCTCCATTTCCAGATTAGAGTGAGTGCTCCATAACCACATTTACATTGAGTGCTCCATATCCACTTTACAGTTAGTGCTCCATATTCACATTTACAATGAGTGCTCCATATCCAAATTTACATGTTGTGTTCCATATCCACATTACAGTGAGAGTTCCATATCCACATTTACAGTGAGTGCTCCATATCCACATTTACAGTGAGTGCTCCATATCCACATTTACAGTGACTGTTCCATATCCACATTTACAGTGCGTGCTCCATATCCACATTACAGTGAGTGCTCCATATCCACATTTACAGTGAGTGCTCCATATCCACATTTACAGTGAGTGCTCCATATCCACATTTACAGTGAGTGCTCCATATCCACATTTACAGTGAGTGTTCCCTATCCACATTTACAGTGAGTGCTCCATATCCACATTTACAGTATGTGCTCCATATCCACATTTACAGTGAGTGTTCCCTATCCACATTTACAGTGAGTGCTCCATATCGACATTACAGTGAGTGCTCCATATCCACATTTACAGTATGTGCTCCATATCCACATTTACAGTGTGTGCTCCATATCCACATTTACAGTATGTGCTCCATATCCACATTTACAGTATGTGCTCCATATCCACAGTTACAGTGTGTGCTCCATATCCATGTTCACAGTTTGTGCTCCATATCCACATTTACAGTTTGTGCTCCATATCCACATTTACAGTGAGTGCTTCATATCTACATTTACAGTGAATGTTCCATGTCCACATTTACAGTGAGTGCTCTATATCCACATTACAGTGAGTGCTCCATATCCACATTACAGTGAGTGCTCCATATCCACATTGACAGTATGTGCTCCATATCCACATTTACAATGTGTGCTCCATATCCACATTCACAGTGAGTGCTCCATATCCACATTTACAGTGAGTGTTCCATATCCACATTGACAGTATGTGCTCCATATCCACATTTACAGTGTGTTCTCCCTATCGACATGTATAGTGAGTGCTCCATATCCACATTTACAGTGTGTACTCATTATCCACATTACAGTGAGTGCTCCATATCCACATTTACAGTTTGTGCTCCATATCCACATTTACAGTGAGTGCTTCATATCTACATTTACAGTGAATGTTCCATGTCCACATTTACAGTGAGTGCTCCATATCCACATTACAGTGAGTGCTCCATATCCACATTACAGTGAGTGCTCCATATCCACTTTGACAGTATGTGCTCCATATCCACATTTACAATGTGTGCTCCATATCCACATTTACAGTGTGTTCTCCCTATCCACATTTACAGTGAGTGATCCATATCCACATTTACAGTGAGTGTTCCCTATCCACATTTACAATGTGTGCTCCATATCCACATTTACAGTGCGTTCTCCCTATCCACATTTATAGTGAGTGCTCCATATCCACATTTACAGTGAGTGCTCCTTATCCACATTACAGTGAGTGCTCCATATCCACATTGACATTATGTGCTCCATATCCACATTTACAATGTGTGCTCCATATCCACATTTACAGTGTGTTCTCCCTATCCACATTTACAGTGAGTGCTCCATATCCACATTTACAGTGAGTGCTCCATATCCACATTTACAGTATGTGCTCCATATCCACATTTACAATGTGTGCTCCATATCCACATTTACAGTGTGTTCTCCCTATCCACATTCATAGTGAGTGCTCCATATCCACATTTACAGTGTGTACTCCTTATCCACATTTACAGTGAGTGCTCCATATCCACATTTACAGTGTGTTCTCCCTATCCACATGTATAGTGAGTGCTCCATATCCACATTTACAGTGTGTACTCCTTATCCACATTTACAGTGAGTGCTCCATATCCACATTTACAGTGTGTGCTCCATATCCACATTTACAGTGTGTGCTCCATATCCACATTTACTGTCAATACTCCATATTACCTCTTCTACCTTTTATCCGCCATGTTCTGGGCCTCATGCCTCAGTTTGTATATTAGACGCTCCAATTTCCCTAAGCTGTAAAACCATAAGCGGGATCATGAGCCACTAAGCCTCATCATTGGGCATGAATTCCCGCCTTACACACATTCGCCCTTCTCTTGGTCACCAGTCACAAAATGTCGTCTGCTGATCGCCAGAAGGTGATGTCATGGTAAATTCGATGATTTCAGTGAAAAGAAAGTGGATGCCCATGACTGACCTTGTTGATACTCAAGCCACCTCCTCGAGAGCAGACGACATTTTAGTCGGAGCAGACGACGATGGCTCCTGAGTAGTTAAACCGGAAGTGGCGCTTGTGTTTTGCTGTCGGGAATGACGTGTTTGCACAGCGGACCTGTCCGGATATACACTAATCCAAGATGGCGCATTAAAGAGACACTGAACCCGCGTAAGCCGGGCATCGGGGTACTAAGAATTCAACGGTCGGGTCACTAAGAATTCAATGGTCGGGTCACTAAGAATTCAACGGTTGGGGTACTAAGAATTCAACGGTCGGGGTACTAAGAATTCAACGGTCGGGTCACTAAGAATTCAATGGTCGGGTTACTAAGAATTCAACGGTCCGGTTACTAAGAATTCAACGGTCGGGTCACTAAGAATTCAATGGTCGGGTCACTAAGAATTCAACGGTTGGGGTACTAAGAATTCAATTCAATGGTCGGGTCACTAATAGTTCAATGGTCGGGTCACTAATAATTCAATGGTCGGGTCAGTAAGAATTCAACGGTCGGGTTACTAAGAATTCAATGTTCGGGTCACTAAGAATTCAACAGTCAGGTTAGTAACAATTCAACGGTCGGGTTATTAACAATTCAACGGTCAGCTAACGAACAATTCAACAGTCGGATTACTAACAATTCACCGGCTGAGAGGAGGCAAAGGCTTTATGACATAGAGTAGTTATAGAGGGCGTAATTGCTTTCATACAGTAATGAATGAATGAGTGATAGATCTGAGATAATATCAGAACTGATACTGATTTGTGACAGGCAGCATTAATGGTCGCTTTACGGTACTGCCCACTCAAAGCCTGGGTACGGATTATTTTGGAGACAAGATGTCATCTTTTTAGGAGTTTTCCCCCGTCTCATTTGTTTCAGTAATTCATTGTGTGATTCTTGAGAGAGAACCACCCGAGGTGAGTGCATATGTTACTGTGATAGAAAGAGCACGCCCTTCCACATGAGTTCAGCTACTGTTGTTTGTCTGTTTGTTCTTTTACGTCCTGGCAACATCTAAGGTTATATCAGGATGGGTTTCCGTCTTGTGACAGTGTGCAATTATGGCGATTTTATAGCGTTGCCCCATTGGGAGACCAGTCTGTCAGCACCATGACCCGATATGCCGCACAGTCACATTATCCTGATACTGTGCTAACCAGTCCATATCCTATCCTATTAATGCCACGTGCCAGGTTAGGTAGTGACAAGTATCAATTTTATAAATCATTCCGTGCTAAGGATCGAATCTGTGGCTGTGTAGGCAGGCTATAGTGAAATCAATACAGACAAAGACAAAGGCAGAGTATAAAGTGTAAAGAAGAAGAGAGAGTCAATCCCTCTGGTTTATTATTTATATGATTACATGGGTTCATTGTAGAATATCCCTTCCACCCCTTTCCTCCAATGGTCCTACCAATAGGGATCCCTGGTCCCAATAGCTACCAGTGGTCTGTCCACCACCACCAAGCTGTATGGCCCCCATGGCCACTACCAACCTTGACCTTTGAGTGTGGTGATCACTATCTCAGTGGAGGGGATAGGCCCTGAGTGCAATCACACCCAGACCTGCCAGCACCACTATGACTATTTATATCCCACTCAGGCACCACCAACCCATACATTTATATATATATATATATATATATATATATATATACATACATGCGTCTGGTCATCTACACTGATCAGTAATAGAACATTTGCATTCCCCCCTATGCTGTATATCGTAATATTGTACACTTGGATTGACTCAACTAGGATTGGAACTCTCGACCTTCCGCACGGGAAGTCTGCGCTCTACCGATCCTGCCTGCCACCGCGTCCGATCGGCTAGACACTGACCGTAGGCAGGTGTTCCACATGAGTGATTATGCAGGTGATATACATTGATGGCAGGTAGGTAGAGAGAACAGGCAGTTCCACATGAGCAGAGATGATGCGGTTATAAGCCTAGCTCAGTAGCTGTATAGGTAGGTATGCGGGTGCGAGACAAACCATGCACCCACGAGTTCGAACGCTGATTCGAGTGAACTAATGATTTTGAAATTGATACTTGTTGCTTCCTAGTCAGGCCCTCTGCATTATTTGGATAGGGCAACGACTAGTTCGCTCAGTATCAGGATAATGTAACTATTTGGGATATTGGGTCATGGTGCTGGCAGCCTGGTAACTATAAAGGTGCCATGAATGTGCACTGTCATAAGTCAGTACCCATCCTGATATGACCTTAGCTGTTGACAGGACGTAAAACTCCATCAACCAACCAAAAGGATGCCCTGTGCGTGGAGATGTGCTTGTTAGATACTGTATGTAGCTAGCGTGTAGGAGAGAGGAATCCAGGACAGACACTGTCTGCTATAAGCTGTCTGGGGTTGGGGGGGGGGGGCGGCCGAGGGGGGGGGAGCAGAATTCCGTTCTCCACGAGTGGAAACACCATGCCTGAGTGGAGATGCTTGTTCACTCCACGATCAAATAAGGCAAACCTTATTCACCGCCCGAGAAACCCCCTCCCCCACAACCCCCACCTCCGCTCCCACACCCCAACCAGCGAACCTGACGCACCGCCTTCCCCTCCCCATCAGCCAATCAGCGCGAGACGGGCGGGGCGGCAACCCCCCCCCCCCCCCCTTGCAATGCACCCTGGGATACATTGCACTGGACATGCCGCTCACGTAACCTCATAGGCTGACCAGGTCTGCGCGCTGCTGATCACTATGAGAGTTATGACTGATGGAACCCAACCCCTGGCATGCCTCTCTCGGCGTCAGCGAGTGGCGCTAGTTCCGGGAGCTGCCGCCAGGGGGACGGCGTTTCAGCAGACCCTGGAGAAAGGGCGGCATCTTCATACAGGACTTGACCTTGGCGTGTTCCCATTTGCTCGTGACCTTGACATGTTCACAGCGGGTATAAAAACGCGGCCTGTCGTCCAGGGTACTTCAGACACTGGTTGGACGGGTTGATGCAGTTTGCAAGCATTTGTCCTTTTGTCACTACGTTAAATTGAGTTGAGTTTTATTTAACCACCAACCAGTGGTCCACAAGTGGTTGATTAAAGGATGCGGTATGTGCTGTCGTGTCTGTGGGAAAGTGCATATAAAAGACCCCATGCTGCTTATCAGAATGACCATCAATATGGTCTAGAGGCGTCTTAAATAAAACAGTTTTTTTTTATCTAACTACAAACATGTAGAAAGGTGACTGCATGGCTTCCCCAAGGGGGTGATCTTCCAGCGAAGCAACCAACGTTAGGCTAAATTAAAGCTCATACTGATGCAAAATACATTATTACAACAAATCTGCAATTGAAATGTTTAGCTAGAATCAGATATGCCACTGTAAGTTCATCTAAGCACTTCACATGAATATAATCATAGGACCACAGGAACAGTGATGTACAGCTTACATGATAGTGATTCCATGAATAGTCTTTGTCCAATTTGTTCCTATTTTAGGAGACATCTGAAGTGGGCGAGACTACTGGACCGATGGAAATGTGGGCTGGGCTGATTAGCTCGCATTCTGAAATGCAGGCTAGTCACCAGGCTCGCATTTACCATCATTTGCGGGGCAGGGTTCCCTGCTGTAATGCGTTGCTAGGATACATCAATTGTCACTTTCCTAGCAACAGTGGAGGGTCGAGCGCTCGGGCTCTGACCCGTCAGACATACTTTGTGCAAGCTCTGATGTTTTAGACGAGAATTAGGCTCTTATTGTCAGAATTCTAAATTTGTTTTCTTTAAATTACAGGGGAAGGGTTTGATTCAGCTTTACTACACATGGTAATTGAAACAACTCTGTTAGTTAGGGTAAGAATAAAGCCGTGAGCTCTTGGAAAGTGATTGGAACGTTCCTTGCATTCTTTACTATTCTCCAGTCTTATTGTAGATTAACCGCTATGGTCAACTTGTCTTTGATATTTGATTGTATTATATATATATAAGGGCCTCATGCCTGGTAGGCCTTAAGCTGCCAATTAACCCTTCTGCAGGGATATTAATAGACATAATATTATTGGAAACATAACTTAACGTAGTGATATTTTAACATAGTAAACACATTAACGTAGGCTGACTAACAATGACAGCAGCAGCACCATCTATGGTGCCTGCGTATTTCTGGATTAATTAAACTCTTTTAATACACAAACCAAATGGCGGAGAGGAGAGCCAGTTAGTTTTAATAATAAATAACTGCTTTGTTATAATAAATGCGGGGAGGGACAAAGAACCGTATTTCTATGATACTCTGGCTGTCCGACCTTAGCCCAGGAAGTACATCGACTGAAGCTGGCAACCTGCGGGTGGGATGAGAGGCAGCGACGGGCCGCGGCGGGCCAAGGAAATTGACATGGAAAATGACATATATATCAATCTTAACACGTAGGCTCGCCTTAAGCGGGGGTGGAATAGCCGAACGGTTAAACATCCATTGATGTAATTGCCATACGTATACAAGATACATTATTAAAACAAATCAGCAATTTGCTGGTTTTTTGGGGTTTTTTTTCGGGCACATTAGTTGTTTAAGCAGGGGAAATTTCCGTCGCAGACGACTGGTCTTCCTCATTCCATTGCTCCTTGCCCAATCCTAGTAATGCCGAGCATCTGGCTAGGAAGCGACAAGTATCAATTTTTAAGTCATTGGTTTGACTTGACAAGGACTCGAGCCCACGATCCCACAATCTACCAACACGGGAGAGACGGAAGCTCTACCTTACTCGGCCACGCGGTGTGATTTGAATATTGCTGGTTGAATACTTTAGAGTATGCAAATTACAAGGTTAGAGTTTTGCTCTGCATTGGCAGACTTTCACTAAGGTGCGTTGAAGACTGTCACTGTGCTGGTGGAAGACCTTCATTTTCCTGGTTAATGATTGTTGCTATTTGTGTTGAAGGGGTGTACAGTGAGACCTCGTTTATCCCATCAGTTCTGAGAGTATATAAGCACCCAGTGGCTGGATAGAGGGGCTGGTCGTATTACAGGGTGGGGCATTGTATATTGGGCCAATTATGGAATAAGGCTGATTCTCAGAGGCTCGTTGGTTGGCTGATTTGTTTAGTTTTACGTCCTGCAACATATACGGTAATATCACGATGGGTACCGACTTGGGACAGTGCGCACTCATGGCAACTTTATAGTGCAGCCCCACTGGGAGATCAGGCCAGCGGCACCATGACCTGATATCCCACTCAACCATGTTATCCCAATACTGAGCTAAGCAGGCCTTGGCCTATGTTAGTAATGCAAAACACCGAGCTAGATAGCAACACGTATCAAGTTTGTAAGTCATCGATTTGACTCGAGCAGGACGTCCGATCCAGACACATTTAGGGAGATAATTATAATAATAATGTAATCATCATGATCATCATCATGCTGTCGGTCGCGATGCAACAAAGACTGCTTTCATTACTTGACTGCCACTCGCATTTCATGAAAGCTGCCTGCAAAAGTGTTGAAGTGCTGCTGGCTTTTGTATGTTACCAGCGGCACTCTCTCGGGGAGCAAATAGAGATCTGACACTGGCAAGAACATGTCCAAACAGGTGCAAAACTATTTGTCCCTGCAGTGGCTGGTCGGGAGATGTTGGGAGTTCCATACATCAACCCTCCTTAATGCTGCCACAGTGACATCGTTTTCTGTTTAGGGTTTGCTCCCTTAGCCTTCGGTTCTGTCAAGAACCTGTACCACAAGGCAGTGGTTTACAACTCGGCAGGGCAGGGGCATACAACTCGCTGAGGTATTGCAATACCGGCATACACCTGTAATACAGCACCCTTATTAACATGATCAATTCTAAGGCGATGTAGAATAAATCTATAATATATCTATTTAGTAGAAATGCAGTAAAGCTGTTGAGGATAGGCCTTTCTCTTTTAAACGATGCTGGTAGTGATGGGAGAGACCTAGCCGGACTGAGACTTAGTCAATTTGAACGTGATAAGGGTCACCCTTGATCGATGCAACCATCGCTTGTAAGCACAGCTATTGGCATTTGGCTAAATTGGTCGCCATTAGGGGTTCACTGCTACATGTGGGTGACAGGCCTGTGGGACTGCACTATATGTACACATCCACGTCAGTACACCCTCTCTGTGTACAAAGGGTGTAAGCCAGCTTGGAGAGCGATCACGTGGTGCATGTATGTATGACTATATCGCTCACTATATAAGGAAGGCAGTATCGGGGTGCTGCGTCAGCCATCGCTCCGTCACCATGGCGACAGCATTTACAGGTCAGTGAAGTGAACCAACTCGTATGAAGGTGCTTATCGCCTGATTGCGATGCGATAACTGTTGGCCATGTTTTGGGCGGGAAGCCGGCTGATGTTAATGGGGGTGCCCAGTGGTGGCGCCACCAGTCATGTTCCGTGAATCATTTACACAACATCTAGATCATACAGGTAGAATATGGCTATTTATCCTGGTATGATTATTGTATCAATAACACAGTCAAAGGAGTAGCATCTGAGAATCCATAGTCCGCCACAAAAATACTCCCCTACTCAAATAGCAGAGGCAAAATGCGTCACGGATTGTGTACGTGAGTGCACCTGTACTGGTTACGTCATATCAACGTCTAGTCACGTGGTCGCACCGTCCACAATGCAGTCACGTGTTCACCTGCTGTGTGGACCAGACGGGATGACTGAAGGAGTTGAGCGTGCGTCTCCCGTGTTGGTAGCTCATGGGATTCGAACCCATATGTTCGAAGCCTTGTCGAGTCAAACCAATGACATATCAAATTGAGACTTGTCACTTCCTAGTCAGGCGCTCGCCAGTATTATGATAGGGCAAGGACTGGATAGGGAGCAGGACGTAGCTCAGGCGGTAAATTGTCCATTTATAAAGGTGTGGGTAATTGGATCGATCCTGCTCAGTTGACACTCTCAATAGTTTGGGCTATTTTCCATTCCAACCAGTGTTTCAAAACTGGTTCATCAAAAGTTGTGGTATGTTCTGTCCTGTCTGTCAGGAAGTGCATATAAAAGACCTCTTATTGCTTATTGGAAAGAGTAACCTATGTGGCGGCAGTGGTTTCCTCTAAAGAATTATGTCAGAATGACCATATGTTTGACGCCACACACCCATTTACGTCGGTGGAGTGACTTAGGGTTTCCCAGCCAACCTACGTTACCAAGCACCCATATGTGCACTTAATGACCCCGACTCAACAACTCGCGCCCCGTAGGCGCTGAACCCTGCGTCCCTGTGTGTGCCCGCAGTCATTATCACTGCGGGCGTGCCCAATTACCCAGCGTGCACCTCTGGAACCACCCTGTGTAACCATAGAAACCTATAGTGGCGCGCGAATGTCAGTGTTGTGACATCGTTCTGTAGGCCCATGTTGAACGACACACTCGGTCTCCTCTGCTTACCAACCTTTGAATTACAGATTGTATTACAGTTAGAAGTAACTCGCCAGAGGGGATGGCCGAGGTGATTCACCAGACACGAATCATTTGAGCGTCTGTCACCCGTTTTGATAGGTCATGGGGTTCGACCTGATATCCCATGCACTCACATTATCCTGATATTGAACAAACCAGTCTTTGCTTTATCCTAATAATCCTGAGCGCCCAGCTAGGAAGCAACATGTATCAGGTTTGTACGTCATTGATTTGACTCGAATAGGAATTGAACCCCCGACCTTCCATAGGGGAGCCCTGCGCTATACCGATTCGGCTACGGCATCTGGTGTCTAAGGAAGTGAGTTGGGTCGAATATCGGTAGGCATTTTGGCTTTGACAATTAAATGCTTTCATCGGATTGTACAGCTTTTATTTGAGATGATTGAATGCCCTTTGAAGGCAGGGACGATTCTCATCGGAGTGTGCAGCTTTTATTTGAGATGATTGAATGCCCTTTGAAGGCAGGGACGATTATCATTGGAGTGTGCAGCTTTTATTTGAGATGATTGAATGCCCTTTGAAGGCAGGGAAGATTATCATCGGATTGTGGAGCTTTTATTTGAGATGATTGAATGCTCTTCGAAGGCAGACGATTATCATTGGATTGTGCAGCTTTTATTTGAGATGATTGAACACCCTTTGAAGGCGGGGACGATTATCATCGGATTGTGCAGCTTTTATTTAAGATGATTGAATGCCCTTTGAAGGCGGAGATGTTTATCATCAGATTGCACAGCTTTTATTTGAGATGATTGAATGCCTTTTGAAGGCGGGGACGATTATCATCGGATTGTGCAGCTTTTATTTGAGGTGATTGAATGCTCTTTGAAGGCAAGGACGTTTATCATCGCATTGTGCAGATGATTGAATACTCTTTAAAGGCGGGGACGATTACTTAATAAATAACCGTCTGTTATCGTTATCTTAACTCCATCTGATATGGCATACAGTCTGATCGCAAACGGAATATTACCTGAAGGCTCTTTGGTCGCTACTACTTCTCGGAGTCAGACATCAGCCGGCGTCATTTCATATACTACTAGCCTTTAGGACAGTAGTAAAGACAAACTAGTAGTATATAACAATATACAACGGAACACTGAGGAACAAACAAACAAACTCACAAGCAGACCTCCCAATTATAACTCAGCAGTCACTATAAAAAAAGTTTGTTTCATTTAATGAATCATCTAGAGCACATTGATTGTTATCATTGGCTATTGGATGTCAAACATATGGTCATTCTGACATATTTCTTCGGAAGAAAACACCGCCGCGGCTACTCTTTCCGATAAGCAGCAAGGGGTGTTATATATTCTTTCCCACAGATAGGCCAGCACACACCACAATTGTGGACCACTGGTTCAAACAGAAAATAGCCCAAACTGCAAGTTTGGTGCCAAACACAAGTTAAGAAATATTATGGTGCCACCCATACATATGAATGGAGAAATCCTAGGCCAGATAGGCCAATACAAATATATTCGTGTATTTCTTGACTCCTCCCTTACTTTTCAAGCACAGCTTAAATCACTGATAACGCAATTCAGCTATGAAGTTTATACTTTGAATCCAATGCATCCACACCTAATTACATCTGCTGCCTGTCTTGTTTATAAATCCATGATGCTCCCAGATTTGGACTATGGAGACATATTTTATGAAACATGTTCCAAAAAATATCGAAATAAATTACAATGTTTGCAAAATTGAGCAATTTCCATAGTTCTTGGCCCCTCTAGTATTGGCCTAACTATAGACGAAAAACATTGTAAAATTAACTTATTCCCAGTAGAAACTAGACGAAGCCAGAATTTAGTCAATTTTATGTTTAAGAGAGCTCAAGATAACAAATATCATGATATAAATCCTGGTTTAACAAGACAACATGACAAGCTCATACTTAAAGTCATTCACCCAAACTATGAACAAGTTAAAAACAGCCTACTTGTTAAGGGGTCCAACATCTGGAATGACATGCCCCTTGCAGCTCAGACCTTACCCGATGATGCATTCAAGAATTACTCCACGCATTTGTTTATAAATGTGCCTAACAACTAATTCTCTTCTTTTTTTTGTGGTAAATATGTTTATTCTGCTGAATAAGTCTTTTGTCAGTGCCGAAGCACTGGTCTTCCAGCCATTTTTCAATTCAGGGTTATTTACACAAAAGGTATATAGAATAAGGTGTGCAATACCTGTTGAATACACAATTTGCACCATGTAACACAATGAAATTCTGAAACCCAAAAGTTCCATAACACTATGGTACAGTAGTGTCATATAACCAGATCAATATTAGTCAGATCAATGCGAGTATTTACATAGTATTTAGAATGTAAGCAGAAGTTATCTTCTGTATTCAGTTGGTAAACTTGTAGTAAGTTTTAATGTTCAGTTGCAGTTAGGCAAGTGGTATATAAATGTTGGTGTGTTAGGAAAATTCTAGTGTAACTCTAATGTAGTTAGTTATGTGAGTTTATGAATTATGTTGTTGGGGTGGGGTTGTTAATAATACACTGGACCATCTGTGACCAGTGAAGCAGTGGGACCAATCCCAGTGCATTTAGGTCTTAAATTTTACATTTTGGCCTGGACTGTCTCTGTCATCGTATATGGTTGACTGGAGATAACAGAGGAACAGCAACAAATTAAAAAAGTGGGGGCTGGGGGGGGGGGGGGGGGGGAGGAACCGAGGCTGAGGGTTTGGTGGTCTGCCACTTACGGTATGGTGACTAATACATTCCTTGTTTGGATCTCAGTATTAGTAAACACTAAGTATGTCCTGTTTTATTTCTTGAAGTTGTTAAAGTTGCATAGTCAGATGAAAACATCAAATTTTCAAAATCAAAACACTCACGTGTATTTGATTCTACATATCTAGTTTAGATACTACTCACCTGAATTTGAGTCTACATATCTAACTTAGATACCGGTGGCCTTATTAACTTAAACACTCACATGTATTTGATTCTACAGATCTAACTTAGATACTACTTACCTGTATTTGAGGCTACATATCGAACTTAGATACCGGTGGACTTATTAACCTAAACACTCACATGTCTTTGATTCTACAGATCTAGCTTAGATACTACTCACCTGTATTTGATTATACATATCTAACTTAGATACTATTTGAGTCTACATATCTAACTTAGATACTAGTGGACTTATTAACCAAAGCACTCACCTGTATTGATTCTACATAATTAACTTAGATACTGGTGGACTTATTAAGCATGTGTTGCCACATATAACTTAGAAGGGCGTGCTGAGTCAATTTAATAGAACCTGTTTCTGCATAAGCCTATGGTGTCAGAGTTTTGGCATGCTTGCCAAAATTAATCTTGATTGCTTGCACCTCAAATATCTCCAAGGTTATCTATTTAAAATAAAAGTTACTGCAAACCAAAGTAAGGAAGATTATAACAATCAATTTAATATATTTATCTCAGAAAAATGGCCGAAGCTCAAAAGCATCGGACTCTGGAACTTTAATCTGGACTCTTATGTACTATTTCTTGGAACATAAAATTGCTATTTGTACATATGTTGCGGTTCAGGTGTTTTTGTGTGTTTTATATTTTTGTTTGTTTTTCTTGCCTCATATCACCCATCTCATCTTCTATAAAATTCACAAATCACTTATTTTGATATGTAAATAGTTCTAAGCACCATCTGGGCTGGATTGTAGGGCATCACAACTCAGGTTGCATAAGTGAACTTGATGCTCTACAATTTCATTATTAGCTTTCTTTTGGCATCAATAACGAACAAATACAAATAAAAATGTATTCACTGAGCAGGATCGATCGGATGATGCATACCTTCAAAGGTGGACCCGCTCCCGCCTGAATATTAAGGGTTGACTGTAGTCTAGTTAATATTTATGTCCACTTCAAAGAAAGATCGCTGAATTTACCCTAATTTTGATGGAGTGAAAAGCAAATGTAAACTAATTTGACGTTGCGAGTAGCACCAGAGGGTTAAAGCAATGCACGGCAGTTGAGACCTTGCTGACTGCCGTGCGATATTCACAAAGGGCGTGTAATATATAGCGACGGCTGCAATACCGCGCTCCAACTTACCCCCCTCTCCACCCCCCAGAGTCCGTTAGGGGCGCTGTGACCCGGACGACGCGGTCACGTGACCGGAATACACTCACCGGGGTTTGCGGTAGATTGATAGGTCGGTTTGTTGTTGGAGTTTTGCACCCTGGCAATACATAAGGTTATATGAGGACAGGTACCGACTTGAGGCAGTGCACATTCATGGCGACTTGATGGTGCTGCCACACTGGGAAATCGGACCGCCGACACCATGACCCGTTCACACATTGGTTGGTGTATCGCGGACATTACAGTGACACCGCGGGATTGTCTCCACACCCTTCCACATGGCGGCTGGTGTATTGCGGGCATTACAAGGTGATGCTGTAGACTGATCCACCTGCTGGTTGGTGTGTTGTAGGCATTGCAGTGAGGGGGATGACCAGCTCCACACAAGTCCACATGCTGGTTGGTGTATCGTGGGCATTACAAGGTGAGGCTGTGGACTGTCTCCACACCTCTCCATGTGCCGACTGGTGAATCGCAGGCATTGGGGTGAGGCGGCAGACTGTTTCCACACCTATCCACGTGCACATTGGTGTATTGTGGGCATTATACGGTGAAGGAGCAGACTGTTTCCACACCTATGCACATGCCGGTTGGTGTATGCTGGGCATTTTACAGTGAAGTGGCAGACTGTTTCCACACCTATCCATGTGCCCATTGGTGTATTGTAGGCATTATACGGTGAAGCAGCAGACTGTTTCCACACCTATCCACATGCCCATTGGTGTATTGTGGGCATTATACGCGGAAGCAGCAGACTGTTTCCACACCTATCCACATGCCGGTTGGTGTATGCTGGGCATTATACATTGAAGTGGCAGACTGATTCCACACCTATACATGTGCCCATTGGTGTGTTGTGGGCATTATATGGTGAAGCAGCAGACTGTGTCCACACCTTTCCACATGCCAGTTGGTGTATGGTTGGCATTATACATTGAAGTGGCAGACTGTTTCCACACCTACTCATGTGCCGACTGGTGTATCGCAGGTGATGTGGCAGACTATTTCCACACATATCCACGTGCGGTTGGTGTATTGTGGGCATTATGCAGTGAAGCGGCAGACTGTTTCCACACCTATCCAAGCGCTGTTTGATGTGTTGTGGGCATTATACAGTGAAGCAGCAGACTGTTTCCACATCTATCCACCTGCCTGTTGGTGTATTGTGGGCATTATGTGGTGAACCGGCAGACTGTCTCCACACCTATCCATGTGCCGGTTGGTGTATTGTGGGCATTATGCGGTGAAGCAGCAGACTGTTTCCACACCTATCCACATGCTGGTTGGTGTATTGTGGGCATTATGCGGTGAAGCGGCAGACTGTTTCCACAACTATCCATGTGCCGGTTGGTGTATTGTGGGCATTATGCGGTGAAGCGGCAGACTGTTTCCACACCTATCCATGTGCCGTTGGTGTATTGTGGGCATTATGCAGTGAAGCGGCAGACTGTTTCCACACCTATCCATGTGCTGGTTGGTGTATTGTGGGCATTATGCGGTGAAGCGGCAGACTGTTTCCACACCTATCGACATGCATGTTGTTGTATTGTGGGCATTATGCGGTGAATCGGCAGACTGTTTCCACACCTATCCACATGCCTGTTGGTGTATTGTGGGCATTACATGGTGAAGCGGCAGACTGTTTCCACACCTATCCATGTGCTGGTTGGTGTATTGTGGGCATTATGCGGTGAAGCGGCAGACTGTTTCCACACCTATCGACATGCCTGTTGTTGTATTGTGGGCATTATGCGGTGAAGCGGCAGACTGTTTCCACACCTATCCACATGCCTGTTGGTGTATTGTGGGCATTACGTTGTGAAGCGGCAGACTGTTTCCACACCTATCCATGTGCCGGTTGGTGTATTGTGGGCATTATGCGGTGAAGCAGCAGACTGTTTCCACACCCATCCACATCCCTGTTGGTGTATTGTGGGCATTACGTGGTGAAGCGGCAGACTGTTTCCACACCTATCCACATGCCTGTTGGTGTATTGTGGGCATTACGTGGTGAAGCGGCAGACTGTTTCCACACCTATCCACCTGCCTGTTGGTGTATTGTGGGCATTACGTGGTGAAGCGGCAGACTGTTTCCACACCTATCCACCTGCCTGTTGGTGTAGTGTGGGCATTACGTGGTGAAGCGGCAGACTGTTTCCACACCTATCCACATGCCTGTTGGTGTATTGTGGGCATTACGTGGTGAAGCGGCAACTGTTTCCAACCATCCACATGCCTGTTGGTGTATTGTGGGCATTACGTGGTGAAGCGGCAGACTGTTTCCACACCCATCCACCTGCCTGTTGGTGTAGTGTGGGCATTACGTGGTGAAGCGGCAGACTGTTTCCACACCTATCCACATGCCTGTTGGTGTATTGTGGGCATTACGTGGTGAAGCGGCAGACTGTTTCCACACCTATCCACCTGCCTGGCGGTGTAGTGTGGGCATTACGTGGTGAAGCGGCAGACTGTCTCCATAAACTGGGCATGGGCAAGGTGAACATCCGACACGCGGGTTTAATACGCCCGTAATAGGGCGGCTAATATGGTTACCGCGGTTAATAGGATTAATAGGGCTCACAGCCAGGGGTAAGACGAGCGTTCGGGCAATGTGCACCTTTTTGTCATTTCATCTTCCGGAAGAAGATGGCGGAGATTTGCGGTTCGACACAGGTGAGGTCAGGTGACCGTCTGTGGTCAGTATGGTTTGGTGAAGGCAAAGTTAGGAAACCTGCAGGGTTTAATGTAGGCTAATATCTGAAGTCAGCAGGTTTTTATGAAGGCAAAGATAGGAAGTCAGCAATAATTGATGTGGGCAAAGCTAGAAAGTCAGCAATGATTGATGTAGGCAAAGTTAGGAATACAGCAGGGTTTGGTGTAGGCAAAGTTAGGCAGTCAGTAGGGTTTGATGGATGAAAGTTAGGAAGTCAGCAATGTTTGGTGTAAACGAGTTATCTGCCGGTATTTGATGCTGTCAGGTTATGAGGTCCCGTGGGCAGCTGAGATGATGACATTTGTGGTGTTTGATGTAGGCAGGCCATGAATCCTTCAGTGTGGGATGCAGGCAGGTTAAGAAGGCACCGGCCCTCCTAGTCACACTATACACCAGGAAGACACAACAGGCAACTCACACAAGACATGGTAAACCACAAACACAACACCCTGCCAGCAACTCATACAACATATGATAAAGAACACGCGCAACACACTGCTAGCAACTCATACAACACATGGTAAATAACAGACACAAAACACTGCAAGCAAGTCACACAATACATGGTAAAGCACACACAACACACTGCCAACAAATCACACAAGACATGGTAAACAACATACACAACACACTGCTAGCAACTCACACACTATATGATAAAGAACACACACAACATACTGCTAGCAACGCACACACCACATGGTAAACAACACACACAACACACTGCTAGCAACTCCCACACCACATGGTAAACAACACATATAACACACTGCTAGCAACTCACACAAGACATGGTAAACAACACACACACACAACACACTGCTAGAAACTCACACACTACATGGTAAACAACACACACAATACACTGCTAGCAACTCACACACCACATGTTAAACAACAGATACAACACACTGCTAGCAACTCACACACCACATGGTAAACAACACACATAACACACTGCTAGCAACTCACACAACACATGGTAAACAACACACACCACCCTGCTAGAAACTCACACACTACATGGTAAATAACACACACAACACACCGCTAGCAACTCACACAATACATGTTAAACAACAGATACAACACACTCCTAGCAACTCACACAACACATGGTAAACAACATATACAACACACTGCTAGCAAATCACACAATACATGGTAAACAGCACACACAACACACTGCTAGCAACTCACCCAATACATGGTAAACAACACACACAACACACTACTAGCAACTCACACAGGACTTCATAAACAACACACACAACACACTACTAGCAACTCACACAATACATGGTAAACAACACACGCAACACACTGCCACCAACTCACACAATACATGGTAAACAACATACACAACACACTGCTAGCAAATCACACAATACATTGTAAACAACACACACAACACACTGCTAGCAACTCACACATTACATGGTAGACAACACACCCACCACATTGCCAGCAACTCACACAATACATGGTAAACAACACACACAACACACTGCTAGCAACTCACACAGGACATGGTAAACATCACACACACCACACTGCTAGCAACTCACACAATATATGGTAAACAACACACACAACACACTGCTAGCAACTCACACAGGACATGGTAAACAACACACACAACACACTACTAGCAACTCACACAATACATGGTAAACAACACACACAACACACTGCTAGCAACTCACACAATACATGCTAGACAACAGACACAACACACTGCAAGCAACTTGCATAACACATTATAAACAACACACACAACACATTGCCAGCAACTGACACAAGACACGGTAAACAACACACACAACACATTGCGAGCAACTCGCAGAATACATTGTAAGCAACACACACTGCCAGCACCTCACACAAGAAGTGGTAAACACAACACGCAACACACTGCTAGCAACTCACACACCGCCCCACACACAGCCCCCACACACCGCCCCCACACACCGCGGTCACACAACGCCCCCACACACCGCCCCCACACACCGTCCCCACACACCGCCCTACACAGCGCCCTCAGACACAACCCCACACACACTGCCCCCACACACCGCCCTCACATACTGCCCCACACACCGCCGCACACACCGCCCCACACACGGGCTCCCCCACACACGTCACACACACCGCTCTCACACACCGCCCCCACACACCGCCCCACACACCTCCCCCAAACCGCCTCCACACACCACCCCACACACCGCCCCCCCACACCCCACCCCCACACCACCCACCCACACCCGCCCCCACACCCCACCTCACCACACCACCCTCACACACCGCCCTCACACACCGCCCCCACACACACCGCCCCCCACACACAGCCCCCCCACACACACCGCCCCCACACACCGCCCCCACACCCTGCCCGTAGACACCGCCCTCACAAACCGCCCTCACACACCGCCCCCACACACCGAACTCAAACACCGACCTCATACACCGCCGCACACACCACCCACACACACCGCCCCCACATACATCCCCCGCACACATCCCTCACATACCGCCCCCACATACCGGCTCCACACACCGCCCTCACACACCACCCTCACACACCACTCCCACAGACACGCCCCAACACACCACCCTCACACACCACCCCCACACACCACCATCACACACCGCCCCCACACACCACCCACACACACCCCCCCACACACTTCCCCACACACCACCCCACACACAGCCCCACACACTGCCCCACACACTGCCCCACACACTGCCCCCACACAATGCCCCCACACACTGCCCCCACACACCGCACGCACAAACCGCGCCTACGCACCACCCCACCCCCACACACTTTCTCTCCACACACCGCCGTCACTAATCAGGCCCCGGTTTTAGCCCACTTCCACCCACCACCACCACAGCAGGAAGCCCAGCCCCACGCTGCCTCGTACGGCGCCGGTCCTTCCCTCCCTTCCCTCCCCTCGCTTCCTCGCCCATCCCCTCTCCTCCCCTCTCCCCCCTCTCCTCCTCTCTCCACCACGATTATCTCCTCCCCTCACCTTCCTTCCCTTCCCCTCACCTCCCCTTCCCTCGCTGCACCGCCTCTCCCCTCCACTCCCCGCCCTCCTCTCCTTTCCCCGCCACTCACCTCCACCCTGCCGCCCCTGCCGCCCCTGCCGCCCCTACCGCCCTTCCCCGCCCCTGCCGCCCCGCCCTGCCCCGCCCCGCCCCGCCCCGCCAAGCCCCGCCCGCCCCGCCCCGCCCCGCCCCGTCCAGGCCCCGCCCGGCCCCGCCCAGCCCGGCCCCGCCCGGCCCCGCCCGCCCCGGCCCCGCCCCGCCCCCGCCCCGCCCCGCCCCGCCCCGCCCCGCCCCGCCCCGCCCCGCCCCGCCCCGCCCCGCCCCGCCCCGCCCCGCCCCGCCCCGCCCCGCCCCGCCCCGCCCCGCCCCGCCCCGCCCCGCTCCGCGCCGCCCCGCCCCGCCCCGTCAAAGTTGCCCCATCCTTGCCTGCCGACTCTGCTCGCTTCCCGGATCCAGGATTAGCCTGAATCCAATAAGTGGGCGTGGTCGCGCGCGTGTCAGGGTGCGTGTGTGTGTTTGTGTCTCTGTCTGTGTGTGCGGCACCTGTGTGTGCAGGGGCGGGTGGAGGCGGCGGTCAGCCCGGCCGGGAAACTAATATAGCCGATATTAGCGCGCGATATTAGCAAAGGATAACGTATTGCGGCCGCGCCCTGAGGGGGCGTGGGGCGAGCAGCGGGGGTGTCGGGTGTGGGGCGTGGGGCGTGGGGCGTGGGGCGTGGGGCGTGGGGCGTTGTGTGTTATGTATGGGTGGGTGTGAATGGGTGTGTGATGTGTGGTGAATGGTGTGCGGGTATGGAATGTGTGGGTGCGAGTGTGCCTCGAGTAGGTTAATCTGGAAGTGGGTGAGGGGGTGTATGTTCCTGTTAAGAGGGTGAGTGGGGTGTGCGTGCGTGCCTGTCGGAACAGAAGGTGTGTGGGGTGGTGGAGGTGTCTATTGTGAGGGCCTCTATGAGGGCCTCTATGAGGGCCCCTCTCTGAGGGCCCCTCTGTGACGGCCCCTGTGAGGGCCTCTGTGAGTCCGGCTTCCACCACCTCAGACCTGGGCTAATTGTTCACAACCCCACCACCACGACCCACCCCACAATAATTCAGGCTATCCCTGACCCGCCCGCCCGCACGCCCGCCTCCGCCCCCTCCCCACGCCCCTCCCCTCCCATCCTCCCACTGCACCTGGCCTCTGCTCCCGCGTGAGGCGATTGGCCGACACTGATATGGTTATGAGGCGTCTAGCCGCCCGCCCCCACCCAAGCTCCACGCTCCCCTCCCCCTATGTCTGCGTCCCTGATCGTCTGGCCGGCAGCTGTAGGCCTCAGTCATGGCAGACTTGGCTGCCATCTTGCTGAACTTGCTGAAGACGGCCAGCCTCAGATGCTGGTCCCAGTAGCCAGCACCGCCCGGGTCTCGCTTCTCGCACACATATCAGCCTTCCACGCTCCAGTAGATGGCGCGGGAATACAGTCCGCCAGGAGGCGCTACCGTGTAAATCAGGCCGCCACCCACACAGGACCCTAACCACCCACACACAGCCATAAGCACCCACACAGGCCTCAGCACCCATCCATGCCTAGCCACCCCCACATGGCCCTAACCACTCACACAAGCCTCACCACCTACACATGCCTCACCACCCACACATGCCTAACCACCCACACATCCCTAACCACCTAAACAGGGCCCTAACCACCCACACGGGCCTAACCACCCACACGGGCCTAACCACCCACATATACCTATCCACCCACACACAACCCTACCCACCCACACACCGCCCCATCACCCACACATATCCTTAGCCACCAATACACAACAGTAGGCAGTCATACACAACCTTGCCCACCTACACATACCCTATCCACCCACAGACACCCTATCCACCCACACACAAACCCCATCACCCAGACATATCCCTAACCACCCATACACAACTCTATGCAGTCATACACAGCTCTAACCACCTACACACAACCCTATCCACCCGGGCACAACCCTGACAATCCCCACACCATATCACACGCTTAACCACCCACACACCTACCCACACACACACCACGTTACACACCTACCCACCCACACACCACACAATAGTCCCTACTACATAGAGCGATGGGTGTTACTTTACAGCCCTAGCTCCTCCCTTCATCATCCTGCCCCCACAGCTCCCACCCCCAACGTGCAACTCCCAGCACCGCCCCACCCTACACCACTCCACCCCCCATTCCCACCCAGACCGCCCACCACCCCACCCTACACACCTCCACCCCCCCATTCCCACCCAGACCGCCCACCACCCCATCCTGCACACCTCCACCCCCATTCGCACACACACACCCCACCACCCCATCCTGCACACCTCCACCCCCCCCCCCATTCCCACACACACAACCCACCACTCCACCCTACACACCTCCACCCCCCTTCGCACACACACACCCCACCCCGCCACCCTACACACCTCCACCCCCCATTCCCACCCAGACCGCCCACCACTCCACCCTACACACACCGGCCCGCCCGCCCGCCGCCCGCCCGCCGCTCGCCGCCCGCCGCCCGCCGCCCCGCCCGCCCGCCGCCCGCCGCCCGCCGCCCGCCGCCGCGCCGCCCGCCGCCATCTGTCAATGCTGCAGTGTGCGCCCACACCGCTCACACATCATCACACACAGCGCCAGTCGCCTCCCTACTCCTTCACACCCCTTCACACCCCTTCACACCCCTTCACACCCCTTCACACCCCTTCACACCCCTTCACACCCCTTCACACCCCTTCACACACCCCTTCACACCCCTTCACACCCCTTCACACTCCTTCACACCCCTTCACACCCCTTCACACCCCTTCACACCCCTTCACACCCCTTCACGCCCCTTCACACTCCGTCACACCCCTTCACACCCCTTCATACCCCTTCACACCCCTTCACACCCCTTCACACCCCGTCACACCCCTTCACACCCCTTCACACCCCTTCCCACCCCTTCACACCCCTTCACACCCCTTCACACCCCTTCACACCCCTTCACACCCCTTCACACCCCTTCACACCCCTTCACACCCCTTCACACCCCTTCACACTCCTTCACACCCCTTCACACCCCTTCACACCCCTTCACACCCCTTCACACCCCTGCACACCCCTTCACATCCCTTCACACCCCGCCAGGCCCTTCCTTCGTACCTCTCCCTACCCCTCCCCATCTCCCTTCCAACTCCCCCGCACCACGAGATGATCCGCCCAGATACATTCCCTTTTGGCACAGATGATGTCTTTCCCAGACAGGAGGAGAGCGATCAGCTAATGTCCCCCCCCCTCCCCCCACCCTATCCCACCTCGCCCCCCGCCCGCCTCGTTCCGTCCCACCTCGCCCCACCCACACACCCACCGCCCCATCCCAGCTCGCCCGCCCCGTCCCACCTCGCTCCCCCCTTCCGGCCCCGTCCCACCTCGCCCCGTCCCGCCCTCCCCGCCCCGCCCATGCGCGATTCATATTACTACCAAATGCACATAAAACCTTCCCAAAACAAATGTACTGGAAGCTCCTCACCCTGCCAACTGCTCCGTCATCTCCAACTGCCCTGGGTTCTAGATACACACTGCCGACTACTCAGTCAGCTTCAACTGCCTTGGGGTTTGCCAACACACTGCTGCCATCTCATTCACTACACACTGCCCTACGCTCGCCGACACACAACTCGCCAGAGGTCTGCAAACTCACTGCTGACTCCTCAGTCTCCTTCAACTGCCCCACACTCCGCCAATACGCTGCTGACTCTTCAGTCGCCTGCCACTACCCCAGACTGTGCAACACACTGCTGAGTCTTCCGTCGCCTCGTACTATCCAACACTCTGTCAACACACTGCTGACACTTCAACCCCTGCCCACTGCCCTACACTCAGACAACACACTGCTGACTCCTCATTCTCCTCCCACTGCCCTATATTCATACAACACACTGCTGACTCCTCACTCTCCTCCCACTGCCCTATATCCATACAACACACTGCTGCCTCCTCATTCTCCTCCCACTGCCCTATATTCATACAACACACTGCTGACTCCTCATTCTCCTCCCACTGCCCTATATTCATACAACACACTGCTGACTCCTCACTATCCTCCCACTGCCCTATATCCATACAACACACTGGTGACTCCTCACTCTCCTCCCACTGCCCTATATTCATACAACACACTGCTGACTCCTCACTCTCCTCCCACTGCCCTATATCCATACAACACACTGCTGACTCCTCATTCTCCTCCCACTGCCCTATATTCATACAACACACTGCTGACTCCTCATTCTCCTCCCACTGCCCTATATTCATACAACACACTGCTGACTCCTCACTATCCTCCCACTGCCCTATATTCATAAAACACAGCTCATGACTCCTCACTCTCCTCCCACTGCCCTATATTCATAAAACACAACTGCTGACTCCTCACTCTTCTCCCACTGCCGTATATTCATACAACACACTGCTGCCTCCTCACTCTCCTCCCACTGCCCTAGATTCATACAACACCCTGCTGACTCCTCACTCTCCTCCAACTGCCCTATATTCATCAAACACAGCTGCTGACTCCTCACTCTCCTCCCACTGCCCAGCACTCAGTCAACACACTGCCGACTCCTCCCACTACCCTGCTCTCTATCTCCAATCTCCACCCTGATTCATTACCCACGACCTGCTTTAATAATTATAGTTTACGAGCCCTATCGGCGAGTTGTTAGTAAGCAGCGCCCCCTGTGCTGCCATAGGATTATCTGCCGCCGCCACTTCTGGTGCGGAGTGATGCGGGGGGTCAAAGGTCGCGCAGGCGTGACGGGAGCTCCGTCATCCGGGGCTGATTCTTCACTCTGCTTCGGCTGATGATATGTTTCCAATTTCACAATGTCCAACCGGGCCTGGAGCCGCCCCGAGTAGATGCCTTCATTCTCTTCTGCCTTATTGTTCCTATGGAGGGGGATCTGGGATACTAACATGACGTCACAGTCTAGATCTGAAACAAAACGTAGAGAAACTGCATGAATAGATCACAACAAATTACTTCTTTTGTGTATGGAAAGAACATACACACAAATGGATGGCAAAGCGTAAATACTAATTGTAAACAAAATAAATGTGTAATGAATATATAGCACGAGAGGTAGACCTCGGATATTGGGGTGAGTTAGTGGTTGTGGTTATATTGATAATTTAGTTTGAAATAAGAAACACCCCCATGTTGACAACTTGGAAGTGAAATAAGCAATTCAAATATAAAAACAAAAAGGAATATTTTGATAAAAGGGGTTAAAGTTGCATAGTTTGATGGCGTTTGAATTTGTTATTTATATTTGAGATAAATAGCTCAGGTTGACCCTTATATCCTAACACTCATTAGTCCCGAGTAACTTCGATGAATCATTGCTAGTTTTGGAGCAATTTGAGCTGAAAGAACCCAAAATAATGTTGACAAGCTTGCCAAAAGTCCTGTGGCTATCACCCAGATGGTCATCTCGCAATGACCATGTGATGTGAGATGACGTACTAATCCTGGAACCTGACAGGGCTGTAGGTAGGTATTTCTAATTGGGTTGTGAACATTCTGGGAATGGATTGGTGTCATAGCCCAGTGGCACTAGGGTTTATAACAACATATTATTTTGTAAAAAGGTTAATTTGATTTATATCTATCAACTTGACCAAGTAGCATCGAATATCCAACATCACATATACATCAGTATATGATTGACATTGTCCCAATGGCAACAATTTCAAAACATCAAACTATGCAATTTTAATCAACGAATGTTACAACAATTATTTGAAGTTACACAATTTGATTAATTATGTCTATAGAATTCACCAAAGCAGCATTGGATATCAAATATCGCATATATATTAGTATATAACATCATCCTGATGACAGAAGGTCAACACCATCAGACTGTCCAATTTTAATCAGAGAATGTAAACAAAACTAAATTTGTAAAAGTGTGGAATGAGCAGGGACGGTCATTCAGGTTCATTGCTGACCTCCCAACCCCCGCTTTCTGCTGGGCGAGGGGGGGGGGGTGGTGACAAACAAACATATGTATATCATATGTATGATGTATATACTAATCGTATATAAAATGTTTGTGTTGCGAGGGCATCTTACGTGCGACGTGCGACGTGCGACGTGCGACGTGCGACGTGCGACGTGCGACGTGCGACGTGCGACGTGCGATGTGCGATCCTGCATGTACTTCGTTCAAATGTCGCGTGGTGTGTGGCGTGCTCCGTACGGTCCTGGTACTGCATTTATTTATGTGAGTTATGAGTTATTTAAAACTCAGCTACTTACACGCACGTACTGTATTATACATAAGCCATGTTTTATTTGAACTGCAATCACTCTTCTGTGTGAGGCCTTATATCTCAGATTATACACGATACGGCTACGGTGGCTATCATTGTGTTCCTTTTTATTCACGGGGAAATACATCAGTGATTCACCTTGTGAGTAAATGCTGATCCATAAATACTCCTGTATGAAACGACGAAGTGCTCAGGCTGTCGGGAGGAGAGGCAACGAGTGCAATTAACGAGATTACCGCGATGGGATGCTGCAGCCTCATCAGGGTGGTATTCACACTGCAGATGCCACATTCCAGCCCCTGTTCGCTAAATCCGGTCTTGGAGGGCTGGGGCTGGGGCTGGGGCTGGGGCTGGAGCTGGGCTGGGGCTGGGGCTGGGGCTTGGGCTGGGGCTGGGGCAGAATTTAAGCACACCATATCATATATATAAAATTCCTCCGAGCTAGTGGAGGAGGGGCCCCACGCAAGAGGCGGGGGAGTATGCTGGTACCCACCACACCCCCACCCCAGGGAGGGGGGGGGAGGTAGTGCCACCCACTCCAGGTATTATTACATGCGATAACGGGCTTATCACTATCCATATAGATACATAGATGTGTGTTTGCTACTAGACACGGTGGTTGAACCGGTAGAGCGCAGGCTTCCCATGCGGCAGCTTGCAGTTAGAATCGCTACCGAGTCAAACCAATGACATATAAAATTGACACTCGTCGCTACCTAACCTCGTGCTTGGCATTACTAGGATAGAACAAGGACTGGTTAGCTCAGTGTCGGGATAATTTGACAGGGGGATATCGGGTGACGGTGCTGACAACCTGGTATTGCAGTGGGACAGCACTATATAGTCACCATGACTGTCACAAGTGAAGCTCGTCTTGATATGACCCTAGATGTTGTCAGGACATAACACACCAACGAACAGAGGTGTGGTTTCCGCTTTGACTTGTGTAAGTAGATCATCTATGATTATTAGTCAGTAAAGAACTGCTTTGTTTGCTGTAGTTTCCAACACAGTCATTCTAGTTGTGTCCAATACAAAAGTAGCAACGCCAGCTAAAAGGCTATTGCTTTGGATTAGTAGATAGTTTATTCATCGTTAGGGATCATATTAACACTCTATTGGGCACTTCGCTGGTCAATATCAAAGTCTGACTCGCCTAACAGGTGTAATGCTATAAATAACCGCTCCTAATTCACTCCTCATCTAATGGCCGCAGCCACTTGGAATCATCCTGACAATCATAACAATATGCAAACTGCAGTGTATGGTCATATTTCCCATCCATCAGGTCTGGCAAAACCATCTTGTAAGACACACTGAAAGGGGGAAGAAAACAAGTCGGACAAAGGAAGAGCTGGGAAGACAACATCAGGGAATGGACAGATGTGGGGTTTGGCAAGTCCCAGAGGGTAGTGGAGAACAGGGAAAACTCGAGAAAAAATGGTTGCAACGTCTTCTATGTTGCGGCAAAGACCCTCACGATTAATGGATTGATGATGATGATGATGATGATCGAAAGGCAGGACTCATTATAGGACAACGTGATATCAGGCAGGCATCATCCACGATGATGACAAGGCTGAGGACTCAAACTCGGCCTTGTGTGCAGGTGCATCTGGTGTTAAATCTCACCTACCTGCCGCTACCAGGCGCTGTCGCGCTGCCCGCGTCGCCCGTCAGGGGGCAGTGCGGAGCGGCCGCCCCACCTGGAGGCCGCCACCTGGTTTAACGGTCATTACCCCCACCTGTCAGCCGCCCTCTTATCTCCCATTATCGCCCTCTGATATCATTGAGGAGCTGCAGACACACCTAGAGCGGCACCCGAACACACATTCCTGCCATCCTGGGGTAAATACCCTACGCATTGGACCACCTACATTCCAGAGGCGATTGTGCTACCCATGCCGTCTATCAAATTTGACACTGGACTGATCAACCATGAAAAATAAAGCCTGACCGACTTGACTGTCTCGGATTGTACTTCTTTTAATTGGTTCATGTCCACAAGTGCAGTTAACTCACAATTACACATATCCAAACAGTTCAGTCACTCACACCCGCCCAAGGCAGATTCTGCAGCCGTATATGGTATTGCGTATATCAAAGTCTATATATATATGTTATGCCCGGTACACACCTACAGTTTGTGTGCGCACACCTCCCGTATACGATCGAAAACTGCCTGTTTCGCCCACAAAAATTGCTTGGTGTGCGCTCCCCGCGCACACCTAGCGATTGCGATTCGAGCATAAAACTCAGTTTTTAGTGCTAAAAGCGGCCGTTTACGATTGCGATTCGCGATTCGAAAAACGAATCGGCCCGTTTTCAGTTTTAAGCGGGTCGGGTCGAGTCGCGAGTTTTAGTGCGCGAATCCTATATGGGAGGTGTGTACTAGGCATTATTCTCGTCACAGCACCAGAGTGATTGACGTGCAGTAATGGCCCTGTCACATTACGATGCATCGCACAAGTGCTTGGCAAATGGCTAAAATCACTTTCAAACGTAAAACTTTTCAGCGATGGGGGCAAAGTTGGATGTATACACACTGTATATGCAACGTAGCAGAGTGTATGGCCAATGTATGGCCAACGTATGGCCAACGTATGGCTAATGTGCCTCCTGGCAAAAAATGCATGCACTACGCTCATGGTATCCTCGCAGAATGTGTTAAACATTATATATGTAATTTGATCGCCAGAATTTTGCCTTATACGTTACATACGTCAAAGCACTGTGGAGAAATGCAAAACATATGTTGGACATATTGAAAAGTTTGTGTATCTCAGAAATTTGATGTTATTGAAGTCTACTTCCAAATCACTTTTTGGGCTCAGTACCTAAAAGTATCACACAAGAAAAACACAATATTGTACTCACATGGTTTAATCCCAAAACTAAAATGGCTACCGACACATGTACACAGTCTGGGCTGGCTGGTGGCAGTGGTAAGAGAGGGCGTGCACATGCCATGCACCCTTATTTATAGATTACAATCCAGGTACCAGTCAGGTGACCCAGCCTGCACCCAGCAGGCCCTTGGCTGCAGAGTATCAATACAACAAGGTACCAGCCAGGTGACCCAGCCTGTGCCTGGCAGGCCCCTGCCTACAGAGTACCAATACAACCAGGTACCAGTCAGGTACCTGGCCTGTACCCGGCAGGTCCCTGTCTGCAGAGCATGAAATATTAACCCCCCGAAAATTCCCAAATATTTTACAGCGATAAATCGCCCCTAGAATCATGGATGTCTACCGTAGACGTTTTTTTGTTTTGTTTTTTTCTCATTCCTGTACCATCCAGGGCAGCCATGATTCTAACAAATAGAGTCGGAAAATATCATATACAAATGTTTACATAATAACTTGGCTCGTCATCTTATTCTTTGTTTACAATAATAGAGTGCCCTGTGCACAGCTATAAAAAAATTGAACTAGAACTACAGAGTTATCATACGGTGATATGAGGCTCCCCACAATATATTAGGATTGTGTTAGCTACCCTTACTCCTGCTAAATTTGGAAGAATTCTTGGTTTCCATCATATATTCCTCATCAACTGTATGGTCTTCTCAATCATCTTTAACGATCACTTTATATTGATATCTGGTCGGCTGGTCCACCTTGACGTACCTGGTTCCCTTCTCGAATGTTTTTATGGTACGAGTGGTAATCCTTGGAGAACCTAGTCATGACACCACTTGTAGACCTGGGCCGGTTCGGTTGTGGAATCTTGGAACTTGTCTTCACCAGCTTCGCCCCAGCCCTGTTACCCAAGGGGGTTTTATTGGCCACTTCCCATAGGTGAATGTCTCTGGGCCTTACCACCCCCTCAGTCATGTGGCTGCTTCTTGTGCAAGGCATACCTGTGCTATCCTCAATAGATGCTTACAGGCAGACTTGTGTTGCTGCTGATACCACATTCGATGCCCTATGACCAGTCCTTGACCATCATCCCACGTCTTCGGTTCTCTCGCTCCACTTCAATTGTTCATACTGAGACCATTCCTCTTCAATATATATGCCTGGTCACCAAGTTTCCCACCCACCAATTACTTTGCACCTGAATAATTAGTTTAGTACCTCATAAAACCGTAATCACTCTTTGTATTGTCTTAATACATAGCATAATTTCTTGACTGGTTCACTTAAACAACAATGCTGTGGTGTGATGTCATCGGAAACCTGTTTAGCTGTTGGTTCCAATGAAGACCTTTTCAGTTTGGCATGCATCACTCTGCTGATCTGGACATCTCTGGTGAGATTCCATGTTTATGGCGGTAAACATCTGATACAACTTTCATAAAGTAATATTAAGAAAGTTATAGCAGTTTAAATTAAAGAAAATATGTTCTGTAAAGGCAGAGTGTTCATGTCTTGCTTACAAGCACCAACTGCATTTCAGCATGTAAAATAAAACATTGTGAATGACATAAATATCAGAAAAATAATGTATGCCTACCACAAATGCAATCATACATGTCAACCCAATGTGAACCTCACACACTACACAGAACAAAATTACACGTCGCACACCACACTAATGTGCGCGTACGTGGCACTCTCCACACAACCACCAGTCAGCCCATGTGAAACCAACATGCGCGTACAAAAAAATGTCTATCATGTGGACAAAATCAGACACCTAGCCCAGAAGTTGGAGTTAAAATCATCGTGGTCACCACTGAAAAGTTTGTGTATCTCAGAAATTTGATGTTATTGAAGTCTACTTCCAAATCACTTGTTGGGCTCAGTACCTAAAAGTATCACACAAGAAAAACACAATATTGTACTCACATGGTTTAATCCCAAAACTAAAATGGCTACCGACACATGTACACAGTCTGGGCTGGCTGGTGGCAGTGGTGAGAGAGGGCGTGCACATGCCATGCACCCTTATTTATAGATTACAATCCAGGTACCAGTCAGGTGACCCAGCCTGCACCCAGCAGGCCCTTGGCTGCAGAGTATCAATACAACAAGGTACCAGCCAGGTGACCCAGCCTGTGCCTGGCAGGCCCCTGCCTAAGGAGTACCAATACAACCAGGTACCAGTCAGGTACCTGGCCTGTACCCGGCAGGTCCCTGTCTGCAGAGCTTGAAATATTAACCCCCCGAAAATTCCCAAATATTTTACAATATGTTAGACTACGTTATCCATACATTGTCAATACATTGTCAATATGCTGACTGGTGTAGGTCAAAGTAGTGGTACATAGTTAACAACATCTGTCTAACATATGTCTAATGTACATTGACCTATGTCTAACATATACATACCATACGTTTTGAACGTTGAAAGCTTTGCGCATGCACAAACTTGAGGAGTGAAGCCTAAAAACGACAAACATTGATGTACATCGACGTTTCCCAACATACTTATAACAAACGCATAACATTCGAGTAACACATATCGATGTACACAGACATATTGGCTCAAAACCACCTACGTAGGTGCACGCTTGTGCGATGCTTCATAGTGTTACAGGGCTATTACGGTGCACTGTTCCTAGGAGCCCCCAAACTCACCTTTCTGATATCGTATTACAGGTAATGCAAACTATTAAACTATGTGGAACTTACTGATGCAATCGACAGACCCATCCTACTTGTGCACAATACCAAGCACGTCTATGACCTGTGTATGTGACACCTTGCCTGGTGAGGTGAGTCCAGCCCACTACACACCTACCTGTATATGTGGCACCTTGCCTGGTGAGGTGAGTCCAGCCCACTACACACCTAACTGTGTATGTGGCACCTTGCCTGGTGAGGTGAGTCCAGCCCACTACACACCTACCTGTATATGTGGCACCTTGCCTGGTGAGGTGAGTGCAGCCCACTACACACCTACATGTGTATGTGGCACCTTGCCTGGTGAGGGAAGTGCAGGGCACGATACACCTACCTGTGTAAGTGACACCTTGCCTAGTGAGGTGAGCGCATCCCACTACACCCCTTTATGTATATGTGGCACCTTGCCTCAGTGACGTGAGTGCAGCCCACTACACCCCTTTCTGTGTATGTGGCACCTTGCCTGGTGAGGTGAGTGCAGCCCACTATGCACCTATATGTGTATGTGGAACCTTGCCTGGTGAGGGAAGTACAGAGCACTACACCCCGACCTGTGGCCTTTAAGGTGAGGTGAGTGCAACCCACTGCATCCCTACACGTGCACCCTACCTGTGTATGTATCACTGTCCCTGGTGAGGTGAGTGCAGCCTACTACACCCTACATATGCCCCTTGCCCGGTGAGGTCCATGTCTACTACACCCTACATATGCCCATTCCCTGGGAAGGTGCAAGCCTACTACACCCTACATATGCCCCTTGCCTGGTGAGGTGAATGCCTACTACACCCTACATATGCCCCTTGCCTGGTGAGGTGAATGCCTACTACACCCTACATATGCCCCTTGCCTGGTGAGGTGAATGCCTACTACACCCTACATATGCCCCTTGCCTGGTGAGGTGAGTGCAGAGAACTGCGGCCTGTGTTACCTACACACGGTGAGGAGGCTAGAGGCGCTCTCAGTGTGTTGATGCCTGCAACTGAGAATGTAGCTACTGTCAATACGCCCCACCTGCCGCCCGGCTCTCATCACACACCTCCTCCTGGGTACACATGCACTTCCAGCAGCCGAGCAGCAGCATGACTCGGGCCTGACTCGGGCCTGATTCAGACGTACGTGCCTGCCTTACACCAGGCTGTGCTACTGTTAATGGATGCTAGACTACTTCCTTTCTAAGTGGCAAGTAGTAACTGCACCTATTATCGCCCAACAAACTAACTGCAGAATGGTGTGTGTGGTTAACACAATGGTGTAACAACAACTTGTGTGTACAGCTAAGATCCCCGCTACAACGATGCCACCAAAACCACGCCAGTCTTTGATGGGAAGACACAATTCAACTATATATAGTTTTAACTGGCTTTAATTGTCGTCGCGTTGGTTTGTTTTCACAAACTGCATTTCACAAACTGCATTTCACATTTTCCTCACATCGCATACTGCACCGTGTACTTCACCCAACATTAGTTCTTGCCACTCCTACCAGAGTGCGCCTTGGAGGTGGAATCACTCCCCTATAATACATTTTTGCACATATCATGCTGCAAAGTGTACTACTCATAATGGTTCTCCCACTGACACCAGAAACTAGCTTGGTGGAAATCCTTTATACAACCTTTTTCTACAGAGCACTGTGCCACCGATAATACCAATTCTTGCAACTGCCCCCAGAGGGCTGGCTGGTGGTGGAAATCCTTTATACTGCTACGCAGAGTATTACTATTATTTGTTGGCACTACCACCAGACGGCGGGTCGGTGGTGGACATTCTCTATCCGGCTCTGGCTGTGGAGGGTTCGGCAGAGTGGGCGTGGCACTGACTAACTGCTCGTGGAACCTGAGTTCCACGCAGACGCAAAGCTGCAGTTACCGGCGTCTATTTATAGACGTGATCAGCAAGTGGGGCACCACGTGACGTATCGCGCTCCGTCATGTCCGGTGCGCACGAGCAAAAAGGCAGCCCCGGGCGTTCCCTGCAGCGAACCCGTTACAAGGCGTGAACATATGCAGTGTGTCGAGTTCTGTGTTTAAGGTGCAGTGTGTGAGGCACGGTGTGTGACATGCCACTACAGGGTGCAATCACTAGTTATATAAGTTGAAGTGTGTGAGGCACAGTGTGTGGCATGCCACTACAGGGTGTGATCAATAGTTATATAAGTTGAAGTGTGTGAGGCACAGTGTGTGACATGCCACTACAGGGTGCAATCAATAGTTATATAAGTTACAGTGTGTGCGGCACGGTGTGTGACATGCAACTACAGAGTGCAATCAATAGTTATATAAGTTACAGTGTGTGAGGCACGGTGTGTGACATGCCACTACAGGGTGCAATCAATAGTTATATAAGTTACAGTGTGTGCGGCACGGTGTGTGACATGCACCTACAGGGTGCAATCAATAGTTATATAAGTTGCAGTGTGTGAGGCACAGTGTGTGACATGCCACTACAGGGTGCAGTCAATAGTTATATAAGTTACAGTGTGTGAGGCACGGTGTGTGGCATGCCACTACAGGGTGCAATCAATGGTTATATAAGTTACAGTGTCTAAGGCATGTGTGTGACATGCCACTACAGAGTGTGATCAATAGTTATATAAGTTACAGTGTGTGTGGCACAGTGTGTGACATGCCACTACAGGGTGCAATCAATAGTTATATAAGTTACAGTGTGTGAGGCACGGTGTGTGACATGCCACTACAGGGTGCAATCAATAGTTATATAAGTTACAGTGTGTGAGGCACGGTGTGTGACATGCCACTACAGAGTGCAATCAATAGTTATATAAGTTACAGTGTGTGTGGCACGGTGTGTGACATGCAGCTACAGAGTGCAATCAATAGTTATATAAGTTACAGTGTGTGAGGCAGGGTGTGTGACATGCCCCTACAGGGTGCAATCAATAGTTATATAAGGTGCAGTGTGTAAGGCACGGTGTGTGACATGCTACTACAGGGTGCAATCAATAGTTATATAAGGTGCAGTGTGTGAGGCACAGTGTGTGGCATGCCACTACAGGGTGCAATCAATAGTTATATAAGTTACAGTGTGTGAGGCACGGTGTGTGACATGCCACTACAGGGTGCAATCAATGGTTATATAAGTTGCAGTGTGTGAGGCACAGTATGTGACATGCCACTACAGGGTGCAATCAATAGTTATATAAGTTACAGTGTGTGAGGCACGGTGTGTGACATGCCACTACAGGGTGTGATCAATAGTTATATAAGTTACAGTGTGTGAGGCACAGTGTGTGACATGCCACTACATAGTGCAATCACTATTTATATAAGTTACAGTGTGTGAGGCACAGTGTGTGACATACCACTACAGAGTGCAATCAATAGTTATATAAGGTGCAGTGTGTGAGGCACTGTGTGTGACATGCCACTATAGGGTGCAATCAATAGTTATATAAGTTACAGTGTCTAAGGAATGGTGTGTGACATGCCACTACAGGGTGCAGTCAATAGTTATATAAGTTACAGTGTGTAAGGCACGGTGTGTGACATGACACTACAGAGTGCAATCAATAGTTATATAGGTTACAGTGTGTGAGGCACGGTGTGTGACATGCCACTGCAGAGTGCGATCAATAGTTATATAAGTTACAGTGTGTGAGGCACGGTGTGTGGCATGCCACTACAGAGTGCAATCACTAGTTATATAAGTTACAGTGTGTGAGGCACAGTGTGTGACATGCCACTACAGAGTGCAATCAATAGTTATATAAGGTGCAGTGTGTGAGGCACAGTGTGTGACATGCCACTGCAGAGTGCGATCAATGGTTATATAAGTTACAGTGTGTGAGGCACGGTGTGTGACATGCCACTGCAGAGTGCGATCAATGGTTATATAAGTTACAGTGTGTGAGGCACAGTGTGTGGCATGCCACTACAGGGTGCAATCAATGGTTATATAAGTTACAGTGTGTGAGGCACAGTGTGTGGAATGCCACTACAGGGTGCAATCAATGGTTATATAAGTTACAGTGTGTGAGGCACGGTGTGTGGCATGCCACTGCAGGGTGCAATCAATGGTTATATAAGTTACAGTGTGTGAGGCACGGTGTGTGGCATGCCACTACAGGGTGCAATCAATGGTTATATAAGTTGCAGTGTGTAAGTTGAAAAATACGGTGTTAGTTTCAGTATGCAATGTACAGTGTTCAAAATACAGAATGCAAAATGCAGTATGCAGTATGCAGTATGCAGTAGGCAGTATGTAGTATGTAGTAGGCAGTAACCAATAGGCAGTAGGCAGTAGGCACTACACCTGTTGCTGGATGCACTATTCAGTGTGCACTATGGGATATCCAGTATGCAATTTTCAGTACACATTACTCAGTGTGCAACATGATGTGTCCAGTACGCATTCTGCAGTATGCAAGTAACCAAGTATTGACCTGCAGCGTTCATTATACAATAAACAACATATATTAATCAGTGTGCAGTATGCCTGTGTTCAGTATGCAATTTGCAGTACACATTCCTCAGTGTGCAGTATGCCTGGGTTCAGTATGCAATATGCAGTACCCATTCCTCAGTGTGCAGCATGCTCGTGTGCAGTATGCAATATGCAGTACACATTCCTCAGTGTGCAGCATGCTCGTGTGCAGTATGCAATATACAGTACACATTCCTCAGTGTGCAGCATGCTCGTGTGCAGTATGCAATATGCAGTACACATTCCTCAGTGTGCAGCATGTGCGTGTGCAGTATGCAATATACAGTACACCCTGCTCAGTATACTAGTGTTCAGTATGCAATACGTAGCCGACTATCGTACAGAATCTAACAGCATACTGGACAAACCTTCACTAGACAGTAGTACCATATTGTTCCTGGGACAAGTAAAATGGAAACCACAGAAAACCCACCAGCAGATACTAAAGAGTTTTCAGCCGCAAAAGCGAGTTTGGCGTACGAAGAAAAACCACCTCGGACTTTCTGCAGGTGGGAGGTCCTTGTAAAGCACTCCGGACCAACCCTTCTTTCACCCCATTTCCCCAACCCATGTTGAAGCTCTTGGATCCGGCCCTGGTGCGGCTGCACCCGCCCTTCACATGAGCATCTGCTCTGCACAAGCTCACCTGCTGTGTCCCTGCTGTGCACCGTATGTGCACATTAACTTGCACCTGCGCTGGTCACTCATTCAGGTAGGTTTTTACCTGGTGTGTATATACATGTTCGCATCGTTCAGATGCTAGAGTGCCCGTTTGCTGGCCGGGAAGTGGTGGGTTTGGTTCCCAGTCATGTGCAAACCTGACACAACAACTGCATGTACTTCTAAACTCGTCTCTCGTTTGCCAAACGTTGGGCACTTGATTCACTTAATGGGGTTTATGGTCCTAGGACAATCTGGGGTCATATCAGGATAGACACAGTGTTGTGACAATCTACTGCACTCATACCGGCTTTATAGTGCTGCTCCTTGGGAGTACCCTGCCACTGGTGTCATGGCCTGGTACTGATAGGCCATTCAGTCACACTATCTTGATGTCTTATAAGCATAAGGTACATTTAATGTTGTTGTTTGTTTGTTTTACGTCCTATCAACATCTAAGGTCATATCAGGATGGGTACCGACTTGTGACAGTGCACACTCATGCACGTTTTTATAATCCTCCCCCACCGGGAGACCAGGCCGCCAGCACCATGACCTCATATCTCATGCATTCACATTATCCTGACACTCAGCCAACCAGTCCTTGCCCTATCCTAATAATGCGAGCACCTGGCTAGGAAGCTACAAGTATCAATTGTTGATGCGCGAAAAGGAAGAAGGCAGAGGCGGAAGTGGAAAAAGAGGCGCTTTATTGACGCCTCGGAAGAACATACAGGGTATACAACAGAGCAACAATAGAAGGCTTGTAAGGAGCAAAGACAGGTAAATAATGTAAGATAGGAGCAATGTCAAGCAAATAAGTGAGAAGAGTAGATAAGTCAAAAGTTCATGTGGTATCAAATGTCAGTAGAGTGAGGGGGTGCCGAGGAGCCCTCCACCAGTAAGGAGAGGAAGAAGGGGAAGAGTTGGGTGGGTGGGTGGAGAAAATGAAGCGGGCAGGAAGACGGCAGGGAGGTGAGTGACTGAGGGAGGCCGGCGGGCGGCCTTATAAGGGGGAAGGAGTCGGCGGCAGCAGGGGAGGTGCGAAAGCTGGCGGGCCGGGGGAGGGTGAGAGGTGGCGAGCAGTGGGGGTCGCGTGAGGCGTGAGCGCCGCGTGACAGGGAGAGGGCGGGGGGAGGAGGCGGCGTGTTGCGCGGTCGGCCGAGGTGTGGAGGCAGCGCGACACGCGGGCGGGGGAGGGTCTCTTCCTTTCCTCGCATCAAACGTAATGCTTCGCATTACGACCGATGCGCGAAAAGGAAGAAGGCAGAGGCGGAAGTGGAAAAAGAGGCGCTTTATTGACGCCTCGGAAGAACATACAGGGTATACAACAGAGCAACAATAGAAGGCTCGTAAGGAGCAAAGACAGGTAAATAATGTAAGATAGGAGCAATGTCAAGCAAATAAGTAAGAAGAGTAGATAAGTCAAAAGTTCATGTGGTATCAAATGTCAGTAGAGTGAGGGGGTGCCGAGGAGCCCTCCACCAAAAGGTAGGAGAGGGCTCGAGGCGCGCCCGAGGCGGGGGCAGGGGCAGCAGGGGGGGGGCAGTGTGTCAGGGGTAAGGTTCCCTCTGGGGGTGGCGAGTGTCCGTGGCCTGCGTCGGCAGGGAGCGGGCGGCCAAAAAGGAGGAGGCCCGCTCCTTGGCGAGATCCGGTGAGGAGGTCCGACGAGGGTCGAGGAGGGGGGCAGCAAAGTCCTCAGGGCTGGGCGGGGTGGCGGTCGGGGGCGGGTCCGGTGGGTCGATGAAGGCGGTGTCGTGGGGGTCCAGGGCTGCGATGTCTACGGAGGGTTCTTGGTGAGGCTGGGGTGGGCTGTGGCCTGAGGCGTGAGGTCCGAGGTGATGGTCCCCGGCTGAGACTGGGCGGCGCTGCGATCGGTGGTCGCTGGGAGGATGTCGGTGGACGGCGGTGTCGATACGGTCGGCGGCTGTGGTGCCGGCAGGGGGTTCCTCGTGAGGCTGGGCTGGGCTGTGGACTGAGGCGTGATGCCCGAGGTGGTGATCCCCGGCTGAGACTGGGCGGCGCTGCGATCGGTGGTCGCTGGGAGGTTGTCGGGGGGAGTTGCGGGGCTGTCGGCAGTGGTGAAGGTGAGGCGCCGGAGGGGGCCCCCCGGGCCGGCCGGGGGGAGGCCGGCGGATCAAAAATCCGCCGAGGTGGACGGGGGGGGGTCTGGCGCTCACGGGTTTGCTTCGTGATGCAGTGGGCCTCGCTGTGCATGGTAAAAATGGTAAAAAGGCGCCTCACGTTTGCGCAGTAAGCACAGACGTGACGGCGCCTGTCCCCCGCCTCACCGTGGGCCTCCCCGAGGTGGGCCCGGTCGCACGAGGCGGGGGCGCGGTTCCAGGCCGGGCAGGGGGCCCCGTGGATGTCCTTATCGTAGGCGGCGCGGGCGTCGGCTTGGACTCGGGGGATGTGGGCGCCTCGGTGGAGGGGGTCGAGTGGGCGGGCGGCCTGGTCGTCGGGCGTGGCGAGGCAGTCTAATCTGAGGAGGTTCAGCGCTACCGGGTCATGCCACCCCTGGGGGAGGGTTCCGTCCGCGATCGATGTAAACACGGTCTCGGAAGTACCGGCGGACGGTCGCCCAGGGGTGAATCAGGTTATCCCGGCAGACTGTGAGGTGGTGGTGGTGGAGTCCCTGGGCGGTGTGGGCGGGGAAGTCCGGATGGTCGATGAGGGTGAGGAGGGCGAGGGTGTACTCGTCCTTCGTCGCCTCCCCCCTCTTCACCGGCTTCCTCTCGGGCCCTCGCTTCACCAGGTCGGAGGGGAAGATGTAGTTGGCCGGGATCCCTTGGCGCCTGGTGCAGTGCCGCGCCTCGGCGGATGCCAGGATGTCCCGGACGGCGTCGGCCGCGGAGGCGGGGCTGTAAGGGGTCCGCTCCTCCTGGTGGGCCGGCGAGGTGATGGGCGGTGCTTGGGTGGAGAGGTGGCGGTACCTCTCGTACTCCGGGTGCGCGGCCCCGGGGAGGGTCGCCTGAGGTGGCGGCCGGGGCCGGGCCGTGGTGGTGGCAGGCGCCCGAGGTGTCGGGGCCTCCCCGGTGCCCAGGGAGTCGATCCGGGCGTGGATGTCGGCTGTGGCCTGGCGATGCTCCAGCTGGATGCGCTGGAGAGCCTCCAGCACTACCGACATCTCGGAGCCCGAAGGGAGGGAGCGGGGAGGCGCGAAGGCGGGGGAGGTGAGAAAGCCAGCGGGCAGGGAGAAAGGGCGAGGAGAAAGCTGAGAGAGGGAGAACTGAGGGCGGGAGAAAGCTGAGAGCGGTTTGGCAGGGAAGGTGAGAAAGCCCGGCGACGGCGGGAGAGAGGTGGGGGGAGGGTCTCTTCCTTCCCTCGCATCAAACGCAATGCGAGCATTGCGACCAATGCATAACCCATTATTCGAGTATAAATGCAAGGGGAACATATTCTTAATATATATATTCCTCCATGGCACATTGGTGGAGTGCCCCCCCCCAAACTGTTGGAGGAATTGTTGGCTGGGACACCCCTTGCACCACACACACTGGAGGAATTTATAGTTGTTTGTTGGGGTTTTACATCCTAACACCATATAAAGTCATATCTGAACAGGTAGCAACTTGTGACAGTGCATATGCATGTTCACTTTATAGTGCTGTCACACTGGGAGACCAGGCCACCAGCACCATGACCCGATATCCCATACAGTCACAGTATCCTGATAGTGAGCAAACCAGTCCTTGCCCTATCCTAGTAATGCCAAGCACCAGGCTAGGAGGTAACATGTATCAAATTTCTAAGTCATTGGTTTGACTCGACCAGGATTCTAATTGCCAACCTTACGCACGGGAAGCCGGAGCTATCTCGATTAGGACCCAGTGTCTGGTATATGCTAATTTCTTTGCTATCACCTTCACTATAGTGATATCCCTTCTGATACCTGGCTACCTGCCCACTCTGATACAACTAACTAGTCCACCATGGGACGCAAACCAGCAGCACTGTTGTCTAGATTGCGCCGCATGCTGGTTATGTGGTGTATAAAGGTTATGCAAATATTATTGTGAATGGAATATAAACTCCCCATAGAAGACTGCGTCAGTAAGGGGCAGGAGCGTGCCGTTTGAGCGACCTGGAGGGCGGGGGACCTGCTCCGAACCACTGTAACCTCCCCCGCCATCAGCCTCGGTCTGGTCAGCATGACTCTCGGAACGCTCTCGTCCGAAATTCTGATTATGGGGTTTGATACCCTAGGCCTATATCTGGTTTGTGTTAGCCTCATCACATCCCAGAGTGTCGCAGTCGGCAGGCCTCATATCGGGCAATGACCACGTGATATATACAGCACTAAGCCGCTAAGGAGGCTTTATTGGCGCGCTATATTAAGTGTTATACCATGATTCATTAGAACTGTACAGTAGATCTTCCGCACGAAGACACTTTCATCATCAGCTGTCCTCATTGCATTAATGCTGGTGTCGTAACTTCCGGCCGTTGTTCTACGCCTGTCCATACAACTTCCGGTTGTCATTGTATTCCGATATGTCTGTATAACCTGCAGCTATCGTTGCATGTTATGCGTGTGTGAATAACATATGGTTATCATTGTATACCCATAAGTATGTGTACCAGCCGGTGGGCATTGTATACCCATATATATATGTATAACATGGATGTCATTGTATATATGTGTATAACACAGCTATCATTATATAAGCATACATATGTATACCATGGCTCTCAGTGGATAGCATGTATGTGTATGACACAGCTCTCATTGTATACTCATATAGATGTATAGCATGGGTCTCATTCGACAGCATATATATGTCTGCCACAATTATCCGTGTGTGCTCATATAGCTGTATAACATGGTTATCATTGGACATCATATATATGTATAACACATCTCTCATTGTATGCTCATATAGCTGTATAGCATGGCTCTCATTGGATATCATATGTGTGCATACTACATTTCTCATTGTATACTCATATATCTGTATAACGTGGCATTCATGAAAGCTGCCTGCAAAAGTGTTGAAGTGCTGCTGGCTTTTGCAAGTTACCAGCGGCACTCTCTTGGGGGGCAAATAGAGGTTTCACACTGGCAAGAACATGTCCAGACAAGCGCAAAACTATTTCTCCCTGCAGTGGCTGGTCGGGAGATGTTGGGAGTTCCATACATCAACCGCCCTTAATGCTGCCACAGTGACATGGTTTTCTGTTTAGGGTTTTGCTCCCTTAGCCTTCGGTTCTGTCAATAACCTGTACCACAAGGCAGTGGTTTACAACTCTGCAGGACAGAGGTGTCAAACTCCCTGAGGTATTGCAATACCTGCAATACCTGCATGCCCATAGATATATAACAGGGATCTCATACTGATAGATATATCACAGGGATCTCATTAAATACTCATATATCTGTATGCTCTAGCTCATATTGTATACTGATAGATATATTACATGGATATCATTATATACTCATATATCTGTATGATCTAGCTCATATTCTATACTCTGATATATATATATATATATAACAGGGATCTCATTAAATACTCCTATATCTGTATAATCTCTCGTACTCTGTGCTCATAGATATGCCAGGGCTCTTATATACTGGTAATTCTGTATACACAAGCTGATATTGTATACTTATAAATATATAACAAGGCTCTCATATACTTATATATCTGTACAATCTAACTCATATTGTACACTCATATATATATAATAGGACTCGCACATACTCATATATCTGCATAAATTAGTTATATGTTATATACTCATATATATATACATAACAGGGTTGTCTTCGCATCCTCAGATGTATGTATAACATGGCTCTCATTGAACACCCCCACATGTGTATAAGACGGCTATCATAATACACCCACTACCTGGTGTATCAGTTCAACCACCTCCTGAAGGTGGCGCTGTGCTTAAAGAAGCTGGCTCTAAGCACTAAGCTGCTAAGAACGCACCATACAATATATGACGGTATGTGTATATTATTAGACAGCACAACAGGAACTGGTGGGACAAGATGCCCGTGTTTATCTTCGCGTAATTGTCACTAACTTCTCGATATCGTTTAATGCACAGCTGTCAGTGCAGCATCCTCTGCCTGTATAACTCCCGGCTGTCATATCGCAGCGTACTGTACAATGTGCTCCATTGGTCTATTCGCACCTGTCTGTATAACTCCCGGCTGTCATATAGCAGCGTACTGTACAACTGTGCTCCATTGGTCTATTCGCACCTGTCTGTATAACTCCCGGCTGTCATATAGCAGCGTACTGTACAACTGTGCTCCATTGGTCTATTCGCACCTGTCTGTATAACTCCCGGCTGTCATATAGCAGCGCACTGTACAACTGTGCTCCATTGGTCTATTCGCACCTGTCTGTATAACTCCCGGCTGTCATATAGCAGCGTACTGTACAATGTGCTCCATTGGTCTATTCGCACCTGTCTGTATAAATTGGTACTGGCAGTGCAGCGTGTTTGTTAACTTCTTACCGACGTGGAAGCGTACCGACCTGCATAACTTCTTACAGTCAGTGTAACTTGCTACCCCTGCCTGTATGACTTATTATACAGTGTAGCTGACATATGCAGCTTTCAACCCTGCCTGTATAACTTATCACACAGTGTAGCTGGCATGTCCAGCTTGTTACCCCTGTCTGTATAACTTATCACACAGTGTAGCTGACATGTCCGGTTTGCTACCCCTGTCTGTATAACTTATTATACAGTGTAACTGACATGTCCGGTTTGCTACCCCTGTCTGTATAACTTAGTATACAGTTTAACTGACATGTCCGGTTTGCTACCCCTGCCTGTATAACTTATTATACAGTTTAACTGACATGTCCGGTTTGCTACCCTGCCTGTATAACTTATTATACAGTGTAGCTGACATGTCCGGTTTGCTACCCCTGTCTGTATAACTTAGTATACAGTGTAGCTGACATGTCTGGTTTGCTACCCCTGTTTGTATCACTTATTATACAGTTTAACTGACATGTCCGGTTTGCTACCCTGCCTGTATAACTTATTATACAGTGTAGCTGACATGTCTGGTTTGCTACCCCTGCCTGTATAACTTATTATACAGTGTAACTGACATGTCCGGCTTGCTACCCTGCATGTATAACTTATTATACAGTGAAGCTGACATGTCCGGGTTGCTACCCTGCGTGTATAACTTATTATACAGTGACATGTCCGGCTCGCTCCCCCTGCCTGTAGCCTACGCGCGCTGTGACTACCGGTCGGTCCTTGTTGCGGGTTGTGCGACTACGCGTTGTTTCTCGGCTCGTGGACATGAATCAGAATCCATTCCATGATTACATCGTCCATCCCGGCACCTTATATACACTCGTAAAGTGCGTCACCTCAAGGCACCCCGCGCTTAGTATGATTGATGGGCGCAGACTCGTCAGCTACCAGACGGTGGGAGGGTGGGAGGTGGGAGGGTGGGAGGAGGGTGTGATGGTGGGGGGTGGGAGGGAGGGTGGGAGGGAGGGAGGGTGGGAGGTGGGAGGGTGGGAGGGTGGGAGGGTGGGAGGGAGGGTGGGAGGGTGGTTGGGATGTGGGAGGGCAGTTGTGGGGTGGAGGGTATGGGTGTGAGGTGTGAGGTGTGAGGTGTGGGGTGTGGGGTGTGGGGTGTGGGGTGTGGGTGTGGGCTGTGGGTGTGGGCTGTGGGTGTGGGGTGTGGGTGTGGGGTGTGGGTGTGGGGTGTGGGGTGTGGGGTGTGGGGTGTGGGGTGTGGAGTGTGGGGTGTGGGTTGTGGGGTGTGGGGGTGTGGGGTGTGGGGTGTGGGGGGTGGGGGTGGAGGCGTGGGGGTGGGGGGTGGGGGGGGGGTGTGGGGGGGTGGGGGGTGGGGGGGGGGTGGGGGCGTGGGGCGTGGGGCGTGGGGCGTGGGGCGTGGGGCGTGGGGCGTGAGGCGTGAGGCGTGAGGCGTGAGGCGTGAGGCGTGAGGCGTGAGGCGTGAGGCGTGAGGCGTGAGGCGTGAGGCGTGAGGCGTGTGGCGTGTGGCGTGTGGCGTGAGGCGTGAGGCGTGAGGCGTGAGGCGTGAGGCGTGAGGCGTGAGGCGTGAGGCGTGAGGCGTGTAAGCACATGTAAGGAGCGGTGTGAGGGGGTACGTGGGAGGAGGTGAGGGAGTGCCGGGAGTGAGGAGGTGAGGGAGTGGGGAGAGTGAGGAGGTGAGGGAGTGAAGGAATGGGGAAGTTCCGGAGAGGAAGGAATGGGGACAGAGGGTGGGAGGATGTGGGTGGGGATATGTGGGGGAGAGGCAGGTTGGTGTGTACGTGTGTGTGAGTACGTGCGTATGTGCGTGTGTGCGCATGCAGGCCTGTACGTGCGGGGCGTGTGTGTCTGTATGGTGTGATGTCTGTGCGTGGTGGGTGGTGAGATGCTGGTGTCTGGGCGTTAAGGCCCTGTCACACTACGACGTAACAACGTCAGCGTAGGGAGAACGTGAAAAATGTTGAACTTCTCAGCGTAGTATGCAAATTTTGTCACAAGTTGAACGTGGATGCAGCATAGTTGACGAGAGCATAATGTCGGTAAAGCGTAGTAATAGCATCGTTCAACGAGAGAGGACAACGTACTTATGCTGACGGGACATTATTAACGTTATTCGATCGCCAGAACTACGTTGCTTTATGTTACCTTACGTTACTTACGTCATGAAACAGTGGCAAAACGGTAACCATACTTTGGACGTCTGTTAGACGTCAGTTATCCCGACGTTTTCACTATGCGGACTGCACATTCCCACCACCTTTAATGTGGGTCAACGTAATGCAACATAATGCAACACAGTGTAACGTAGTGACCAGCTTTTGACTAACATCCGTTTAACGTCATTGACGTTCACCGAACGTGTACAGAATGTACGGCGAACATAAACCCTTACGTTCTAGTTACGTCGAAGGTTTTGAACAGGTTCAAAACTTTGACACGTGCCGACGTAACATGACGTAACGTGACGTAGCTCGATGTCAGTCTAACATCATTCTGACATCATCATAACATAACCCAATGTATGTCAACATAATGACGAAACGTGATCACGTCAGGCTTACGTTTACTCGTTACGTTGTAGTGTGACAGGGGTTTAAAATACAGTAACTAGCTTCAGTCCTCCACAGCCCACCCACCCTCACCCTGCCACCAACAGCCCCCCCCCCACCCGATCCTGCCACCAGCAGCCGCACCCACCCTCAGCCTGCCACCAGCAGCCCCCACCCACCCTCCAACCTGGCACCAGCAGCCCCATCCACCCCAGCCCGCCACCAGCAGCCCCACCCACCCCCAACCTGCCACCAGCAGCACCACCCCCCAACCTGCCACCAGCAGCACCACTCCCAGCCTTCCCCCAGCAGCACCACCTCCAACCTGCCACCAGTAACCCTCAGCCATCACCAGCAGCACCACCTCCAGCCTGCCACCAGCAGCACCACCTCCAACCTGCCACCAGTAGCCCCACCCTCAGCCATCACCAGCAGCACCACCTCCAGCAGCACCACCTCCAGCCTGCCACCATCAGCACCACCTCCAACCTGCCACCAGTAACCCTCAGCCATCACCAGCAGCACCACCTCCAGCCTGCCACCAGCAGCACCACCTCCAATCTGCCACCAGTAGCCCCACCCTCAGCCATAACCAGCAGCACCACCTCCAGCCTGCCACCAGTAGCTCACCCTCAGCCGTCACCAGTATCCCCACTCACCCTCAGCCTCTCCCTTGCTGTACAATAAACAAAGGCATTATACAACATAGATATGAGTTTCCCTGCTGAAGATTAGTAAGCCGAGGCTGGCCGCTGGGTGCGCTGTCTGTTCCAGATAATCAAATACCATAAACACTCCGTTTACCACGCTTCCGCTGACGAAGTCCCAAGTCCTATGTTTAATTGGCTTCATTTTAAATAATTAGTGCATTTAATAAATACATGAACGTTAATAGTCATCCGTCACCGCCGACAACTGGAAATAGACCTCCTGTAATGAGTTAGTGCTTTTATTGTCCGACACTCAATTAAAACTTGATTTATTTATATAATTCTCTGTCCCCCGCCACTCCAAGAGTCAGAAGATCATAACGGGGCGCCCAGGTATTGAGATATATGTTAGCTAGTTGTGTTTTTACGTTCTAGCAACATCTATGGTCATATCAGAACTCTCCAATTATTAGACATGATTATGTTGGCTTACCACTATCCATATGAATCACTGTCTTTCTTAGGTGTATTTACTCATATGCATATTTGCATTCAATCACACACACACACCCAGGAGAACCAGTGGTCCACAACTGGTTCATCACCGGCTGTACTATGTGCTGTCCTGTCTGTGGGAAAGTGCATATAAAAGACCCCTTGCTGCTTATCGGAAAGAGTACCCTATGTACCGACAATGGCTTTCCTCCAAAGAAATATGTCAGAATGACCATATGCTTGATGTCTAATAGCCACTGACCAATGTCGTCTAGAGGCGTCGTTAAATAAAACAAGCTTTACTTCGCTCAACCTACTGTAACGATCAGAGAATCGGGGCACTCTGCCTTTTGTTGGCCGAAGTGCTCCAGAAGTCTTATAAAATTGATACTTGTCACTTCCTATCCTGCCGCTCAGCATTAATAGGATAGGCGAAGGACAGGTTAGCTCATTGTCAGGATAATGTGACAGTGGTTTATCGGGTTATGGTGCTGGCAGCCTGGTGTTCCAGTTGCCATGAGTGTGCAGTGTCACAAGTCGGTACCCGTTCGGATATGACCTTATATGTTGCCAGGACGTACAACTCCAGCAACCAACCAACCAGCAATCTGTCCATTAATATGTGGGAGGTGAACACTGCCTACATGACAGCGGCTGGTTGTTGGAGGTTTATGTCCTGGCCACATCTAAGGTAATATCAGGACTGGTACCGACTTGTGACACTGTGCACTCATGACAAATTGACAGTGCTGCCCCAATGGGAAATCAGGCTGCCAACACCATTATCCGATATCGCAGTCAGTCGCATTATCCTGACACTGAGATAATCAGTCCTTACCCTATCCTATTAATGCCGAGCGCCAGGGTAGGAAGCGACAAGTACCGATTTTGTAAATCATTGGTTTCACTCGACCGGGAACCGAACTCCCGACCTCCCGCAGTGAATTATCTCCACGTGTCATTGCTTGATCTGCTGCATCAGCTGGTACCGTATAGCTATGAATAGCTCAAGGTCAATATCAAGGTCAAGGGCACGGTCACCATCAAGGTCAAGGTTCTCTTACTGCTTACTGCAAGTATCCAGAAATGATCAGGTGCCGTCTCTCCCATCCCAGACTAAAAATCCACCGATCTATAAATAACTTAAATTTGCAATATCCGATGGTTTTGAGTTGCTATCATGTTCTGCGGTTAATATTGCACTGCAATGAGCTTTCACACGGAGCCATACGAAGAGTTCAGACGCAAAACCATGTAAACGCCAATCCAAAAGTGAAGTCTAAATAAAACATTTTTGGATGAAAATAATTTTAAAGATCACTAATTCCACTTTTCATAAGATCACGCGGTTATGCAGCATTGAACAAAAGATGAGGACCATAAACAAAAATAACTTGTTGAAGGTTTGATTCCAATGTTCATCTCCATTTTTGGATTGACGTTTACGTGGTGTTGTGCCCGAACTCCTCATATATGGGTCGTTCTCAGAAGTTGTGTACCAATAGTGTGACATCAGTACCAGAAAATCAAAATGCTTCCAAAGTCCCATAAGCAAGTTTCCTCAATGTGGATGTCCTTTTGCATCTGAATAATTGAAAATAAACATATTCTGGCATTTTTAAGTAGGTCAAATTATGCTCACACCCAATAAATAGCAGTATAGCATGGAAGCCAATCTGACTCCAAAATCAAATATTTTCCACACAAAACTTGACATTTTTAGGGCATTTCACATGCCACTTGCTTTATAAACAATAGTAATAATAATTTGAAACCTCATTCCTATGGTTTTGTCTTATTTGTGAATATTAAAGAGAAAAGCAAGAAAATATTAGCAGAGTAACAGATTAGCAGAGTAACAAAGTGGAATCAACAGTTTTACCCAAATGTTCGGCTCAAATTTCAATGTTTAGGGGCAATTTCAGGATTTATCTTTTACTATACCATAACTGGGTCCATGCATAGTGTCAAATGGTGAAAATAGTTCCTGTACTGTATCTCTACTTGCATAGTACTTGCAAGTGGAAACGAAATGTTACGATGTTAATGACTCCAGAAAATGTTAACTATTTCATAATTTAAAATTTTTGTTTAGAAATAAATGTCTTCAACTTAATGAAGACATTGTATATGACCATTTGAAGTGAAATGAGCTGTTGTTCAGAGGTTTTCATTAAGTTTGTGACACTTTATTTTCAATGCTGTTGACAATGTCACAAATTAGTGATGTAATTTTCTATGTATTTAGCTACATCCATCCCAATAAGATACATAATACACAATATTAACATTTACTTTTGATCTAAGCTATCTCCCACATTATTTGGCTAACTGATGAAATCTAAATATTGACACTCCAATAAAGGGTTTCTTTGAAATATGCATTTCTAGTAGACTACCTCAAGTGGTACACAGTTTCTGAGAACGACCCATATAGACAGCTAGCTGTGCATAGGGTACATGAATGGTATTCATATATATCTGTTGTCAGTGCCGTAGCACTGGTCTTCCGACTGGATGTGCTGCAGGTATATAGGTATTTACATAATATATTTGCATGGTTTATTTAGTAAATCCAAGTGTGAAGTAAATTCCGAAATTAAAATGTACGCAATGAAATAGGCAATGAGTATGAGGAGGTACATTGGTTCGCATTACATTTACTTATTGGTTCAGATTCAGATTGAATGTCCTATAACTGGAACCACTGCATGATTGAATGAATTAACAGGGTCCGACTGTACACACATAGATGGGTAGCAACTATTCACCGTGGTAGCGGGTATTGTTATCCAGTTGGACAAGTGAGGTAAACAACAAATATGACAGCTTATTTTGCTTCGAGGGAGGAGGAATATGAAGGAGTAGGGGGGGGGGGTGTTCCCTTTCAAAACAAAACTCAGCACCACGCTTACTCACGTGACCCTCGGGTATCGCGGTAAGCCGCCTCGTAATGCACGTGGCGGCCACCTGGAGGCGCCACCAGTCAAGCATTCGCTTCCCGCCCGCTACATCAGCCACTAGTTCCTCTCGAAAAAGAACAAAACAAAACAAAATATACAAAAATGTAAAGAATTATTTTCTTTTTAATTAAAAGAATTGTTAAATAAAAACAAAACTGAGCAGGAAGGTGAAGCTGGGTATGAGTAGACCTCAGCGCCCGTCCAGGCAGTGTGAGCTGCGAGGTGGGGGCTGAGGGTGTGACTACAGGTGGCGCCACTGCGGCATTCCTTCCGCTCGGATTGCCATTCATTCGTGAGTGGAACGCTGCTGAATCGTCTCTCTGCCAGCACTTCCGGTCAGCCGAATGGTGAGTGCACAGAGACACTTCCGGTTTCTCTTTTTTTTCTGTCTTTTCTTCAAACTTGGCGGCCACGTGACATTTGAAGATAAGGCCCCAGTCAGTGAAGGCTGGGTTTTGCTCAGGCAATTATTGCGTGAAGCAGCGGGTGGCGCGGGAGGCAGAGACACTGTGGGATGCCAGGGAGGCCAGGGAAGCTAGGAAAGCAGGGAAGGCAGGGAAAACAAAGAAGCCATGGGATGAAGGGAGGACAGGGAGCTCAGGGAAGATAGGGCAGCCCAGGGAGGCAAGGAAGGTAAACAATGTAAGGCATACAAAGAAACGAGGTAAGGCATTGAAGCCAGGTAACCGAGGCAAGGTAGGTAAACCCGGGGAGGAAACTATGACAGGGAAGCCAGGGAAGCCAGGAAAGCCAGGAAAGCCAGGAAAGCCAGGAAAGCCAGGAAAGCCAGGAAAGCCAGGAAAGCCAGGAAAGCCAGGAAAGCCAGGAAAGTCAGGAAAGCCAGGAAAGCCAGGAAAGCCAGGAAAGCCAGGAAAGCCAGGAAAGCCAGGAAAGCCAGGAAAGCCAGGAAAGCCAGGAAAGCCAGGAAAGCCAGGACAGCCAGGACAGCCAGGAAAGCCAGGGAAGGTAGGGTGGCCAGGGAAGGTAGGGTGGACAGGAAAGGTAGGGTGGCCAGGGAAGGTAGATGAGACGAAGAAATCAGGGAAGGCAGACAAGACAGGAAATGTAGGAAAGGCAGGAAGAAATGGAGGCCAGGGAAGTTAGGGAAACCAGGGATACCACTGAACCTAGATAGGCGAGAAATCCACATACGAAACAAGTTGTAGTAATTGTTACTACAAGTATCCCACAGATGTATTTCAAGTTGTACTAACTGATCGATCCTGCTCATTGGACCTATTTGCAGTTTGGGCTATTTACTGTTCCGACCAGTGGTCCACAACTCCGTCAGCAAAGGTTGGGTTATGTGCTGTCCTGTATGTGGGAATGTGCATATATAAGACCCCTTGCTGCTTATTGGAAAGAGTAGCCTATGTGGTGGCAGCGGGTTTCCTCTAAAGAAATATGTCAGAATGACCATATGTTTGATGTCTAATAGCTGATGATCAAAATCAATGTGCTCTAGAGGTGTCATTAAATAAAACAAGCTTTGCTTTTGGTATTCAACCTTTTCTACTTCTATTCTAACTGATAGACTGTATATTGCACTGCCTATTTTCAAGGCATGTTGCACTACTTCTTACACTAGCCTTTTCACTAATGATTACACTAACGGTTACAATAATGTATTACACTAACTGCTGCACTATATGATACACTACTTGTTGAACATCATGTTATGCTAACTTCTCCTCCACCTAATACACTGTATGTTACACTACCTATTGCACTACCTCTTAGTCTTATTCTAACTGCTACCCTAATGATTACATTAAGGAGTACATTAAATGTTTCACTAAATGCTACATTAATTGACAACGCTGCATAATGCACACATCATGTTACACTAACTTCTACGCTAACTAATACACTGCCTCTTACATTGTTTGTTTTCATTGTCATTTACACTACCTCTTACTCTAACAGCTTTACCCAATATTTCACTAATGATTACACTACATGTTACATTAACTGCTACAATGCATACTGCACAGCATGTTACACTAACTTTTACTCTAACTAATACACTGGCTCTTACATTGTTTGTTTTCATTGTCATTTGCACTACCTCTTACTCAAACTGATACACCCAATATTTCACTAACAGTTACACTAAATGTTACATTATCTGCTACACTGCATACTAAACAACAAGTTACAGTAACGTCAACTCTTACCAAACACTGTCTCTTACACTGCGGTTGCACTGTCTATTGAAAGACCTATTGCACTGCCAGGTGGACTACATTGTACACTAACTGCTGCACTAACGGCTACACTAAACCTTACCCTAACTGCCACTCTGCCTCCTACACTGCCTGCCTCTCCTCACCATTAGAAGCTCCGCATTGATTGCCCAGTTCTACACTCCTTGAGTCGTCGATCCGCACCGACCTTGACCTTCCCACCACCGCTACCAAGCCTTACTACCAATTCACCCATCGTAGTGCCCAACACGCCACCACATGACCCTGAATCGGAAGTCAGTAGAGCTATCATCCCCCACCAACAGACCGGAACTCATGAGTCTGGGAGCGTGGTACCAATGTTGATGTGGATATTTGCTTGCTGCTCTTCTGTTTGCGGGTTGAGTCGGTGAGGTTCTGGTGACGGGGCCCCAGTGATCTGCCTCTGGTTTGTGCCGGGGTCAACAGGCGGAAATCAATGCGTCGCTTACCGGCTTAACTTCACAACAGATTTACTTAAATGCCGCACGGAGGCTGTATAAAGGCCGGGTTGAAAGTGCATAAAGGCTGGATTGAAAGCGTATAAAGGCCGCATTAAAATGTATAACAACCGGATTGAAAGTGCATAAAGGCCGGGTTGAAAGTGTATAAAGGCTGCATTAAAAGTGTATAATGGCCGGATTGAAAGTGCATAAAGGCCGGGTTGAAAGTGTATAAAGGCTGCATTAAAAGTGTATAATGGCCGGATTGAAAGTGCATAAAGGCCGGGTTGAAAGTGCATAAATGCCACGTTAAAAGTGTATAATGGCCTGATTGAAAGTGCATAAAGGCTGGGTTGAATGTGTATAACGGCCGCATTGAAAGTGTATAAAGGCGGGGTTGAAAGTGCATAAAGGCCGGGTTGAAAGTGCATAAAGGCCGGGTTGAAACTATATAAAGATTGGACTGAGGCTGTATAAAAATGTCCCTGAGACTGCATAACGGCCGGATTGAAAGTGTATACAGGGCGGGTTGGAAGTGCATAAAGGTGGGCTGAGAATGTATAAAAACGGCACTGATACTGTATATCGGCCGGTCTGAAAGTGTATAAAGGCCGGGTTGAAACTGTACACAGTCCGGATTGAACATGTATAATGACTGGATTGAAACTGTATACATACCGGATTGAAGGCGTGAAAAGGCCAGGCTAACAACGCATAAAGGTTGCACTGGGACTGCGGGACTGAATGAAGCCCGGACCTAACCTGCATGAAGGCTGGCCTGGTCCGAAGGCAGAAACCTGACACTCACCCCAGGCTTCCAAAGCCTGAGCACCTGTACCGTACCTCTCACCAGGTTCCTGTTTACACATCGCTATACTAGCGTCAGGTGTTTATGGGCATCACCGACATACAATAGTTGTGTGATGGGAAACATGTGGCTTCTGCTTAAAAACCTGGCTTGTTTAGGGTTGCAATCCAAATGGCTACAATCCAAGAGATCCAGGCATTGACAGGTCCGTCGCTATAGCAACCACCCGGTTAGTGTTTTGTATGGAAACAGACACCACACGGCCATAAAGCTTTGAGGAAGGGTATATAATCTCAGTCATAAAATGTAGCATTTGTGAGGGTTCTAAACAGGACGCCTGGCAGCAGCACCACGTGAGCCACTTAAGTAGGTCACGTGAGCCACTTAAGTAGGTTTGTTTGTTTTGTTTGTTTGTTGTTGTTTTACGTCATAGCAATCATCTAAGGTCATGTCAGGATGGGTACCGACTTGTGACAGTTTGCACTCACGGCGACTTTATAGTGCTGTCCCACTGGAAGAACAGGCCGCCAGCACCATGCCCTGATATCCCACTCAGTCACATTATCCTGACACTGAGCCGACCAGTCCTTGTCATATCCTATTAATGCCGAGCGCCAGGCTTGGAAGTGCAAGTATCAATTTTTAAGTCATCGGTTTAACTCGACCAGGGTTCGAACCCACCACCCGACGATCTACCAACATGGGAGATGGATGCTCTATCTCATTTGGCCATCCCTACTTAACTAGGTCACGCGAGGCAATTAAATAGGTCACGGGGTTCACTTAAGTAGGTCAGCGCCCCCAAATAACAGTAGGGTGGCCCACGGTCTTAAATGAAAACCGACAAGTTGCTCGTGTCACTGAGAGCCTGGACCTGAGAGATCCAGTCCGATGTTCTTAGCATGGAATCCTTACACATATATTTATTCAATCATATTGTAGCAGTCTGCACTGACCTCTCAGTTAAGGAGCCAAGTAGATAGGCAAGTATGGATAGGGTGATTGCATCATTAAGCATAGCTCATCTAATCGCTAGCATTCTACTTTTTGCTAGCCTCGAAGTTTGGGTTAAAATCTGCTCCAGGTACAATATCTCCAATGTTCATCACCTCCATGACACCAGTTTCCGTGACTAGGATCCCATTCAAGCTATGCACTGTATGGTTATTGAACGGACCCTGTATGTGTAGGTGAGGGTGATTGTATAAGGGGACCTAGGTTGTGTAATATTAGCACATTAGTATGGAATGCAAGAGTGGTAGGCGCAATAGTTCCCATATTAACCACCCTGACAACACTGCTGCAGACTGTTACTTGACTGCTAACCATTACACCACCTGGGCTCCCTGAGGCAATCAACCAACCCATGCCTACCTGTCTATGCATGAATGAGTATAGTAGTAGTCTGCACTGACCTCTCAGGCATGGAAGCACACAGAAATGTATGTGTGGATAGGGTAACTGCATAGGTGGTGTAATGGTTGGCAGTCAAGTAACAGTGTAGGCATCAGATATTTATCCCAGTCTTTCAACTCTTTAAACATAAACGACAGCCGAGGCAATACGATTCAGACACGCAGTACTTGATTAAATGAAGGAGGACATTTGCCTGACGCCAACTAAATACGATCATAAAAGAGTACAAACTACTTCCTGGTTCCGCTCATAGGAATAACTTGTAGCCTCGTTTTCATAAACAACGCCAAGGTTTGAGATGTATTATTTGGGAGATGAATGGTTTCTAGACCACGTCATTATAAAGCACTCACCGATATTACATTCACAACCGCCGGGACCGTCAGGCGGACACATGCTAATTTGAACCGAGTATTACCGCACACCGACACAAGGAGACATGCTAATTTGAACCGAGTATTACCACACACTGACACATGGAGACATGCTAATTTGAACCAAGAATTACCGCACACCGACACAAGGAGACATGCTAATTTGAACCGAGTATTACCGCACACCGACACAAGGAGACATGCTAATTTGAACCGAGAATCACCGCACCCCGACACATGGAGACATGCTAATTTGAACCGCGTATCACAGCACCCAACACATGGAGATGCTAATTTGAACCGAGAATTACCACACACTGACACATGGAGACATGCTAATTTGAACCGAGTATTACCGCACCCCAACACCTGGAGACATGCTAATTTGAACTGAGTATTAATGCACCCCGACACATGAAGACATGCTAATTTGAACCGAGTATTACTGCACAACGACACATGGAGACATGCTAAGTTGAACTGAGTATTACCGCACAACGACACATGGAGACATGCTAATTTGAACCTAGTATTACTGCACAACGACACATGGAGACATGCTAAGTTGAACTGAGTATTACCGCACAACGACACATGGAGACATGCTAATTTGAACTGAGTATTACCGCACACTGACACATGGAGACATGCTCATTTGAACCAAGGATTACCGCACACTGACACATGGAGACATGCTAATTTGAACCGATGATTACCGCACCCCAAAACATGGAGACATGCTAATTTGAACTGAGTATTACCGCACAACAACACATGGAGACATGCTAATTTGAACCGAGTATTTCCACACCCTGACAAAGGGAGATATGCTAATTTGAACTGAGTATTACCGCACACTGACACATGGAGACATGCTAATTTGAACTGAGTATTACCGCACAACAACACATGGAGACATGCTCATTTGAACCAAGGATTACCGCACACTGACACATGGAGACATGCTAATTTGAACCGATGATTACCGCACCCCAAAACATGGAGACATGCTAATTTGAACTGAGTATTACCGCACAACAACACATGGAGACATGCTCATTTGAACCAAGTATTACCGCACACTGACACATGGAGACATGCTAATTTGAACCGATGATTACCGCACCCCAAAACATGGAGACATGCTAATTTGAACTGAGTATTACCGCACAACAACACATGGAGACATGCTCATTTGAACCAAGTATTACCGCACACTGACACATGGAGACATGCTAATTTAAACCGATGATTACCGCACCCCAAAACATGGAGACATGCTAATTTGAACTGAGTATTACCGCACCCCAAAACATGGAGACATGCTAATTTGAACTGAGTATTACCGCACAACAACACATGGAGACATGCTAATTTGAACCGAGTATTTCCACACCCTGACAAAGGGAGACATGCTAATTTGAACCGAGTTTTACCGCACAATGACACATTACTCATGTACACAGCGCCGCTGACTGGCAGCTCGGACCAGGAACATGCAGGTGGCGGCACTTTGGGTGGGAAGGTTGACATAGGTTAAGGTCAAGGTCATTGGAGCAGAGGACAGACTGATGCTACTTCAGTAAGTGTCAATGGTTGGGCGTTCTGACTTCATCGTTCAGAGATGCATGTTCACAGTTTCTAAATTCCCGTTGCATTTGAGGAGCTAATCTACTTCATGATAAGGCAGGAAAGTCGGCCTAATTTACGTCCAGCTAGAATGCGCTCTTCTTTATCGGTTGAATATTCCTGGTGTTTCTTTCGAGCAGTTTCAATAAATGAAACATCGCCTACATGTGTAAGTGAACTATCATTGCAGTTGGTAGTCGGTAGAATTCTCCAATTGAATCCCATACTGATATTACCTTAGATCTTGCCAGAATGTAAAACCCCAACAAACGACACAGTAACTTTTCATTGCGGGTAATAATTGACATTGGTTATAATTAGCTTGGTGAATGAATGATAACATTTGCTTGATTTCAATTAAGCATTAGGCTACTTCCTCTGCCCACGCCAGTGTTCGCCCTGAGAGAAAATGTCTCTACTTGTGATTTTCACAGGGTGATATTTATTAATCTGAACCCGAAAGCGATTAGGACCATGTGATTTTAAAGCACTCACTTATCTTACATTCACAATTGTCGTGACGTGCAAACTTGCTTGTTGCTAATTTGAACCACTGACTGATGTCATACGCGGACACCTGACTCATGTACACAGCGCCCCTGACTGGCAGGTCTGACCAGGAAGACACAGGTGGTGGCACTTTGAGTGGGAAGGTTGACATAGGTAAGGTGAAGGTTGTTGGAGTAGCGGGTGTCCGGGTCATCAGGTCACGTCACTGGTTACCGGTGGTTCAGCGTTCTGACAGCTCGCATCATGTCAGTGGGCGCTTGCTGAGTAAAGAGCTGTAACCTCCATAGGTGACCCCGAGACAACCCTGCTTCAGACTGAGATAACAATGATTCAGTCTGAGATAGCTTCAATTTAGTCTGAGATAACAATGAGTCAGTCTGAGTTACCGTCAATTTAGTCTGAGATAGCAACGGTTAAGTCCGAGATACCCTCATTTCTCTCACATCCTAACAACATTTAAGGTCATATCAGGACGGGTACCGATTTGTAATAGTGCGCAGTCATGGTAGCTTTATAGTGCCACCCCATTGAGGGACCAGACCAACGGCACCATGACCCGATATCTCACACAGTCATATTATAATGATGCTGTGCTAACCAGACCTTGCCATATCCTATTAAATACAAGCAATTTTTATAAACCATTGGTTTGAGCTGGCTGTGATTCGAACTCTCGACCTTCCGTCCGGGAAGTTAGCGCTCTACAGATTCGGGTCGCGGCTGGTATAGACCGGTATGCCTGTGTGTGTGACTGTGAAAGTAGGTGTGGGGGTTAGAGTATGCACGTGCATGCTCTACAGCACGCACGTGCACACACACCACATGACGCCAACACAACGTACCCACCAGCAGCTCGCCGGGTGCGAATGATTTTCATTTTCTTGAAGATGTATACTGCCTATTAGTTTGTCCAAAGAAAGCCCGAGCCTACACTTTTACCGACCCAAGGGATTTTTAACCGTCCACACCACATAGACATGGTATGAGAGCAACTGGCCTTTGATGACGCTGTAAGTTATACACAGCGGTGGAACTCCAAATTGGCAGAGGTGGAGGCATGGGGAATCGAACCACTGACCTTCAGATTAGGAGTCCGACCTAGAGAAAAGTCAGACACTCTAACCACTCCGCCAGAGAGAACACCACGGATGGCGAGGGTGTGAGTGTGAGGAGGGAACACAATAAGTGAGTGACAATATGTAGTCCCGAATGAGATGCAGGTGTGAGTGTGAGTGTGAAAGTGGGTAGATATGTGGGTGTGGGTGTCAATGTGGGTGTGAATGAGTGAGCTAAGTATGGGTGTGTACATTGTAGGTATGGGTGTGAATGTGGGTACCAGGTGTGAGTAGGGCATGTGAGTGTTGGGTGAATGAGTGCATGAGTGTGGATGTGGGTGTGAGTAAGGGTGAGTGGGTGTGTGATCGTGGCTACAAGGTGTGAGTATTGAGGTGGGATCTAGGTGTGAGTGTGAAGTGTGAACAGAATGTGTGTATGGAAGGAAGAGTTTGAAATGTGGGCCTGAGGGGATGTGTGGTCGTGAGCATGTAAGTCTGTGGGTGTTGATGTGGGTGTGGTAAGAGTGAGTGTAGGTGTGGGTGTAGGTCTATTAGAGCACTTGGGAATGTGAATGTGCATGTGTGTGTGGATGTGTCGGTTTATGAGGGTATGAGAGTGACTGGGAATGTGGGTGAGGGAGTAGGGAAGGGTGTGGGTGTGGCTGTGAGCATGGGTGTGGCTGTGACTGTGGCTGTGACTGACTGTGAGTGTGAGTGGGGGTGTGAGTGTGGGTGTGGCTGTGAGTATGGGTGTGGATGTGGCTGTGGCTGTGACTGATTGTGAGTGTGAGTGGGGGTGTGCGTGTGGGTGTGGCTGTGAGTATGGGTGTGGCTGTAACTGTGGCTGTGACTGTGACTGTGAGTGTGAGTGGGGGTGTGCATGTGGGTGTGGCTGTGAGTATGGGTGTGGATGTGGCTGTGGCTGTGACTGACTGTGAGTGTGAGTGGGGGTGTGCGTGTGTGTGTGGGTGTGTAGGTTTATGAGGGTATGAGAGTGACTGGGAATGTGGGTGAGGGAGTAGGGAAGGGTGTGGGTGTGGCTGTGAGTATGGGTGTGGCTGTGACTGTGGCTGTGACTGACTGTGAGTGTGAGTGGGGGTGTGCGTGTGGGTGTGGTTGTGTAGGTTTGGTTGTGTAGGTTTATGAGGGTGTGGGTGTGACTGGGAATGTGGGTGAGGGAGTAGGGAAGGGTGTGGGTGTGGCTGTGAGTATGGGTGTGGCTGTGACTGTGGATGTGACTGACTGTGAGTGTGAGTGGGGGTGTGAGTGTGGGTGTGGGTGTGTTGGTTTATGAGGGTGTGGGTGTGACTGGGAATGTGGGTGAGGGAGTAGGGAAGGCTGTGGGTGTGGCGGTGAGTATGGGTGTGGCTGTGACTATGGATGTGACTGACTGTGAGTGTGAGTGGGGGTGTGAGTGTGGGTGTGGCTGTGAGTATGGGTGTGGATGTGGCTGTGGCTGTGACTGACTGTGAGTGTGAGTGGGGGTGTGCGTGTGGGTGTGGCTGTGAGTATGGGTGTGGATGTGACTGTGGCTGTGACTGTGACTGTGAGTGTGAGTGGGGGTGTGCGTGTGGGTGTGGCTGTGAGTATGGGTGTGGCTGTGACTGTGGCTGTGACTGACTGTGAGTGTGAGTGGGGGTGTGAGTGTGGGTGTGGCTGTGAGTATGGGTGTGGATGTGGCTGTGGCTGTGACTGACTGTGAGTGTGAGTGGGGGTGTGCGTGTGGGTGTGGCTGTGAGTATGGGTGTGGCTGTGGCTGTGACTGACTGTGAGTGTGAGTGGGGGTGTGCGTGTGGGTGTGGTTGTGTAGGTTTATGAGGGTATGAGAGTGACTGGGAATGTGGGTGAGGGAGTAGGGAAGGGTGTGGGTGTGGCTGTGAGTATGGGTGTGGCTGTGACTGTGGCTGTGACTGACTGTGAGTGTGAGTGGGGGTGTGCGTGTGGGTGTGGTTGTGTAGGTTTATGAGGGCATGAGAGTGACTGGGAATGTGGGTGAGGGAGTAGGGAAGGGTGTGGGTGTGGCTGTGAGTATGGGTGTGGCTGTGACTGTGGCTGTGACTGTGACTGTGAGTGTGAGTGGGGGTGTGCGTGTGGGTGTGGCTGTGAGTATGGGTGTGGATGTGGCTGTGGCTGTGACTGACTGTGAGTGTGAGTGGGGGTGTGAGTGTGGGTGTGGCTGTGAGTATGGGTGTGGATGTGGCTGTGGCTGTGACTGACTGTGAGTGTGAGTGGGGGTGTGCGTGTGGGTGTGGGTGTGTAGGTTTATGAGGGTATGAGAGTGACTGGGAATGTGGGTGAGGGAGTAGGGAAGGGTGTGGGTGTGGCTGTGAGTATGGGTGTGGCTGTGACTGTGGCTGTGACTGACTGTGATTGTGAGTGGGGGTGTGAGTGTGGGTGTGGCTGTGAGTATGGGTGTGGCTGTGACTATGGCTGTGACTGACTGTGAGTGTGAGTGGGGGTGTGCGTGTGGGTGTGTCTGTGAGTATGGGTGTGGATGTGGCTGTGGCTGTGGTTGTGACTGTGTATGAGTGTTGTGTGGGTGTGAGTGTGGGTGAGGCTGTGACTAAGTGTGGGTGTGGCTCTGGCTGTGACTGACTGTGAGTGTGAGTGTGGGTGTGAGTGTTGGGGTGGCTGTGAGTATGGGTGTGGCTGTGACTGTGGCTGTGACTGACTGTGAGTGTGAGTGGGGGTGTGAGTGGGGGTGTGGTTGTGAGTATGGGTGTGGCTGTGGCTGTGGCTGTGGTTGTGACTGTGTATGAGTGTTGTGTGGGTGTGAGTGTGGGTGAGGCTGTGACAAAATCTGGGTGAGGCTGTGACTGTGAGCATAAGTTGTTGCCTGGGTGTGGGCGAAGCTGTGACTGTGAGTGTGGGTGTGGCTGTGACTGTGTGTGAGTATGGTGTGGGTGTTGCCATGAGGTGTGACTCTGACTCTGAGTGTAGGTGTGGGTGTAACTCTGTGTGCGGGTGTGGTTGTGACTGACTGTGTGACTGACTGTGATTGTGACTGATTGTGTGTGTGACCTTACACTGAGTGTGGGTGTGAGTGGGTGAAGCTGTGGCTGCGCGTGACTGTGAGTGCGGGTATGACCGCGAGGTCTGACTCTGAGGTGTAACTGTGAGGTGTGACTGTGAGGTGTGACTGTGAGGTGTGACTACGAGGTATGCATGAGGGCGGACTTAAGAAGCACCAGTAATCGACCCAGTGTATAACCAGCGCCGGTCACGTGACCAATCGTAGACAGGCCGGCTGGTTCCCGTGCGTCCCGTGCGTCCCGGCTTGCAGCTGACACACCGTACCTCCAACAGCAGACACCGTGTGAGAGTTGCGAGCGCAGCCTCCCGCCGGGAACTGCTTCCTGTCCGGTGCGTGGCGAGGATGTGTTGGCACCTCGTTCTGGGCACGAGATGGATGCGGGAAGCCTGGTCCTGGCGGGTCCTAGTGGGTACCAGGTGGTCTCAATGGGTCCCAGTGGGTCGCAGTGGGTCTCAGTGGGTCGCATTGGGTCCCATTGGGCCGCAGTGGGTCGCAATGGGTCGCAGTGGGTCCCAGTGGGTCCCAGTGAGTCCCGACGGGTCAGGGCAGCCTTTATTGGCTCTGAGTCTGAGCGGAGCGTAATGCCCCGTTCTGACCGGGCCGATTACCTGTGAATAGACCCGATTTCTGTTGTGGTCGACCGAGTCGGTCTGAGCCCAGTGAGGGGCGGGTGGGCGGGGGGGTGGGTGGGTGGTGAGGCTGACTAATTAGTCTAGGTTGTCAGGTGGGTTATTGGAACAGTTCACACATTACATACAGTGAGGGGTGTGTGTTGAGGGAGGTGTTTCTGAGAACTGTCAGATTGATAGTGGTACAAGTGATACGAGGAAAGCCACTAGGGATGTGCGCATGTGCAGGGTCTTATCCCACCATCACATCACCACAGCTGTTTATGTTTAGCCATGTGCAATACTCAACCTTAAGCGAGCAAACTGTCGCCGCCTGGTTCATCTCATCAAAGAGCTAAGTGAAACAGCCAATTGCATGGGACCCGATTCGAGAACTAAGCAGTCCGGCAGGCGGGCCAGTTAACGCTGCGCACTGCGGGGCGATGGAGAAGCCGATTCGTCATACTGAACGCGCCAATGACGAGCCAGACAGCGTGCGCCAGTAAATACCTTAATTTATCTATTTTACTGTGGCAACTGACAGAGATAGCCCGGCACCAGTTACAGGGCGATTGATTGATTGATTGGTGGTTGCTTTACGCCGTGTCGGCAGCATAGGCCATATTCACGGCGAGAAATGTTTGTTTTTTGTTCAAACCATCGCTTTTACATGTAAAAGCAGACAATCAATTATGTGCCAATAGACACTAATTAAATTAGAAAGCTCACAATCATATATCTGTGGTCAAGGGAAACAAATTCCCATAGAAAAAGAAAAGTTGCATTAATAATTAATAGAATCCATTTAGTAAACTATATAAGGTGGTACAGTCCAGCTGCCCTCAAAAAGGCTAAAATGTTTTCCTGTTTTACCTTAGTAAAAAGGTCATGCATACTGCCTGCAGTGTAGAACCGTTGGCGCAGGGCCAAAAAATCAACGCAACTTAGAAAAATGTGTTTGAGTGTCAGTGGGGACTGACACCCAATACATTCAGGGGGAGGCTCCCCCTTGAGCAGAAAAGCATGTGTAAGCCACGAGTGGCCAACACGGCAGCGACTAAGGACCACTTAGTCCCGCCGACCTCCCGCATGAGTCTGTGGTGGCTTTCCCCACAGATGGTTCAATTTCTTTAAGTTTATTGATGTTTTCATCCCACTCATGTTGCCATTTGGATTTTATGTGGGTGGCTATTAGTGGTTTCAGATCAGAGTGAGGGATCAGACACGGTTCAAGATCACAGTTCAGGGCCTTCTTCGCAGCCCGAGGAAGGCCCTGAACTGTGATCTTGAACCGTGTCTGATCCCTCACTCTGATCTGAAACCACTAATAGCCACCCACATAAAATGTGGGTGGCTATTAGTTGGCGAAGCAGTGTGGGAGGCAGTGTGGGAGGGAGTGTGAGGCGGTGTGGGAGGGAGTGTGGGAGGCGGTGTGGGAGGGGGTGTGGGAGGCGGTGTGGGAGGCGGTGTGGGAGGTGGTGTGGGAGGCGGTGTGGGAGGCGGTGTGGGAGGCGGTGTGGGAGGTGGTGTGGGAGGTGGTGTGGGAGGCGGTGTGGGAGGCGGTGTGGGAGGGAGTGTGGGAGGGGGTGTGTGAGGCGGTGTGGGAGGCGGTGTGGGAGGCGGTGTGGGAGGCAGTGTGGGAGGCGGTGTGGGAGGCGGTGTGGGAGGCGGTGTGGGAGTCAGTGTGGGAGTCAGTGTGGGAGGCAGTGTGGGAGGCAGTGTGGGAGGCAGTGTGCGAGGCGGTGTGGGAGGCAGTGTGGGAGGGAGTGTGGGAGGCGGTATGCGAGGGAGTGTGGAGGGGGTGTGGAGGGAGTGTGGGAGGCAGTGTGGGAGGCGGTGTGGGAGGCGGTGTGGGATGTGGTGTGGGAGGCGGTGTGGGAGGCGGTGTGGGAGGCGGTGTGGGAGGCGGTGTGGGAGGCGGTGTGGGAGGCGGTGTGGGAGGCGGTGTGGGAGGCGGTGTGGGAGGCGGTGTGGGAGGCGGTGTGGGAGGCGGTGTGGGAGGCGGTGTGGGAGGCGGTGTGGGAGGCGGTGTGGGAGGCGGTGTGGGAGACGGTGTGGGAGGCGGTGTGGGAGGCGGTGTGGGAGGCGGTGTGGGAGGCGGTGTGGGAGGCGGTGTGGGAGGCGGTGTGGGAGGCGGTGTGGGAGGCGGTGTGGCCGCCAGCTTCTCTGTATTCTGGAATTAGTCATTTTTACTGGTGAACCACCAAGGTCTATTTAAAAAAGTACTTTTCTTAGAATCAAAATCCTGGCAATAGTTAATGAGAAATAACCAAAACTATGAACAAATCATGATGTATAGCATCATATCACACACATATATATATAATCATATATTGACACATGTATGCATATATACACATATATCCACATATACATGCATATATACGCATATATAGACACATGTACGCATATATACACATAAATGCATATATACACATATATACTCATATTTATGCACGCATATATAGGCCCTACACACCCATATATGTATATGCATATATACCCATATGCACGCATATATATGCATATGTATGCATATATATACATATATACACATGTACACACACATTTCTATATATAAATACATGTATGTTTACATCATTTCTGGCCATTGTAGAACTATCACTCTCCCCCTCCCACCCTCTCCCCATCCCTCCTACCACTTTCCACACTCACCCCAACAACATCCCCACACACTCCATGCCTTTCACTCTGTAGCACACAGGCTGGAGGTGTCCAAGTATCTGCTGGTAGGAAGTGCCCCTATCCTGAATCCTGTAGACAAGGTTTGGCAGAAGTCATGGACCACTGACCATGACCCACTTACACACTAACTTGTCCAGCTATACACTAACCTATTCAGCTATATATTAGTTGTGTTGGTGTAACTAGGGTACAGGTAGTCATGCAGGGCTGCCCCATCTGACACCCCCCCCCCCATACACATACACAAATGAAGACACTGGCCACACAGCATCTAACCACACCTTGCTGGTCACCAGTGAATTGTCATTACTTTAAATTGTATTGCATTCTTATTTTATTTAGTTAATACCATAGCCTCTAATACCTCTTGTGCCTCTCTGTGCTCTTCCCTCTGCAATCTCGTCTCTGTCCTGTCCCTAATCTGCTCTAAACTCTCATCCTGCTCTTCCTTAAGAGTACCTACGTTTAAAGCCATAAACTTCGCACATGCTTCTCCCTCCTGCGTTTCACTTGAAAAGTTGCCCAATGTACACTCACCTTTAAACCAGTGGGTAAAGTCACCATGTAAGGAATCCTCCATCGAACCTGTGAGTGGTCTCTTCAACGTCCTATTGCATGCGGTGGTAGAAATAGAATCGCAGAATTCAAATCATGTATCGATTTGTCTGTAAGTAGATAAAGAGTAGCCCAAAAGTTGTGTAGTGTATTACTACATCCCCCGTCTGTGTTAAGGTTAAAGTAGCTGAAAGTAGTCCCCCCTTAAGCAAAATATATTTTGCCGGTGATGCGAGGCTTCTATCATGGCAAGTTACAGAAATACCATCAGAGAAAGCCTAGCATACCTTGCACAATATCGAAACTGCCGGAAAAGTTATCAACAACTCAATTTATAATAATAAATTTGAACCCTCACAGAGTCAAAGAAACAAGAAAAAGCACTACTTACACAACACACCACCCGAGCACCCCTACCAGCTGCTCTATTTCAGATCAACACCGTGTGCTAAAAATCGTTGTGGTCACCAGTTTTTGTAGCGTTGCATGGTTGAGTCTGTGGCTATGTAGGAAGGTGAAAAACAATACAGACAGAGAGAAAGTAAAGCAAAGTAAGAGTGTAAGAAGGGAGATTCCAAGCCCCTCTGATTTAATATATATAGTGATTGATTGATTGATTGGTGGTTGCTTTAGGCTGTGTCGGCAGCATAGGCCATATTCACGGCGAGAAATGTTTGTTTTTTGTTCAAACCATCGCTTTTACATGTAAAAGCAGACAATCAATTATTTGCCAATAGACACTCATTAAATTAGAAAGCTCACAATCATATATTTGTGGTCAAGGGAAACAAATTCCCATAGAAAAAGAAAAGTTTTATTAATAATTGATAGAATCTGTTTAGTAAACTATATGAGGTGGTACAGTCCAGCTGCCCTCAAAAACTCTAAAATGTTTTCCTGTTTTACCTTAGTAAAAAGGTCATGCATACTGTCTGCAGTGTAGAACTGTTGGCGCAGGGCCAACAAATCAATGCAACTTAGTCAAATGTGTTTGAGTGTCAGCGGGGACTGACACCCAATACATTCAGGGGGAGGTTTCCCCTTGAGTAGTAAAGCATGTGTAAGCCAGGAGTGGCCAATACGGCAGCGGCTAAGGAGCACTTGGTCCCTCCGACCTCCCACATGAGTCTGTGGTGGTTTTCCCACAGATGGTTCAATTTCTTTAAGTTTATTAATGTTTTCATCCCACTCATGTTGCCATTTGGATTTTATGTGGGTGGCTATTAGTGGTTTCAGATCAGAGTGAGGGATCACACATGGTTCAAGATCACAGTTCAGGGCTTTCTTCGCAGCCCGATCAGCTCGTTTGTTTCCTTGTATGCTGGCATGGCCAGGCACCCAGCACAGGTGGATGTCATACCGTTGTCAGTTGGTTCATTTTATAAATGACCATTGCTAGAATAGGGTGATTCGTTTTCAGTTCAGCAACAGCCAGGAGGCAAGAGAACAAATCACTATATATAACATAGTTAGTGTGGTTGGATACCTCAATACACTCCAATGTGAGAAGGAGTGCTCGGGCTTCTGCAGTGAAAATCGAGCTCTGATCGGGCAAGCGTATACAAAGTTTTTCCCGTCGGCAGACTGCTGCAGCAGCTACCCAGCTTTGGTATTTTGAACCATCAGTGTTGGTCTGCAAACTGGCCTTGAATCTCTGCATGCAGTCCTTGGTACTCGAGTGGATGTGTCCCAGACTTCCTCAGTTCCGTGAGTCGGAGGATAACCGATGGCTTCCTCAATGACCACAGGGGACATTCTGGGACTTTGGCATCCTCCAACACATCCAAATCCACGCCCAAGGCCTCCAAATGAGATTTCATTTGGAGCCTCAGTGGCCAGATCTAATTTGGCCTGGCATCATACCTGGATTCGTCATGTTGCTTGAATAGACAATTGTGTGCAGGATTCAATGCATTAGTTTTTATCTTGACTACATATTGCATGGCCAGTTTGATTCTCCTGTTGTTAATAATAATATAATATATATAGTACATGGGTTCATTGTAGAGTATCATGCCACCCCTTTCCCCCAATGGGAAACGAGCATTCTTGGCCCTACCAATAGGGATCCAGCATTCCTGGTCCCCATGGTGACCAGTGGTCTGCCCACCACCACCAAGCTGTGTAGCCCCCTGCCCACCACCAACCTTGACCTTTGAGTGTGATGATCCTACCCAGCAGAGGGGGAGGGGGTAGGCCCTGAGTGTGCCTTACATACAGCCCTGCCAGCGCCAATATGTCTATTTACACTCCACTCAGGCACCACCAGCACTTACATATATATACATACATGCATTGGTCGTGTATACCTGTTTAGTAATAGAACATTTGCATTCCTCCCAATGCCGTAAATCGGAATATTTTACAATTGGATTGACTTGACCGAGAATCGAACTCCCCATCTTCCGCATGCGAAATGCGGAGTATCCGTGAGCTCCTCAGACTGAAACAATGCATATCAAAGTCGCTTTCACCTCAATGCTCAGCTCTGAGACCCTAGTTCCACAAGGCCAGTTTATACTGCATATATCGGAGGTGTGTGGGGTTGTGAGTGGCGAGGCGGGAGGGTGTATGTGCGATGTTTGTTTATTGCCGGGTGTTATTCCCACGCTAGTGACAACCCCGGCGTGGGACCGTCTCCTCCTGCTCGCCCATGAGATGTTTCCCAGGTGATCAGCCACACAGACAAAACTAAACGAAGAATGGAATCTGCCACTGTGAACGCGCTGTCTGCCTGCAGTACTGCCGCTACACAAGGCGCCCAGCACGACCATGCACCCACCGGCTGTGGTGGGCGAATCGCTAGAGCGCTGCCCTCCATGCGGGAGATCAGGAGTTCGGTTCCCGGTCGAGTCAAACCAATGGCTTATCAAATTGATACTTGGCGCTTCCTAGCCTGGTGCTTGGAATTAGTAGGATAGGGCAAGGACTGGTTAACTGAGTGTCAGGATAACGTGACTGAGTGGGATATTGGGTCATTGTGCCAGTGGCCTGATTTACAAGTGGGGCAGCACTATAAGGTTGCCATGAGTGCGCACTGTCACAAGTTGGTACCCGTCCTGATAGTACCCTATATGTTGCCAGGACGTCAAACTCCAACAACCAACCAATCTGCCATGCACCATGGTGGGAGAAATAGCAGCACACAGAGCGTGAACTGCTAACGGACATGCGCGTCGCGCCGTGTTATGCGAGGCGAGGACTGCTGTTGTTTTGTTATTAAACATTTGGTTGAATCCATTGGAACTGTCACAATGTTGGTGTTGCGTTTGATACAAGGGGAATCATTCAGTTATCGGCCACCACCCTGATTGACTCACCGGAGGATGGGCGGTTTCCTCTCCGTCCACCTGAGTCATGGCGGCAGACGTTCACACCTTGGCACTCGTGTAAATAATCAATCCAGCCGCTAGCCATCAGCACTTCTCAGCGAGCCGACCCACATCCACCCATCACCACCATTTCTTTCCGCCCACCCATACGACCTACTTGTACTATTAGGGCCTTTCTCCGCCTAAATTTGGGAATAAACTTGTTTGAAACCCGCACTGCTTTATTGAGTTATTCCTTTTCGGACCAACAGCTCTGTCAGCATCGCCCCACTGAGGCTGCTTCCAGCCATGCCTGGTGCCTGAGTAGATTTACAGTCAGGGAGACCCTAAAGGCCCGTTTCTACTTTTGATGGCGTGTGACAGCGCCAGACGGAGTAACACGGCGCAAGCCAATGCTCCCATTTAGACTTTATGTCAATGCTTGATGGCATTACATGGCACAACACGCCGCAAGCGTTGACGAGAGTTCAACTATGTTGCACTTTCAAGGTCAGCGCTTCCACACATCTTGCACTCCCCACCGCTTTGAGACGTCACAAGGCGCTAACCAGCGTAAAGTTGATGGCGGCACATGCTGTCAAAAGTATAAACGGGCCTTTATGCAATGAGCTGAGACGGTGTCTATTCTCGTACACGGTGTGCAATGTAGAACCACCCACAATGGTCACTGCAATCTTTGGAGTCGTGTCTCGAGTTATTCCACCTAGGTCTCGGAGTAGCTGTGACCGACCACTGTGCCGCTGGGTAAAGCGTGTATTGATTTCACTATAGCCTGCCTACACAACCACAGATTCGAGCCGTGGACTTTACACTTTGTTGGAGGCTTACCGCTAGGAAGGGCGGCGGGTGATGTGTGTGTGTGGGGGGGGGGGGAGGCTGGTAGTCAACCATCAGGATTTCTCCGCTAACATGCTGTCACTGACTGGACCTTCTGACCCGGTGTTGCAGTTTCCATGGCACACCAGTTTGCGAGGGACACATCCATTCAACTGCATTGTAAATGGCCGTGAGTGATCTTCATACATAAAAAGTCAAATATCACTCAAATTACACCACCTAGAAGCAACCCACTTGGAACAAATATAGAAAACATATTCAACAAACAGATTATATTAAATTTATAATGTTAGGGTTCTTGATTTCTATTAATTTTGAATAAAACTAATGTTTTGGACTGCACATACCGTCAAACTCAAGCCATTGTCAATGGTCGTGATCAATCTGCATACAGAAAATACAGCAAAAGTGAAATACCTCTAAAACCACACCACCTAGAAACAAATCGCTTGGTACACATATAGAAAACATCTTGACCAAAAACATTATATTAAATTCATAAGGTTAGTGATGATGCTGTTTGATTTTGACACATGCGCAGAAGCGATGTGTCCCTAGCAAACTGGTGTACCGCGGAAACTGCAACACCCCCACCAGGTGGAAGTGCAGCCCATGAGTGACTATTGCACTTACCCAGATCAGAGGGTGAGATGTTCATCCAGCTTACACTCATGTTGTATCTGCTGTGTCGGTAGTTGGTTGGATGGGTGTTGGAGTTTTACGTCCTAGCAACAGCTAACGTCATATCATGATGGGTACCAACTTGTAAAATTGTACACCCATGGTGACTTTATAGTTTATAGGGAAATAAAGCTGCCAGCACCATGACCCGATATCCCACTCCCGATCTCCTGGACGCGAAGTGCGCGCTCTATCGACTCGACCACTTCGCGAGGTGTAGTAGCTAGTTGTGACATAGCTGCGAGAAGACAGCAATAGAATTGATCGAGGTGATAGAGTTGACGTATTAGTAAAACTGCTGCAGACCTTTCCTATTGAATCACATGCAGTTCTTGTCACTGCCACTAGAGGGCCAGTTGGTAGTGGACATCCATAAGGCCTTTTCCACCGGCAACTCTGCACAGTGAGATGTGCTTCCCACATCATTAGTTATTGCTACTGCCGTCAGAGGGCGGGTTTGTGACGGAAGTCGTATATCGGGTATTTTGGACAGCATGCAGCACACCGATCTGTTACCCGGAACAGTCCAGTCCTTCTTGTCAGTGTCATCATATGGATGATTGCTTCGTAGTGGAAATCCTCTATTAATTTGAATAATTGATATATAAGACTGAGGGTTGCCGTTTGGGAGAGAAAGCCACTTTGCTTGCTGGGATTCTAGTTAAATTCCTGCTGACGATTTCAGTGACCCTGACCTGACCAGACAGCGTGGCCAAAGCGATAGGATGGCTGTTTGAATAGCAGCCGAGTCAAACCGATGACTTATTAAATTGATCCTTGTCACTGCCTAGCCTGGCGCTTGGCATTAATAGGATAGGACAAGGACTGCTTAGCATTATATAAGGATAATATGACTATGTGGGATATCAGGTAATAGTGCTGGTGGCCTGTCACCCAGTGGGGCAGCACTATAAAGTGTCCATGAGTGTGCACTTTGGCACAAGTCGGCACACGTCCTAATATGACCTTACATTGGTTGGATGTTGTTATTTTCTGTCCTAGAAATATGACCTTAGATGGTGCTAGGATATAAAGCAACAACAAACAAGCACAACTTGAGTGACTCGTGGAGTTTGTGTGGTTGCCACCAGGTGGCTTGTATACGTGGCAGTGCCCGGATGTAACGGCTACTTCCCAAGTAGCAGGCGCAACGCAGACTCAGACAGGAGATTATAAAGGTGCACACAGGTGCGGCCAGGGAATGGTCACGGTAAGGTCACGGCAAGGTCATGGTATAGTGAACACGCACAGGACATTCAACTTTAACCTTATAGGGCCGGCACAAAAGGAACGCAGACCATAACAAAACGCATACAGCTGGCACGGCGGACGGACACCATTTGGTTTTCTTGTGGAAGGAAGAGGGTGGTGTGGGGGGACGGTGTGTGTTGGGAGAGGATGGTGTGTGTGTGGTGTGGAAGAGATGATACTGAGGTGTGGCGTGTGATGGGTGAGAGGATGTTGTGGGGAGGTGAGCGGTTTGTGGTGTGCATGATGTGTTGTGTGTTGCGTGTGGCATGTGGTGTGTGATATGTGGTGTATGTGGTGTGTGTGGGGTGATGTGTGTGGTATTGTGTGCGACGTTATGTGTGGATAGGAACTGGTGTGTACTGTGTGGTGTGTATGGTGTATGGTGTGTGTGGTGTGTGGTCTGTGTGGTGTGTTACTAAGTCAGTGAATCCATCAATCACGTACATATCCGGTCTGGGTGAGTCTGTACTGACTGAGGTGTGTGTGGTGTGTGGTGTGTGTGGTGTGTGTGGTGTGTGTTGTGTGGTGAGTGGTGTATATGGAGAGTGACTGGGGTGTGCTTACTACCATCCCACAACCAGAGTGAAGCCATCGATCACATACATATCCGGTCTGGGTGAGTCTGTATGGACTGAGGTAGGTGTGGTGGGTATGATGCGTGTGTGGTGTGTGGTGTGTGTGGTGTGTGGTGTGTGGTGTATGTGGAGAGTGACTGGGGTGTGCTTACTACCATCCCACAGTCAGAGTGAAGCCATCAATCACGTACATATCCGGTCTGGGTGAGTCTGTACTGACTGAGGTGTGTGTGGTATGTGGTGTGTGTGTGGTGTGTGTGGTGTGTGTTGTGTGGTGAGCGGTGTGTGTTGTGTGGTGAGTGCTGTATATGGAGAGTGACTGGGGTGTGCTTACTACCATCCCACAACCAGAGTGAAGCCATCAATCACGTCCATATCCGGTCTGGGTGAGTCTGTGCGGACTGAGGTGGTAGGCCGGGTGCATCAGAGAAAGTGGTAAACATGAGTCAAGCACCGCGAACCTGCGCAGAGCTACCTGAGACTCCGCGCGTCGTTCTGAATGGATGACCCGGTTAAAGGGGCCTGGAATGGACTAGGCTGGGCAGATCTGTCGTGTCAGGTACTCTGCCGCATGTCTGTATAGGTGCTGCCACCTAGAGAGCACGACGCAAGCAGTGCACACCTCCGCCATCATTTATTTTCTCATTCATATTTCAAAGCACAATTGTATTCTAATTGAGTTGAGTTAAGTTGTATTTAACCATGAACATTTTGTAAAGTAACTGTAGGGCCTCCCGCAGTGTTGATCCTCCAGCCAAGCAACCACTGTTACATTGAATTAAAGTCCATACTTATGCAATATTCATTGTTAAAACAAATCAGCAATTGAAATTTATACCTAGAAACAAATGTACATGGGTGTATGTATACATATATATGTATACATTTTACATGCTTTCATGCATATGAGATGTCTAAGTTACATAATAATGATTCCATGAACTGCCTTTGCCCAATTTCTTTGTATTTTAGCTTTGAGCTATGGATCAGATATTGACCCAGTTAGACTGATTCAAACAAGACACACCAGGCAATCCAGAAACCATAACAAGAGGCCAGATATAATCGGTATGGTGTTCAATGTGTACTCCGTAATACTCTCCCAGCACCTGCTTTGTTATATAGAAGTTGATGGGAAAGCTGTGATCTGTTGGAGTGCACAGCTGGCTAGTCACGTGTGTCTATATACTGCACGTTTAATAATGGTAGCTGGCTCTAAGGTAGTCGCGTGTGTCTATATACTGCACCTTTAATAATGGTAGCTGGCTCTAAGGTAGTCACATGTGTCTATATGCTGCACCTTTAATAATGGTAGCTGGCTCTAAGGTAGTCACGTGTGTCTATATACTGCACCTTTAATAATGGTAGTTGGCTCTAAGGTAGTCGCGTGTGTCTATATACTGCACCTTTAATAATGGTAGCTGGCTCTAAGGTAGTCATGTGTGTCTATATACTGCACCTTTAATAATGGTAGCTGGCTCTAAGGTAGTCATGCGTGTCTATATACTGCACCTTTAATAATGGTAGATGGCTCTAAGGTAGTCACATGTGTCTATATACTGCACCTTTAATAATGGTAGTTGGCTCTAATATGACCTGTGTTACCTGCAGCTCACACTGCACCGGCTCACACTGCACCGGCTCACACTGCACCGGATCACACTGCACCGGCTCACACTGCTCTGGCTCACACTGCTCCCCAATTAAGTTCCCACGGTCTGTAGATCTGCGGTCGTCACGCCTCATTGCGCACAGTGTCCTTGATGGGGCCGTGGGAAGGATTCACCAACTCTATACCTATCCTGGCGGTCAGCATTAACAGAATAGGGCAGCGATTGGTTGGTTCTGGGTCAGGGTAATGTGACTGAGTGGGATATGACATCATCGTACTGGTATCCAACTGCAGCAGTACTACCACTCTGCCGTGAGCGCGCACTGTCACAAGTCCCTATCCATAAATATATGACCTCAAATGTTGCTAGGATGTTAACGCCCAATAAATCAACCGACACAAAACCAAGCCTTCCTCGTGTACCGTGCACTGACGAGTTGTGAGGGATGTCGGTGTCGGTGCTTTTGGTAGGGACTGACCTCATTTCTGGATACACTGATGATAGCTTTATAGGCTGCAACCTGATCCATGATACCGATACCCTGCTGCCATATAGTATAGTATCATGACACTGAGCTACACTAGTCCATACCTAGATAAAAGATTCACCCCGTACTGACAGTACAAGGGTGAAAACCAACCCATTAGAAAAGCTGGCGTAGAATTTTGACATTCTCGGGAAATTAATTGAGTGAATAATGTCTTAATTTAAGAAGCAAAATATATCTTTTATATATGTTTTTATATTTACCCGCTACCTTTGAGTTGAAAAATATAATAAAACATCTAGTTTAATCACATTTAAAAGTGAAATCGACGGCGTTCTATGGCCGCCATCTTGTCTTTTTGTATTCTCTTGCATTTCACCAACTCTGTGCCTATATAAGTATCCATTTGATACTGGAGGCAGGCATTCTACTTCCTGTTCTATACTAAAGCTATTTCCGCCCGTATTTACACTACGTTGTCGTTCACCCGTGTACCAAAAGTACCGGGTGAATCTTTTATCTAATCCATACCTGATCCTACTTTGAAACTACGAGGCAAGTTCATCGGATTGGTGGTTTAAAGTTGCATAATTAATCAGAACGTTTGTAGTTTCAGCCATATTTCTAGATAAATATGTTAGGTTGATCAGTCGAGTGAATTTGCCTCTTTAACTTAAAGTAAATTTGATTTAAAATGGCGACCTTGATATTTGAAGTGAAAACATGGACAACAATGTTTACATGCACAGACACATGCTGGATAGCTTAGACTTGCATGACTTGCATGACTTGCATGACTTGCATGCCTTACATGACTTGCATGACTTGCATGACTTGTATGACTTGCATGCATTGCATGCATTGCATGACTTGCATGACTTGCATGGATTGCATGACTTGCATGACTTGCATGACTTGCATGACTTGCATGACTTGCATGACTTGCATGACTTGCATGACTTGCATGACTTGCATGCCTTGCATGCCTCCGCGACCCTCACAATAGCAAGTTGCTCTATGCAAATGTATCTGTCGTGTTGATCGTCTCGTCAGCCGTCGGGTAGGCTGTCGTGTCGGTTATCAGGTCGGCTGTCGTGTCGGCCGTCTGGTAGGCTGTTGTGTCTGCCGATGTGTCGTGTCGGCCGTTGTGTTGTCTGACGAGTCGGCTGTCGTGTCGGCTGTCGTGTGAGCTGTCGTGTCGCCTGTGTTGTGTCGGTCATCGTATCCACTGTCATATCGTCTGTCCTGTCAGCCAATGTGTCGTCCGTCGAATCGGGCATCGTGTCGGCCGTCTTGTCGGCGGTCGTATCGGTGGTCGTATCGGGCATCGTGTCGGCCGTCGTGTTGGCCGTCGTGTCGTATCCACCATCATATCGTCCGTCGTAGCCGGTGTAAACAAGCATCAGCGGCGTTTTAGATAACATAAAGAGATGTACCTGGTCTAAGTGACGTTGGGGGTTGTGGAAGCCAGTCGACCGGGCCCTCTCCCGTCCCATCCCCCTCCTCCCCCTCCCACCCCTCCCCCATCCCTTCGCCCGCAAGCAGCACCTTTGGATGCTGATGTATGCAGGGAGAGCTCGACTGAATAGGTAGCCACTCACACGGGGGTCAGTGTGCTTCTGTATCCATGACTACTGCATCGGAATGTCACATCATACACACAGCGGGAAATTTCCTAGAGCATTAACTTTCTGCGTCCGTATAAGTCTGCGACCGTGCCATGTGTCCGATATCCGACTAGGTGGTTGATTGCTGGGGTTTTACGTCCGGGCAACAATTAGTCATTTACTGACTTGTGACAGTGTTCATTCATGGCGACTTGATAGTGCGACCAGATTACCAACACCATGACCTGATATCCCACACAGTCACATTATCCTGACACCGAGCCAACCAGTCCTTGTCCTATCCTAATAATGTCAGGCACCGGGATAGGAAGTGAAAAGTATAAATGTTTCAGTCATCGGTTTGCCTCTAACAGGGTTCGAATCCCACGATCTATCAACACGGGAGACGGACGTTCAACGTATTCAGCCACCCAGTCTGGTCCTGATATCCGATTATTGCAGCGCGTCGTTCCAGTACCGCGACGCTGCGACACAAACATCGCGATCTGCAAGACAGTGCAGCGGAGTCGTGTGCCATCTGCACTCACCACCGGGCGTGGTCGCCTAATCGGTAGAGGGTAGTGATCGCGTGCGGAAGGTCGGGAGTACGGTTCCCGGTCGAGTTAAACTAATGACGTTAACATTGATACTTGTCGCTTCCTAGCCTGTCACTTGGCATTAATAGGATAGGGCAAGGACTGCTTAGCGCAGTATCAGGACAATATAACTGAGTGGGATATCAGTCATGGTGCCAGTGGCCTGATTTCCTAATGTGGCAGCACTATAAAGTTGCCATGAGTGTGCACAATTCAGCACTCATCCTCATATTATCTTAGATGTTGCCAGGACGTAAAACTCCAACAACCAACCATGTGCACTCCCCGCATGTCGGGCTCGGTCGGGTGAGTGGACAGAAGCCGATCTGTGCTCAGCTACACACATAATGGCCGCAGTGTGCCGGGTCCTGGCCACACAAAGGTTATCACCACATCGTGTGTGTGTACTGCACTGTGCATGCCATGCGCCTATCTGATGGCGCTTGTGAGATGTGTCACGGACTGCGACCACTCAGACCCCAGCCTCCTGGCGGGGAGAACTCGAAACGATCGCATCATGCAGGGTCATTATGGTAACCTCCCTATGCACGTGGCCTGCCAGAACCTATCCTGGGCTTTTATTTATTTGCTAAGGCCCCATCGATTCTGCCCTTAAACACCGACAGCACGGCACACACATCATCACAGTACACTGCCCTTATAGTATAGTCGTGGGGGGTGATGACAATTGGAAATATTGCGCCTAGAGCGGGAATCGAATCAACATCTCTGGCATTCTAGGCCAGTATGTTAAACATTACACCATCTAGTTCCCCTGATGTCAGCACCCTTTTCACGCCCACCTGTCTATGTGGCGGCTCCTTGCCTGAGAGAGAGGTCAGTGCAGACTACTACAGTATCCATTACACCACCTAGTCTCCCTGATGTCAGCCCCCTATCCACGCCCACCTGTCTATGTGGCGGCTCCTTGCCTGAGAGGTCAGTGCAGGCCACTACAGAATCCATTACACCACTTAGTCTCCCTGATGTCAGCACCCTATCCACGCCCACCAGTCTATGTGGCGGTTCCTTGCCTGAGGTCATGCAGCTACCATATCCATACACCCCTAGTCTCCCTGATGTCAGCACCTATCCACGCCACCGTCTTGTGGCGGTTCCTTGCCTGAGAGGTCAGTGCAGACTACGACAATATCCATTACACCACCTAGTCTCCCTGATGTCAGCACCCTATCCACGCCCACCTGTCTATGTGGCGGCTCCTTGCCTGAGAGGTCAGTGCAGACTACGACAATATCCATTACACCACCTAGTCTCCCTGATGTCAGCACCCTATCCACGCCCACCTGTCTATGTGGCGGTTCCTTGCCTGAGAGGTCAGTGCAGACTACTACAGAATCCATTACACCACCTAGTCTCCCTGATGTCAGCACCCTATCCACGCCCACCTGTCTATGTGGCGGTTCCTTGCCTGAGAGGTCAGTGCAGACTACTACAGTATCCATTACACCACCTAGTCTCCCTGATGTCAGCACCCTATCCACGCCCACCTGTCTATGTGGCGGCTCCTTGCCTGAGAGGTCAGTGCAGACTACTACAGTATCCATTACACCACCTAGTCTCCCTGATGTCAGCACCCTATCCACGCCCACCTGTCTATGTGGCGGCTCCTTGCCTGAGAGGTCAGTGCAGACTACTACAGTATCTACAACCTATGAACTTTGACACTGAAACAGTGAAAGCTATATATGTATGATATAGAGGCATTTATGAATAATACGTTGTATATATAAATAATATTATGCTCATAGTGTCACACCCAGTTATAAATCAGCTTCACCAAACTTCCGCCAGGCGGGCGACACCAGGACACGCCCTCCAAAATAATTCTGGGGAATGAAATCATTGAATAACAGAAACCGGGGGCGGCCTAATCCGTAGAGCGCGGGTCTCGCGTGCAGGAGATCGGGATGTCGGTTCGCGGTCGACTCAAACCAGTGACTTTAAAATTGATACTTGTCACTTCCTAGCCTACTGGTTAGCTAAGTGTCAGGATAATGTGACTGAGTGGGATATGGGGGCATGGTGCTGGCAGCCTGATTTCCCAGTGGGGCAGCACTATAAAGTCACCATGAGAGTGCATGGGCACAAGTCAGTACCTGTCCTGATATGACCTTAGATGTTGACAGGACGCAAACCTCCAACAATCAACCATTGAATGAAAGAATGGTCGAGGGTAAGGCGGGCTCGGTGTTTAGTCCCGGTTAAGCACCGCTAGGGGGCTCCATGTTCCAGAAGTAAGGATGCTACTCTCATTTCTTTTAATTAAATTTTTTTGTAAATAGGTTTATTCTGCTGAATAACTCTTTTGTCAGTGCCAAATCACTGGTCTCCCAGCCATTTTTCAATTCAGGGTTATTTGCACAAAAGGTATATAGAATAAGATATACAGTAACTGTTGAATACACAATTTGCAGCAGATAACACAATGAAATTCCGTAACCTCAAAGTTCTATAGCAATATGGTATTGCAGTATTACAGTGTTGGTAACATCCACACACTCAGACTCAGACAGGATGGCCGAATGAATGTCACACCCGCATCCCATCAAAGCAATAACTTGACAAAAAAGCCACTTATTGCTACCTGGCCTGCCATTCAGCTTTTTTAGGATCAGGGAGGGATCAATGGAACGAGCAAGAATACATCACCGAAATTGAAATGTGCCCGCTTAATCAATGGTTGCCCTGATAGAAAAAGAAGGTCATAAATGGACTAAGAATTATATATATAGTTTTGTGTGTATAAGTGTACAATACCACTAGTGTTGTCTAATTTAATATGCTATTCCGTCCTAATTCATATTCACATTATACACAAACTGGAGTAGGTAGTGACTAGACGCACTTGGTATCAGGGTGACCATGTTCCACTAACAGGTGGCGCCATAGTGGCAGAAGCAGGAACTAACTCCTGTGAAGGTACGATAATAGATAATAACTAATATGGAGAAGGGAAATGATGAGTGGTAGTGTCCTTGATTATATTCACATAATATATTATAGAGCACATATAGTGCATACATAGGTGTGTACACAGTGCATGTATATTGTATTTATGTATATAATGTAAATAAGTACATTTTTATACATATTACAAAGCAGACACTGTACACCCAACCACGTTCTTTGTCCAAACTGGGAATAGTGCCGGTAGGCGCGCTGGTGTTTGACCTATATCCAGGTGGCGCCACCGATACAGAGTTGATGGTTTCGACGCGGATAGAATCACAACGTATACACGCATACAGGCATAACCTTGTTTGTTTGTTTCTTTGCGTCTTAGCAACATCTAAGGTCATATCAGGACGGTACAAGCATAAGCACTGCTGTCCTAATGAGGCGGGACGATCCTATGGCGGTGATTTTTATTCGCATAATGCATTTTGTATCGCACACATCTATCTGCACAGGCCGATGCTGTTCCGCTCTCCCCAGTTGCCGTTTATACATTTATACATCTATACATTTATGCATTTATACAGTGTCCAGAAGTGGCTGTACAGAGCGGTCAATGTGATCTTCGTGCGTTCCAACCATACAACCGGCCCCTGCGCACTAACAATGAGGCGCAGCCCATTTACAATAGCCGCGCATGGCAACTGCGACACCCGGACGCGGTGGTCTAACCGGAAGAGCGCATGTTTCCTGTGTGGAAGGTCGGTAGTTCGAATCCCAGCCAAGACAGCCCATATGACTTATACAATTGATACTTGTTGCTACCTGGTCTGGCACTCGGCATTATTAGGATATGACTGGTTAGCATTGTATCAGGATAATGTGACTGTGTGGGATATTGGGTCATGGTACCAGCGGGTTGGTTTCCCAGCGGGGCAGTGCTATGAGTGTGCAGTGTCACAAGTCAGTACCCATCCTGATATAACCCGATATGTTGCTAGGACGTAAAACAACAACACACACAGCAACTGCGCATCCACTGTTGTGTCTTTCCTAACAGCAGCAGCATTTGACCACAGATGCCTGGATGCTACACAAACTATGACCCCGCGAAGGACCCATGCCTTATATGGGTACGCGCGTGGTGTGTGTGGGCGGTGCGGTCGGCGTGCTGTTAGTGCAGCAGGGACTGCATACATGTACATCTCAGATTCAGACTCCTACATCTCTATCCTCAGCAGCAACACAAGGAGCACTCGCCGATATAGACCTATTTCAATGTTTACTAACATCGTGTATGCGCGCGCAGCTTGGCTGCAGAACGAAGGCACACTGCCATTGAGTTTGCCTGTATGCGCAGTGCAAAACCTCAGTTCTAGTAAAGATTAATAGAAATGCAGAACCCTAACCTTAACAATTTAATATAATCCTTTTGTTAAACATGTGTTCTATATGTGTTCCAAGCGGTTTGCGTCTAGATAGTGTGGTTTTAGAGATATTTAACTTTTTCTCTATGAAGATTGCTCATAGCCATTGAGTTTGCAGTATGACACTGTGTCGTCCTCCAGCCAAAATGTGCTCGCACTGACCTAGATACGTATGCTGACGTGATATGAATTAGGTCTATTAGCGCTAGAACCCACATCTGCGCAGCATTCCCACGCACGCCCCGCAGGTCTAAAGTAGGTCATAATGGCGGCATTGTGGGAAAGGTGTAAGAGTTGTTGGTGTTATGGCAAATGTAATCAACTGGAAAGTAACACTAAAAGTGTTTACAAGTGTGAGTGGTGAGAGGAGCATTAAGGTAGCACGACCCCACCGTGGGTGAATATAATGCACAAATGTATATATTCATAATACAGTATAACCCAGTTAAAACAAGCTCGGTTAAACCAAAATGATCGGTTATTCCAAACTATTTTCGGCGACCCGGCAAAATACTACCATTTGTCATATAAAAAAGTTGGTTAAACCAAAGTTGGTTAACCAAATTATCAGTTAATCCAAACAGAATTGTCCAACCCCAGGCCACTGCAGTATGGCTAAATCAAACTTTCATGTGGTTATAAAGTCATCTGAGACCACGTAAACTTTTTTATATGATAAATGAGAGTATTTTGCCGGGCTGCCAATCAAAGTTTGGATTAACATATCGTTTGGTTTAACGGAGGTTGGTTTAATGGGGATATACTGTACATACATCAAAGACAATAATCAAAGTGTCCATATACATTGTATATTATTATTAAATGTGCAATACACGCTTAGTCAAAGTCAAAGTCAAAGCCAAAGCTCAGTTAAACCAATGGTCGTTTAAGCCAAACAAATTTCTAGTGTCCCTTCAAGTTTGGTTTAACAGGGTTATCCTGTATTGTCCTGGGGGGGTGATAACAATGGGAAATATTGCGTCTAGAGCGGGAATCGAAGCCACTTCTCTTGCATTCTGGGCCAGTGTGCTAACCATTACACCACATCAGTCCCTGATGTCACAACCCTATCCACGCCTCCCTGTCTATGTGATTCCTTGCCTGAGAGGTCTGTCTTAACTCATCATCATCATCATCATCATGCTGTCGGTCAAGATGCAACAAAGACTGCTTTCATTACTTTACTGCCGCTCTCCATTTAGCTCTCTCATTTCATGAAACGGCCTGCAAAAGTGTTGAAGTGCTTCTGGCTTTTGCAAGTAACCAGCGGTACTCTCTCTGGGAGCAAATAGAGGTTTCACAATGGCAAGAACATGTCCAGATAGGCGCAAAACTATTTGTCCCTGCAGTGGCTGGTCGGGAGATGTTGGGAGTTCCATACATCAACCGCCCTTAATGCTGCCACAGTGACATGGTTTTCTGTTCAGGGTTTGCTCCCTTAGCGTTCGGTTCTGTCTAGAACCTGTACCACAAGGCAGTGGGTTACAACTCTGCAGGGCAGGGGCGTAAACTCCCTGAGGTATTGCAGTACCTGCATACCAACTACTACACTATTATATGCACATCTCTTAACTACTACACTATTATAATTTATATATGCACCGGACCCCACAGTAGGTGTATATGAGGGATTTCAGCGGTACAGTCAGCGGGGCACACATGTTTCAGCTGTACAAGGAGTGAGGCACACATGTTTCAGCGGTACAGAGAGTGAGGCACACATGTTTCAGCGGTACAGTGAGTGAGACACACATGTTTCAGCGGTACAGGGAGTGAGGCACACACGTTTCAGCGGTACCGCCAGTGAGGCACACACGTTTCAGCGGTACAGTCAGTGAGGCACACATGTTTCAGCGTACAGTCAGTGAGGCACATATGTTTCAGTGGTACAGTCAGTGAGGCACACATGTTTCAGCGGTACAGTCAGTGAGACACACATGTTTCAGTGGTACAGTCAGTGAGGCACACATGTTTCAGCAGTACAGTCAGTGAGGCACACATGTTTCAGCAGTACAGGGAGTGAGGCACACATGTTTCAGCGATACATTCAGTGAGGCACACATGTTTCAACGGTACAGTGAGTGAGGCACACCTGTTTCAACGGTACAGTGAGTGAGGCACACATGCTTCATCGGTACAGGGAGTGAGGCACACCTGTTTCAGCGGTACAGTGAGTGAGGCACCCATGTTTAAGCTGTACAGGGAGTGATGCACACATGTTTCAGCGGTACAGTGAGTGAGGCACACATGTTTCAGCTGTACAGGGAGTGAGGCACACATGTTTCAGCGGTACAGTGAGTGAGGCACCCATGTTTCAGCTGTACATGGAGTGAGGCACACATGTTTCAGCGGTACAGTGAGTGAGGCACCCATGTTTCAGCTGTACAGGGAGTGAGGCACACATGTTTCAGCGGTACAGTGAGTGAGGCACACATGGTTCAGCGGTACAGTGAGTGAGGATAACAGCAGCTGAGGCGTGGTCGAGCAGGTCGCGCCATGTGGGGAGGTCATGAGGTACAAATAGATGACCTAATGAGCAGGGGAACAGCCGATGACTTGGTGGCTGGGGAGTAGATGGATCTTCTGGCTTATTATACTCGTATAATGGATTATACAGCATATATATTTCCACGACAGCACATGCATGAGGAATATACATATACATATGAACTTCTCTGTTCTGGCACCTGTCTATGTGGCAAGGAGCCAAACAGAGGTGGGCGTGGATAGGGTGATGCCAATGAGGGAGCCTATGTAGTGTAATGGTAAGCACACTAGCCCGAAATGCAGTAGTTCTAGATTTGAATCTGCTCAGATACTGTCAATAATGTTGTGTAGTGTGCGGTCTCAGATAACATCAATAATGTTGCGTAGTGTGTGGACTCAGATAATGTCAGTAGTGTTGTGTAGTGTGCAGTCTCAGATAACATCAATAATGTTGCGTAGTGTGCGTCTCAGATAATGTCAGTAATGTTGTGTAGTGTGCAGTCTCAGATAACATCAATAATGTTGCATAGTGTGCGGACTCAGATAATGTCAGTAATGTTGTGTAGTGTGCAGTCTCAGATAACATCAATAATGTTGCGTAGTGTGCGTTCTCAGATAATGTCAGTAATGTTGTGTAGTGTGCGGTCTCAGATAACGTCAATAATGTTGCATAGTGTGCGGTATCAGATAATGTCAGTAATGTTGTGTAGTGTGCGGTCTCAGATAACATCAATAATGTTGCGTAGTGTGCAGACTCAGATAATGTCAGTAATGTTGTGTAGTGTGCGGTCTCAGATAACCTCAATAATGTTGCATAGTGTGCGGACTCAGATAATGTCAGTAATGTTGTGTAGTGTGCGGTCTCAGATAACATCAATAATGTTGTGTAGTGTGCAGACTCAGATAATGTCAGTAATGTTGTGTAGTGTGCGGTCTCAGATAACATCAATAATGTTGCGTAGTGTGCGGTCTCAGATAATGTCAGTAATGTTGTGTAGTGTGCGGTCTCAGATAACATCAATAATGTTGCATAGTGTGCATACTCAGATAATGTCAGTAATGTTGTGTAGTGTGCGGTCTCAGATAACGTCAATACTGTTGCGTAGTGTGCAGACTCAGATAATGTCAGTAATGTTGTGTAGTGTGCGGTCTCAGATAACCTCAATTAGGGCGTATGGCGGACTATAAGCATAAGTGGTAGTGTGCGGCCTCAGATAATGTCAGTATTGGGTGGTTGAGGTGTGGCTCGAGAGTGAGGAGGTGGGGCGTATGGAGCGTGCTGTGATTTTGCAGTGCCATAACCTCAATAATGTTTTTAGTGCACACTCAGAGAATTTAGAAAGTCGCGATGCTCATACGCTGCACATACGCGGCATCTGGCGGCATCTGCAGCGTATGAGTAGCGTATGAGTAGTTATCAGTATGAGAGCGTATACAGCTATGCGACTATTGCGTAACCGTTACGCGCATACTCTCACGCAAAAAACCCTAATGTGACAGCCCTGTTACCACGTGACTTGTCCTTGGTCTGCATCACTTGACCAGATCGCTTCAGTGAGGAGGGCTCCAGACTTGCCCTAATTCACTGCCCTCCACAGCGTGACCCCACATGACCCCTAACTGTACCTGAGGCCCCCAACTGCAGCTAGCTGAAAATGGCACATTTCCAAATCCACGTTGCGCTGTGAATACATCAACCATAACCCACCACAGTGAAGTGTGGATATCCAACATGGCCGCGTGATGTTAGCCAATCTTTACCTTCAGTTTAAGGCCGGTAGTTGCTAATTCCGGTTTGTGAGGCGGGACCAGTTGAAGGAGCAGCACTTGGAGGCGACATGGCGCCACCAGGCGGGCTCTAAGTGAACCATACGTCAAGCATTCACATTACGCGGATCAAACAGGAAACAACTCCTCATGGTTAGAGTCTTCTCCGCCAGGAGGCCACAGCGGATGTGGTGGTGGGGGTGGGAGTGTAAGACGAGCAGTGGGGGCTCCTTCACTGGTCCCCATAAGCCCTACCAGCTTCAGGTAATGCGTGTTCTAACAACCCTGTCGTAGCCGGGCAATTGTGGGTGCTGCCCTCGGGGCATATCACATCTCATGCATATTTCACATATTGCATATATCACACATATCACGCATATCTCACATATCGCATATATCACATATATCACGCATATCACGCATTCTTGGGTTAGCGTGCTTACAAATACAGTAGAACATCCATAAACGACCACATCCGCAGATCGACCACTTTCCTATATCGATGGCTTCATTTGGGTCCTAAACAATCGCCCGTACAACACCATTGTAACGATAAAAAAAACTTTCTGAGCCAACCAGCTCCATAACTGGCCCATTTAAAGTCCTACTGCTGGTATAACTACCGCCCAGACGCCGGGTCCAGGTGCACACTGATGTTGCTGCATTAATTAAAGGCCCTCGACTGTTCACGCTGATTGAGGGTGGATGTGGGACAATGACAACACTTGTTGCTTTGTGACTTCTAAAGTTGCATAGTCCGATGGTTTTGAATTTCTGTATTTTTTCTGAGATAAATATATTAGATCGATCACTAGTATCTACTTTACATAAGTTCAAAGTTACTTTTATCTTAAATGGTAAACATTTTGGATATTTTGATTGCAAACATGAAAAATTAGTTTTGACAAGCTTACCAAAAGTCTGACACCATAGACTTCTGCAGTAACAGGTTCTGTTAAATTGACTCAGTATTGCCTTCTACGCAGAAACAAATGCTTAATAAGTGCATCAGTATCTAAGTTAGATATGTAAAATCATATCTAGATAATTGGTTTGGTTTTGAAAATTTGATATTTATTCGGACTATGCAGCTTTAAGTTGCAGAACCAAAAATGCAAAGTTTGTTTTGTATAAGGATGCCTCGAGAACACATTGATTTTTATCATCGACTACTGGACATCAAACATCATTCTGACATATTTCTTTGGAGCAAACGTGCTGCCGCCACATAGGTTACTCTTTCCGCTAAGCAGCAGGGCATCTTTTATATGCACTTTCCCAAAGACAGGACAGCACATACCCCAGCCTTTGGTGAATCGACTGTAGACCACTGGTTGGAACGGTAAATATCCCAAACTGCAAATCTGTCTACTGAGCAGGATCATAATTAGCATAACCTCGGATTGCCACTATAACATCGGGCGTGGTGGCCGAATCGGTAGAGCGCATACCTGACGTGCGGAAGGTTGGGAGTTCAGTGCCCGGTTGAGTCAAAAAAATTACTTTAAGATTGATACTTGTTGCTTCCTACCCTGGCACTCAACATTACTAGGATAGGGCAAGAACTGGTTAGCTTAGTGTCAGGATAATGTGACTGAGTGTGGTATCGAGTCATGATTTCCTAGTCGGGCAGCACTATAAAATACCTATGAGTGCGCACTGTCACAAGTCGGTACATCTATTAAGGGGGGACAGAGTTGTGATTCGAATTCGAATTAAATGTTGAATGTAGTACCAGTCTATTTATGTGTTTAAAGTGTCTTATGATTGCATGATGGTCTTTTACATTTGAAAAAAAGAAGAAATAAAGTATCTTTGCAGTACATGACACACACAGGAACCAGCACACATGCTCCGAGCACCCCCAGCCAACATGTGGGCCACTGGGGTCGGATCGTTTTGCACACGGCCCCTGTACTTTTAGCTTCAGCTCGGGGTGTTCTATTTGAAATCCTGATGACTCGGATGACCCGAATGGGCCGGAGCCTCATAATCGAACACGGCCTCAGAGATAGCTGTCCCAACTTAATTATTTCCAAGCCGGCGCTTCCCTCTGTATAAATATACGGATTTTTGGTTAAGAATTATATATTGGCAGAAGGCATTATTATTATTGGGCAACCGGGTGGGGACAATGTTATGTAAACTAAAAGCAATAGTATCCCACTCCCTTTGTACATGATAATGAGTGATGTGAAATATATGTTATATGTGATGCCTGAGATTACTGAAGAGATGTTCCTATATAAGAAGACAATATATGATTATTGACATGTTTCTCTATGCATCCATAAGGAGTGCAATTGGAGAAACAGTCATATTAACAGAGATCTATTGTAACTGTTGCAACTACCTGTTCACCCATGACCATGGGGCGGGCCGACCCCAGCCTCATTTGCATATGCACTCAGGGCACCACCTGCAGCTGAGTTGAGTGACAGCCACCTCCACTGGGGGTTGGCTCCCACTCTCTGACCACACCAGCCCCATTTTGAGATTCATTCATTATTCAAGATTCTGCTTCATACACACTGAAGAGAGATCACTCTACTCCTGGCTCTTGAGTGAGACACACCTACTCTAGAGCAGGAACTCCAGACACTCTGTCTGATGCTAGGCAAATTCATATATTCCAATTGAGTGTGTACACAGCCATAGGACTCCTGTCCCATGGGCTGTTGGCACTGCTTTCTATACAGGCTAAAGTACTAATGAGATACTGTGTGGACAGAAGGTAAGGAGTGTGGATGATAGGTCACGGGTAGGTGGACAGGAGTTGATGCCAATAAAGCACAACTTCTCCACTGTTTATCTGTGTGACTTGTCTTCATTCTTCCTTAGTATTGGTTACTGAGTTGATAGTCGGTATTTGAATAACAGCATCACAGGTGATATGAAGGGGAAGAGTTTTTAATATTATCTGGTGTCCCCAAACGCGGCCGGGCATTCAGAAATATTAGACCTTGGCTGTGTTCTCGCCATGCAATCGGGAACCTGCATGTTCCCATCTTCTATGTCAGCAGCACGTCCATCACCGTGCGGCATTTCCGGGCTCTTGTTAATTAGTCTTGAGTTATGTAACACATATTTAGTCTATGTGATCCATTCATTATCAAATTAAACGAGATGGCCTCAGCAGTTGAGCATCCCCTTCGCTTTGGTAAATCGGTGGATTCAAATCCCCAGGTTCGATCCCTGGCCGAGTCACACCAATGACTTAAACAAATCATACTTGTCACTACCTAGCCGGGAACTTGACAATACGACGATGGGACAAGGAGCAGAGGAATCAGGACACCAATTGTTTGCCCCTGCTTAATCAATTAATGCACCAACAACAACAACTAGAACTGTTGTGAAATCTACCATGATTTCTAATTTAAAGCCTCCTTAATGCAACATAATATTATATTTATAGGCCGGAAGACTGGCACTCGAGCACTGACAGAAGCCTTTTTCCAACGAATAAATTTCCATTCAGTAAAATGCCCTACATTTCCTTAAAAGTCTGTACAAGAAAAAGTCAGAATCTTTTTTCCTTTTTTAAAAATGTCACCATCTTCCACTACTTCTTTGGGCTGCAATGCAAAGTTCAGTTTTTGCTTTCCTCGCGTGAATAGCGCCTATTGGCCTCCATTCACTGAGCTCTTCCACGCTGCAAGTGCGCATGCGCGGCCACCGGAAGTGGCTCTAGTTCCCTAAGGGGCCGCATTATTACGCTGCGCATGCGCGCCCTGCCAGATCAGAAGCGGCTAAATGAAGTTACATGCGCTACCTTAACCAATCAAATCCACTTCCGGTCTGTCCAGCCGGAGGAAAGTGAGTGTCTGGCGACATTTCTTTTTGCGGAGAAGAAAGCTGAGAGGACTTAATAGTGAGTGATAAGGAGGGAATTGCCTGCTCATGCGCAGTGCCTTAATTGAGCGCCCACTCCACTTTTACTTTTAACTCCAAATCACCGAACATTACCTTTATCCTCAACCAGAATTCCCAGCGCGGCCCGTACAATTCAAAGGGTCGAGCACATTTAGGTTATTGCACCCTCAGTACGCGCCCAGCTATCAGCTATGGAATGCTAAGGGGACCTTAGATCTCGGGTTTAAATGGCCTATGTACCGCTAGACGTGGTTACCGGGAAACCTAGGCTGTCCACTTGTTAGGAGGCCTGCCTGGCAATGGAAGAGATGCGTGTTCAAGTTCTGTTTGATGTGTTTTCTTTCATATGTTTGTTTGCTGCACCTCAACTGGTAAAATACAACTGGCTGCAAAGTGATCACTGTACACACACGCGTCTGTATAACAGGAGTACTGCCACACAGTTAACAGATATTTGTACACCATATAAGCACTGTGCACAAACCCATCAGTTATATCAAATAATCACTGTACATCAACTGATTAGTTATACAAGATAACCACTATACACCGACACAATCACTGTACATAACCTCATTAGTTATACAACACAACCACTGTACACTGACACACCCACTACACATGCACTCATTATGTATACAACACAACCACTGTACACTGACACACCCACTGCACATCAACTCATTAGTTATACAAGATAACCACTATACACTGACACAACCACTACACATCAACTCATTAGTTATACAACACAACCACTGTACACTGACACACCCACTACAAATCAACTCATTAGTTATACAACACAACCACTGTACACTGACACAACCACTACACATCAACTCATTAATTATACAAGATAACCACTATACACTGACACAACCACTACACATCAACTCATTAGTTATACAATACAACCACTGTACACTGACACACCCACTACACATCAACTCATTAGTTATACAACACAACCACTGTACACTGACACAACCACTACACATCAATTCATTAGTTATACAAGATAACCACTAAGCACTGACACAACCACTACACATCAACTCATTAGTTATACAACACAACCACTATACACTGATACAACCACTACACATCAATTCATTTGATATACAACACAACCACTGTACACTGTCACAACCACTACACATCAACTCATTAGTTATACAACACAACCACTGTACACTGACACGCCCACTGCACATCAACTCATTAGTTATACAACACAACCACTGTACACTGACACACCCACTGCACATCAACTCATTAGTTATACAACACAACCACTGTACACTGACACACCCACTACACATGAACTCATTAGTTATACAAGATAACCACTATACACTCACACAACCACTACACATCAATTCATTAGTTATACACGATAACCACTATACACTGACACAACCACTACACATCAACTCATTAGTTATACAATACAACCACTGTACACTGACGCACCCACTACACATCAACTCATTAGTTATACAAGATAACCTCTATACACTGACACAACCACTACACATCAACTCATCAGTTATACAACACAACCACTATACACTGACACAACCACTACACATCAACTCATTAGTTATACAACACAACCACTATACACTGACACAACCACTACATATCAACTCATTAGTTATACAACATAACCACTATACACTGACACAACCACTACATATCAACTCATTAGTTATACAACACAACCACTATACACTGCCACAACCACTACACATCAACTCATTAGTTATACAATATAACCACTATACACTGACACAACCACTACACATCAACTCATTAGTTATACAACACAACCACTATACACTGACACACCCACTACACATCAACTCATTAGTTATACAACACAACCACTATACACTGACACAACCACTACACATCAACTCATTAGTTATACAACACAACCACTGTACACTGACACAACCACTACACATCAACTCATTAGTTATACAACACAACCACTATACACTGACACAACCACTACACATCAACTCATTAGTTATACAACACAACCACTATACACTGACACAACCACTACACATCAACTCATTAGTTTTAAAACGCAACCACTGTACACTGACACACCCACTACACATCAACTCATTAGTTATACACAACCACAACCACTGATACACTGACACAACCACTACACATCAACTCATTAGTTATACAACACAACCACTATACACTGACACAACCACTACACATCAACTCATTAGTTATACAACACAACCACTGTACACTGACACAACCACTACACATCAACTCATTAGTTATACAACACAACCACTGTACACTGACACAACCACTACACATCAACTCATTAGTTATACAACACAACCACTATACACTGACACAACCACTACACATCAACTCATTAGTTATACAACACAACCACTGTACACTGACACAACCACTACACATCAACTCATTAGTTATACAACACAACCACTATACACTGACACAACCACTACACATCAATTCATTTGATATACAACACAACCACTATACACTGACACAACCACTACACATCAACTCATTAGGTATACAACACAACCACTGTACACTGACACACCCACTACACATCAACGCATTAGTTATACAACACAACCACTATACACTGACACAACCACTACACATCAACTCATTAGTTATACAACATAACCACAATGCACTAACTCATGTGTTATACAACACAACCAATGTACACCAACTCACCAACTCATCAAGTATACGCCACAAACAGTACCCCATCAGTTATACAACACAAGGCAGCTGCACGTATCCCCACACCTCAGGGCAACGCTACAGAACGCTTTAGTTTGTGTTGAGGCTCACAGGTCTGTCTTCTCAAGGATGCACAACAAGTAAATGAAACATTACAAAGGCAAAGTCCCCCCTCCATTCAACAGCCACGGCGACGAATCCAGCTACTGGCCTGCTTTGCTATAACTCATAAATAACACGTCATTGTCTATCGTTAAAAATCCGGACGCAATGGGCAAATCGGATAGAGTGCTGGCTTCCCGTGCAGAAGGTGTGGAATTCGAATGAATCCCAGCTAAGTCAAACCAATGTTTAACTGTTCCGCCTCCTCCCTCTCCTAGTAATGTCCGCCCTGGCCAACCCTGTTCGTTACAGTCGGCTTTGTTTCCTCCTGCGCTTGCCGGCTCCACGTTCTTGCGAGTTGAGGATTCCACGGAACGGGATTGGAGGGATTTGTGAGGAAGTGTTAGGCGGATGTCCCTCTTTCTCATATTAATGTCGGGTGTGTTCGGGGATGATGTTAATTACCTGGCCGTCGGTGGGGGTGGGGGGGGGGGGGGGATTGGCGTTGACCTACGGTTGACCTACGGTTATGAGGATAGAGACTACCCGGCCTGGCATTTAGCATTACTAGGATATGGCAAGGACTCATTAGCCCAATATCAGCTTAATGTGACTGATTGAGAAATTGGCTCACTATGACCGCAATATGTTCTCCCAGTAGGGCAGCACTATAAATATGGCATGAGTGTGCACTGTGACAAGTCGGTACCCATCGTGATATGACCTTATGACCTTACATGTTGCAGGTATGTACAACTCAAGCGAACATACCACCGTTATCCTGGCAATCTCCTTACCCTATACTAGTAGTGCCGACTATCACTCAGTATCAGGCAAGATGGCGACTATTATCAATCGTATACCCCATTTGGTTTGACGCTGCCGGGTATTGCTTCCACGACCTGTGGATAAATTCCATTACCAACCGCACATGAGGCGGGCGATCTAACCGCTAGTCCACCCGTCCCGGCCCTGTTCCAGCAGGAACCCGGCACGTGGTGTGCATACGTCACGCATGACGGGTTTCACCACAATCAGACGGGACGCTGAGACTGTGACGTCACAGCCGCGCCCAATCACCGCGGCGTGCCACACCGCCCCCTGGTGCATACTTAACTTCCGGTCCGTGACGTCACGCGCCGGGGGTGATTGGGGGAGGGGAGCTTTGTGCTCGACACCCGCCGCGGTCATAAACCAGGCAGGTTGCGGCTGACCTAGTTTGATGTCACGTGACGCCGGTTGTAAACGCGGCCTGTTGCGCCCCCTTGTGACGTCATCTGCTCCGAGGCGACGCGGTGCGGAAGTTTACGATAATTAATCACCACCGGCTGCACACACACCGCCAGGGGAGCTATTAAAGCACTATGCTATCTAATGTTTATTGTTGGTATTAGGAATATAAACAGACAAACATGTATGTCTCCTTTAATTACTCAACTACACATCTGGTTGGGGGGGGGGTGTTCTTAAAGCATATAATGGATAATTCTGAATAGACTTGTTTTCACCATTAGACAGTTTGTCGATAGAAAGCCCGAGCCTACACTTTTACTGACCCAAGGGATTTTTAACCTCCCATACCACATAGACATGGTATGAGAGCAACTGGGCTTTGATGACGCTGTAAGTTATACTTTGTGGTGGAAATCAAAATTGTCATGTGGAATCGAACCACCAACCTTCAGATTAGGAGTCAGACCTAGAAAAAACTCACACTCTTCTGCATGTAGATTAGGGTACCCAGCCCCCCCCCCCTCCATCCTTTCCTCTCAGCCTCTCTCAAATACTCGCTGCATCCATGAACGCCGCCCCTTCGTCGCTCTGTTTCTCTTTTCTCTCAATCCTTTGCTCACGTTCACCCGTTCCTCCCCCGCCTCGGTCATTGTTCCCTTCTCCTGTTCTCCATCTCCCTCCTGCATCCACTCTCCATCCCCGCCTACCCCTCACATTGCCCGCTACCTCCCACTTCCCTCACCACACTATTTCCTCTTCCTCTCACTGATCCCCTCCCGCTCTCTCTTCCCCCTCCCCTTCTCCTCCTTCTCCCCTCCTCCACTCCCCACACACTCCCCGTTATCTGCTTCCCCCTCGCCTCACTCGTTCCCCTCCCTGTCACTCTTCCACCAATCCTCGTCGTCCACCCTCTCACTCTTTCCTCCCCTTCTTCCCAGACCCCTCACTACGCTCCTCCCCTTCTCCTGCCCTTCTCCGATCTAACTTTTCCCTGTCCTCCCCTTCTCCCATTCGACATCCCTCTTCCACGTCCCGTCCCGCTGTGAGCCGTGGTTGTACCTCCCCCCCCCCCCCTCTCCCCGCATCCACCTCCACCTCCGTCCGTCAGGTGCCCTCCCCGGTCCCGGTGCCCCTCCTCCCGCCAGGTCACCCTCTCCAGCCCCCTTCTTCCCCCGGCCGCCTCCCACTCCCCCGGCCGCCTGCTGACGGCCGTCCTGCTTTACGCTGATTGGCGTCTGTGTAACTGGCCGCCAGTGTCTGCCGGGTGATAGAGCGCCCCCTGACGGCCTGCTCGTGGAACCCGACGACTGGGCCTGGCGCCCACTGACCGGACCTCCCCCCCCCTCCCCCCTAACATAAACACACACTCGCATATCCACCCTGGAGGCAAGGTAGTGTAGTCCACCTGGCCTGCCGCGCACTGGATTATTGACCCCCCTCCGACCCACATACACACTGATGACCTAATACTACTAATACTAAAGTAATAGTCCAACGACGTCTATCACTGATCTATCTAATTGGCACAGCCACGCCACCGACCCTCACCGCCACCCACCCACTCACACCCGCCCACACCCACCCACTCACACCCACTCACCCCCACCACACCAAGGTCATGGTGCTGGTGGCCTGGTCTCCCAGTGGGGCAGCACTATAAAGTCGCCATGAGTGTGCACTGCCACAAGTCGCTACCTATCCTGATATGACCTTAGATGTTGCTAGGACGTAAAACAATACACAAACAAACCACTTCCTGACGACTAAGTAGTATAGGTAAACTGGGCCCTGGGCCGCTAACTGACCGGACCATCACCCTCCACGCACACGCACACGCACACGCACACGCACACGCACACGCACACGTGCACGCACACGCGCACGCGCACGCGCACGCGCACGCGCACGCGCACGCGCACGCGCACGCGCACGCGCACGCGCACGCGCACGCGCACGCGCACGCGCACGCGCACGAGCACGCGCACGCGCACGCGCACGCGCACGCGCACGCGCACGCACGCGCACACTCGCATACACTTGTTGGTGACGTCACGACAACGGCGACACACAGGCCGCGGCGCCGCCTGTTGGGTGAGGCGGGAAGCATCTGGCGCCACCTGCCGGCGTCTATTGGCACTAGAGCGTCACAATCGGCATCTTCAGCGACGTGCTGGTTGGTTGTTTTTTGCAGATTGACGTCCTGTCAACATATATACTCATGCCAGATCGGTTACCGCGTTGTGACACTCATGGCAACTTTACAGTGCTGCCCCAATGGGAGACCAGGCCACCAGCACCATACCCTAATATCCTACTCGGCCAAATGATCCTGATACTGAGCCAACCAGTCCTGCCCCTATCCTAATAATGCCGAGCTCCAGGCTCGGAAGCGACACGTATCAATTGTTAAGTCAGTGGTTTGATTCGACCAGGGTTCGAACCTGTAGGTTCGAATCCCATGATCTACCAAAGCGGGAGAGGGATGCTCAACTCATTCGGCCATCCCGTCTGTTCAGCCGTGTGCACTGACCTGCAGTGAGCTGCTGGGGCCATGGATATCTGCAGCTAGAATATGTCGGTGATTGATTAGCAAAACAGCTGGTCAGATCAGATCAGTGTCAGGATAATGTGACTGGGTGGGATATCACGTAATGGTGCTGGGAGCTTGGTCTCGCAGTGGGGCAGCACTATCAATTCGCTATGAGTGTGCACTGTCACAAGGCGTACCCGTCCTGATATGACCATAAATGTTGCGTGAACGAAAAGCCCAAGCGAACAAACAAACACACAAGTAAAACATTTGTAAAACATCACCCGCTGTGGCCTGTTGTGCTATCAATTCAGGATTTCCCAGGGGCGAATTGACTAGAGTGGTCAATTAGGGAGACATGAGGGTTGCGTGGACCGGGAAGGTTCCATGTCCCGTCCTGATATGGGACGATTGTGTTTTATGTCAGTGTCACATTACAACTTGCGGCCACTTCGCAACCACCTTAGACCAAAGAACCCACAGTCGCCAGTGACGTTCTAGTAACCAAAACAATGGTCGCCGACGTCTGGGCATCACTGTTGACTGTGGATTATTTGGTCTAAAGTGGTCGCAAGCTGTAGTGTGACTGGGGCTTCACATACCAAACAGACATCACCATAGCAACACGACCCCTACCCCACTAAGGACATGCGCGAGCGGCTTGTGCTTTCTTACGTGATACATTAAGTTTGAATGGCAATGTATCGACCATCACATTAAGTTTGAATGGCGTTGCATCCACGGTCATATTAAGTTTGAATGGCAATGCATCCACTGTCACATTAAGTCTGAATGGCAATGTATCAACCATCACATTAAGTTTGAATGGCAATGCATCCACTGTCACATTAAGTTTGAATGGCAATGCATTGACCGTCACATTAAGTTTGAATGGCAATGCATTGACTGTCACATTAAGTTTGAATGGCAATGCATCCACCATCACATTAAGTTTGAATGGCAATGCATCGACCATCACATTAAGTTTGAATGGCAATGCATCCACTGTCACATTAAGTTTGAATGGCAATGCATTGACCGTCACATTAAGTTTGAATGGCAATGCATTGACTGTCACATTAAGTTTGAATGGCAATGCATCCACCATCACATTAAGTTTGAATGGCAATGCATTGACCGTCACATTAAGTTTGAATGGCAATGCATTGACTGTCACATTAAGTCTGAATGGCAATGCATCCACCATCACATTAAGTTTGAATGGCAATGCATCCACCATCACATTAAGTTTGAATGGCAATGCATCCACTATCACATTAAGTTTGAATTGCAATGCATCCACCATCACATTAAGTTTGAATGGCAATGCATTGACCATCACATTAAGTTTGAATGGCAATGCATCCACTGTCCCATTAAGTTTGAATGGCAATGCATCCACCATCACATTAAGTTTCAATGACAATGCATCCACCATCACATTATGTTTGAATGGCAATGCATCCACCGTCACATTAAGTTTGAATGGCGATGCATCCACCATCACATTAAGTTTGAATGGCAATGCATCCACTGTAACATTAAGTTTGAATGGCAATGCATCCACTGTAACATTAAGTTTGAATGGCGATGCATCCACCGTCACATTAAGTTTGAATGGCAATGCATTGACCGTCACATTAAGTTTGAATGGCAATGCATTGATTGTCACATTAAGTTTGAATGGCAATGCATCCACCATCACATTAAGTTTGAATGGCAATGCATTGACCATCACATTAAGTTTGAATGGCGATGCATCCACTGTCACATTAAGTTTGAATTGCAATGCATCCACCATCACATTAAGTTTGAATGGCAATGCATTGACCATCACATTAAGTTTGAATGGCAATGCATCCACTGTCCCATTAAGTTTGAATGGCAATGCATCCACCATCACATTATGTTTGAATGGCAATGCATCCACCATCACATTAAGTTTGAATGGCAATGCATCCACCATCACATTAAGTTTGAATGGCAATGCATCCACCATCACATTAAGTTTGAATGGCAATGCATCCACCGTCACATTATGTTTGAATGGCAATGCATCCACCATCACATTAAGTTTCAATGGCAATGCATCCACCATCACATTATGTTTGAATGGCAATGCATCCACCATCACATTAAGTTTGAATGGCGATGCATCCACCGTCACATTAAGTTTGAATGGCAATGCATCCACTGTCACATTAAGTTTGAATGGCAATGCATCCACTGTCACATTAAGTTTGAATGGCGATGCATCCACCATCACATTAAGTTTGAATGGCAATGCATCCACCGTCACATTAAGTTTGAATGGCAATGCATCCACTGTAACATTAAGTTTGAATGGCAATGCATCCACTGTAACATTAAGTTTGAATGGCGATGCATCCACCATCACATTAAGTTTGAATGGCAATGTATCCACTGTAACATTAAGTTTGAATGGCAATGCATCCACCGTAACATTAAGTTTGAATGGCAATGCATCCACTGTAACATTAAGTTTGAATGGCGATGCATCCACTGTAACATTAAGTTTGAATGGCAATGCATCCACTGTAACATTAAGTTTGAATGGCAATGCATCCACTGTAACATTAAGTTTGAATGGCGATGCATCCACTGTAACATTAAGTTTGAATGGCGATGCATCCACCGTCACATTAAGTTTGAATGGCAATGCATCCACTGTAACATTAAGTTTGAATGGCAATGCATCCACTGTAACATTAAGTTTGAATGGCGATGCATCCACCGTCACATTAAGTTTGAATGGCAATGCATCCACCGTCACATTAAGTTTGAGTGGCAATGCATCCACCATCAACGTGTTAACACCGGGCGCGTTGGCGACTCGGTAGAGCGCGGGCCTCGCAGGCGGGGGATCGGCAGTTTGGTTCACGGTCGAGTCAAACCAATGAATTACAAAGTAGATACTTGTCGTTTCCAAGCCTGGCGCTCCGCATTAATATGATAGGGTAAGGACTGTTTTAGGATAATTCTACTGAGTGGAATATCAGGGCATGGTACAGATAGCCTTATTTCCCAGTGGGGCAGCACTATACAGTCACCATGAGTGTGCACTGTAATAAGTTGCTACCCGTCCTGATATGACCTTAGATGTGTCCAGGACCCAAAACTCCAATGACCAACCAATCCACTGTCAACTTGTTAACTAATAACCCTTTCTGTGCGATATGATGGACCATTCCCCTGCTTAATCCACTGAGAACCCCTCCCCCCACCCAAATATATATATAACATTATTAAATGCATCAATGTAAGTGATACCACGACCTTTCTGAAAATGCCAGGCAGCTACATTGTGTGATAAAACTGATATGGGTCACTCTCCTGAAAACTGGTCAGCATGGGATGGGATTTTAAAACAGCAATACAAACACTTTTTACTTATTCTTGTCCTTATGCTTTTCATATTCAGGTTCACATTTGATGAAAGAAATAAGGGAACTAAAAGAAACTGTGTGCAACTTTGGTCCTTTTAGTTATGAAGTGTGTTAGTACCAACAAACTCATTTTACAGTCAGCCATTTGTAACATGACATGAGACATGGTTGAATCATTATTAACATCTTGCATTGCATTGATATATCAAACAAAACAGTTCCCAAATCAAAAAGGAAGTATTTATTAACTTGGATGCATGCTTAAATAAAAAAATTAAACAATTTAATGTCTTCAGAAATAACATTACAAATTTCCATCACATGCGTAACCAGTTTTGTCTGGATGCCACACAAATATTGTACACTAATTATTCAGGGAATAAAGCATGGCTGGGAATTACTTCTTTTTTTTAATCAAGATAAGCACTACATATTTCTGTATATTATGCCATGCTTAATATGCTTCTAAGAATGACATTATTTAATTCTGCTTGGATTTTTATTCAGCAGACTGTGTGGTGTCCTAAACATGTGTTACATCTGAGCAACACATGTTATACTGCCATAAGAGATAGCTTATTCATGGACTACACCTGTATTTGTTATCTAATCAATTTATATTTTACATACATGTAAAGGGGAGATTTCCAGCTTTCAGTTGCAACCAGAAAATGTAAAATATTCAAATATTAGATTCTAACTCTCTGTGTGACCCTTCTGGCCAGTTTGCAGGAGAGTGACCGATATCAGAATAGTCACTCTGGTATTACCTTTATATATCATGCCATTTGTTTATAAACATTTGTATTTTAGATTCCCCGACTCAAAATTGTTAAAGTCTGACAGTTAAACTCACTTCAAGCTGCATTGTGATAGCATACCGTCAATTCTGTAAAGTCATTTACCTAGATCTGATGTTACATTTCAAACCTAGACAATAGTGTACTTATTGATCCTTTATTCACGAATAGTAGGGAATATTATTTGATAGAACATCTTACTGCTGAACCCTATGGATTCCAAAACCTTACTTGTATGCCGAATTAAAGCTGCCTGTTTTCACTTAAATATATCCATAGTTAGCCACTTTGAATATACTTATCTGCAAATACGGCACACATTTCAAACCATCGTCCTCTGCAGCTTGAATTAAATACTTTACCACATTCCCTTCGGGCTTTGAGGCTACAGGGTCTCTGGAATGCGCATCGACCAAACTACTGCCGAGGTCGATGGTCATCCAGAGTCCCGCGGGTCTAAAACCCCATAACAGACCTAATGTAATTGGACAGGGCGACATCAATTTCCCACAAGGGAGCTAGGTTCGATCCTCGGCCAAAATCAATCGGAAGATGTAGTGAATTGACACCGCGTCCCTTGAGGGTGGAAGTATGGTATCCCAGTGCGGCAGCGCTATAAAGCCATCACCACTATTTAATCAATGTAAATCCACAATGCCAGCGGTCGGTGTCAGCCCTCACATCTTAGTTGGCCATAACACCCCAAACACTCGGTCAGTCGCAAATAGGCAATAGGAATAGAATGCCAGAATAGGATTTGTTTGTTATGGTTTTACGTCCTGACAATATATAAGGTCAATATATGATGTATATGGACGTGCTAGCATCATGACCGGATATCCAACTCAGTCACATTATCCTAATACTGAGTAAAGCAGACCTGTCATTGCACTATCCTATTCGAACCAGGTTAGGTATTGACAACACTTTACATACGAAACAAACGCCTTTAAAACATCACATTTTAACTTCAAAAATGCAAAAAGAAACAGAATCAAAAATGCAAGTACTCCCCATTCCCACTTTCTCATATGACACATTCAAGCTCCTTTAAAACGTACCCAACAAATATAAAGTCACAACCTGCAAGCACTTTAATCTCAGCCCCAGACTTCCACAATCCACGCTACAAATAAATCTCTTTAAAATAAAGAAATTCATAAAGAAGCGATCGCTTGTTGACCTGTCTGTTTCTCACAATCTCAGATCACAGATGAAGCTTTCTAAAACACAGATACACATTAATACCCAGCTGCTGTCTCCTCCGATCGCTCCTCTCATCTTCACAAAGACAACTTTGCACAAACCAAGCGCCGGCTCCTCTGCCACTTTCCCACAGTCTTGTGTTACAGGTAACGCTATTATGAAGTAGAATAATACTACAGACACATATATGCAGGCACTATATATTGTCTTAACATAATAATTACAGTTGTTTACGTCCATTAAACAAACAAACATTGCCCTCCCGTCATGAACTTTGACGTCACAAACAAAGCTCCGGATTAAACATATTAAATTACTCAAACATAGAAAAGCTGCCCTCCGCGAATCCAGCACTCCGACATAAACAGAAAAGCACTGATAGTTTACACTGAGTGTGTAGTAGGGACGGCTGTATAGCACTGCTACAGCGGGATACAGTCCTTACTTACACCCCGATAATCAGATATCCCACTGGAAAATTCACAATAAGGTGCCGATGCCCCCATGACTGCCCCCCCCCCCCTTGATTGCACACCCCACCACCCACCCATGCACAGTCTCTCCTTCCCCAGCCTCATTGTGTGGGTGGAGATGTGTTAGTTGGATGAGAGTGTTAGCGGCTTGAATGGGGATGCATAGGAGGGACATAGAGGCGGAGGCGGGGGGGGGGGGGAGCAGGGGGACATGGAGAGAGGTGGTGGAAGGTGGAGAACGGGGCAGAGCAGGGGAAGGTGGAGAGCTGGGAGGGAGTGTGGTGGAAGCATGGTAGGGGGTGGCAGAGGTGGGATTGCAGGAAAGCATTGGAAATGGGGAGAGTTCGTGGAAGGCAGGGTCAGGCAGCCGGGGGAGTAACGGAGCAGGAGAAAGTGGGAAGATCAAGGGAAGGTGCAGATGTGGGAGTGGGCATGGTGAACCTGTGGGATGGGGGGGGGGGGGGAGGAGGTCCGGTAAGTGGAGAAAGGCGGGGGGGGGGGCGGAGGGAGAGCCGGGGAAGTGGAGGGGGGAAAGGCGGGAAGGTGGAGGTGGGAGAGCCGGGTAGATGGAGGTGGGAGAGGGGGGAGGTGGAGGTGGGATAGGCGGGGAGCTGGAGGTGGGATAGGCGGGGAGGTGGAGGTGGGAGAGTGGGAGAGGGGGGAGGTGGAGGTGGGGGGGGGCGGGGAGGTGGAGGTGGGAGGGGCGGGGAGGTGGGAGAGTGGGAGAGGGGGAAGGTGGAGGCGGGAGGGGCGGGGAGGTGGATGTGGGAGGGGCGGGGAGGTGGAGGTGGGAGAGGCGGGGAGGTGGAGGTGGGAGAGGCGGGGAGGTGGGGGTGGGAGAGGCGGGGAGGTGGAGGTGGGAGAGGCGGGGAGGTGGGGGTGGGAGAGGCGGGGAGGTAGAGGTGGGAGAGTCGGGGAGGTGGAGGTGGGAGGGGCGGGGAGGTAGAGGTGGGAGAGGCGAGGAGGTGGAGGCGGGCAGGCCGGGGAGGTGGAGGTGGGAGACGGGGAGATGGAGGTGGGGGAGTGGGAGAGGCGGGGAGGTGGAGGTGGGACAGGCGCGGTGGTGGAGGCGGGCAGGCCGGGGAGGTGGAGGTGGGAGAGGCGGGGAGGTGGAGGTGGGAGAGGCGGGGATGTGGAGGTGGGAGAGGCGGGGAGGTGGAGGTGGGAGAGGCGGGGAGGTGGAGGCGGGCAGGCCTGGGAGGTGGAGGTGGGAGAGGCGGGGAGGTGGAGGTGGGAGAGTCGGGTAGGTGGAGATGGGAGAGGCGGGGAGGTGGAGGTAGGAGAGGCGGGGACGTGGAGGTGGGAGAGGTGGAGAGGTGGAGGTGGGAGAGGGGGGACGTGGAGGTGGGAGAGGCGGGGAGGTGGAGGCGGGCAGGCCGGGGAGGTGGAGGCGGGCAGGCCGGGGAGGTGGAGGCGGGCAGGCCAGGGAGTTGGAAGGGGTGGGGCTGGGGTGCAGGCAGTCCCCGTGCCGGTAGTTATTCTACCGGCTCAGCCTAATGCCCGGCGCGGACATACAAGATGCATTGCCGCTCATCCATTTAAGACCAGTTAGTCTCCCCGTCCACCCGCCCGCCGGCGTATTGGCACCCGCCGCCGTACGCCGGCAGAATCAATCGAGCGCTGAGTGGCGCCCGCCCCACTCCAGCCTCCAAATATGGACTTTGATTTTGGGCATAAGCCGGAGGGACGAGGAGAGGAGGGGTGTGTGTAAATAGGGGTGTGTGTAGAGTGTGGTGTGGGGGTGTGAGCAGGGAGGGGTGTGTGGGGTGTATGTAGAGGGTGTAGGGGTGTAGAGTGTCTTACGGGAAGTAGGGTCTATGTGGTGGGCGGGGTGTGTACAGGGTGTCGGTGTTGTTACCTGTGGGTGGGGATATGTTGTGAGCGGGACGGGGTGTGTGGGGTGTATGTAGAGGGTGTATGGGTGTCTTATGGGAAGTAGGGTATATGTGGTGGGTGGGTTGTGTACAGGTTGTAGGGTGTGTTAAGGGTGGGTGGCGTGTAGGGTGTGGGCGGGGTGTGTGCAGATAGGGGTGTATGGGGTGGTATGTAGACGGTGTATGGGGTGTTCCATGGGGGGGTGGGGGTTGTATGCTGGGCGGTGGGTGGTGGAGAGAAGGGTCTATGCAATATCGGGGGGGGGGCGTGTGTGGGGTAGGCGGTGGATGGGGTATATTGAGGGTCTATGGGGATATCCGGTGGTTAATTGGTGGCCGGGTGTGTAGAGAGGTGGTATGAGGTGTGGGGTCTTTCAGGGAGGGGGTGGGAGGAGTGGAGGAGGGCGGAGGGGGTAGCATATGTGTACACTGAGTGGTGTAGGTGAAGGAACGTTCTGACCGGGATATGCAGGGTAGTGAGTTGGTGTGTGTGGTGTGTGGTGTGTGGTGGATGGTGGGTGGTGTGTGGTGGGTGGTGCGTGGCGTGTGGTGTGTGTGGTGTGTAAGGAGAGGGGTGTAGTGTGTAGCGGTGGGAGGTGGAGGGTTCTCAGGTGGCTGGTGCGGGTAGTGGTTAGACGACTATGCGGGTAGGCGTATTGCGGGTCCGCGGGTAGGCGAAGGCGGATAGGCGGGTAGGCGGATAGGCGGGTAGGCTGTTTGTTTGTTGGTTGTTGTTTGTTGTTGTTTTACGTCCTAGCAACATCTAAGGTCATATCAGGATGGGGCGGGTAGGCGCAAATGCACGTAGGCGGGTAGGCAGGTAGGCAGGTATGCGGGTAGGTGGGTAGGCGGGTATGCAGGTATGCAGGTAGGCGGGTAGGCGGGTAGGCGGGTAGGCGGGTAGGCGGGTAGGCGGGTAGGCGGGTAGGCGGGTAGGCGGGTAGGCGGGTAGGCGGGTAGGTGGGTAGGCAGGTAGGCGGGTAGGTGGGTAGGCAGGTAGGTGGGTAGGCGGGTAGGCGGGTAGGCAGGTAGGCGGGTAGGTGGGTAGGCGGGTAGGCGGGTAGGCGGGTAGGCTTTCCTTGCAGTGAGATGCTCCAACACCCACACTGCTGTCAGGGTGCACTGCTTCCTCAGTTATATAACCGCATAATCAAGCGGAAGTGGCTGTAATTAGCGGCTGATCGGCACTTCCGGCGGACTACTGATGAATATCGCCTCCTCCTGAGTGTGCCGGTGGCGGAGCCTGGTGGCGGGACTCTGGTGGTGGGATCCCACCCCCCCCCGCGTGCCCCCTCGTTCCACCACCTCCCCCCTCCCCACCTCCACACCCTTATAAGGACGCGGCTCCGCTCTCACGCGCGGGAAATAAATCCACTCAACGACCGATGCCAAGTGCGGGTTACCGCCGGGACCCCACTCCAGGGGACGAGTGGGGGTGGAGGGGGAAAGGGGGAGAGGGAAGTGGAAGTGGAGGGAAGCGGGAGAGAAGAGAACCTGGGGCAGGGGGGGGGGGGGTGTCGGGGAGAGGCGGGGTATTAGAGGGGGTGGGGGAGGAGAGTTGGAGGGAGCGGGGACGGCGGTGGGGGGGGGGGGGGGGGGTGGAGAGAACGGGCAGGAAGGCGGAGGGCGCGGGGAAGGGGGAGGTGGAAGGGAAGGTGTAGGGTGGTGGGAGCGAGGAGAACCTGGGCGGAGAGCGTGGGGGAGAGCCGGGATATGGGAGGGGAGGAGGAATGACACAGGAGAGAGATTAAGGGAGGGGGTTTGGGGAGTGGGCGGCAGGGGGATTGGGAGGAGTGAAGTGACGGAAGCGAGGAAAGGTATTTTCTTAGGGGAGGAGAAGGGGTCAGCGTTACATGGGTTTGAAAGGGGAGGGGACGGGGGATGGGGGGACGGGGGATCGGGGACGGGGGACGGGGGACGGGGGACGCGGGTCGGTGTGACAGGTGACGGGGGACGGGGGACGGGGGATGTGGGTCAGATGACGGGGGACGGGGGACGGAGGTCTGGTGACGGGTGAAGTTCGATCTGAGACGACGGGGGAAGGAGACGGAGGCTCTGGGGGTGGGGGGGGGGGGGTGAAGGAGGGGTACAGGGAACGTGGGGAGTGGGAGGTTTGTGTGTGTCGGGGGGGGGGGGGGGGGGTTGACCGGGGACGTACAGGGAACGTGGGGAGTGGGAGGTTTGTGTGTGGAGGGGGAGGGGGGGGGGGTTGAAGGGGCGGACAAGGAACGTGGGGAGGGGGAGGTTTGTGTGTGTGTGGGGGGGGGGGGGGGGGGTGACGGGGACGTACAGGGAACGTGGGGAGTGGGAGGTTTGTATGTGGGGGGGAGGTGGGGGTTGAAGGGGCGGACAGGGAATGTGGGGAGGGGGAGGTTTGGTTAAGTGTTCCGATAAGTGAGGAGAGCGGAGGGAGGGTGGGAGGCGGAGAAAGGAGATGATAACTTGTGGGAGGGGGTGTGCCGGGTGCGGTGTGCGGGGTGCGGCGTGCGGGGTGCGGGTGCGGGGGGCGGGTGGTGGGGTGCGGGGTGGGGGGGGAGCGGCAGTGCGGGGGGGGGGTGAGTCGGGTAAGCGTCCCTCCGCACTCTGAAGGTCACTGTGACCTCTGCTCAGCACGCCCGTCTACAAATGACGACCACGAGTCCTAACGACTGCCTCCCTGACAGCGCACATACAGTCGGAGGCATCAACGACACGCCGCGCCCCCTAGCGGTGCCTAAATGACGTCATCACCCCAAGTTACGGTAACTGCTGACGAGCTAGTGGGAACGCAGCTGAGACGAGGCCGTAACGAGGTGGGGGTGAGGGTGGGTGTGGGTGTGGGTGGAGGTGGGACGGTGGATGGGGGTAGGTGAGGGTGGGTGGCGATTGGTGTGGGTGTGGGTGTGGATGTGGGTGTGGGGGGTGGTTCGGGAGGGTGGGTGGAAGTAGGTGGGAGTAGGTGAAGGGTAGGTGGGAGTGGGTGGGGCTAGGTGGGTGTGGGTGTAGGTGTGGGTGGGTGTGGGTGGGTGGGGGAGTGTGGGAGTTCTCAAAGCGAGGCTGAGTAACTAACGACTAACAGTAACAGTCTCAGAGAACTCTGAGCAGGTCAGAGATGGCGGGGTTGGGCTTCGAGGGTCGGACGTAGACTGATAACCACCAATGACCACGTGACCACGTGACCACGTGACCACGTGACCACGTGACCACGTGACCACCTGACCACGTGACCACGTGAACACGTGAACACTTGACCAATTGACCACCTGACCACATGACCACATGACCACCTGACCATCAGACCACCTGACCACGTGACCATGTGAAGCCTAGATGAACACTGACGGCGCGTGAAGAAGACTGGTAAACTTACGGTCTGAGTCTTGACTGTCATGTCAAGAATTAGATGACTGTCAGTGCCCGCAACTCCCACCATCTTCTACATACTGTGTAACCCCATACCCTGAGGTGTCGAAACAGGCACAAGTAGATTAGCATACATTCTGAGTTATGGTAAACAGTAGTTTGTCACACACAAATACTTTGACATATATACTGAGTTATCGCACACATCTGCTCGCCACACACACGCGCATTGGATAATATTGGTTTCTAATAGTAATAGTTAAGACACACAGCTTTGTCATAAACAAGTATATTGAGATTGGGTTATGCATTCTTAGTTATCATACACACTGGTTTGTCACAGAGAACTTTGATTTATTGATTGATTGCTGGTTGTTGTATGCCATCTCGGCTACAAAGGCCATATTCATGGAGAGATCACACACAGGTATATTGGCATACTTATTGAGTTATACATTCTGAATTATTGCACACATTGTTTCGTCATAGAGAGTGCACCAGGGCGAGTCCTCATAAGCATGCCCTTTCCTATATCGATGCGCGACAAGGAAGAAGGCAAGGCGGGGGTGGGAAAAAAGGCGCTTTATTTAACGCCTCAGACAGACAATAAGCAATTATGTACAAAGTCACATGGTAAAGCAAGGCAATAAAAAGGGGCTCATAAGGAGCAGAGGTAATCTCAGAGTAAATGAGCTCGGGGGAGCTTGAAATGTTTGGGTGAGGGGCGCCGAGGAGCCGTCCACTAGCATGTTGGGATAGTTGGGTGGGTGGGTGGAGAAAACAGAGCTTGTGTAGGGAGGACGGCTGGGAGGCGAGTGGCTGAAGGAGGCCGGCGGGCGGCCTTATAAGGGAAGGAGCGGGGAGGCGTGAAGGCGGGGGGAGGTGAGAAAGCCGGCAGGCAGGGAGAAAGGGCGAGGAGAAAGCTGAGAGAGGGAGAAAGCTGAGAGCGGGGTGGCAGGGAAGGTGAGAAAGCCGGGCGATGGCGGGAAAGAGGTGGGGGGAGGGTCTCTTCCTTCCCTCGCATCAAACGCAATGCGAGCATTACGACCAATGTGTATTATGTGCAGTGATGTGGTATGCACAGTTTTGGGGGGTAACCATTTTTATTCATTTGAATACAATCTGTCAACAATGACTTGTCATGTGTACCCACTGAGATGTCATACACACTACTTGTCATACACACCGGATGTGGTGGCTCAATCGGTAGAGTGCAGGCTTCCCGTCCGGAAGATCTGGAGTTGTTTTGGGGGAGTTTTCAGTCGCATCGGTGCACTGAAGGCTGCAAATTTGCAGCACTGAATGGGAACCGCTGAAAGTGGTACCATGTGGTCGGGAGTTGGCTTCTGATGGGTAGTGGTCAGAGAAATTGGGGAGGGGGGGCGGGGACGGAGGAAGGAAAAAGGCAGCCTAAGAGCCCAACCACAGTCTTTTGAGAGGGCCGGGGGAGGCTGGGTGGTTGGTGTAGTTTTATGCCCCAGTAAGACCCTAGGCCATACCAGAATGTGTACCGACTTGTGACAGCATGAACTCATGGCAACTTTATAGTGCTGCCCCACTGGGAAATCAAGCCGCCAACACCATGACCTGATGTCCCACACAGTCACATTATCCTGACACTGTGCGCCCAGTCCCTGTCCTGACCTCATAATGCCAAGCGCCCAGCAGCAACATGTACCTATTTTATAAGTCATTGGTTTGACCAGGATCCAAACTTCAGTCCCTCCAAATTCACCAGTATGCACACTATGTCTGGCCAAACCCAGAGGAAGAAGTGAAGTGAGGATGGGATTAGTTAGGTATTGGGGGGGGGGGGGTTATCTGGTAGTTGTTAGTGAAAATTAGTGGTTAGTTGATAGCAGTGTCAAGTCATCTATGGCGATGAGGTGGGGCCTGCTAGTCCTCAGTGTCATGGTCTAGGCGACCGACAGTGCTGATGATATCTGCGTTCTGGTGGTGGAAGCGAGCAAGTGCGTTCCAGGAAGACTTGGAAATCCTGGAGAGGATAGCCAGAGTGGCCCTATTGTCGCTGAATCGGCAGTCAGAGTCCTCCATGAAGTCACTGCTGGCAGATCTGTTGACGGAGCCATATGAGGCGAGTATGTGGGCCACATTGAAGATCTTAGTGCCCCAGGGACAGCACTGGAGGTTGGGGACATCAATCCAGCAGTGGTAGCCAGTCCTGAAGCGGTTGATGGTGACTTGGGTAGAAGCAGGAAGGCTGACTGGATGGGGGATGTTCGTTCTGATCAGGGTGTACCAGAGCCAGCTTATTGAATAAGGGTTCCGTACTTGTTCCTTCTGTGTGGCACATTCCCAGAGTGCTGGCTCGAGAAGGGGAGACAGTCAGTTTGGTGATGGATGGAGGGATGGCTCTCTCCATGTCTGCTCGGTTGGCACCTGCTAGAGCGGCACAGTGAGCCTGGTCATGATCATAGAGTCCTATATGCTAGGGGACCCATAGCTTGACTGTGTTGAGGTGTGCCTGATGTCTGGTCTGGAGTTAGATTCCCAGTCAAGACAAACCAAGGACTTCCAACATTGATACTTGTATCTACCTACCCTTCTGCTCAGCACTACTAGGATAAGCAAAAAGTGGTTACCTCAGTGTCAGGATAATGTCAATGGATGTGATCTGTGGTCATGGTGCCTTCAGAAGGACCGTCAGACCTTCAGAACACTACCCCGTTCAAAACACTACGGAAGTGTTTTGAACCTAAGTTGAGAACACTACCGTAGTGTGGTGAACTTAAGTTGAAAACACTGCTGTTAAGTTTAAATTACTACCCCTACGTACATTCAAAACATGACATTAATTCAAAACACTTTCATGTTTTGGCAGTGGGGATTGTAGTGCCGCAAAATGTAACCTACTGCATAGGCCCAACTGCCCACTTTACTGCATTCTACCCCACCTTATTACATACTGCCCCACCCTACTACATTCTGCCCCACCCTCCTTCACACAGCCCCACCCTGGTCGTGCTGCAGCTTTTAACAACGTATTAGTAGTATATGCACACTGCGCCAAGGCATCTACACCACGTATCAGTAAATGCTGATAGTGCTGCAGCATTTAACAATGTGTTAGTAGTATACACTGATAGTGCTTTGATGTTTAGTAACGTATTCGTTGTATACACTAATAGTTATGCGGCAAGTAACAATGTGTTAGTAGTACACACTGATAGTGCTTTGGCATTTAACAACATATTAGTATACACTGATAGTGCTGCAGCTTTTAGCAATGTATTAGTATATGCTGATAGTGCTGCAGCTTTTAGCAATGTATTAGTATATGCTGATAGTGCTGCAGCTTTTAGCAATGTATTAGTATATGCTGATAGTGCTGCGGCTTTTAACAATGTATTAGTATATGCTGATAGTGCTGTGACGTTTACCAACGTGTTAGTAGTGTAGTGGTCTGCACTGACCTCTCAGGCAAGTAACCACATAGACAGGTAGGCGTGGGGAGTGTGGTGACACCAGGGAGCCTAGGTGGTGTAATGGTTAGCACACTGGCCCTGAATGCAAAGAGATGTGGGTTCGAGTCCCGCTCTAGGCGCAATAATTCCCATTTTCATCACCCCCACGACACTGGTTGCCGTGACCAGGATCCTATACAAGCTATGCGCTGTATAGTTGTAGAACCTACCCTGTGTATGTGTGGGTGCATTGCCTGTATGTATGTAATTGTAAGCATTACAATACTTACAATTCCAGGGGGACGAGTGTAGTGGTCTGCACTGACCTCTCAGGCAAGTAACCACATAGACAGGTAGGCGTGGGGAGTGTGGTGACATCAGGGAGCCTAGGTGGTGTAATGGTTAGCACACTGGCCCTGAATGCAAAGAGATGTGGGTTCGAGTCCCGCTCTAGGCGCAATAATTTCCCATTTTCATCACCCCCACGACAGTAGCATACGATGGTAGTGCTGTAGCATCTGCACAACACATTAGTATACACTGATAGTGTTGCAGCGTTTAACAACATATTAGTATATGCTGATAGTTCTGTGGAATTTAAACGTATCAGTATACATTGATAGTGCTGCAGCATTTGAACAACATGTAGTGGTCTGCACTGACCTCTCAGGCAAGTAACCACATAGACAGGTAGGCGTGGGGAGTGTATTGATATCAGGGAGCCTAGGTGGTGTAATGGTTAGCACACTGGCCCGGAATGCAAAGAGATGTGGGTTCGAGTCCCGCTCTAGGCGCAGTATTTCCCATTTTCATCACCCCATGACACTGGTTGCCGTGATCAGGATCCTGTACAAGCTTTGCGCTGTATGGTTGTTGAACCTACCCTGTGTATGTATGTGTTAGTGCATTGCCTGTATGTATGTAATTGTAAGCATTACAAGACTTACAATTCCAGGGGGACGAGTGTAGTGGTCTGCACTGACCTCTCAGGCAAGTAACCACATAGACAGGTAGGCGTGGGGAGTGTATTGATATCAGGGAGCCTAGGTGGTGTAATGGTTAGCACACTGGCCCTGAATGCAAAGAGATGTGGGTTCGAGTCCCGCTCTAGGCGCAATAATTCCCATTTTCATCACCCCCACGACAGTAGCATACGATGGTAGTGCTGTAGCATCTGCACAACACATTAGTATACACTGATAGTGTTGCAGCGTTTAACAACATATTAGTATATGCTGATAGTTCTGTGGAATTTAAACGTATCAGTATACATTGATAGTGCTGCAGCATTTGAACAACATATTAGTAGGGACTGTCCAGTGATTGTGTTGCAGAATTGCCGAGATCAGCCTAGCTTGTGGAATGTTGGGAGTTTGGTTCCAGGTCAAATCAAACCTATGACTTTAAAATTAATACTTGTCACTTCATAGCCTGGCACTCAGCATTAATAGTATATCAGGCAAGGATCGGTTAGCTCAGTGTCAGGATATTGTGACTGAGTGGGATATATCGGATCATGGTGCTGGCGGCCTGATTTCCCAGAGGGGCAGCATTATAAAGATTCTATGAATGTGCACTGTCACAATCAAGTCAGTACCGATCCTGATATGACCTTAGATGTTGCTAGGATGCAAAACAACAACCAACAACAACCCCTAATGCCCCACCTTACTAGGCTACATAGGCCTACTGCCCCTCGCTACTGCATATGAAAATGAATATGAATTTATTTAGAGTAGTGTTTTGAACTTAAAGCTAGTGTTTTGAACTTAAGGATACTGTTTTAAGCATGGCCACAGTAGTGTTTTGAACCTACCTTCAACTAAGTTGAAAGCACTATCGTAGTGTTTTGAACCTAGGTTGAAAACACTACTGTAGTGTTTTTGTGTGGTAGTTTTTTTTAACTTACTACACCGGCGGCCTGGTCTCCCAGTCCCAGTGGGACAGCACTGTAAAGCCACCATGAGTGCGCACTATCACACGTCGGTACTTGTCCTGATATGAATTTACATATTGCCAGAACATAAAGCTCCAATAAACAAACACAACTAGCATCAGACACGGTCAGATAACTTGATATGACTGGGTTCCATATCATACCATGGAACTGCACACATCTGAAGCAGCACTGTATATCGACCATCAGCACACACAATACTGTATCCATTCTGGCCAATGTGTGTTGCTAGGGCGTGAAACCCCAAGCGGACACCCCCCCCCCCCCCCCCAGGCCTGTATATCGTTGGTAGGCTTGTTTCCGCGGACCTCTGGAGAATAACGGTGAGGAAGTGGAGCACTTACTTCAGACAAATGGCCGCTGTCAACCACTGCGCCACCACATACCACCACATACTACCACATACCACCACAGACCACCACATACCACCAACCGGCCGTTTAAAGTCAAGCGGCGGCTTTTATAACAACAAGCCCACTGGAAACATCTGCGTCTGCCACAAGAGTCAGGGAATGAGTCAAGCGTCTGACTTCACGCACAATTACATCAACATCCAGGTGTCAGCAGTGTATGTGTTACACATGAGCTGGTGTGAATCAGAGAGAAAAAAAGAAAAAAGTTTGTTTATTTAACCATGCCTCTAGAGCACATTGTGTTTTATCAGCGGCTATTGGACGGAGTATATGGTCATTCTGAGATATTTCTTTGGAGCAAACTCACTGCTGCCAAATAGCAGCATAGGCTACTCTTTCCAATAAGCTTTGATTGATTGATTGATTGATTGCTGGTTGCTTTACGCTGTGTCGGCAGCATAGGCCATATTCATAGGGAGAAATGTTTTGTTTTTTGTTCAAACCATCGCTTTTACATGTAAAAGCAGAAATCAAGTATGTGCCAATAGACACTCATTAAAATAGAAAGCTCACAATCATATATTTGTGGTCAAGGGAAACAAATTCCCATAGAAAAAGAAAAGTTGTATTAATAATTGATAGAATATATTTAGTAAACTATATGAGGTGGTACAGTCCAGCTGCCCTCAAAAAGGCTAAAATGTTTTCTTGTTTTACTTTAGTAAAAAGGTCATGCATACTGTCTGCAGTGTAGAATTGTTGGCGCAGGGCCAATAAATCAATGCAACTTAGTCAAATGTATTTGAGTGTCAGCGGGGACTGACACCCAATACATTCAAGGGGAGGTTCCCCCTTTAGCAGCAAAGCATGTGTAAGCCACAAGTGGCCAATACTGTAGCGGCTAAGAACTACTTAGTCCCACCGACCTCCCACATGAGTCTGTGGTGGCTTTCCCACAGATGGTTCAATTTCTTTAAGTTTATTAATGTGTTCATCCCACTCATGTTGCCATTTGGATTTTATGTGGGTGGCTATTAGTGGTTTCAGATCAGAGTGAGGGATCAGACACGGTTCAAGATTACAGTTCAGGGCCTTCTTCGCAGCCTGATCAGCTCGTTCGTTTCCTGGTATGCCGGCATGGCTGGACACCCAGCACAGGTGGATGTCATACCCATCCGTTGTCAGTTGGTTTATTTTATAAATGACCGTTGCTAGAATAGGGTGATTCGTTTTCAGTCCAGCAACAGCCAGGAGGCAAGAGAACGAATCACTGTATATAACATAGTGGTCTGCAAACTGGCCTTGAATCTCTGCATGCAGTACTTAGTACTCAAGTGGATGTGACCCAGACTTCCTCAGTTCCATGAGTCGGAGGATAACCGATGGCTTCCTCAACGACCACGGGGGATGTTCTGGGACTTTGGCATCCTCCAACACATCCAAATCCACGCCCAAGGCCTCCAAATGAGGTTTCATTCGGAGCCTCAGTCGGAGGATGTAATTCGGCCTGGCTTCATACCTGGATTCATCAGGTTGCTCAAATAGACAATTGTGTGCAGGATTCAATGCATTAGTTTTTATATTGACTACATATTGCATGGCTAGTTCAATTCTCATGTTGTTAAGTGATGTTGTTAAGTGATGGTTCATTCCAATAAGCAGCAAGGGGTATGTTATATGCACTTTCCCACAGATAGAAGCATATAGCACAGCATATAGCACAGCCTTTGATGAAGCGGTTGTGGCCCACTGGTTGGAAAGGAAAATCGCCCAAACTGTAAATGTGTCCACTGAGTGGTGTGAATCATGGTCGGACCGTTTTAAACTGCCTGCGAGGGAGGATTCGGAAGAGTGTAATTGTAAAAGTGACGTGTATAGTAATGTTTCTGAAACGTATGGCTGCAGTCAGATCCAAGCCATGACACATTTGACTCATCAATTACTGGATGAATTATGCTCTGTGATAATAAAGTATCCCGCCCAATGGTCGCATATGAACGATGTCGGAGAGACACCTATGAGAATAACCCCCGTCCTCGTATGACCTTAGCTGTTACTAGGACATAAGACCACAAAGCCAACCAACCTTGATAATATCTAATTATTGCCTCCAGCGCAGCGTAGAATGCAACATCCATAACGCGATGTCTGATTTAGTTGAGCGTCCGCCTCCTGTTCTGGTAGGTCGTGGGATTCGAATCTCCATGTAACATTTCCCGATAATTAGACATTGGAGGATGGTGTGAACTAGTCTATAGTAATTCATCAATGGGTGCCGTCTTCTCGAAGAAGGTTGGCTGCAATGGACCTCCATCTCTTCCTGTCATTTGTTCCTCTCACGCATTCCGCATAGCTCATTGCTGTCCACTCAGTGATGTTGTCCATCCATGTTGTTCTCCTTCTCCCTCTTGGTCCTTTCCCTTCTATCTTCCCCTCCAGTATTCTTCTCAGTAATTACAATTGTTATATAAAAAGGTAGATGATATAGAGCCAGAGGCATTATGTATTCTATGGTGCTGGTGATCCTTTACTGAGTTTGATATAGACATTATGTAGTTATGGATAGTGTGAGAGGGGCACTACTTTTAGTGTGACAGAGCCATAGCAGCTCTGCTCACATACCCCTCTCCCCAACTGTTATTTACGGATCACTGCACACCCAGACACAACAGGGCACTGTAGCCATAAACAAGGCTTGGATACAGGCAGGTTGGATGTTCATTGGTTGATTGAGGAATGCCTATTGCTGATTGGAGGAGCATGTCAGGTGTGACAGCCATCTTGGATTCTACAACCTATATAATAATAAAACAAGCAAGCACCTTCTGGTTCCTTCTGCACACTATATGCTCTGCCTTTCTTCTACTTGCCTGTACTGATTTCAGATTTAGCCTACCTACACAACCATAGCTGCCAGCCATCGACTTTACACCCAGGTTCGAACCCTGGCCGAGACAAACCTATCATTTAACAAAATATATTTGTTGCTACCTAGTCTGGCGCTCGGTATCACTAGGATAGGGCAAGGAGCAGGGGAATGAGGAATACCAATTGTCTGCGATTGAAATGTCTCAGACTTAATCAACTAATGTACACACAAAAAAAACACCCCCAAAAACGTATGTAGCTATGTGCTGGTTTCGTTGGAGTTTTAGGTCCTTGCAATATCTAAGGTCATATGAGGATGGACACCGACTTGTGACAATGCACATTCATGGCTACTTTATAGTGCTGCCCCACTGGGAAATCAGGCCCCCTGCACCATAACCTGATATCCCACTTAGTCATCTGATCCTGACACTGAGCTGACCAGACGTTGACCTATCCTATTAATGGCGAGCGCCAGGCTAGGAAGTGACAAGTGTTAATTCTATAAGTCATTGGTTTGACTCGACTGGAAACCAAACTCTCCATCTTCCACATAGGAGGCCAGTGCTCTACCGAATCGGCCACTGGGCCCGGTCAGCTGTGTGCAGATTGGTTGCAGTGCAGCTACATTATTTTGGGTAAAATTGTTTATTCATCAGAACATACATTTTTTTTCAGCGGCGAGGCACTGGTCTTCTGGCCGTGTTTCCATTACATTGGACGTATTCAACTGGGACCTTTCCATGCGCAAAATTTAGGCTCTGCCCACCTGTGCAGTGAACTTGGTTTTCAAATGCAAAGAGGACCAGTCAAATATCTTCATTGGTTTCAGCCAATCAGAGCTGTTCTCTTCCATTGCAATCAGCTGCCCTGTATGGGGGCAGCCATTTGCAATCGAAAAGAACAGCTCTGATTGGCTGAAGTTAAACCTTTCCATATCAGCCATCTTGAAAGACACCATGTGACCTTATGGTTGGAGCCACAAGACCAATTCGATTCATACGTATAGAAACCCACTTCCCCTCCCAGTCGAATATGAATTTATAAAGAAATATTTTGATATGCATATAGAAAGACCCAGTCCAATACGTCTATTATAAATAGTCAGATCAGCCGGTATGTTGGTAGGAGATATTAGTAGATTATGAAGGAGGTTAGTGTGTTAGTAGGTTAGTTGTTATTTTATGTCCTAGCAACATTTAAGGTCATATCAGGATTAGTGGGTTAGCCATAATAAGTTCAGTATTATGGGATTAAGGTGGTGGGTCGCTGCAAAGACTGTGCTGCTATTATGGGTATGGTGTATGTGATGGGGGTGGGTGAGATAATGGAGCCCTCCCCCCCCCCCCAATCCCCAAGTCCTCACATTGAACCTGGCACGCTCTGCTACCTGATATATAGAAGGTGGTTAGTTGACTGTACAGCTGAGGTAAGTCATTGACTATTGGCCTGCAGAGGGTGCAGCTGGTCTCCAACTTGAGACCAGTCTTGCGGACCGCCGTCAGTGTGTGGTGAGTAGCCATCTCTGGTCCCGTCCCGTCGGCCGGGTGGCCTTATCGCTTCCGGTTCGGGGCTTGAAGCTGCACCGTCTCCCCGCACTACCGTCAGACGGCGCCACCTGTCGCCACGTCACGTCTCATCGCGCATTGTCCCGTGACACGCGTCGCGCCGATGACGCAGCGCCCCCGTGCGGCGTGTGTGCCGCCCCTGGCAGCTGTCTCTTGTACATGTCATTTGCCTGCAGACAAATGGGACAGGAAGTGACGGGAGCCGGGGTCCCCGGAGTCGGCCCAGTCCCCGGAGTCACTGCTGCCCCTTGCCGGCAGCGCATCGATCCCGTCACTCACGGGGGCTCCCCTTCCCCACTTACCCTTACCCACTTCCCCTTCACTCTTCCCCTTTCATCTTCCCTATTCCTTCTTCCCCCTTCCCCTTCCCCCTTCCCCCTTCCCCCTTTCCCCTTCCCTCGTCCCCTTCCCTCTTCCCCCTTTCCCCCTTTCCGCTTCCCCCTTTCCCCTTTCCCCCTTCCCCCTTCCCCCTTCCCCCTTTCCCCTTCCCCCTTCCCCCTTCCCCCTTCCCCCCTTCCCCCATCCCACTTCCCCCTCCCCCCCCTTCCCCCTTCCCTCTTCCCCCCTTCCCCACTTCCCCCGCCCCGCTCCCCGCACTTCCCGCTCCACCGTGCCCTGCCCCCTGCCCTCGCTGACTGACTGTCGGGTACCAGCGGGCCACCACTGTAACTCTATAGTGAGCTGTTACCGGGAGCTGTCATCCTGTCCCTGCCCGCCTACTGATACCACGTGACAGGTGTCACAAGCTGCTGTCACTACCAGCTGTCACAAGCTAACGATACGCATGCCGTCTGTGGGCGATAATAGGGCTGGACTTGTCACGATCAACATCCGGCCAAGTCGGAGCTTGTGTTAATAGCGTCAGATACGCCCAGGATCCGTCATGTCTGTGCTCGATTGATTATTAGACCAGACAGGATGGGCGTGTGAGTAGGGCACCTGCTTTACATGTTCAAGGACATGGGTTCGATCCCTGACTGAGTCAAATTAAAGATGTGCAACAGCAATGCTTGACATCACCTGGACTGGTGGTGTATATTACTAGGAGAGGCCAATGGCTGGCTGGGCAGATGCCAGGATACTGACTGAGTATGATATTTAATGATCATGGTGGTTGTGGTGGATCTGATTCCCAATGAGGCGGCACTAAAGGTGACGGTCAGTGTATATTGTCATAATTTAGTGCCAGTCCTTATAATCTCCGGTGGTGCTAGGACATAAAACCTCGTCCATCTGTCACTGCGAAGGATGGCTATTCACCTGATTAATAACAGCTGCCGGGGCGGAAGGGTGGCCGAATCGGTAGAGCGCTGGCTTCGCGTGCGGGAGATCGGGAGTTCGTTCTCTGTCGAGTCAAACCGGTGACTTATAAAATTGATTCTTTTCACTTCATAGCTTGGCACTCAGCATTAATAGGATAGGGCACGGACTGGTTGCCTCAGTATGAGGATAATGTGACTAAGTGGACTCTCGGGTCATGGCATAATTCCTTGGTTGTAATGCTTGCATTGCGTTTGATTGGCAGTGGAGGAGGAGTACCCCCCCCCCCCTCTCCCTCCCCCCCCCCAGCCCGCGACCGTTGCGTTGCGTAACCCCCCCCCCCCGCTCTCCCTCCCTTATAACCCAGCCTCTCTGCCCTCTCTCGCCACTCAGCCTCCTTCTCCTGCCAGACGCACTCCTCCTTTCTTCTTTTTGGCTCGCCCCCTGCAGCCCCTCCACGCCTCCGCGCCCCTCACTTTGCCGGCCTATGCCAGTCATGCCACGCACAAGAGGCCGACGCGCCCCCCGCGCATCCAGGAGAGGAGCCGCCACACCACCCTCCTCCACGGCCGACCCCGCCTCCGCGACCTCGCCGCCCCCCTCCCCCGGCCTGCGAGGTGGCCCTGTGTCGCGGGGGCGGTGCCCGCGACCTCGCGGGTGAGCTCCTCCATGAAGAGCGAGAGGCGCTCCAGGGCCGACGGGGCCGAGGGGGGCGGCGGGGGCGGCGCCGGCATGGGGGCCGGGGTCGCCCCTTGGAGAACGAGGCTCTGCACTAGTCCCGTGAGGTGCTCCAGTGCGCGGGTGTTGGCGTCGATCCGCGCCTCAGCTGAGGCGCCCCGCTCCGGGGCCCCCGGCCTGCCGCCAGGGAGGAGGCCCCGCCTGGGACCGCTACCCCACCTTCTCCCGGGCCTACGACGCCCACCGGATCGCGGGCCTACCTAATTTTTTGGCCGCCCGCATCCCCCTCCCCTCAGGCCTCCACATCCCAGCCTGGCGCGCCCGCCTCCACGGATACCATGACGGCGACCTCGTCGACCTCCTCGAGTTCGGCTTCCCCGCCAACTACTCTGCCAGCACCCCCCCCCCCCGCCCTACCTACACCAATCACCGTGAAGCCCCCGAGCACCAGGCCCACCTCCGCGAATTCATAACCACTGAGCTCGCCCACGGTGCCCTCGCCGGCCCCTTCCTCGCCCCCCCTTCACCCCCTGGGCCCAGGTCTCCCCCATGATGACACGCCCCAGATCCGACCCAGCCAAGAGGCGGGTCATCGTTGACCTCTCATAACCCCCAGCCTGCAGCGTCAACGCTGGCATCCCCAGGCGCGAGTTCCTCGGAACCCCCCACGCCTATACCCTCCCCAGTGTCGCCGACGTGGGCCGCCGCCTCGTCAGAGAGGGCCCCGGAGCTTACACCTGGACGGCGGATATCTCCCGCGCCTACCGTCAGCTCCGGGCCGACCCCCTATCCTGCCCTCTCTATGGAATCACCCTCGACGGCGCGACCTATGTCGACCTCGCCCTTCCCTTCGGTTGCCGCTCCTCCGGCGCCGCCTGCGTCCGAGTCACCTCCGCAGTCGCCTGGGTCCTCCGCCGCGAGGGCTTCCATGCCCTCGTCTATGTGGACGACTTTGTCGGGTGCGAGCGCACCTTCCTGAGGGCCCGCCAGGCCTTCGACGCATTCATCGCCCTCACCGGGGCCCTCGGCCTGGCGGTCGCCCCCGGGAAGTGCCACCCCCCTGCGGTCCGCCTCACCTGGCTAGGCTTCGCCATCGACAGCGAGGCCATGACCATCCGCATCGCACCCGACAAGGTCGACGACCTCATCCGCGACTGCGAGGCCCGGGTCGCCCACCCGACCCTCGGGCGCCGCGATCTGCAGAGTGTCCTCGGGCGCCTCAATCACGTGGGGAGCTGTGTCCTCCCCGCGAGGAAGTTCATGGCCCGCCTCCTCGCCGCCCTCCGCACCTGCTACGGAGCCGCCTCCATCACCCTAGGGGACGACGCCCTCCGCGACCTCAGGTGGTTCGTGGCCTACGCCCGGGCCACCAATGGCCTCTGCCTCCTCCGCGCCCCTGAGGTCCACCGGGTGGTGATAGAGTGCGACTCCTGCCTCACTGGCGGGGGGGCCTACTCCGCCACTCACTGCTATGCCCGAGGGTACTCCGCAGCCTACCGAGAGCGGTATCCCTCCATCCACCAGCTCGAGGCCATCAACCTGGTGGTCGCCCTCCACACCCTCCTCCCCTGCGACGTCGCGGGGGCCACCGTTGTCGTCAATACCGACAACCAGGCCTCCGCGGCCGCCCTCGAATCCGGGCGGGCCCGCGATGCGGTCCTCGGCACCTGCGCCCGGGAGCTCTGGCTTATGGCCGCCGAGGGCTCATTTACCCTCGCCATCCTCCATAAGCCCGGGGCGGAGCTCATCCTCGTGGACGCCCTCAGCCGCGCCCATCTCCCCGGCCCCTGTGCCGAGCTCGCCCAGACCGAGGTCGCTCGCCTCGGACTCACCTACGTCCACCCCGATCACGACAGCTTCCCCTACAACCCTGGCCTCTGATTCCAGGGTTCTCCTCCGCCGAGGTGGCAGCGGTCGACGGCCTCAGGATCGCCGCCCTCGACCCCGCCACCTGGAGAAACCACCACCGCCAGGCTCACTAGTATGTCACCTTCGCCTCGGGCCACGGGCGCGACCCTCTGGCTCCCACCGCTCTGCCGGGCCCTCAGGCGTCGTCCCTCGGGCCGCCCTCCTCCTCGGGTACTACGGGATGCTCAGGCAATCCAGCCTCCTGTCTCCCAGCCCCGAGGGGTGGGGCGGCCGCCACACCATCACCCGCGCCGACGTCGCCCCCGCCCCCGGCGGCCTTCGCGTGCTCCTCAGGACATCAAAAACCATCACGCTGCCCTCGGGGGCGGTCGCCCTCTTCATCCCCATGACCCCGGGCTCCCCCATCTGCCGGGTTGCCGCTTGGAACGCCTCCACCGCCCTTGTGCCTGCCGCCCCGGATGCCCCGGCCTTCATCATGCCCTCGGGCCGCCAGCTTGACCCCAGGACCCTCACCGCCCTCCTCAGGGGTGCGCTCCGCGCCCTCGCCATCCCCGCCCCCGACAGCTACACCCTCCACAGCCTACGTCGGTGCACGGCCCATGCCTGCCAGAGGGCCGGGGTCCCCCTCCGCGATATCATGGCCCAGGGCACCTGGACCTCCGGGGCGGTCCACACATACCTCCCCCGCCTCGCCGCCTCAGCTGCCCCTCGAGCCCTCTCCTATGTTTTGGCGGAGAGCTCTTCGGGGCAACTCCCCTAAAAAGACTCTGACATTATCCTGACATTATCCTGCACTTTATTCACTCATTACATTGTACAGCTACCTCCCCTCATTGTACATTGCCCCCCCACTTTACATAATAAAGTGTGCTTTTCTCCACCCCTGCCTCTGTCTTCCTCCTTCGCTGCGCATCGGTCGTAATGCTTGCATTGCGTTTGATTCGCAGTGGAGGAGGAGCACCCCCCCCCCTCTCCCCCCCCCAGCCCGTGACCGTTGCGTTGCGTAACCCCCCCCCCCCCGCTCTCTCCCTCCCTTATAACCCAGCCTCTCTGCCCTCTCTCGCCACTCAGCCTCCTTCTCCTGCCAGATGCACTCCTCCTTTCTTCTCCACCCACCCAAACTACACTCACTTCTACCTTATAGGGCGGAGGGCTCTTCGGGGCCGCTCCCCTAAAAAGACTCTGACATTATCCTGACAGTATCCTGCACTTTATTCACTCATTACATTGTACAGCTACCTCCCCTCATTGTACATTGCCCCCCCCCCCCTTTACATAATAAAGTGTGCTTTTCTCCACCTCTGCTTCCGTCTTCCTCCTTCGCTGCGCATCATACGTTACGATATCGATAATATAATAATATAAACATATCATATATATAGGTGATGTGTTGCACTTAGTGATTAGGTGTCATACACTATGTCTGGTCCCTCCGCTCACATGACTGGTGACGCCCCCACAGGCACGAATCCAAACCGGTGTACTGTGTCATTCGCGCCCGAGGATGTATATATATGCATACCTACACACCCGCCGCCGTCACAATACTTGTGGCTGGGGGAGTCGACGCGCAGTCACGGGGACGGAGTCCCGGGGCGCCTAACGGAAGGTGTCGGGGCGGCTCCCGGGCACACCGGCACCCAGAGGCCGCCTCGTCCTGCACACGGCGCCGACACTGTCCCTCCTCCACCAGCCAGGCCTGGTTGGTTTGTTAGTGAGCCCGCCCGGCCGTGAGGTGGAGAGCTAGTGACGCGGGCCCTGTGGTGGGCGGGCGGGTGTTGTGGGAGAGCGGGTGTTGTGGGAGAGGGGGAAGACGGGGTCCGTCACTGGGTAGACTTAACCGGCCAATCATGCCCGGGCTGACGGCCTCGCCACCCGCTTTTACCCGCTGTCACCCGCTGTCACCCGCCCCACACACCCCACACACCTTCACCCGCCCCCTCTGGCCCCCACCCACCCGCACACACCTTATCCGGCCCACGTCTACCTGAAACTGTCCCCCCACAGCTCCCCCCCACCCCGCCCCCACCTTCACCGGCCGCCACCCTTCGCAACCCGGCGCCACCCCGGGTCAGGGGCGGGGACGCATAGGGGGGGGGGGGGGCGGGTCCTGGCGGGAAGGTAGGTACCGAATTTCCCCGGGGATAATTCAATAACAAAACTACTAACGCCCCCGCCCACCACGCCCACCTCGCCCACCACGTCAACTGCGACACCACACGCACACACGCGTACACACATATATATATGCACACACGCACGCGTACATCCACTGACCCAAATACCCAAATGCCCACGATCATGCACACACCTGCACACACATACACACATGTACACACATGGACACAAATGCACACATGTACACACATGCACACACATGCGCACACATGCACACACATGCACACACATGCACACACATTCACACACATGCACACACATGCACACATACATATACATGCTCACACATTCACACACATGCACACACGTGCACACACGTTCACACACATGCACACACATGCACACATATGAACACATGTGCACACACATGCACACATGTGCGCGAGCCTTTCCCCCGTGAGCGGACAGGTGGCGCTACAACCTGAGGTTGGGGCAGGTTACACCAGTCGATAACTTAGTTCAGGCTCTTGCAGCCGACGCTTGAGGAAGGACTAAAAGCTGAGAAGTAGGCAGAAGGTTATGGCTTCATTATACTCGCATAATGCTTTATTAACTTATACCGTGTATATCCACACACATACATGCACTGACCCACACATACACTAATGCAGACAAGTCATCATCATCATCAAATATGCCTGACAGTAGACAAACTACACCCCACTTATGACCTACACAAAAGAACTAAAGTAAAGCTACTAGAAAACAGAAGGATAATCCACCTAAAAACATTAGCATATGGATATAGCCAAGACATTAAGCGTCTAACCCAACCACTAAGGGACACCAGAGCAAGCAAGGCACCACTAGTAAGACAGACCAGAAGCCAGATTAAAGCCCATGAAAGGAGCACACTGGAAATGGCCGCCAAGGCATGGAATGCGCAAACAGTGAAAGAAAGACAAATCCCTGACCTAAAAACGTACAAAAAATATCTGTGCAAAATAAAAACTGGGAACCCCAACTGAACTGCACCACATAACATATCCAACAACAATATAAATCAAATCAATTTCAAACAAACATAACTCAACCACCTATTACGTACAAGCCTATGGACATGTAAATAAAATAGGCTAGTATAGAATTAAGTAGAAAAAAGTGGAAAACTCTTCCCAAGAAATCCCCAAAACACTAACATAGAACCTTAAGAAAACAACTAACATAGTAATAAGAATAGAACAAAAATACAATGCCAAGAGGGCCCAAACAAACTAGCATAGGCTACTAAACATACCAACATACTATCTATCTGCTACTGAAATGCAGACAATCAAATAACTTATCAGCAGCTACTGTTTGGTAAGACAACACCAACACTACAGCTGGCCAGCATTGAAAACAAGCCTGGGTACCCAGGCTTACATGCTATGGACAGAATAAATACAGCTTCAATAAAAAAAGAAAAACAAAAAAAGAAGAAAAATCATGCTGTCGGTCGCGATGCGACAAAGACTGCTTTCATTACTTGACTGCCGCTCTTCAATTAGCTCTCTGCTATGAGAGTGATGTCCATGAGTCGGTCTTAATGTCTCTCAGCTTCAGGTTTCTCGTCATGGTATCCTTGAACCAGAGAGGAGGGCGCCCTCTCTTTCTGTAACCAGAAGACAGTTGAGAATAGAGGATCTGCTTTGGTAGCCTGTCTGATGACATCCTCATGAGGTGTGCAGTCCACCGGAGATTCTTTTTGACCAAAAGATCTTCCATAGAGGGCAGCCCTGTCCGTTTGAGTATTTCCTTATTTGTCACCTTGTCCTTCCAGGTTAGCCTCATGATTGAACGCAGATGTCGCATCATGAAGGCATGCAGCTTTTTCCCCTGCTGTCTGTACGCTGTCCAGGCCTCGGCTCCATATAGTAGGGTGGATAGCACGATTGCGCGGTAGATCTTGCCTTTGACCCGAATGGACACATGGTGGTTGTTCCAGAGTCTCTGGCATAGTCGGCTGAAAGATGAGCTAGCCTTGGCCATCCTCCTCTGTATTTCAGCATCAATGCGTCCATCGCTTGCTATAGTGCTTCTGAGGTAGGTAAATTCGGAACAGAGTTCAGCTTGTTTCCATCAACCATGACAAGTGCACATATATATATGCATATAGATGTACATAAGCATACATACACATATGTACATATACATACAGAAACAAACATTCGCAACTACGATGACACACACAAAGACACATGCACACCGAGTTAGACACACGATCACACCGACAGGATCACACCGACACACACACTGCCAGACACCTACACACAACTACACAAGCGCGCCTGTAGATGGGGCTCCGTTAGGGCCGCGTGTTCTCGCCGTATTAATGAACCCCCGACCACCAGAAGCCTGCCTCAGCCCGCAGTCTCCGGTAGGGGCTCACATTTAGGCGCTGGTGCGCGATTAAGTAGGCGCGTGCCAGCCTTGTTACGTCCATGTCCGTGCGATTCGTCAACTGGAACCAGCAAATAGACGCCGCCAGTTAAGCTGAAAAGTACCCAACTAGAAGGCTTTAAGATTATGCCGATAGATGTCACTAGTTTAACTGGTGGGGTGTAATACATGTGCAGAGAGCGGCGGTGAAATTCCTGAAGAAAAATACAATATAGTTGTCTTTTTTTTAAATATGTATATTACAAGGATATGATTTGGATGGTTGTTGCCATATGAATATCTGAATATAATCAAGTATTCTATTATTGTTCCAAGCATTCTTTACAGAGATATAGCATGTGAAATCATAGGCAGTCGGGGAATGTACCCACCTAAAGTGGTTCCACATTCTGCTGACAGATGTCACTAGCTTAACTGGCGGGGTTTATTAAGCACCTAGAAGCCACAATTAAACAAAGGACAACATGCCTTACCCACTACATCACTCACTGGCCGCTGTTCCCGCGGCGGTATGCAGTACATACATCATTATGGGAGTATAAACACCCTTCCGCACTAGTTCCAGCAAGCCCCACGGCGGCGCCCCGCTCGATTCAGAGGAGATGTTGATAGTGTCATTGTTTATATTCCCATAAAGGATGTATATATATCCTATATACCTCATTGTGATAATACAAATAACAAAGGTACTTTGCTTTTTACATACTGGATACATCTACGGTCAGATCAGGATGGGTGCCGACTTGTGACCGCATACACTCATGGCGGCTTTATAGTCCTGCCCCAGCATGCTGCGAGCATCACACCCCAATTTCCCACTCAGTCACATTATCGTGATTCTGAGCTAACCAGTCTTACCCTATCCTAATAATGCCGAGTGCCTGGCTAGGTAGCATCAAGTATCAGTTACATTATCATGATTCTGAGCTAACCAGTCCTTACCCTATCCTAATAATGCCGGGTGCCTGGCTAGGTAGCATCAAGTATCAGTCACATTACCCTGATACTGAGCTAACCAGTCCTTACCCTATCCTAATAATGCCGGGTGCCTGGCTAGGTAGCATCAAGTATCATTCACATTACCCTGATACTGAGCTAACCAGTCCTTACCCTATCCTAATAATGCCGGGTGCCTGGCTAGGTAGCATCAAGTATCAGTCACATTACCCTGATACTGAGCTAACCAGTCCTTACCCTATCCTAATAATGCCGGGTGCCTGGCTAGGTAGCATCAAGTATCAGTCACATTACCCTGATACTGAGCTAACCAGTCCTTACCCTATCCTAATAATGCCGGGTGCCTGGCTAGGTAGCATCAAGTATCAGTCACATTATCCTGGTACTAAGCTAACCAGTTCTTACCCTATCCTAATAATGCCGGGCGCCTGGCTAGGTAGCATCAAGTATCAGTCACATTATCCTGGTACTGAGATAACCAGTCCTTACCCTATCCTAATAATGCTGAGCACCTGGCTAGGTAGCATCAAGTATCAGTCGCATTCTCGTGATTCTGAGCTAACCAGTCATTACCCTATCCTAATAATGCTGGGCCCCTGGCTAGGAAGCAACAAGTATTAGTCACATTATCCTGACACTGAGCTAACCAGTCCTTACCCTATCCTAATAACGCCGAGCGCCTGGCTAGGTAGCATCAAGTATCAGTTTTGTAAGTCACTGCTTTGTTTTGAACGGGAATCAAACTCCCCATCTTCCGCACAGGAAGCCTGCGCTCTACCAATTCGACCACAAATGTAGTCACTTGGTATCCTATATTTTCTCCACCATGTTTATTTCGATCACAGCTGCTACAATTGAGTGTTGCTCATTATCTAGTCATTCCGAGTGTGCAATGTGGGTGGCGGTATTATTAGGTACAACCATGCGACTGTCAAAACGGGCTTGCCATGAATGATTTACTAAATGTTTGCATTTTGTTCACTCTCTTGGATACGGGCACGCTCCCCCAGTCCCGTATTGCGCGTATTGCAATATGATATATGGAACAACAGTGTTGTTAGATGTTATGTCGCATGTGGTATATGTTATATAGTATTGTTGGTTGCTTGTTGGGGTTTTGCGTCCTGCAACATCTAAGGTCATATCAGAACGGGTACCGACTTGTGACAGTGCACACTGATGGACAACCATATAGTGTTGCCCCACTGGAAAATCAGCCTGCCGGCATGATGTCCCGATATCCCACTCGGTCACATTATCCGGGCACTGAGCTAACCAGTTCGTGCCAGATCCTATTAATGACAAGCGCCTGGCTAGGAACGTACAAGTGACATTTTATAAGTCATCGGTTTGATTCGACTGGGAACCAAAATCCTGATTTCCCGCATGACGCATGCAGATTCACTCTGCCTCAGCCCCCCCCCCCCTCCCAGACAACTATTTCTGTTACACACCGCCACCTGGTGGCCTCATGGTGAACTCGTCCCGCCATTGGTCAGCCAAAGCTCGGTGCCGGCTCGGGTTGTGCTGCCGGGTGCTTTATGTGTCTAAGTCCATTCTATGGGTTGATCACCGTTGCGATAAACAATGGTCCATGCCTAATCCCAGACGGCTGGTGGCCTTAGTCCTCCCCGACTCGTGGCGCCTCCTGCCGCCCCCCCCCCCCCAAACCCCCACGTGACCAGCGCCACTCATACCTCAACCACAATTACCTTTGACTTTCTTGGAAACAATTCTCTGCTAAATCGCCACCATCACGTGACTATGATCACCTCGTGGGGCGCTCTCCTCCCCCCGGCGCCCTCGTCTCGACCCGCCCCCTCTAGCTGCGCCTTTGAGAACTAATCAGCTAAAAAGCTCATTTTTGTTTCACTGTACTGGCGCCTCGTTTTGGGTTTGTTACTTTAGATGCTGAGTGGAAAGAGGCAAGGATAACGCAGAAAGGCTGGTTTACACCCGGTTGTTGTTGCCGTTTTACGCCCTGGCAACATCAAAGGTCATGGCAGGATGGGTACTGACTTGTGCTGCACAACTGGGAGACCAGCCGACAAGCAACATGACCTGATATCCCACTCAGTCACATTATCCGGACACTGAGCCAACCAGTCCTTGCGTTATGCTAATAATGCCAAACCACTGGCTAGGAAGTTCTAATTTTAAGTCATTTGTTTGAGCATTGAGAGTTGTCGTTATCTACACATATATGCGATTGTGAGTTTGATCTGACGCTTTAGTCAAATCAAAGACTTGAACAATTCCGTACTTGTGGCTACCTCACCTGGTCGTTGGCAATAACTGACTATGGCAAGTATTGGTTGGCTTATTGTCAGCCTATGATGATTGAGTATGATATCACTAATGATGTAGACAACATCACAAAGCCAGCTGTCTACCAGCACTATAAATGCTTCAGCTCTACACTGGATACTCGCGATGAGGTGTCCGCTGATGTTGCTGGGGCTTCAGACCCCCTCCCTCCGCAATCACTCAGCACTTACTATTGCAGTTGCAGCCCCAAACTGCCTGCACTTGCCATTTTAGTTGCCTGTGGCAAATCGATGCCGTCTTATGAAGGCGGCCTACCGCACCCCCCGCGTGTTGTCATGCCATCGCAGCCCGCAAGGAGGCGCCACTACTTCCGGCTTGCGCAGCCGTTTCCGGTTGTGGTTTTAGAGAATATGGTAACTGCGGCGTAGCAACCTTATTTCAAATAGTGCCACTGTACACTTATAAGCTGCATAGTCTGCTGGGCTTGACTTTGTACCAGTGTCCCGTCTTGATATGACCTTAGAGTTTGCCAGGATGTAAAACTCCAACAGCCACCCAACCTCTACCGGTGCTTTGAGAAAATGATGCGATGTTGATCATTTTCTTTGGCTTACTTTAGTTTGAAGTAAATTCTATTTTAAATGGCTTACTTTGGGGATATTCGAAGTGAAATTATACTAAATTACTTTTGGCATGCACATAACAATACTAGACCCCATATACTTCAGCAATAACAGGTTTCATTGAATTGACTGTGTCTCCCTTCTATGCAGCCATAAGTCTAAGTGTCTAAGTGGATTTGTGGGCTCAAATCTAGCTAAGGGTTTGGTGTTGAACAAATTGACGCTTTCTTTATATGTGGCTTCAGGAAAAGAACGATGTCTGGAACAAAATGTAGTATTCACTTCGTCTTCGAAGAAAATGCAACAAATCCACAACAACATTGCCACCGTATTTATCCAGATAACCCATAATAGACGATTTCCAGTGCAAGAGTTTCCGTTTAGGGAGAATAGGCAGACGGGAAATTCTTTTTCAGTATTTCTACCACAAACCTGTCCTCTGATGGCAGTGAGAAGAACTATTGTTGCGGGTAGCGGCTTACTATTTCTTAGAACATCAAATTGCTATTTGTACATGTGTTGTACGTGTGTTGCGGTTCAGGTGTTTTTGTGTGTGTTTTATATTTTTATATTTTGTTTGTTTTCTTTCTTGCCTCATATTACCCATCTCATCTTCCATAAAATTCACAAATCACTTATTTTGATTTGTAAATAGTTCTAAGCACCATCTGGGCTGGAATGTAGGGCATCATGACTCAGGTTGCATAAGTGACCTTGATGCTCTACAATTCCATGTATTACCTTTTTGTTGCCCTCAATTAACATTAAAAAAAAAAAACTCTGCATGATCTGCGGAAGAAAAGGTTTATTATAAATATGGTTTGGTATGTATATGCAATGCGGTACGCGCCTGCCGGATTGCGCGTTCTTGTCGCTACGCCTTGCACACGGCGAACACTGGTGCATCTGGAGGGTGGAGGGTGAGGGGTGGAGGGAGGGTGGAGGGTGGAGGGAGGGTGGAGGAAGGGTGGAGGGTGGAGGATGGGTGGAGGGGGTGGGGTGGGTGTGTGGGTGTGGGGGAGAGGGCAAGGGCCTACATAGAGCAGTGATGAAGGACTGTCAGCACTAGCAGGCTGGAACACGCTTATATGAATAGGGGTTAACGGGGATGGCGTGAGGAGGCCGGGGGTGGTCGGGGCGGGAGCAGGAGGAGGCTAAGGGGGCGCGGTTTGGGGGTGGAGGTCGGAGGTACCCTCTCTGACAAAGGGAGCAGTGCAGAAGGTGTGGGAGGAGAGGGTAGGCAGGGGGCAGGGAAGGGGATAGAGTTAGCGTGATGGGGTGGTGGCCGGGGTGGGACGTGGCGGAGCGGGGCTGGGTGTGTCTGGCCGGGGCGGGTCAGGACGGGTCAGGACGGGTCAGGACGGGGCGGGGCAGAATGGGGCGGGGAGGGGTGGGGTGGGCGGCGGGCGGGCGGGCGGGCGGCGGACTGGGGCAGAATGGGGATGGGTGGGGCGGGAAGGCGGCCGGGGCAGGGTGGGGCAGGACAGGGCTGGGTGGGGCGGGAAGGCGGCCGGGGCAGGGTGGGGCAGGACGGGGCTGGGTGGGGCGGGAAGGCGGCCGGGGCGGGGTGTGGCAGGATGGGGCTGGGTGCGGCAGGAATGCAGCCGGGGCTGGGTGGGGCAGGACAGGGCTGGGTGGGGCGGGAAGGCGGCCAGGGCTGGGTGGGGCAGGACAGGGCTGGGTATGGCGGGAAGGCGGCCGGGGCTGGGTGGGGCAGGACAGGGCTGGGTGGGGCGGGAAGGCGGCCGGGGCTGGGTGGGGTAGGACGGGGCTGGGTGCGGCGGGAATGCAGCCGGGGCTGGGTGGGGCAGGACAGGGCTGGGTGGGGCGGGAAGGCGGCCGGGGCTGGGTGGGGCAGGACGGGGCTGGGTGGGGCGGGAAGGCGGCCGGGGCGGGGTGGGGCAGGACGGGGCTGGGTGCGGCGGGAATGCGGTCGGGGCTGGGTGGGGCAGGACGGGGCTGGGTGCGGCGGGAATGCAGCCGGGGCTGGGTGGGGCAGGACAGGGCTGGGTGGGGCGGGAAGGCGGCCGGGGCTGGGTGGGGCAGGACGGGGCTGGGTGCGGCGGGAATGCAGCCGGGGCTGGGTGGGGCAGGACAGGGCTGGGTGGGGCGGGAAGCCGGCCGGGGCTGGGTGGGGCAGGACAGTGCTGGGTGGGGCGGGAAGGCGGCCGGGGCGGGGTGGGGCATGACGGGGCTGGGTGCGGCAGGAATGCGGTCGGGGCTGGGTGGGGCAGGACGGGGCTGGGTGCGGTGGGAATGCAGCCGGGTCTGGGTGGGGCAGGACAGGGCTGGGTGGGGCGGGAAGGCGGCCGGGGCTGGGTGGGGCAGGCCGGGGCTGGGTGCGGCGGGAAGGCGGTCGGGGCTGGGTGGGGCAGGACGGGGCTGGGTGCGGCGGGAATGCGGTCGGGGCTGGGTGGGGCAGGACTGGGCTGGGTGCGGCGGGAAGGCGGTCGGGCTGGGTGGGGCAGGACGGGGCTGGGTGGGGCGGGAAGACGGCCGGGGCTGGGTGGGGCAGGCCGGGGCTGGGTGCGGCGGGAAGGCGGTCGGGGCTGGGTGGGGCAGGACTGGGCTGGGTGTGGCGGGAATGCGGTCGGGGCTGGGTGGGGCAGGCCGGGGCTGGGTGCGGCGGGAAGGCGGTCGGGGCTGGGTGGGGCAGGACTGGGCTGGGTGCGGCGGGAAGGCGGTCGGGGCTGGGTGGGGCAGGACGGGGCTGGGTGGGGCCGGAAGGCGGCCGGAAGGCGGGGCTGGGAGGCGGGAAGGCAGCTTGTCTGCGTTGCGGGTCAGTTTACGGTGCACCCAGTGCCCTCCCACAGCGGCATCTCCCACAAAAGACCAGAAGATGGCGTCGTACGTACACGCAGTCCCGTAGCAACTCATGAAATACCTCGGCTTATAACCAGATCAATACAGCAACACAAACGGCCTACTTTTACGTACGTCTAAGCAACAGTAGTAGTTCCCAGAAATGATTTCAAAGACTTCCAGTTTGGCCCATTTGGAATCCCTGCACTCACTCAGCCCTACACACAATTACGCGTCTGTAAACAAAATATGTTTAAATATATTATTCATAACTATTCATACTGGCTGAAGAGGAAATGGCACCTGGGTAGAAGCCGTCCGCATTGTTCTCAACAGGAACCGGAAATGGCTGGACAGCACTTGCCCTGGAGGCGCGGCAGGGCGTTAACCAGAGTAGGCAGATGCCGTCTGAGACGCCTGACCCCTGACCCCTCCCCTTAGCCCCATACACTCCCCCCCCCCCACCCCGGGTGATAAGCTTCCTGTCGGAGCGCCTCACCAAAGACCCACTGTCACCCCATACCGGAAGTCAGCAGAAAACGCGCCCAGCATCAGCCAACCGCGGCCTGCAGCTGCCATATTGTGTGACTGTTGCGAATATGTCATGTTATTTGTGTACATCTCTGTACAACTTTCTACTGGCCGCGGTGGCCGAATCGGTAGAGCGCGGGACTCGCATGCGGGATATCGGGCATTCAGTTCTCAGTCAAGTCAAACCAAGGACTTATAAAATTGATACTTGTCGCTTCCTAGCCTGACATTGGGCATTAACAGGATAGGGCAAGGACTGGTTGGGTCGGTATCAGGATAATGTGACTAAGTGGCATATGGGGTCCTGGTGTTTTGCAGTCTGATTCCCCAGTGGGGCAGCACTATAAAGTTGTCATGAGTATGCACTGTCACAAGACAATAACAATCCTGATATTACCTTAGGTGTTGCCAGCATGTAAAACTCCAACAACCAACCAAACCAACTATAAAACATCCGGTCCTCATGTTGCTAGGACGTAAAACTCAAAAAAACAACTGTAAAACATAACAAAGCAATAAATGGTTGGTTAAGAACAATGACACTTGCTGACCGAAATAGTCCAACAATTGTATTGAATTGGGAACAATTTGGTGGCGAATGAGGCAAGTAGATGGTTTCTTGCTCTCATGTGAGCAGCTCGAGCTGGGGTTTGCCATCTTGAGCACAAAGCAATGTTGCCCAGGCCGCTCCTAACCCAAGAAGGGAGTGAAGCTTTCCGTACAGCGTTACACCGTATCAGCTCAGAGCCTGGCATTGCGTGTCCATCGATAACTAATAAGTAGGTAATAGAATGATATTATATTATATGCCACGGTATTCCACTCAGCAACGATGCCTTAGTCACCAAACTGCAGTTGCCGTCTCCTACTAATGAATACTGCATGCACCTCGTTAGAGTGATAGATGAATACATTTAGTAACTCTTCGGTTTGACTCGCCTGGGTATTGAACCCATCATCTTTTACCTGGGAGGCGGGCACACTAACCATGTACCCGAGTAGATACAGGTGGAAGCAACTAGATACATGAGGAATCAATTAATTACATCTGGAACCAACTAGACACATAGACAACCAACTAGGTACATATATAACCAACTACATACATATATCACCAACTAGATACAGGTGGAACCAACTAGATACAGATGGAACCAACTAGATACATATATAAGCCAACCAGATACATATATAACCAACTATATACAGGTGGAACCAACTAGATACAGGTGGAACCAACTAGATACATATATAACTAATGAGATACAGATATAACCAACTAGATACATATATAAGCAACTAGATACATGTATAACCAACTAGATACAAATGCTACCAACTAGATACAGGTGGAACCAACTAGATGCATACATAACGATAATAGATACCGCTATAACCAACTAGATACATATGTCATGGGGGTGATGAAAATGGGAAATATTGCGCCTAGAGCGGGACTCGAACCCAGATCTATTTGCATTCGGGGCCAGTGTGCTAACCATTACACCACCTAGGCTCCCTGATATCAACAGACTCCCCACGCCTACCTGTCTATGTGGTTACTTGCCTAAGAGGTCAGTGCAGACCACTACACTCGTCCCCCTGGAATTGTAAGTCTTGTAATGCTTACAATTACATACATACAGGCAATGCACTAACACATACATACACAGGGTAGGTTCAACAACCGTACAGCGCAAAGTTGTACAGGATCCTGATCACGGCAACCAGTGTCATGGGGGTGATGAAAATGGGAAATATTGCGCCTAGAGCGGGACTCAAACCCACATCTCTTTGCATTCCGGGCCAGTGTGCTAACCATTACACCACCTAGGCTCCCTGATATCAATAGACTCCCCACGCTTACCTGTCTATGTGGTTACTTGCCTAAGAGGTCAGTGCAGACCACTGCACATATATAACCAACTAGATACACATATAACCAACTAGATACATATATATCCAAGTAGATACAGATAGAACCAACGAGATACAGATATAACCAACTAGATGCATATATAACCAACTAGATACAAATATGCCTAACTAGATACCGATATAACCAACCATATACCGATATAACCAATGCGATACACATATAACCAACTAGATACATATATAACCAACTAGATACAGATATAACCAACTCGATACATATATCACCAAATACATACAAATATGCCCAACTAGATACAGATATAACCAACTAGATACATATATCATCATCATCATGCTGTCGGTCGCGATGCGACAAAGACTGCTTTCATTACTTGACTGCCGCTCTCCATTTAGCTCTCTGCTGTGAGAGTTGCATCCATGAGTCGGTCTTAATGTCTCTCAGCTTCAGGTTTTTCTTGATGGTATCCCTGAACCGGAGACGAGGGCGCCCTCTCTTTCTGTAGCCAGAAGACAGTTGAGAATAGAGGATCTGCTTTGGTAGCCTGTCTGATGACATCCTCATGAGGTGTCCAGTCCACCGGAGATTCTTTTTGATCAGAAGATCTTCCATAGAGGGCAGCCCCATCAGTTCGAGTATTTCCTTATTCGTCACTTTGTCCTTCCAGGTTAGCCTCATGATTGAACGCAGATGTCGCATCATGAAGGCATGCAGCTTTTTCACCTGCTGTCTGTACACTGTCCAGGCCTCGGCTCTGTATAGTAGGGTGGATAGCACGATTGCACGGTAGATCTTACCTTTGACCCGAATGGACACATGGTGGTTGTTCCAGAGTCTCTGGCGTAGTAGGCCGAAAGATGCGCTAGCCTTGGCGATCCTCCTCTGTATCTCAGCATCAATGCGTCCATCACTTGATATAGTGCTTCCGAGATAGGTGAATTCCAGAACAGTGTGCAGCTTGTTTCCGTCAACCATGATCTCCTCCTCTCGGGTTCTTGTAGAGTTGGGTTGGTACAGCACCTCCGTCTTCTTGATGTTAATTTTCGGGCCAAACTTCTTTGATGCATCGGAGAAAGCGTCCACTATTTTCTGCGTCTCTTCAGCAGAGTGGGCAACCAGTGCACTGTCATCTGCGAATAGTAGCTCTCTCACCAGTATCTGAGTAGTCTTGGTCTTCGCTCTGAAGTGTGCGACATTGAATAGGTCAGCACTCTGTCTGGACTGTATATAGATGCCATCCCCCCATGTCTCGGAAAGCCTCGTCTAGCATTGCTGATAGGAAGATGGAGAAGAGCGTGGGGGCCAGTACACAACCTTGCTTGACCCCATTGGTAACCCCGAACGATTCCGAGACTTCCCCTCCAGCACTAACGTTCGCCATCATTCCTGTATGTAGAGCCTCGATCATAGTTGTGAACTTCTCTGGGCATCCGTACTTCCTCAGTAGCTGCCATAGCCCGGTCCTCCCGACTGTTACAAATGCCTTAGTGAAATCGACAAATACCATGTACAGTGGTCGGTCCTGCTCAATGCACTTTTCTTGTAGCTGTCGGAGACAAAATATCATATCCACAGTGCTCTGGTTACCTCTGAAGCCACACTGTGACTCCGGAACTACACCAGTCATATAACCAATCATATACGATATAACCAATGCGATACAGATATAACCAACTAGATACATGTGGAACGAACTAGATACAGAAGGAACTAACTGGGAACTGACGGAACCAGCAAGCCCTACACGGAACCAACAGACACGTCACTCCTCCTCGGTGTTACCTGTAATCCCCCGTGGTGCTTACGCCAAACCCTGCTAAGCGCGCTCACTTCCGGCGTGTGAGCCACGGCGCATGCGCAGCTGCGTGTCACGAAATGCAATTGATTCCGTGCATATCCGGCTCAAACTGCTCTGGGAACAAAGATGAGAGGAGGCCGCAGCTCTCTCAGCGTACCTGCCAGCCTGAGCGAGCCTCTTCGCCAGAGCTACTGTGGCGGAAACAAGTCCCGGATGTAGCATGCTTCCACTGCGCAGCGATCCTGCGCAGATCACGCCAGTAGCGTGACTGTAATATTGCCTCTAGACAATATGGTGCGCCTATCGGTTATCTGAAAGTAAGGCAGGCTCACATGGTTGTGTGATCTGTGGCCATGTGTGTATGTATATACACAGCAGTGTACATCTGTATGATGTATAAGAATTATACCAGTATAAATACTGCCCTTTTCTGTAAACACCCACCTCAGTGTGCAAATCCCTCTACGACCCTAGCACTTCGACTGGTGGCGATATCTAGTTGCGTCCAGCTCCCTAACTATAAACTGGAGATCACCTCCTGACAGAGATTACGCTATCTTCAACCCACTCTATTGTCTTGTCTTCATTTCAAATTGTGCCCAATCTATACTATATATAATTAATGTATATACATATAAAGGAACGGAGGGCTATGGGTTCGATCCCGTTGACCTTCACTGTATACTTATTTAAACCGAATCAGATTGTAATTAAAGTTCAGTGCGAGGTTCAACCCCCCAGGTGACGCCACCATTCTGGATATATATACTCTGTGACCAACAGGCACAGTTCACTTCTGCAATACAATCTCACTTATATATCAAATATATGGATTTTAGGCGGTATTTGCCGGATATGAGCTTTGAGGCTCGAGGACCTCTGGAATGCATATTAACACAGTTGAAGCCGACGTCAATACCTATTTTAGAGTCCCGAAGGGCTCAAACCACGACATGTGGGAAACCCTTCTTAAACAAATGTCGCTTTCAGATTTGTGCCATTGACACCTAGGAAGGTGACATTTATGTTACAGTGGATCAACCAAGCGTGCATTGCAATGCGCCATGAGGCTGGTACTCCATACTCAAACGTTGGACACCAAATAAGAGACACTCAATGTAAATGCTTATTCTTCCAAGGAGTTAGGTCATGTATTTTTGTTGCTGTTGTAAATATAGTCTATTCATTGAATGACCTCTGTTATCAGCACTGTGTCACTGGTCTTCGAGCCATGTGACAATACAATATACATAATCTCATATTGTCAACAGCAGCTAGCTCAAGTCAGTTGAAATAGCAATATTAATCATTACAAGACTTACATGTGGTACAGTTTGATAATTCACATACAATACATTAACTATATGTTGTATACATACATGTATGGAGATGTAGTATTAGTAGAATGTTTTGTATATTCTGTTAGATGGAGTGTTTATAGGTGCAGCGTCGTCTTTAAAGGGTTAATCCCTTGGGTGTGTTTTTGACTTCATAAAGTAGTTTGAGTAAGTAGATTGTTGGTATTGTGATGGGGCCCCTTTGTTGGCCACCCGGAACTCAACCCTCATGCTCTAGACCCCCCCGCCAAGCAAGCAGGAGAATGAGTATGTTTGCTTCTTAGTCATCTTTTATTCTCTGCTCACTGCGGCGTCCACGATCAAGTAACCCACTACTGCCCAGCGGGTCCCACATCAACTTCCTCGGGGGGGTAGGGGTGAGGGGGTTACGCTAGCTGTACACAGAAGGGGGCAGCCCCGTCGCGGCGCTGCCCGGCGGCTACCGTACCACCACTTATCACTGTAAACTGCGATGGTGACGGAGCAGTCCTTTCTGCCACTGTATGGTAGTGGAGCTCATGTCTGAACTACTACTATATCATTGTATATCAATGTATCTCCTTTTATATATATATGTATCTCCCTGTATCACAGTATCTAACTGCATCTCCCTACATCCCATTGTACCTCCATGTATCTCCCTATTTCTCCATTAATGTTCCTTTTTATCCATTTATCTCCCTGTATCTTCCTGTTTCTCCCGGTTATCTCCCTGTATCTCCATGTATCTCCCCGTATCTCCCTGTATCTCCCAGTATCTCCCTATATATTCATGTATCTCCATTTATTGCTCCGTATCTCCATGTATCTCCCTGTATCTCCATGAATGTCCCTGCATCGCACTGTGTCCCTCTATATATCCCCGTATATCCCTGTATATCCACGTATCTCCCTGTATCTCCCGGAATCTCCCTGTATATCCCTGTATCTCCTGGCATCTACCTGTATGTCCATGCCTATCCCTGTATCTCCCGGTATATCCCTGTATCTCCAGGTATATCCCTGTATCTCCCTGTATCTACTGGGATCTCCCCGTATCTCCCTGTATCTCTCTGTAAAGTCCACAGCTGGAATCTGTGTTTGTGTAGGCAGGCTATGGTGAAATCAATACAGACAAAGAGAAAGGAAGAGTATAAAGAGTGAAAGTAGAGAGAGTCAAGCCCTCAGGTTTATTATTTATAGTGGTATATGGATCGGGTATGGCATATCACCTGACCTTATTCTCCAATGAGAATCGAACATATAAAGCTCCACCAATGAAGATCAAGCATTCCTGGGTTCCCATGGCTACAGTGCTCTGTCCACCACCATGCGGTGTGGCTGCTTGGCCACCACCTGTCCTGAGCTGAGTGTGTGGTGATCCGTGACTAACAGAGGGGGGAGGGGGTAGTGAGTAGAGCTCCAAGTGCCCCTTACACACTATCTGACTAACACACAAGGACTATTGACCATGGGTAAAGTATCACCAGCAACTACATAATTACAATCATGCACCTGGCCCTATATACCTTTTATACCAATAGACCATTTGCATTCCCCCACCAATGCGTTGTATCGGAATATTTTATCTCCCCGTATTATATCTCCCCGTATATCCTCGTGTCTCCCCGTATCTCCCTATATTTACCCGTATCTCCCTGTATCTCCCTGTATCTCCCTGTATCTCCCTGTATCTCCCTGCACCACCCTGTACGTCCCTGTATCCCCATGTATCCCCATGTATCTCCCTGTATCCCCCTGTATCCCCATGTATCTCCCTGTATCCCCCTGTATATCCATGTATCTCCCCGTATCTCCCTATATTTACCCGTATCTCCCTGTATCTCCCTGCATCACCCTGTATCTCCATGTATCCCCCTGTATCTCCATGTATATCCCTGTATATCCCTGTATCCCCATGTGTATCCCCGTATCTCCCCGTATCTCCCCGTATCTCCCTGGATATCCATGTATCTCCCTGTATACCCCTGTATCTCCCCGTATCTCCCTGTATCTCCCCATATCTCCATGTATCTCCCCGTATCTCCCTTGTATTTCCCGGTATCCCCATGTGTCCCCTGTATCCCCCTGTATCTGCCTGTATCTCCATGTACCCCATGTATCTCCATGTATCTCCCTGGATCCCATGTATCCCATGTATCTCCATGTATCCCCATGTATCTCCCTGTATCCCCATGTATCTCCCTGTATCCCCCGGTATCCCCCTATATCTCCCTGCATCCCCCTGGATCTCCCTGTATCTCCCCATATTTCCCTGTATCTCCCTGTATCCCATGTATATCCATGTATCTCCCCGTATCTCCCTGTATCCCATGTATCTCCATGTATCTCCCTGTATCCCCACGTATCTCCCTGTATCCCCATGTATCTCCCTGTATCCCCCTATATCTCCATATATCTCCCTGCATTCCCCTGTATCTCCCCATATCCCCCTACACCTCCCTGCATCACCCTGTATCTCCATGTATCTCCCTGTATCTCCATGTATCTCCATTTATCCCCCTGTATCCCCCTATATCTCCCAGAATCCCCCTGTATATCCCTGTATCCCCCTGCATCCCCCTGTATCTCCATGTATCTCCCTGTATCGCCCTGTATCCCCATGTATCCCGCTGAGCCCCTCTGTACCTGCCTGCATCTGCTCCTTGTGTGAGGATGTACAGTGGGGATATTTGTGCTCATGAGTTGCGTCGTTCCGGTTCACTGCACATCACACCCGGCACACTCCGGTGAACTTGGCAGCTACAAGTGGTGAACTGGCTGCACTCAGCACCTTCTTCCTACCCAATCACCACCATCTTACTGAAGCCATAAACAAGAGGTAGTTAGTTACCGCCTCCCTGTGGAGCCCTGTTTGAGCGACTCAGTAAGGCTGGTCAGTCAAGTACGTCTCCATCATTAGCTCTTCGTGAAGATTATATAAATACTAAATTTAGAAACCTCCACAATGATATGACAATGTATATACATTTTCATAAATTTGATAAATTTGACAAATTTGATAAATTCTCAATTGTTTGAGTGAACGGAACAGGCGTGAGGCGAGTGTCAGCGAGGAAGATGCATCAAGTGGCGCCACCAGGCGAGGCAGAAGGCCAGACCAGTAGATGACTGGAGGAGTGTCAGTTATGGTGGAGCAACCAGGAGAAGACTGGCTAGTATCAGATGCGGGCTGTATCCAGAGTATAGTGGCTCCCGTGTGGCCGAATCTGGAACTACATGCAGCATGCAGGAGAGCCTAGATAAATGGTAGATAATAATAGAGCAAACTGAAGAGAGGTAGTGTCCTTGTTTATATCCCCATAATAGATTATAGAGCAATTATATATGAAATATATTCAAATCTGCAAAACAGCGTTCCTGCGTACAAATTTTGGATGCTTCACGTGCAGCCCTACTGCGCATGCGTACGCCTTATCGACTGCCTCGTCTCGCGTACCGATCAGTTCTCGTGATAACTGGTGCGCACGAGAACTGCGCCCGAGAAGTTGTACACCGACTGCGTATCACGTGGTCACCCCACGCCGGGCAGCAGTTGGCATAGGGTGTGCGCAGGTAGCGTGTAGGTGTGTAAGTGTGTGTGACACCAACACGCCCACACACCCACACACCCACACACCCACACCCCCACACGCCCACACGCCCACACGCCCACACACCCACACGCCCACACGCCCACACGCCCACAAGCCCACACGCCCACACGCCCACACACCCACACGCCCACACACCCACACGCCCACACACCCACACACCCACATACCCACACGCCCACAGTCCCACATGCCCACACACCCACACTCCCACACTCCCACACACCCACACACCCACACACCCACACACCCACACACCCACACACCCACACACCCACACACCCACACACCCACACACCCACACACCCACTTACCCACATGCCCACAGTCCCACGTGCCCACACACCCACACTCCCACACTCTCACACTCCCACACACCCACACCCCACACACCCACACCCACACCCCCACACCCCCACACCCCCACACCCCACACCCCACACCCCCACACCCCCACACCCCACACCACACACCCCACACACCCCCACACACACACCCACACACTCACCCACCCACCCACACACCCACCCACCACACACCCACACCCCACACACCCACACACCCACACACCCACACACCCACACACCCACACACCCACACACCCACACTCACACACTCCCACACTCCCACACTCCCACACACCCACACACCCACATACCCCGCCCCCCCCACACACACACATCCACACGCCCACACCCTACCGTGTTCCCTGTGGCGGACTGGTTAGAGTGTTTGCCTTTTTTCTAGGTCAGACTCCTAATTTGAAGGTTGGTGGTTCGACTCCCCATGCCACCACCTCTGCCAATTTGGATTTCCACCACTGTGTATAACTTGCAGCATCATCAAAGGCCAGTTGCTCTCATGTGAATGTGGTGTTGGAGGTAAAACATGCTTTCGGTCGGTAAAAGTGTAGGATCGGGCTTTCCATCAACAAACTGTCTAATGGTGAAAACAAGTCTATTCAGACTTATCCATGATAGGCAGTATACATCCTCAAGAAAAAAAACAAAAACAAAAAAACCCAACATTCCCACACCCACAGACTCATAAAGCCATACGACCACACCACACCGAAACACCCACACCCCACCGACACTCCACCTACACACCCCCACCCCACCGACACACCCATATACCCACACCCCACCGACACACCCACACCCCACCGACCGGCACACTCCCACACACCACCCAAGTAGACACCAACCAGACACTCCGCGCCCCTCCCCGCCCCGCCCCGCCCCGCCCCGCCCCGCCCCGCCCCGCCCCGCCCCGCCCCGCCCCGCCCCGCCCCGCCCCGCCCCGCCCCGCCCCGCCCCGCCCACTTCCCGCTGCTCCCGGCTCCTACAGCAGGCGGTGTGCCCAGTGTAATAGGAATGCAGACGACATTATGCGGGCGGAGCCCCGAGCCGGTGAGGAGGTAACGGGCGTGGTGAGGGGGGAGCGGCCAGTACCTAGACCGGTGAGGGGGAGACCGGCGTGATGAGGGGGAGCGGCCGGCACACAGACCGGTGAGGGGGAGACCGGCGTGGTGAGGGGGAGCGGCCGGCACACAGACCGGTGAGGAGGTAACCGGCGTGGTGAGGGGGAGCGCCCAGCACATGGACCGGTGAGGAGGTAACCGGCATGGTGAGGGGGGAGCGGCCGGCACACGGACCGGTGAGGAGGTAACCGGCGTGGTGAGGGGGAGCGCCCAGCACACAGACCGGTGAGGAGGTAACCGGCGTGGTGAGGGGAGTGCCCGGCACACAGACCGGTGAGGAGGTAACCGGCGTGGTGAGGGGAGCGCCCGGCACACAGACCGGTGAGGAGGAAACCGGCATGGTGAGGGGGAGCGGCCGGCACACAGACCGGTGAGGAGGTAACCGGCGTGGTGAGGGTAGCCCCCGGCACACAGACCGGTGAGGAGGTAACCGGCGTGGTGAAGGGGAGACCGGCGTGGTTAGGGGGAGCGCCCGCCACACAGACCGGTGAGGGGGAGTCCGGCGTGGTGAGGGGGAGCGGCCGGCACACAGACCGGTGAGGAGGTAACCGGCGTGGTGAGGGTAGCCCCCGGCACACAGACCGGTAAGGGGGAGACCGGCATGGTGAGGGGGAGCGCCCGGCACACAGACCGGTGAGGAGGTAACTGGCGTGGTGAGGGGAGCGCCCGGCACACAGACCGGTGAGGAGGTAACCGGCGTGGTGAGGGGGAGCGCCCGGCACACAGACCGGTGAGGAGGTAACTGGCGTGGTGAGGGGGAGCGCCCGGCACACAGACCGGTGAGGAGGGAACCGGCGTGGTGAGGGGGAGCGCCCGGCACACAGACCGGTGAGGAGGTAACCGGCGTGGTGAGGGGGAGCGCCCGGCACACAGACCGGTGAGGAGGTAACAGGCGTGGTGAGGGGGAGCGCCCGGCACACAGACCGGTGAGGAGGTAACCGGCGTGGTGAGGGGGAGCGCCCGGCACACAGACCGGTGAGGAGGTAACCGGCGTGGTGAGGGGGAGCGCCCGGCACACAGACCGGTGAGGAGGTAACCGGCGATGGTGAGGGGGAGCGCCCGGCACACGACGGGAGGAACCGGCGTGGTGAGGGAGCGCCGCACCAGACCTGAGGAGGAAACCGGCGTGGTGAGGGGGAGCGCCCGGCACACAGACCGGTGAGGAGGTAACCCGCGTGGTGAGGGGAGCGCCCGGCACAGACTGGTGAGGGGGAGCGTCCGGCACACAGACCGGTCCGGAGGTAACCGGCGTGGTGAGGGGAGCACCCGGCACAGACTGGTGAGGGGGAGACGGGCGTGGTTAGGGGGAGCGCGCGGCACACAGACCGGTGAAGAGGTAACCGGCGTGGTGAAGGGGAGCGGCCGGCCCACAGACCGGTGAGGAGGTAACCGGCGTGGTGAGGGGAGCGCCCGGCACAGACTGGTGAGGGGGAGCGCCCGGCACACAGACCGGTGAGGAGGTAACCGGCGTGGTGAGGGGAGCGTCCGGCACAGACTGGTAAGGGGGAGCGTCCGGCACACAGACCGGTCCGGAGGTAACCGACGTGGTGAGGGGAGCACCCGGCACAGACTGGTGAGGGGGAGACGGGCGTGGTTAGGGGGAGCGCGCGGCACACAGACCGGTGAAGAGGTAACCGGCGTGGTGAAGGGGAGCGCCCGGCACACAGACCGGTGAGGAGGTAACCGGCGTGGTGAGGGGAGCGCCCGGCACAGACTGGTGAGCAGGGGGCGGGCGTGGTTAGGGGGAGCGCGCGGCACACAGACCGGTGAGGAGGTAACCGGCGTGGTGAAGGGGAGCGCCCGGCACACACATATATATGAAACCATATTCTTTTCTGGCTATACATAAATTACTACTACCTTGTATTTCATATGTTTGAATGAACACAATCTGAATGTTCGTTTATCTGAATTAATATCATTGTGTACGTTGTCTATGGGAATTAAAGGCATCTTCTTGTTCGTCTATTAGAATTAACACCATCTTCTTTCTCGTCTATATATAACATATCAGTCACGCCATCTGCTTTTTCGGATATTATAGGGTTCGACGCCATCTTGTTTTTCACCCAAGGCAGGTTTTGTGCTGCCGGTGCAGCACACAGGAATGACTTTGGCTAATTATGACGATTAGAGGGAATATTGCTGGTGATTTATTAGCTAGGCAGATCATAGCGACTCGGGCCACATCGATGAGCCGGTATCATCAACACACCAACCGTTAGACTGCCTTTTGCGGTTAGGTCTGTAGTTAAATAGACCCTTCCGAGAGTTTTGTGATGATCCAAAACTGGGATGCGGGTGTGCGGGACAGTTCCGGTCCAATGAACTCGGTTCTAGTTGGTGTATTAGAAGGTAGAGCTTTGATGTACACGTGCGGTGAATAGTTGGTTACACGTTTGGGGTAGATATTCGGTGAATAATTAGTCACAGGGTCCCGGGGGCTGCCTCACTTTGGGGAGACAAGATTATACGCAGGCAATCAGGTCAACCCCACTGTAGCCGCCGCACCACACACACACTCACTCACACACACGCACACTCACACCCACACCCCCAACCACCCCACTCCATCACCCTCACACACACACACACACCCACACACCCTCACACCCTCACGCCCTCACCCCCTCACACACACACCCTCACCCCCTCACACACACCCTCACCCACACACCATCACACCATCACACCATCACACCCTCAAACCCTCACACCCTCACATCCTCACACCCTCACATCTTCAAATCCTCACACCCTCACACCCTCATCCCCTCACCCCCTCACACCCTCACACCCTTACACCCTCACACCCTCACACCCTCACACCCTCACACCCTCACACCCTCACACCCTCACACCCTCACACCCTCACACCCTCACACCCTCACACCCTCACACCCTCACACTCCTACCCTCACACCCTCACACCCTCACACTCTCACACCCTCACATCCTCACACCCTCACACCCTCACACCCTCATACCCTCACACCATCACGCCCTCACACCCTCACACCCTCACGCCCTCACACACACACCCTCACACCCTCACACCCTCACGCCCTCACACCCTCACACACACACCCTCACACCCTCACACCCTCACACCCTCACGCCCTCACACCCTCACACCCTCACACCCTCACGCCCTCAAGCCCTCACGCCCTCACACCCTCAAGCCCTCACGCCCTCACGCACTCACTCACTCACGCCCTCACGCCCTCACGCCCTCACGCCATCAAGGCCTCACGCCCTCACGCACTCACTCACTCACGCCCTCACGCCCTCACGCCCTCACGCCATCAAGGCCTCACGCCCTTGCGCCCTCACGCCCTCACGCACTCACACACTTACGCCCTCACGCATTCACGCCCTCACGCCCTCACGCTCTCACGCCCTCACGCACTCATACACGAACGCACTCAAGCATTCACACCCTCACACCCTCACGCCCTCACGTCCTTACGCCCTCACTCACCTACCTACACCACTCATATCCTACAGATACATCCTCATCGAACCCCTACAAACCACCCTCACCACACCCACAAAACCCACCCACAGCCCACCCACCACACCCACAAAGCACAACCATAACCCACCCACAGCCCACTCACACCACACATACCACACACACTCATAATCCACGCACCACCCACCCACAGCACACCCACAGCACACCCACAATTCACCCGCACCACACAGACAACACACCCAAACCACACCCACACCACACCCACAACCCACCCACAACACCCACAAAACACAACCATAGCCCACCCACATACCACACACAACACACTCCACACACGCAACACACTCCACACACGCAACACACTCATAATCCACGCAAAACCCACCCACAGCTCACCCACAGCCCACCCACAACACACACACAATCCACCCACAACACACACACAACACATTCACAACACACCCACAATCCACTGACAACGCACGCACAACACACCCACATCACACCCACAATCCACCCATAACAGCCACAACACCCATAACCCACCCACAACACACCCAATCCCACAGACAACCCACGCACCACACACATGCTACACCCCGATCAATCCATAACTCGCTCTCTACACAGACCCCCGCCCTTCCATCCTTGGACACACCTTCAGCGATGTTACCTCATCCCTATCGACGCCCCACCCATACTTACCCTCATACACCTCACACACCTCAGTCACCATCAGTCACCCACCCACACCGACATCCGCACCTCCACTCAACCCCACTCACCACCACTCAACTCCACTCAACCCCTCACCACCACTCACTACCACTCAACACCCACCACCACCCACTACCATAGACTGTCCCCCTCCTCTCGCCCCTACCCTTACCCTGTCGCTACCCTCCCCCCCCCCCCTCTCCCTTCGCCTCCTCCTCCCTCGCCCTCCCCTCCCCATCCCCCCTCATCCCCCCTCACGATCCACTCCCCCACCCCCTCCCCTCCCCACGCCCTCCCCTCCCCTTCTCTCCCCTCCCCCCTCTTCCCCTCCCCCTCCTGCTCCCCTCCCCTCCCTTGCCCTCCCCCCCTCCCCCATCCCCCGCCCACTCCTCCTGCCCCTGCCCCTGCCCCCGCCCCTGCCCCTGCCCCTGCCCCTGCCCCTGCCCCTGCCCCTGCCCCTCCACCTGCCCCTCCCCCTCCCCCTGCCCTCCCCCTCCCCCCTCCCCCCCCCTCCCCCCTCCCCCCTCCCCACTCCCCCCTCCCCCTCCCCCCTCCCCCCTCCCCACTCCCCCCTCCCCCCTCCCCACTCCTCCTCCCCCTCCCCTGCCCCTGCCCCTGCCCCTGCCCCTGCCCCTGCCCCTGCCCCTCCCCTCCTCCCCCCTCCCCCCCTGCCCCTCCCCCTCCCCCTCCCCCTCCCCCTTCCCCTTCCCCTCCCCGTCCCCCTCCCCCCTCCCTCTCCCATCTCCCTCCCCTCCTCCCCACCTCCCCCTCTCCCTCCCCCTCCCCCTACCCCTCCCCCTCCCCTCCCCTCCCCTGTCCCCTCTCCCCCCTCCCCCCTCCCCCCCTCCCCCTCCCCCTCCCCCCATCCCCCTCCCCCACCCCCTCCCCCTCCCATCCCCCTCCCCCTCCCCCCTCAGATCCACCCACTCCCCCCTCAGGTCCTCCCCTCCCCCTGGTGTTCGGCGGGCAGCTGTTGGTGCCGTGGTGCAGTCTGGGTTTGGATGTTGTTTTGCGCGTAATGCAATCAAAGCAGCCCTTAGCGTACATTAACCGCCATTACCGTCTCCTCGGGCCGGGTCAGTAACAACGTAACATCACTTGAGGCCCGCTCGGGGGCGCCTCAAACCAACATGGCCGCCAGTCTTATGGGTTGAGTGTTCGAGTTATAAATCCTCGCAACATGTCAGGTCATATCAGGATGGGTACTGACTTGTGACAGTGCACACTCATGACAACATCACAGTGCTGCCCCACAGGAAAATCAGGCTGTCAGCACCATGACGCAATATCCCATTCAGACACATTATCCTGACACTGACTTAACCAGTCCTTTCCCAATCATATTAATGCTGAGCACCAACCTAGGAAGCGACAAGTATCCATTTTCTACGTCATTGAGTTGACTCGACTCGTATCTCCCAGACAGGAGGCCTGCGCTCTATCGAATCGGCCACTGCGCCCAGAGTCATCTGCGCGCCACGTCTGTAACTGTTTGGTGTATTGCACGGATCTGTGGTGTTAATAATTCACCAACTGCAGTTACAATCCGTTTGCATTGGCATCGAGTAATTAATATTAAAAAGGGCTCTATGGATGTGTAAGTGTATGGGTGTGGGGAGGGGGGGAGTGAATGCGTGTAGGTGTGTGGGTGGGGGAATGAGGGGAGTAGGGTGTAGGTGAGTCTGTGTATGTAATGTATGTTAAAGAGTGTGTTGAATAGAGAGGGTGTGTAGGTGTGTGGGTGGGGTAGTGAGGGAAGTGAAGGTGTAGGTGAGTCTGTGTATGTAATGTATGTTAAAGAGTGTGTTGAATAGAGAGTGTGTGTAGGTGTGTGGGTGGGGGAGTGATGGGAAGTGAGGGTGTAGGTGAGTCTGTGTGTGTAATGTATGTTAAAGAATGTGTTGAATAGAGAGGGTGTGTAGGTGTGTGGGCTGGGGTAGTAAGGGAAGTGAGGGTGTAGGTGAGTCTGTGTGTGTAATGTATGTTAAAGAGTGGGTTGAATAGTGAGTGTGTGTAGGTGTGTGGGGTGGGGTAGTGAGGGAAGTGAGGGTGTAGGTGAATCTGTGTATGTAATGTATGTTAAAGAGTGTGTTGAATAGAGAGTGTGTGTAGGTGTGTGGGTGGGGTAGTGAGGGAAGTGAAGGTGTAGGTGAGTCTGTGTGTAATGTATGTTAAAGAGTGTGTTGACTAGATAGTGTGTGTAGGTGTGTGGGGTGGGGTAGTGAGGGAACTGAAAGTGCAGGTGTCTGTATGTAATGTATGTTAAAGAGTGTCTTGAATAGATAGTGTGTGTAGGTGTGTGGGGTGGGGTAGTGAGGGAAGTGAAGGTGTAGGTGTCTGTATGTAATGTATGTTAAAGAATGTGTTGAATAGAGAGTGTGTAGGTGTGTGGGTGGGGTAGTGATGGGAGTAGGGTGTAGGTGAGTCTGTGTATGTAATGTGTGTTAAAGAGTGTGTTGAATAGAGAATGTGTAGGTGTGTGGGGTGTGGGAGTGAGGGGAGTAGGGTGTAGGTGAATCTGTGTGTGTAATGTATGTTAAAGAGTGTGTTGAATAGAGAGAGTGTAGGTGTGTGGGTGGGATAGTGAGGGAAGTGAAGGTGTAGGTGAGTCTGTGTGTGTAATGTATGTTAAAGAATGTGTTGAATAGAGAGGGTGTGTAGGTGTGTGGGCTGGGGTAGTAAGGGAAGTGAGGGTGTAGGTGAGTCTGTGTGTGTAATGTATGTTAAAGAGTGGGTTGAATAGTGAGTGTGTGTAGGTGTGTGGGGTGGGGTAGTGAGGGAAGTGAGGGTGTAGGTGAATCTGTGTATGTAATGTATGTTAAAGAGTGTGTTGAATAGAGAGTGTGTGTAGGTGTGTGGGTGGGGTAGTGAGGGAAGTGAAGGTGTAGGTGAGTCTGTGTGTAATGTATGTTAAAGAGTGTGTTGAATAGATAGTGTGTGTAGGTGTGTGGGGTGGGGTAGTGAGGGAACTGAAAGTGCAGGTGTCTGTATGTAATGTATGTTAAAGAGTGTCTTGAATAGATAGTGTGTGTAGGTGTGTGGGGTGGGGTAGTGAGGGAAGTGAAGGTGTAGGTGTCTGTATGTAATGTGTGTTAAAGAGTGTGTTGAATAGAGAGTGTGTAGGTGTGTGGGTGGGGTAGTGATGGGAGTAGGGTGTAGGTGAGTCTGTGTATGTAATGTGTGTTAAAGAGTGTGTTGAATAGAGAATGTGTAGGTGTGTGGGGTGTGGGAGTGAGGGGAGTAGGGTGTAGGTGAATCTGTGTGTGTAATGTATGTTAAAGAGTGTGTTGAATAGACAGAGTGTAGGTGTGTGGGTGGGATAGTGAGGGAAGTGAAGGTGTAGGTGAGTCTGTGTGTGTAATGTATGTTAAAGAGTGTGTTGAATAGAGATTGTGTGTAGGTGTGTGCAGTTAGAAATGTCGATCAGACCGCTTGATCGAAGTTGGGCTGATGAGGGGAGATGCGGACAGGGGACAGGGGGTCAGGGGTCGGGGGTCAGAGGTCAGAGCCGGCCGGTCGCTGCGGTGTTCTCAGATCTCCCTGACTACTACTTCGAGCCTGCAGCCTGCTGCACTGATCGCAGATGCATGGTCAGGCACTGCACCATAAGGGGCAGGGTACTGGGTTCGAATCTGAAATCATGGAGGACTGGTATGCCCCAGATATGTGCGGGTAGGGTATTCGCATTGGTTGCATGGGCGCTGAGTGGGTGGTGAGTGGGTGGTGAGTGGGTGGTGAGTGGGTTGTGAGTGGGTGGTGAGTGGTGGTTAGGTGATGGGTGGGTGTTGGGTGGTGAGTTGGTGAGGGGTGGGGGTGAGTGAATGGGAAGTGAGTGGGTGGTGAGTGGGTGGTGAGTGGGTGGTGAGTGGGTGGTGAGTGGTTGGTGAGTGGGTGGTGAGTGGGTGGTGAGTGGGTGGTGAGTGGGTGGTGAGTGGGTGGTGAGTGGGTGGTGAGTGGGTGGTGAGTTGGTGGTGAGTGGGTGGTGAGTGGGTGGTGAGTGGGTGGTGAGTGGGTTGTGAGTGGGTGCTGAGTGGGTTGTGAGTGGGTGGTGAGTGAGTGGTGGTTAGGTGATGGGTGGGTGTTGGGTGGTGAGTGGGTGAGGGGTGGGGGTGAGTGAATGGGCAGTTGGTAGTGAGTGGGTGGTGAGTGGGTGGTGAGTGGGTGGTGAGTAGGTGGTGAGTGGGTTGTGAGTGGGTGGTGAGTGAGTGGTGGTTAGGTGATGGGTGGGTGTTGGGTGGTGAGTGGGTGAGGGGTGGGGGTGAGTGAATGGGCAGTGGGTGGTGAGTGGGTGGTGAGTGGGCGGTGAGTGGGTGGTGAGTGGGTGGTGAGTGGGTGGTGAGTGGGTGGTGAGTGGGTGGTGAATGGGTGGTGAGTGGGTGGTGAGTGGGTGGTGAGTGGGTGGTGGATGTGGGATGGGTGGCTGGTGAATGTGTGGTAGTCAATATTGGAACTATAGGTCAACGGATATTTGTGGTGTGTTATGGGATATGTCGACTCATTTTTATTATTTTAAATAGATGATATGTATAGCTACTCATCTTCATGTGTGTGTTTATGTATATATATATAGAAGATGGTTTGTTTGAAATAAAAATGGTGTATTATTGGTGATTCTCTTAGCCAAAAGTGACAATCAAGCTAGCAGTTATACAATAGACTCCCGCGTCACGTGACAAGCGTGAGATGGCGAAAAGCTCTCGCGAGATCCAGCAGGTGGGACTGCCGCCACTGCACCAGTTCCCTGAGACGCAATAGCGTTGAGCTGTAGTTCAGAATGTTGCAGTGTACATTTCTCCCACCAGGGGTTGCCACCGTCACTGCTTGCCCCCGGGCTACAGCAGCAAGGTCAAGGCCACCAGGTGTCACCCCCCACCCGCCCTGTGCCGGGCCTTGTTTTACTAAGAGTCCGCCGGTGCCCATTGGGAGTGTTTGTTGGTTGTTGGAGTTTTACACCCAGGCAATATTTAAGATCATATCAGGATGTGTACTGCCTTGTGATAGTGCACACTCATGGTGACTTTATAGTGCTGCCGCACTGGGACACCACGCCACCAGCACCGTGACCTGATATCACACTCAGTCACATTATCTTGACTCTGAGCCAACCAGTTCTTGCCCTATCCCAATAATATAGAGTGCCTAGTTAGGAAGTGACAAATATCCAGTAGCGGTTTGTGCTAGTTAGTAGTTAGTGAATGGGACCCGGAAGCTGCTCGGTGTGTTTTAGGCGCGCACCCATCTGTGTCTGAGCCACGAACCAGCCTCCTTCTGAGTGGGTTGTTGCAGGCCAGTGCACATGCACCGGAAGTGGCAGGTCAGGGCAATACCATCAGGGGATTCTCAAGGGGTGGCCGCTCCCTGGAGAATATGAAGGTAATAAAGAAGCTGTTATTAAGGAAAAGCAAAGACCCTATAATACTCAGACGGCTCACTCCCTATCTCTCCCATGGTAATGTAAATTTCGTAGTGCCACCTTGTGGTGGGTAATAAACAAGCTGTTATTAAGGAAAAGCAAAGACCCTATAATACTAAGATGGCTCACTCCCTATTTCTCCCATGGTAATGTAAATTTCGTAGTCCCACCTTGTGGTGGATAATAAAGAAGCTGTTATTAAGGAAAAGCAAAGACCCTATAATACTAAGATGGCTCACTCCCTATCTCTCCCATGGTAATGTAAATTTGGTAGTGCCACCTTGTGGTGGGTTTGATCAGATCAGCTGCTGGTCAGTATTTCACATGTAAACACATACAATTTTATACATGAGATAGGTAAGTATGAATACACATCAATATGAAATTCTTATGAACAAATACACATCATCATCAGCATCATCATCAGCATCGCCATCATCACACATCTTTCACATTCATATATACATTTATACATATAATATAGCACCTGTTTAACCAAGAGAACAGTCAGTGCACCAAGTGGTGGGTTTGATCATTTTGATTACACAGTACAGGCTGAGTGAGCCGTCTTAGTATTATAGGGTCTTTGGGAAAAGACACGGCCATCCGGATTTAATGTTTCCGTTGATGTTCATTCCAGTTTGTCTGATATGAGACATGTTTGTGTCACAATAAAGCACCATACCAATGGTTATTGCACTCTTCTCTCGTGTCTTCGGAGCGAGGCTGGCACCCGAACCCTATCAGCGGGCGGAGGGGAGGGGCACTCCACCATGGCTCCTTTGCAGGACAAATATTAATACAGTATATGTTCCCCTACCATTTATACTCGTATATTGCGTTATATATATAGATATAGTGTTATCTACTTGAACCAGACGGGATGGCCGAATGAGTTAGAGCGTCCGTCTCCCGTGCTGGTAGATCGTGGGGTCGTGGGTTCGAGTCCCGGTCGAGTCAAACCAATGACTTTAAAATTGATACTTGTCGCTTCCTAGTCAGGCGCTCAGCATTATTAGGATAGGGCAAGGACTGGTGTGCTCAGTGTCAGGATAATGTGACTGAGTGGGATACCAGGTCATGGTGCTGGCGGCCTGGTTTCCCAGTGGGACAGCACTATAAAGTCGCCATGAGTGCGCACTGTCACAAGTCGGTACCCGTCCTGATATGACCTTAGATGTTGCTAGGATGTAAAACAACAACAAACAAACAAATGTTATCTACTCGGATTTTGGTCAGCCAATGGCCCCACCCACCAAAGCATCTGAAATAGAGTCAGATTGTTGTTTATCTGCCGTCCTGCATTGCGCACCTCCTTACTGACTGGCGCTTCTCCCTTTCCTTCCATCCCTCATTTTCCCGCCCCTTCTTCCACGTCTATAATCCTTCCTCTCTCTTCCATCCACCTCTATCATCCCTCACACTACTTCCTTCACTTCCTCTCTCAACTCTACATTCTCTTCCTTCACTCTCTTCTCTCCACTTCCTCTCTCTTGACTGCATCCAATCCCTCTCTCCTCCCTTGGTTCCCCTCCATCGACTGCTTCCCTGTCGCTTCTCCGCACTCTGCGTCCTGCGCTCCCTTTCACCGCGCTCCTCTCTCACCGATCTCCCCACTCACACCATGTTGGCTCCCCTTTCCTCCAACTTCCAAACTATATGGCAATTCCCACAAATCTTGAAACTTTCTCTCCACTCCCCCACCATTTAACACTCCACACCCCTACCCCATCTATCCCCCGACCACCCCCACCCCCCACAGGCCCATACCCGGCTCCCTCCTCTTCGCCTCAGTTAGTTCCGTCCGCCGCCACAGGAAGTCCGGGGGGCGCTGGTGGCGGGGTGACTTTAACGCAAGTTCTGTAGGCCTGAAAGGTCTCCACCCCCTCCCTTCCCCTCCCTCCCCTCACCTCTCCCTCCCTGCGCCCTCTCCTCCCCTCCCCTTACACACCAAACCCCTTCTCCCTGCTGACTTCCGGTGCATTTATCAGCAGTGGCCACTTCCGGTGTCCGAAGTTAATGTGGTGAGACGCGGAGGGCGCGTGGTGCGCGGGACGTTTGTTAGGGACGCGGGATGTGACAATGGATGCCGGGATGGATTAGTGTCCCGGGCCGCCCCCGAGCAGCCCCCGAGCAGCCCCCGGGCCGCCCCCGGGCCGCCCTCGGGCCGCCCCCGAACAGAGAGCTGGAAGCAGAGAATGACCCGCTCCACCAGTAAGCCTGTCAGCAGGCCGGCAGGCCGGAAGTTCGGCAGGGCGGCCGGCCGGCAGTCCTAACACCGCGACAGCCGAGGGCGCGGCACCCAAACATTGCGCCGAGAATCAAGAAGTTCCATTGCTAGAGGGTCGCATGACCGCGTCTGAGGACTGTGGACATCAGGCCGGTGGTGACTGGTCATGTGACTCTCTGTGAACTTCAGAAGTAGTTTGTTCTGGCATCGTTGTTATCAGCGTCACTGAGTGTCCATTAACAGTGAGATTGTGCCTTGTGCAGTTAGCGAGAGGCAATTCCCGGATTCAGCACTGCTAGCAACACAAGGTTTGTTTTATTTAACGATGTCTCTAGAGTGCATTGATTTTTATCATCGGCTCTTGGGATGTCAAGCATATGGTCACTTTCACATATTTCTTTGGAGGACACCATTCAGCCAGCTTGCTTCTCATTCTGACAGTTTGATTCTCATTCTGAGAGTTTGATTCTCATTCTGACAGTTTGATTCTCATTCAGCCAGCTTGCTTCTCATTCTGACAGTGTCAATATCCTTCTAACAGTTGGATACTCACGATCACCTCCGTTGAACCTCCCCTGAAAGCATCGCTTCTCCAGTCACGATGACCAATCAGCTTCGACACCATACCCGGCTGCTACTTCCGGTTAGCCGAGCGTTCCGGTTAGCCGACAGTTCAGTTGCCACAGCAACTCAAGATTTAGACCATCGCAGTAAATTACCCCCACAAAGGGGTATTCATGATCATAGACCGGGTAGTCTAACAATGTTAGGGCAGAGATAACCAGTATTAGTCAGAGATAATCTGTCGAGAACTATTTCCTCCATAAGCAGCTTTTTTCTTCTTTTTTTCTTGAAGATTTATACAGCCTATCATGGATAAATCTGAATATACTTTGTTTTCACCATTAGACAGTTGGTCGATAGAAAGCCTGAGCCTACACTTTTAGCGACCAAAGGGATTTTTAACCTCCCCAACCACATATACATGGTATGAGAGTGACTAGCCTTTGATGACGATGTAAGTTCTACACAGCGGTGGAAATCCAAATTGGCAGTGGTGACGGCATCATGTCCTGCGTCGACTTGCTTCCCGTCTGTATTCCATTCATTCATTCTGCATTCACCTCACATTTACAAAAAGAAAGACAGACATTTATCCAAATTTTCAGGAAGTGAGAAGGAATTTAAGCTAATTTGGCTATTGGATTAAAACATTAACGTAACCCTGTGGAAATGTAATAATGCCATAATGGCTCTACAGAGCAGTAGCTCAACCAGTGCCGGAAGTAGATTTTAAGGGACCATTTCCGCTTGAAAGAGGAGGAATTCATGATTTGAAAGTCACGTGCCAACCCGGAGATGGCCGTAGTGTTCTTGGTGCATACAAACAGTTGTTCCAGGCTGCTTGAGCACACAATCAGTGAATCTGTTACAGACAAGCACATAACGAAAATATATTATATAGAATAGTTGCAATTTGGGGCTCTCATCACCCTAGGGAAAATGACATATACATCATCATCAACCTCTTAGCCACGGGGCTCGTTGTGGTTCATATGACTTTTTACACGGGTCCAATAGGAAGGATTCGTTGGAGGAGGAGTATGAAGGATGCAGCATTCAAGATTGGGTGGCCCTGTATAATGCCTAAGAAGTGTACTTGGCTAGGGAGGTGCTGGATGTTATTAAGTGTGTCTGTTTCACTGTGTATTAACAGTCAATGGGCTGTGGATAGATAACTGTGTCATGGTTGACACTGACAGCAGGCAGTTTACGGTATCTTGGTATTAGTTGGGTGGGGAGAATTACTACTGTCTCTCTCTATATATATACAATTACAACCTGGCCCGGGGGCTGAATCAGTAGAGCGCAGGCCTCCCGTGCGGGAGATTCCTAGTCGATTCCCGATCGATTCACGGTCGATTCACGGTCGATTCAAACCAATGACTTACAAAATTGATATGTGTCGCTTCCTAACTTGGCGATCTGCATTAATAGGATAGGGCAAGGACTGGTTAGCTCATTATCAGAATAATATAGCTGGGACTTAGAAGGATATCGGATCATGGTGCGACAGCCCTGATTTCCCAGTGGCGCGGCACTATAAAGTCACCATGAGTGCACACTGTCACAATTTGCTACCCGTCCTGATATGACCTTAGATATTGCCAGGACGTAAAATTCGAACAACCAACGATATATACTATATATACATACATATAGTTAGTAAGTTACTAAACAGCAGGGGGCCCAAGAGGCCCCACACGACCCTGGCAGGGGGCACGGCCAGAGCACGGGCTAATGTCAGAGGTCGCCACCAAGGGTAGGCGGTGCTTCATCAGGACGCCATTAGGGGGCGCTGCGGTCGCAGTGCGAAGGTCAGCATGTGCTTTAAGGGGGCTACTTTTCAAAGGACGCAACTCAGAGCTTATATGTCGGCCAGCTCCGGGGGACTCGCCCTTCGGCTGCGTGCTCATCACCTTTTCCGAAATATAAACCCGCCCGCGACGCTCATTGGTTCTCCGGAAGCCGATAGGGGGCGCGGCGACGGGCGGGCGATTGGCTGCGTCCCTCATGGCGACGCTGACGTTGACTGGACGTGAGAGCTTGTTTCTTAGGTTGGAGTCTTAAGTAAAGAGACTGAGTGTAATCACACTTCGACTTGAGGACGACCTGAAAGGAGGCTAATGCCGCCAAGTCACTGATGCACCGGAAGCTGTGAAGGCCGGAAGTCCAGGCGGCCACCTCAAAGCAAGGCTCCAGGGACCCTTCATGGGGCTTTTTTGAAGTTCCCCCGTAACATATTCAAATAACACATACGTAGTCTTAAGTGTAGGGTCGCGTTATTTTTAACGCATATTCCGCACAATCATGAATAGCCGCTATTTATCAGACAGGGCGTGGTGGCCGAATCGGTAGAGCGCGGGTATCGCGTGCGGGAGATCAGGAATTTGGTTACGGTCGAGTCAAACCACTATAAAGTTGTCATGATTATGCATGGTCAAAAGTCGTACCCGTCATTATATAACGTTAGACAGGACCTCAAATCCATAGGAAGATTAATAACCTGTGTTAGTCAAACATATGGGTCTCGTCTGCAGCTACTACTAGTGCCTGGGTTGTGACCCGAGCTACCCCTCTGGTATAACCAAAGGCTGGGTCAAGACAGCTAAAAACACGCAGGATTTGGGATATAGGTGGAACGCTTCGAATTCAGTAGTATAGGGAAAATGGGTGTCATTCTCCATAGTAGTATCGGAAAAAGGGGTGTCACAGTCTCCGGAGTAGTATAGGGAAAAGGGGTGTCACAGTGTCCATAGTAGTATAGGGAAAATGTGTGCTACAGTCTCCGTAGTAATATCGGGAAAAGGGGTGTCACAGTCTCTGTAGTACTATATGATAAAGGGGTGTCACAGTCTCCATAGTAGTATATGGAAAAGGTGTGTCACTGTCTCCATATTAGTATAGGGAAAAGGGGTGTCACAGGCTCCGCAGTAGTGTAGGGAAAAAGGGGTGTCACAGTCTCTGTAGTAGTATAGGGAAATGGGAAATCGTCATGTCGCCAGTAGTTCATGGAAATGGAGGTATCACAAGGTACAGAGCAGTGAATAGAGATGAAGGTGTTACAAGGTTCCAGAGTAGTGCATAGAGATGAGGGTGTTACAAGGTACAGAGTAGTGCATAGAGATGGGGTGTCGCAGGGTGTTAGTAGCACAGGGAAATAGGACTGTTACACGGGAGACAGGGGTACAGGGAAATGTGGAGGACAGGTTACAGAGTAGGAGGGGGAAGTTGGGGTGGCACTAGGGACATTGTAGTACAGTGAAATGTGGGGAACAGGGGACACAGAAGGTGAGGGAAGTCGGGATGTCCCCAATGACATTGTGGTACAGAGGAATGTGGGGGAACAGAGCACACAGAAGGTGAGGGAAATCGGGATGTCACCAATGATATTGTGGTACAGAGAAATGTGGGGGAACAGGGTACACAGAAGGTCATGGAAATCGGGATGTCACCAATGATATTATCATACAGAGAAATGTGGGGAACACAGCACACAGAAGGTGAGGGAAGTCGGGATGTCACCAATGACATTGTGGTACTGAGAAATGTGGGGGAACAGGGCACACAGAAGGTCAGCGAAGTCGGGATTTCACAAATGATATTGTGGGACAGAGAAATGTGGGGGAACAGGGCACACAGAAGGTGAGGGAAGTCGGGATGTCACCAATGACATTGTCGTACAGAGAGATGTGGGGGAACAGGGCACACAGAAGGTGAGGGAAGTCGGGATGTCACCAATGACATTTTGGGACAGAGAAATGTGGGGATCAGGGCACACAGAAGGTGAGGGAAGTCGGGATGTCACCAATGACATTTTGGGACAGAGAAATGTGGGGAAACAGGGCACACAGAAGGTGAGGGAAGTCAGGATGTCACCCATGATATTGTGGGACAGAGAAATGTGGGAGAACAGGGCACACAGAAGGTGAGGGAAGTTGGGATGTCACCAATGACATTGTTATACAGAGAAATGTGGGGGAACAGGGCACACAGAAGGTGAGGGAAGTCGGGATGTCACCAATGACATTGTCGTACAGAGAGATGTGGGGGAACAGGGCACACAGAAGGTGAGGGAAGTTGGGATATCACCAATGACATTGTGGTACAGAGAAATGTGGGGGAACAGGGCACACATATGGTGAGGGAAGTTGGGATGTCACCTATGACATTGTGCTACAGAGAAATGTGGGGGAACAGGGCACACAGAAGGTCAGGGAAGTCAGGATGTCACCCATGATATTGTGGGACAGAGAAATGTGGGAGAACAGGGCACACAGAAGGTGAGGGAAGTTGGGATGTCACCAATGACATTGTTATACAGAGAAATGTGGGGATCAGGGCACACAGAAGGTGAGGGAAGTTGGGGTGGCACTAGGAGCACAGTGGTGAGAAATGTTGGGGGACAGATCACGTGGGGTACTACCCGGGGGAAACTGCCTACTCGGTTCACAGTGTTTGAATCATCAGGTGACCTACTGTCTGGTGATATCACGTGGTCTCACATGGTGTCACCTGGTGCCAACTAGTGGCACGCTGTATAACGTGGTGTCACATGATGCCAAGTGGTGCTGGAGGTTGTTATATGGGGGCGACATTACGCCACCTCGTGTGACATTGTGTGAAATTTGGCCATACCGTGTGACTTGGTGTGAAATGGTGTCATTTAGTACGGCACTGTGTGACAAGGTGTGACACAGTGTTCCACAGTGTCACATGGTGTCACATGGGGTCACATGGTGTCACATGGTATCACGTAGTGTCAGGTGGTGTCATATGTTGTTACATGGTGTCACATGGTGCCTCACGGTGTCACATGGTGTCGCATTGTGTCACGTGGTGTCACAGAGTGTCACATGGTGTGGCATGGTGTCACATGACGCTATATGGTGTCATATGACCTTATGTTGTGTCACATGACGTCATCAGGCCTCATGTGGTGTCATGTGGTGTCACATAGTACACGTATATCATCACATCTGTCACCTGCTGTCAGACATACTAGCCGGTAGCCCTCGTTTCGTGGTGCGGTGATCTGCCACCAGGGGGCATTGTGGGTAGTTTACGGAAAGGTCACCACGGCAAAGGTCAGAATGCGCATTGAGAACGAGGCTGGCCCCACCAGCAGGCTCCGGAGTGGTTGTTGGTGGTTGTTGTTTATGTCCTAACAACACTTACGGTCATATCACGATGGGTGCCAACTTGTGATAGTGCGCACTCATGGCGACTTTATAGTGCTGATATATTGGGAAATCAGGCCGCTTGCACCATGAATTGATATCCCATACATTCACATTATCCTGATACTATGCTAGCCAGTCCTTGTCCAATAAAATTGCCCATGGGGGCTCACTATCATAAGTCGGTACCCGACCTGACATTACGAGGAGCAGGACGTAGGTCATGGGGTAGAGTGTCCACCTGTGAATCTGTCACTCATCGGATCGATCCTTCTCAGTGGAACGATTTGCAGTTTGACATATTTTCTATTCCAAACAGTGGTCCACAAATGGTTCATCAAAGGCTGTGGTATGTTCTCTCCTGCCTCTGGGAATGTGCATATAAATGAGCCCTTGCTGCTTATCAGAAATAGTAGCCAATGTGGGGGCGGCGACCATATGTCGGACAACCAATAGCTCGAGCGGCGTCATTAAATAAAACAAACTTTCCTTTTTTAAATAAATCAAGCTTTATTTGCTATATGACCTCATATGTTGCCGGAACGTAAAACTCCAATAACAACGACAACTAAACAATAAAAACTGTCTCTTGTTGTCTCATTGGACAGGTGTGCGTCCACTGGCAGGGGAACATTCGGACAAACAGCCACACGCCGAGCAGCAGCAGCAGCGGGCAGAGGTGCACTACAGCCTGCCGCAGTACGGCGACAACCAGCGCTACGACGGCGGCCACATGGAGAAGAACGTCGACTACGCCGTGTACGAGGACCAGAAGGAGGAGACCTATTGCTACTCCTGCTCCTACCACGTCCGGCAGGGCAACGCTGCCGGCCACGAGAACTGCAGAGACCCCTTCATCAAGACCAACATAGCGCACGTCCCCTGCACCGGCACATGCGCGGTGAGTGTGGGGGTGGGGGAGCATGGGGAGTGTGGGGGGGGGGTGCGGGTGAGTATGGATGAGTGTTGGTCGGGGTGTATTTATGTGTAGTATAAATATTACTCATGCGAATATTATTGAGAATGTTGTTGGTAGCTGGTTGGATGGTAATCCGATACATATAATGTTGTTGGTAGCTGGTTGGGTGGTAATCCGATACATACACTTTGATATGGTCTATGATTCTATGGAGTTGGTGGAGCAGACTGGTGAGCCTGTGCGAGCTGGGAAGTAGAGCAAGTGGGCCTGGACAGCATGCAACCGACCACAAGAGTAGAGCGCTGGTCAGTTGCGTTCATTGAGTTAATAATGCTGGCTCGAACGATTAAGTCTAATGACTTGTTTTCGCCGCTAGACAGTATTAGTCGTGTGGAACCCCTTGCTTCACCACTTTCAGTTGTTGTGTAGCTATCGACTGAATCCATTGTTTCTCTGTTTGTAAGCATTCTCCCACATCCCCCAAACATCTGTGAGTTTGTTAGTTCTACAATTGGTTCATTTTTTGGCTACCAATAGTTACTTACCCTGATTGCGGTCACCTTGTGTTAGTGGTCATTAGTTTTTGATTGTTAAGTTTAAAATGTACCTCCTGTATGTATCATGCCTAGCATCTGAAGAGTTTAGGCACACATCCCCGTAAGCGCCATTCCAAAGATTTCCTGTAAATTCTAAGAATTGACCTGAAGATAATTATAATTTTCATTAATTTCACGTTGTTTGTGAAGAAATGGCTGTCGAGCAATGAAAGAAAATTACAAATGTAACAAAGTAATCTTTTGAAGGTTTGAATATTTATGTCAATATTCGGATTGGCAGTAACGCAGCTTTCCATCTAAACTCTCCATGTGTTACCCTCTAAGAGGCCAACTCAGTTAGAGCGTCCGTCTCCCGTGTTCATAGATCGTGGGGTCGTGGGTTCGAACCCTGGTCGATTCAAACCAATGACTTAAAAATTGATACTTGTCGCTTCCTAGCCTGGCACTTGGCATTATTAGGATATGGTAAGGACTGGTTGGCTCAGTGTCAGGATAATGTGACTGAGTAGGATATCAGGTCATGGTGCTGACAGCCTGTTCTTCCAGTGGGGCAGCACTATAAAGTTGCCATGAGTGCACACTGTCACAAGTCGGTACTGGTCCGGATATGACCTTAGATGTTGCTAGGACGTAAAACAACAAACAAAACTGCTAGGAGTTTGCTTGAATTATCACTGTATTTAAAACAATATTTATCTATCAATTTAAAAAGAAATTGTTGTTGTTAATCGAGCAGTGCATTTAGCTCCCTTTTGATTAAATTTTCTAAAGATTGTTCATCTCTTCCAGAAAATCTACCACAAAATCTCCGACACGGAGTACACAATCACCCGAACGTGCCTGCCGAACTGTAAGGACGTGCAGGACGACAAGGGCTACACAGAGTGCTGCACGGGCTCCCTGTGCAACGGCGGCGCTTCCGCCCTTGGCGTATCCTGCCTCCTGCTGACGTCATCACTCGCCGCCTCCACCTGGTACAGCCTCAGGTGAGACGTCACGTGACCACAGGGCCGCGTGACGTCACCGACGACTACACTTGTGATACTGTGGACTTCCATCATCCGGGAACTTGAGGCTGGTCAGCAATGAGGGTGGGGGGGTGGGGGGGTTGGAGCAGGAGGATGGAGCAGGGGGTGGGTGGGGGTGTGTATGGAGGGGCGGTGACATTAACCCCCTGTGGGTGTTGCTGCGGTTGCTGCGGTTGTTGCTGTTGTTATTATTGTTGTTGACCAGTACCCGATGCAACGCCTTTTTTTTACCAACAACGTCACATTGTGGCGTGCCACACGAAAATGACGTCATCAGCTGTGAGTGTGTGGACGAGGGGAAGGGATGGGATGGGTGGGTGGCTGGGGGGGGGGGGGGTATTTGGGAGGGGCTTTCCATATGATTATAAACAATCCGGGGCATATCGCCTCCGGTTTAACGGTGGCGCCGCCTATCGATTAGCGGGCGCCGCCTCCTGGCGGACCGTGGCCGAACTATGCGCCGCCCGCCAGGTGCTGCTTGTGGGCGCGAGGCGGGACTGTTTCCGCTTCTCCCCACCAGGTGGCGGGTCGCTACATTCCAGTTGGGGTACTACATGGGGGACGCGGTGTGAATGCGTGTAAATGGGCCGCCGCCGGTGGCGCCGGCTACCGGCGCGCGCAGGCGTGACTGCGACGATGTCAATTCTTACTGCAAACAAAATGGGATCAAATGAACTTGACTAGGCTCGCGCCGAAATGAGAGAATGGGATTATTGAGTCACCTCGAATGTGTGTAAATACTAACTCCAGATTACATACAGTTATTAACATTGGCCGTGCTCGATTCCACGGTCGTGATTATTATTAATCTTAATATAATTCGTATAAGTTGCTGCCAAGTTATAAACATGATGTCAATAGCCATTTGTTATAGCTAATTGCGAGATGGTTTTAATTTAGGTCCCTACTTTATGAATAAAATATATATTTGTATACTCGCCTGTGTTGTCACACTCTGTTGTATTACTGCGCAGTGTACCTATATTCCTTACTGCACCAACCGACTTGTGACAGCTGATTCCTCCTCGACCTGGGCCTCTAGGGTCAATCAGGCTGGGATCAGACTGGATAGCCGAATGTGTTGAGCACAGGGCCGCATTCAGGGTGCGTCTCGGAGGTGCCTCGGAGATGCCAGTGACGTCACGCTAGTCTGAACGGCAAAAGCAGTTTGTTGTCTCGAAAATGGTGCCCCCATAGGCGGCAGCCATTTGCAATGGAAAAGCTGCACTGTGATTGACTGAAAGCACTGAATACGGAGGCCATTTCGAGGCGCTTTTCATCTCCAGTCTGAAAATGGAGGCATCTCCGAGACGTCTCCGAGACATACACTGAACGCAAATAGGCCAAAAAGCATCGCGGAGACACTCCACGGCGCCTCCGAGACGGACCCTGAACGCGGCCCTGGCCTCATATTTTGGGAGCTCATTGGATTCGAATCCCCACATTTGAATGCTAGTTTAGTGAAACCAATGACTTAGGTATTTATACCTTTCAGTATCTTGCCTGGCCCTCAGCAGCATAAGGATAAGATAAGGAACAATGGAATGAGGAAAACCAAGAAGCTTAGTATCCGCCAATGAAAATTCCCTTACTTAATCAACTAACGACACATTTAATTTGATAAGTCAACCATGGTTCGAATCTGGGGATTCGAATCCCACACCCTGCCAAGACGGGAGATGGAGGCTCAGCTCATTCGGACATTCCGCCCCCTATTTATGTTTTATATTTAGAATCAAATGTAGGTCATTATTTTAGTGTGTGCCTTCAACTGTACAGGTTCACTGCATCCCCAGAGCGGGACACCACGTGCTTCTGTATAAGGCACAATTCTGTCTTAGAGTAAGTAACATATTTATAATCTAAGTTTGGAATTAAACACATCTGATCTTTCAAAAGTCTATATAAGTGAGCATTGTGGATGTCTAAAATATTAAACAAATATTGCAAACAAATCAGTAACTATGGAAAGATACACCCATGGGCCACCCTGAAGTCTTATAGGGGAGTGATCGGAGTCCAGGTTGTTGGCGTTAGTGTGGCTATCTGTCGCTAGGTGACGTTGTCAATGGATTACTTTATATCAGAATTTTGGTAATACACACATCTACATCATAGACGACCGGGCGCGGTGGCCGAATCGGTAGAGCACATGCCTTGCGTGCGGAAGATCGGAAGTTTGCGAGTTTGGTTCCAGGTCGAGTCAAGCCAATGACTTAAAAATTGATACTTGTCGCTTCCTAGCCTGAAACCTATCTGATTTGTTGTCGTGTGTTCCTAGAAGTAATACTGCTGCAGACGAGCACGTCCCACAAAGAAATGTCTGCAGCGGTCTCGAGTGGACTATCTATCTGGCTGGTCCAAAGTCCGCCATATTTATTCAAATAAAATTCCTGTGATCGACTAGCTTCTGGCACCTCTGCCACCGGTTATATACCTTCCAAACTGACCGATGCACCTCCGTTGATCTGTTGATATAAACCTAGGTTAATTCCATAGCGTTCCATCAGTTCAAACCAATACCTTCTAGAACGTTCCCACAATAAGATTTGTATGAGATACTTTATACAACACACATTTCATGCAATTCACATGGTTATTTCACACTACGTTCCTTGTCCATGAAGATACTGATGATTCAATTATTCATCATCATCATCATCATCATGCTGCCTGTCGCGATGCGACAAAGACTGCTTTCACTACTTGACTGCCGCTCTCCATTTAGCTCTCTGCTGTGAGAGTTGCATCCATGAGTCGGTCTTCATGTCTCTCAGCTTCAGGTTTCTCTTGATGGTATCCTTGAACTGGAGACGAGTGTGCCCTCTCTTTCTGTAACCAGAAGACAGTTGAGAATAGAGGATCTGCTTTGGTAGCCTGGCTGATGACATCCTCATGAGGTGTCCAGTCCACCAGAGATTATTTTTGATCAGGAGATCTGCCATAGAGGGCAGCCCCGTCCATTATTATTAAAGTGTGTATATGAGGAAGAATGACAGAATGTGAAGATGACAGATAAACAAGGTTAAAGGGCGACACGATAATAATTACATCAAATAATACATATGGATTTGTTCGGGCATTTCATGCTAATTCATGGACACAGATTGAGAACATATCAACATCAACACTGAGTTTGGCACTCGAGGCAGCCTTGTTTTTATAGCAGTGGTAAATTTGCCTAAGCAGAATGCAACAGACATATTTATGGAGCAATATATAAACATACTAGTTTGCTATGAGGCTCACTCCCACAGGGTGGTGGCAATGACGACGCTGTCCACTGTAGCATTGAATAAACAACAGATGGCCGCAGCCTAGCAGGGGCTGTCCCTATAGTGGACTGTTCCATACCTTGCTAGAGGCCACTCCCCGTGGGAGGTTACCTGTGGCCCGGCTGGGTAATGAGGAGGTCACTTCCCGTCCAACATCTATTGAAAGCGGAATAAATCTGGTTTGAAGGGAATGTTTCCCCTTCGTTTTCCATATGGATTCGGACGTGGTTCATCACACTGGTTCCCTGACCAGGATATGAGCCTGAGTTGTCTCGGTCACACCGAGACGCAGTAACTACTATACAATCACGACCTAAAACGGTACATCTTCTTCGAGTTGTTTTCGCGTTTAAAAAAAAAAACGCCCATTGGGAACTTCCGGCCAAACCCATGCTCAGTTATTTCCTGCCCTGCCATGCATTGTGGGAAACTTGCACGGAAAGACCTCGTTCTCATTCTGATTGGCCCCCACACAACCCGGGAACTGCATCCAGGAAATGACATTTCCGGTTCGTTCACTTTGTGCGTGGCAAGGCAGGAAGATGGAAATCCGCTCGGCGACAGGTCGCTGACAAGGTTGTTGTTGTTGTTCTTTGTTGTTGTTATTTATTCAATTATCTGGGGCAAGTCTCGTCCCCGATAAATGCAGCCCCTCTAAGGGTACCAATTGACGCAGTGCCTCATTCAGACAGCTTTATAGTGCTCCCTGCACTGATATTGCGTGTCACTCTGGCACTCTGTCATGTAGTCCTGGGATTCAGCAGGCAAGGTGCCACATACACAGGTAGTGTGTAGTAGGCTTCCCTCACCTTACCAGCCAAGAGACCATGTGACCAATAAGACCGGAAGTTAAATACAGTGATTGCATCAGGAGTCGTAGGTAGTCTGTGTGTAAGGAATGTGCTTCAATGCAGATTGTGACGCACCATACTTCGGTGTCAACTCCATATTCTAAGTGGTTTGTAATATTCCATAGTTGACGTCCAATAGTCGATGATATGAAAATCAATGTGCTCTACACAATGAGTCTCACTCCCGCTCTATGGCTTCGACTGCACTGACCCTTGTTTATCAGAAGTATCGGCATGAGGCATCACACTACCAGGGGCGCCCTCTATGATGCACCATTCCGCCCATGACTAGTGGCGCCCCCACCGGCGTCACCTACAAGCCGCCTGAGTAGTGGCAGGTGACAACCTTTCGGAAAATGGCAGAATAAACAAAGGGATTGTTTGGTGTTTTACGTCCTAGCAACATCTAAGGTCATATCGGGACGGGTACCGACTTGTTTCAGTGCACACTCATGGCAACTTTATAGTGTTGCCCCACCGGGAGACAAGGCCACCAGAACCATGAGCTGATATCCCAGTCAGTCATATCATCCTGACACAGAGCCAACCAGTCCTTGCCATATCCTAATAATGTCAAGTGCCTGGCTAGGAAGCGACTAGCATACATTATTAAGTCATTGGTTTGACTCGACCAGTGTTCGAACGCACAAACCCATGGGTTTGGATCCCTCGATCTCCCAAAATAGGACGCGGAGGCTGAACTCATTCGGCCATCCCGTCCGGGGTTAAAACAAGGGAGGATCCCTAGGTTTAAAGCAACTGTGGCGTTGCCTCTTAATTCCTCGCACGGTACATAAACCCGTCCAACCCAGTGTTACCAGCACGGAGAAGGGATACCGCAGTTATGAGTTAGGGACAGGTCACGTGGTTTGTAACAATACCTACCTTCCTCCAGCTGCGACTTCTATAAGAGCCGCTGGAGACTAACAGAAATGTGTCTGCACGGCTCAGTCGGGTAATGTTGCTCTGAGATTCCAACGCAGAAGAAGACGAGTAAAAACAATTAATTCATTAAGCGTTGGCTGTGAATCGGGGGAGGGGGGGGTAGGTTGGGATCGAACCAGTGAGACGCAGACGCCTAGCGCGCTAGTCCACCCCATGCGGCCAGCTGGTTTTATCAGATGAAGGTGCAGCCTGCATCCACGTCTAGTCACGGTATCACCGACAGGCTCAGCTGCCGGTTGTCAGTGTTCGACATGTGACAGGTGACAGGTGCCACCCCCCTCCACACACACCACCCCCACACACCACCCCCACACACCACCCCCACACACCATCCCAACCACCACACAACACCCCACACAACACCCCCACACACCATCCCAACTACCACACAACACCCCACACACCACCCCCACACACCACCCCCACACACCATCCCAACCACCACACAACAACCCACACACCACCCCCACACACCACCCCCACACACCATCCCAACCACCACACACCACCCCCACAATCCACCACCCACACCACCCCGACTACCACACACTACCACCAATACCACTATCAACCGCACACACCACCCCAACACACCACCACACACCACCCCCACACACCACCCCAACCACCACATACCACCACATACCACCCCACACACCACTCCCACAATCCACCACCCGCACCACCCCCACAACCACACACTACCACCAATACCACTATCACCCGCACACACCACCCCCACACACCACCCCAACCACAACACATCACCCCACACACCACCCTCACAATCCACCACCCGCACCACCCCCACAACCACACACTACCACCAATACCACTATCACCCACACACACCACCCCAACCCACCAACACACACCACCCCCACACACCATCCCAACCACCACACACCACCCTACACACCACCACCACAATCCACCACCCGCACCAACATTGATACTTGTTGATTCCTAGCCTGGCGCTCGGCATTATTAGGATAGGGCAAGGACTGGTTGGCTCAGTATCAGGATAATGTGACTGGCGGCCTGGTCTTTCAATGGGGCAGCACTATAAAGTGACCATGAGTGCGCACTGTCACAAGTCGGTACCCGTCCTGATATGACCTTATATGTTGCTAGGATGTAAAACAACAACAAACAAACAGTATTCATAGCTATCCACCTCATCTTAATCAAACAAATCCTACACATAAGGCATTATAAAATTACCTATAAAATTAATCTATAAAATAATATATCAAATACTCTTCTGATTCTGGATGGAGAATGCTTCTGCAGGCAAGAACAGTGAATAACAAGGAGACCTTCTGGTTGCTTTAAATATATGTGTCTGATAGCTTCCTTTAATCACCAGCCTTATTCAGGAAATACATACAAATAGCTCCTCCCACAGCAAGATAGGCGTTTCACATATATTTTAGTGGCCTTATAATTAACAATGATACTGACTTGTGGACACACATAGATAGAATGATTGAATCACTACAATTTGTATTTCAAATATAATATATCATGGCTGCCAGCTTCTGGTGTTATTCCAAAAGCATAATTTACTACATGAATTATAGATACCATTGACACACCAAATTTAATAAATGTGTAGATATTTTAGATGGTCAGAGTATCCATCCAGTGACCTGGGCTCTTATTGGGGTGAGTCAGAACCCAGCAACACTGCACAATTTCAATCAATATTCCACTGGATCAGATTAAATTTAGTTAATTAGGAGCATGACTACACATTCCTAATGCCCCTGTCACACTACGACGCTTCTCTCGGCGACCCGTCAGCGTTGAAAGTACTATCTTGCGCGTCGAGAAACGTTAAAGATTTAGGGGAAATATGGGCAAATTGGACGTTGGCGCAGCGTTTCAGTAGCGTGTTGGTAGCGCGCCGCCAACGGTTGTTGACGCGTGCGAAAAACCAAAACAAATGCGATCTGTGGTTTTGCGGGCGCGACTGGATGGCGCGCGCGGCGCGTCGTCAACGTTACGACAGCGTTCGGTCAGCGGTCTGTCAGCGACACGGGCACGTGTTGGCCAACGACCGGACCGTTTGAATTGTTTTTGTGGACGATTAATTGACGTTCCGATAGCGTGTCGCCAGCGCTCTGTCAGCGTTCTAGTAACGTGCCCATGACGCGCTCAACGCGTCGACAACGCTCTGGGAACGCGTAAGCACACCCGTGCGGTTGATATAAATACTGGTAGCATTGGGCAGACCGTCATAACTCCACAGGCCACCACCAACTCGACATCGACAAATGCCAGCAGTAACTCGAAATCAGGACACCCGAGCAGTCACTCCACATCAACAACCATTCACCATGACAGGCAAAAGACACTCAGGAAGAACAAGCATGGTTGGACTGGGACGCCCACATGGTCGAGGTAAGGGTAAGGGGAGCAAGAAAGTTATGGTGGAGAGATCTCCATCTCCACCTGCACCTCCATCTGCATCTGCACTGTCTCCCGGCTCACCCTCAACTGATATTGTGCCATCCACCCTGTCCAGTCAACCACCAGTCACAAATGAGGGAGAGTGCATCCCAACGTCGCCCACAAGGTCCGAACACTCACCGCTACCATCAACATCCACACAGCGGGGGCGACGCACTAGTAAAATCAGGAAGTGTGAGTGGACGCTGACCGAACACGAGGAGGATGTCATGCTCGAGTTTCTCGAAGACAACCCCATTGTGTGGAACGTGCGTTTGACCGGATACAGGCGCACAGACAAAAAGAACAAGTTATGGGAGGACCAGGCCACAATCATGGGCAAGACAGTATCCCATCTGCAGGGGTGGTTTAAGTCGCTGCGTGACTGTAACACCCGCCTGCACAAATGTAAAAGCGGTGACGGGGCACCATCGCGGACTGAGAGGGAAGACTGGGTGCTGGAGAAGTTTAACTTCCTCACATCAGTTGTGCGTCACCGACGTGAGCCGTGCAAAACTGTAAGTGGCATCTATTATATTTTTTACTCTACTTCTCAACCCTCTCGTTTTGGCGCATTACACACCTAGTTCGAATTGTTGAAACCCACCACTGTGGACATTATGGGTATATTGAACACATTAACCAATCTGCTATTACCCGCGTGTCACTCAACCCATATCAAGGTGGTGCACTATATACATATGGACATTCGGCCGGTGGGTCGTTGCAGTCGCTAAGGGTGCACAGCATGTTGTACAAAAATACCGATATATAGATACACGATATCCATCTTAACCCAAACAAAAACATTTCTTACAAGGTGACTGTGTTGTACAGTATAGTGTTTGTTGTGATATAAAATTGCTCCTAATACATAGGTTTCCTGTTAGTGAAATTGGTATGTTTTTTCTTCTAGGTGTTAGGCACCATCCGCGCAGCGCATGGTGATCTTGGCGCAGCTGAAGCCGCCTGCGCCGACCTTTTGATCCCCAGCGATGACGACACAGAGACACGGCCCACACCACCAGCCAGAAAAAGATCCCAGCAGGAGAGCAGGATACTGGCCACTCTTGAGGAGCGGGTGGCCAGATCGGGGGAGCTGCTGCAGACACTACAACCATCATCTGCACAGCCTATGACTATGGCGGCAGCTGTTGGGAATTTTGTTCGGGACAGTATACTAACGATGAACAAAAAACAAGCAAGGAAGGCTCGCTTAGGGATATGGAGGGTGATTACTGAGGTGTTGGATGAAGACCTGGACACCGAAGTCCCTTCCACATCTGTCGCCCCTACCACCTCCAATCCCAGCATATCGTGTCCTGTCCGCCCACCTACACCAAGTTCCTGGCACACCGGCTCTTCTGACACATCAACATTCACATCATCGCCTGATATGTACCAGCCGCTGCCCCATCAATGGAGACACCAACCACCACCAGGATCACCATGGACGTCTCAATCACAACAGTACATGACCCAGTACATGGCGCAGCCTTTGCTCCATCCGCCCCCTCTCATCCACCAACAGCCGGAGACAACGCAGCATCCACACCAGGCGGCCCAGTTCACCGCACATCCAGTGCAATCACACCCATCCTTGGGCCAGCAGCCGATGGGTCCCCCTCCACCCGTCCCACCACATTGCACAGCTAACCGTTCAAGATATATCCGACCAATCGAATCAAGAACATGTACAGCACCTACCACCAAACCGGCCGTAACCGTAAGCACCACTCCAGTGGCGACGTGGGTTGATGCCCAACCCGGGAGAACGGACACCACCAGTCCAAGTGCTGCCAATTTGCTGGATTTGTCTGGCATGTCGGGTCTCTCCACCGGATCAACTTTGAACATTGATGGTCATGAGATATTTCGCTCCGCTAGTGTGTCGCCACTGCAAACCCCACCTCCAACAGACACTATTGAATGAACGTTGTTGACAAAATATTGAATATCTTTAGTTGTGGTACTGGAGGAATACTGTACATATGATTAGTTTTGGTAAAATGGGAAGCAAATCGGTGTTATGTTGTGTTGATAGTTTCGTAATTAAAAGTTGTGTTATGTTACTCCTGTCATTAAAAGTGTCATTTATTTTCATCTCACATATATCTCGTTTAATATACATGTCATTGTGTCCCATTTACCAACAAAGCCCCACCTCCACAATAAAAATAACTATGGGGAGGGAAATGTAAGATTATCCAATCCGTCGAATCTATAAATTCCATGCTATATAGCTTTACTATAAAACCTTCAATGCACAAACAGCTACCTTCAAAATGGTATTCGTATGATGAAAATAATTCTGTACCATTCAACATATTAAATATATTTTGTATGAATGGAAAATGACAGTTGGACAATAATTCATACAAAGGGCAATGATGTGACGGTAGTTGTGGTTAGCAATTTACATTCCAGATATGTCAAGTAACTTATTTGTTAAATGAATCAATGATTTAGTGAACCACATTTGTGATAAGGCCATGTCACAAAGTGAAAATAACAACAACAAAACCATTATGATTTTATCAAACACACAAAACGGAACGCATAATTTAAATGTTTAAATGTCGTTTAGTAACACCTTCAGTAACTGATACATGTTATTTCCACATCTTATCAATATTCACACATAGAGGTTGGAGTTGAACCTGATCAAACAACACTTATAACAACACAATATCACTATATCATGTTTTCCTGCCATGCGACGGAACCAACTGGGGAGTTAGTCCAGTCCTTGAGTCGGTTCCGCTGCTCTTTTACTGCTCGCGATCCAATATTCCCACCCAATACAGGATCTTCTAGTTCTGGGAGGGTAATGTCATCTCTCCACGCTCCCCGAACAACGTTGTGGTCTCCACCTTCTTCGCGGTCTAGCTGATTATTCTGTAGTAATGGATACCGCATCCGCATCATGTTATGTAGCACGAGGCAGGCTTTCACGATCAGTTTCACTGTCGAGGGGTGATGCTGCATGGTGGAAAGAAGCACGCGGAACCTGTTGGCCAAGATCCCAAACGCATTTTCCACTACTCTTCTCGCGCGAGATATGCGGTAGTTGTAAATCCTCTCTTCATGGGTGAGACCCCTTCGACTATAAGGTTTCATCAGCGTGCGCCGCAGGGCGAACGCATCGTCTGCGATGATGAAGTATGGAACATCTTCTTGCCCTTCCACTATAGGTTCGCTCGCAGGGAGACCAATAGAACCATCTTCAAGGCCAGCTTTCAGTTCCGAGTCATTGTACACTTGCGCATCGGATGCGGACCCCAATCCCCCCACATCGGCCCATAGGAATTTATAGTCAGCATCAACCAAAGCGAGTAGCACTATTGAGTAGAACCCCTTATAGTTATAATAGAGTGAACCTGATTTGGGGGGACATCGGCAGGCTACGTGTTTCCCATCTAGCGCCCCGCATGTATGGGGAAAGTTCCACCTAGACAGGAAGAGGTCGGAGATGGCACTCCATGCAAGTGGAGTGGTGGGGCAGGTCATAGTCTCGTCTAAGTATTCATCAATAATGGCTTGACACACCTCTCGAACAATGAGTGATTGGGTGTTGTGGGGAACCCTCCACCCAAACTTCATAGACGAATAAGTGTTTCCCGAGGCTAGGTGACGCAGTGTCAATGCTAACTTCAGTCCAGGTTCCAGAGGTTGTCGGTACGTCGTGTCTTTTTTCGTGATGCGTGGTCCGACTCTCACCAGCATCTCATCGAACATTTGTGGCGGCATCCTCATGAAATTTATGAACGCAGCTGTGTCTTCATTGCGTAGTTCCACGAGAAGCTGGTCGTAGATTCCGAACTCTTGCCGCCTCCTGATCCACCCTCGCATCCACTTGCGCGTCTTTCTACCCACAGTCCTTCTTCTCAGTTCATATAGTAGTAAGGCGTTAACGTCATGATGATGTTGCAAAATCGCTATTTGGTACTCATCTAGGGGGTTGGGAGGCACTTCCATCACGTCCAAATACCAGAGGTGGTGTCCTTTCTCCTGTAAATGTGTACCCTTATATACTCAGGCTGTCTGACGTGAGCACCCATCAGGTACGCGTCCGCAACACGGTGACAACACGTTACCAACACGCTGAAAAACGCCAGCAACACGCTATAAGAACGCCAGCAACACGCTGGGGAACGTTATGGGCGCGCCGTACACGTCTGGCCAACGTCCAAAGTATCAACAAACGCTACTCCAACGCCCACAGCCCGCCCGCTAGCCGTTACGCACACGTCCACCCAACGCTATGGGCGCGTTGAGCAAATGAAACCAACCGTGGCAAACAATATCACCACAATATGGACGCGCACCAACGTCCTGCCAGCGTTCTTGTAACGTGTCGTCGGCGCGTTTTGACGCGCCACTAACGTCCTGCTAGCGTTCTTACCCATTTCGTCCCGCGCGTTGCCGGTCGCTGGAAGTTTTGGACATGTTCAAAACGCTCAGCGACCAATAACGCGTGCCGACGTTGTCCGACGACCATGAACGTCAAAGATAATGTACCGACGCGTACCGACGCGCGCATAACGCGCCACCAGCGCGTCTCCATATTTCACTCATTATCGCCCAAAAACACCACACGTTGACGGGTCGCCGGCGAGAAGCGTCATAGTGTGACAGGGGCATTAGATCAAATTCTGTCCTTTAGGAGTGTGACTTATTAAAAAATAGTGTTAAAATTTAAAAGAGCAAGCGAGCGGCAGTCGCTATCAACATCAGTGAGCAAACATTAATAATATATGTACTTTAACTACTTAAGCTGGTTTAATGCATTCACATGCGTAATTTAAACCGTGTTAGACTAAAACGGTTGAACTAATCCACCTCACAAACCACTTTACATGAAGAGAACCAGTTGAGTCGACTTAGTGCTAAATCGATTTAGCGTCGTGTTCCTACAGACGTTTTAAGCCGGACTAATTAAATCGGTTCATTTAAGCCGGTTTAACATGTATGTGTGAAAGAAACTATAGTCATTCAATGCGCACTGGTCTGATCCTTACTGACCACTACTGGCTTTAACTGACGGCTACTGACTGTGCTCTATCACTATGTATATAGCATAGTGTTGATGGGGAATCGACAGTCTACAGTCGCTCTCCATTATATCGTCTCATGATCGGGTGGTCTGTAACGGTCGACCAGTGAAGGAAGCAATTTTTGATTCACCAAACTCTCGCGAGTCCCCGTTCTGTTTGTCATTCCCGGAACTCACTAAGCTCGCCTGGCGCCATCTATTGGATAGCCTCATAACTACAGTGAAACGTTGCTACCTGCGCGCCGTCTAGCGGTATGTGGGACGCCAACTCGGAAATCCGGTAAATCGTTCAACCAGACCGTGTCAAGTTTGTTTATTATTTGCTTGTTGGGGTTTTACCACCTGGAAACATACAAGGTCATATCAGGACGGGTACCGACTTGTGACAGTGTGCACTCATGCCAATGTTATACTTATAGTGCTGCCCTACTGGGTGACCAGACCACCAGCACCTTGACCCAATTTCCAACTCAGTCACATTATCCTGATACATAATTAACCAGTGGTTGCCTTATTCGACTAATGCTAAGCACCAGGCGAGATAACAACAAATATCAATTTTGTAAGTAATTGAGTTTACTCGGCTGGGATTCTACATCCCTACGTTTCGCACTGGAACCCTGCGCTTTACCGACTCGGCCACCGCGGACAGTGACAGGCGCTAGGAGAATTAACTGTCCCTGATAAGGAAAAACCTCTGTTGGAATTAAGAAAAACTTCCGCAGTAACTAAGACCAAGTAGAAGTGGAATGGGGAGAAACCCCAAACAGTGATAAGAATGACTCAGCTGGTGGCGGGCGCTGCCTGAGCCAAAGAAAAGAGCAACTCCGAGCAGCGCTGTTACCGAGCAGCGCTGTACCGAGCAGCGCTGCTACCGAGCAGTGCTGTACCGAGCAGCAGTACAAGCAGACCCCAGCCAACGACACTTCGGGGTCATCCAAACTTGCCAATCATTTAGTTCACGGCATTTTCAACCCACAAGACAAAAGAGGGGCAGCGAGCAAGGCAGAGCCAGTCATTTCCAACTTGTATGGTTGATTAACATGTTCATACATTTTGTGTGTGATGAATTTGTTTACCCTACTCATGATGTTTGAGGGTATCAACACTTCTTGTTTTCATTACCGGGCATTACGAGTGAAATTTGATTCAAATCTTTGCAATTTTGGTTTTATAATCATAATCAGTTTTCTTGTGTCTTGTTTATGGGTTGTAATTGTTTGTAGATTGGAACCAGTCAACATCTGTCGTTTATCTTACTTTGTGTTAGTTCTGTTATACTTTGGTTGGTCTTTCGGGCATTTCTAGGGTAACTTGGTAATTTCATTATTTGCTAGGTCGGACTTAAGGTGTAATCATGCAGATAAGTGTATATCTTTAGTCGGTATGTATGTAGTTATTTGTTTGTGTTGTACAAAGGAAATACACATTATGAACCAGTGAGTATGCCACGGTCAGGTTCTGTGACAAAATGTGGATGTGTCGTAGTTTGAAGAGGATTTGTGGGTCTAAAAATGTAGTATTTGTCGGAGTGTGAACATGTTGAACATTTTGGATGACCACCCATATAACATAATTGTCAGTGACAAGGTGGGACACCTCTCATAGGAGGACAGGGAAATAAATAGGTTGGTTGGTTGTTGGAGCATTGAGTCCTGCAACATCAAAGGTCATATCCGAATTACTAGTCTCCACAGGTGTGTTCCTATAACTGTCTGTCAGTCCCCACCTGTGATTACTCTCAACAAGTCATAAGGAAGAAAGAAAGACAAGTCATGCAAGATTGACAGTGAAGAGGTTGTGCTTCATTGGCATCAACTCGTGTGCACCTACTGGCAACCTACCACCCTCACTCCTTACCAACTGCCCACACAGATCCCCATGACTCTTGCTGGTGTATATCAGAATCAGTGTCTACAGCCCATTGAACCAGAGTACAATGGTTGTTGCACACAACTTAGTGTCTTTGGAATAGATGTTTCTAGTTTGAGTGTAGAAAGTGGAGTCCCCACCAAGAGTGCTTAATGTGGGGTCTGTGTGTCAGATATAAGGAATGCAGGTGCCTGGACTCACACAGCCAGCAAATCAGACACCCTCTACAGCCTGGGTGGGCGACACCCTAATAGGAGGCAGCTGTCACTCAACCCCGTCTGCAGTTGGTGTCCCTAATATATGCAGAAGGGCTGGGTGTGTTGTCCAGTGGTCCCGTGGTAACAAGTAGTCATCAACAGTTACAACAAACATATATCAATCCTTCTCCCCTTCAATTGCATTCTTTCTGGTGCACGAAGGGAACATTTAAATAATGAGGGGTTAGTAAGTCTTAAGTATGAACATCACATCACAATCTTGGTCGGTATGTGTTATCACATTTCCACATAGTCGCTTTTCTCACAAAGCGAGTGGGCACCCATTACATAACAGCGGTACCCAACTCCGTTGCCCGAGAATAATAATGTTCTTTGCCAATATATAAACTGGAACCGAAAATCCGTACATTTGTACATGGTGTTACATGAGTGGGAACACGCAATACTAGTAGGCTCATATTTACATATTTATAGCGACATAATAAATTATAGAGCACATGCATAGCATGTCCACATTCTCACTGCAGGGTTTCCTCTTGCCTGGCAGTCCCACCCCTGCGCGACTGCGCCCCCCCCCCCATCATGACGTCATCATGCGATACCCATAATGCCTGGCGTCCGCTCGCCTCGGCGCGGTCACGTGACATGGCGTCACAGGGCGCATGGCGCTGGTTTCCGGTAGCCGCGTCTCGGCTAATTGACGCTGGTACGCTTGGCACCGGAAGTGCCGGCCAGACGGCGTGGTCCTCACTTACCAACAAGTCACACACAACACAAGCACAAATAGCATGCGCAACCGGAAGTGAGTTGGTGTATGGTGTATATTGGTGAAAGCGTAAATTACTTTGCAAACACTCGTTAACAACCCCTAGCTGTTGTGAACGTTGAGCTTACTTTTGTGTCCGTTTAAGAAATAAGTTAGCGTTAATTGTCAACGAATTGTTAGTAATAGTCGAGCATGCCTACGTGGGAGAACTGTCGCCTTTACGGTAACCGTAACTGCCGCGCTCAGTTGTGCTGTGAACGAGTGGATTGGGGGGGGGGGCGGATAGTAGTACAGAAGGAGCAGAAGGGGAAGAATAGAGAGTGGATGGAAGGGAAGCAGAAGGGGAGAGGAGGGTGTGGGAACCGGGGAGAAGAGGGAGTGGATGGGGCGAAAGGGGAAGGGGGCAGGCGTGGATGAGGTGGAAGTGGAAAGAGGAGGGGACTGCGGGAAGGAGGGCGAGTGGATGTGGGCGGGAAGGAGAGAGCAGGGGAAGTGGATGGGAGTGGGGAAGGGGGCGAGAGGGGGAAGATAATGTCGCCAGAAGGGTGGAAACGGGAGAGGAGGGAGAATGGATGAGGCGGAAGTGGAAAGGACAAGGGGAGGAGGGGGCGAATGGCGAAGAGGAAGGGGAGGAGGGGGTGGGAGGAGAAGAGGAAGGGGAGGAGGGGCGGGAAGAGAAGAGGGAAGAGGAGGAGGAGCGAATGGTGAAGAGGAGGGGGAGGAGGGGGCGGGAGGAGAAGAGGAGGAGGGGAGGGCGGGAGGAGAAGAGGAAGGGGAGGAGTGGGCAGGAGGAGAAGAGGAAGGGAGGAGGGGTCGGGAGGAGAAGATGAGGGGGAGGAGGGGGCGGGATAAGTGGAGGGGGAGGAGGGGCGGGAGAAGTGGAGGGGGAGGAGGGGGCGGGAGAAGAGGAAGGGAGGAGGGAGCGGGAGAAGAGGAAGGGAGGAGGGGGCGGGAGGAGGAGGGGGATGAGGGGGCATGAGGAGAAGAGGAAGGGGATGAAGAGGAGGAGGGGCGGGAGGAGAAGAGGAGGGGGAGGAGGGGCGGGAGGAGAAGAGGACAGGGAAGGAGTAGGCGGAAGTGAGCGGGAAGAGGAGGAGGTGGCGGGGTGGAGAATGGAGATTGGGGTGGGGAGGTGGGTTGGGGGGCAGTCTAATGGAACAGCAGTGTATAACGCTTACGTGATCGTGACACCTAGCGGGGATATTTGCCGGAGGGCAACGTCAGTGAATGATTCAATCGCTATTAACACCCCAAATACAACCAACTGTAGGAAGTGACACCATCTGATCCAATTAAATGACTGTCGAATTATCTAGCTTAGCTGCTTCTAGGGTAAACAACTAGGATGTAGTGAGGCTATGACTTTATTTTCTAATTACACTACTGGAATAATTCGCCGATTAGCTAATCCGTTGATTAGCTGATTGTGTAATTAACTGAATATATAATTAATCAATTAGCTAAATGGCGAATTAGCTGTTACCTGATTAACTAACTAACTCAGTGTTTACATGAATGTCTCACTAGGTCAGTAGGTAATCAACTTGGTAGATAATTAGCCAGATGGGTGCTTCGCTGACTGAAGTGCCTGTCACACCTTACCGGATTGAGCAACGGACATAAACCGGACAAAGATATTTCTAGTCCGGTGGTGTTTGGTATCAAAATGTACCAAAATGTGTCGAACTGTTGCAACCGCTGCCAGACAAAATGGACGCTAAGCCGACAAGTAACGTACATTAATGAATAATCAACGGACGAGAACCGGACAAGAACTGGACGGCAACCGAATGTCAAACGGACGGACCGAACACCAAACGGAGACATACCAGACTGTTCACGGATGCGCCGAAAACATATACTGACCGAATTCCCGCCACACCTTCAATGGGCACTGCAGGAACAAACCGAAGACGTAACGGATGAGTAACGGACATGAACCAGACAAAACGGACTTAAAACGGGCACCAACTGTACACGCCCGTCCGGCTGTGTCCAGTACAAGTTTTGTGCATGTTCAAAACTTGCTACCGTACACACCGGACACCACCGGACACAGAACGGACACTTCGGATGCCAACCATATATAAACCGTACATTGCCGTATTTCACCGGTCAGTGTCCGGTTTCTGTCCGTTTCTCGAATCCGGGGATGTGTGACATAGCCTTAACAGTTAGATGTTTGGGTTGATTAGCTGAATAGCTAATTAGATCCTGATTAGCGAACTGACAGGTCCCCAGTGAATGCATAATGGTGAACAGTTAGTTAATTGGGGTGAATTAAATATGACTTGTTTGGTTGGGTTACTATGGATTCCATAACGATTCAAGTAGGAATGTGAGGTGATTAGTTAGTAAGACTCCATTGCGATATCCGTGCAGGTCAGATGATTAGTTAGTAATACATGCATCCGGGATCGCTGACAGCAGTTGATGTGGTCGCCATGGTGATGGAGCTGCACCCACACATGGTAGCGGTGTGGTGGAGTGAGGCGGGGCCGGGGTGGGAGCAAGTCGAGTGTGGGGGTGGGGACTTAAGTATAGGGACCCGGCACGGGACACCGACAAGTGCATTGTGGGAGTAGGTGGGTGATGTGAGGATGTGGAGGGCAGGGGGAGAGGTCAGAAAGGCAGTGGATACATTTCGTGTCGGGGGTAGGGGCTGCAGGGAGGAACTTGTGGGGGGGGGGGGGGAGCTGGGAGGAGTACATGAATGGGGGCAGGGTTGGAGTGGGAGTAGGGGGTTGTAATAGTGGGAGTGGTTTATTATTGTGGTAGGGGGGTTGCAGTACTGGGAGTGGCTTATTATTAGTAGTAGGGGCGTTGTAGTACTGGTAGTGTGTTTATATTAGTAGTGGGGGCATTGTCGTACTGGGAGTGGGTTTATATTAGTAGTAGGGGTATTGTAGTACTGGGAGTGGGTATATATTAGTAGTAGCGGGGATGTAGTACTGGGTGTGGGTTTATATTAGTAGTTGGGGGGGTTGTAGAACTGGGGGGGTTTGTATTAGTAGTAGGGGGTTGTAGTACTGGGAGTGGGTTTATATTAGTAGTAGTGGTGTTGTAGTACTGGGAGTGGGTTTATATTAGTAGTAGCAGGGATGTAGTACTGGGAGTGGGTTTATATTAGTAGTAGGAGGTTGTAGTACTGGGAGTGGGTTTGTATTAGTAGTAGTGGTGTTGTAGTACTGGGAGTGGGTTTATATTAGTAGTAGTGGTGTTGTAGTACTGGGAGTGGGTTTATATTAGTAGTAGCGGGGATGTAGTACTGGGAGTGGGTTTATATTAGTAGTAGTGGTGTTGTAGTACTGGGAGTGGGTTTATATTAGTAGTAGCGGGGATGTAGTACTGGGAGTGGGTTTATATTAGTAGTAGGGGGGTTGTAGTACTGGGAGTGGGTTTGTATTAGTAGTAGTGGTGTTGTAGTACTGGGAGTGGGTTTATATTAGTAGTAGTGGTGTTGTAGTACTGGGAGTGGGTTTATATTAGTAGTAGCGGGGATGTAGTACTGGGGGTGGGTTTATATTAGTAGTAGGGGGGTTGTATTACTGGGAGTGGGTTTATATTAGTAGTAGTGGGGGTTGTAGTACTGGGTGTGGGTATATATTAGTAGTAGTGGGGATGTATTACTGGGAGTGGGTTTATATTAGTAGTAGTGGGGGTTGTAGTACTGGGAGTGGGTTTATATTAGTAGTAGGGGATGTAGTACTGGGAGTGGGTTTATATTAGTAGTAGGGGGGTTGTATTACTGGGAGTGGGTTTATATTAGTAGTAGTGGGGGTTGTAGTACTGGGTGTGGGTATATATTAGTAGTAGTGGGGGTTGTAGTACTGGGAGTGGGTTTATATTAGTAGTAGGGGTATTGTAGTACTGGGGGTGGGTTTATATTAGTAGTAATGTTGTTGTAGTACTGGGAGTGGGTTTATATTAGTAGTAGTGGTGTTGTTGTACTGGGAGTGGGTTTATATTAGTAGTAGTGGTGTTGTAGTACTGAGAGTGGGTTTGTATTAGTAGTAGGGGGGTTGTTGTACTGGGAGTGGGTTTATATTAGTAGTAGCGGGGATGTAGTACTGGGAATGGGTTTATATTAGTAGTTGGGGGGTTGTAGTACTGTGTGTGGATTTATCTTAGTAGTAGTGTTGTTGTAGAACTGGGAGTGGGTTTATATTAGTAGTAGTGGGGATGTAGTACTGGGTGTGGGTTTATATTAGTAGTAGTGGTGTTGTATTATTGGGAGTGGGTTTGTATTAGTAGTAGTGGTGTTGTAGTACTGGGAGTGGGTTTATATTAGTAGTAGTGGGGGTTGTAGTACTGGGTGTGGGTATATATTAGTAGTAGTGGGGGTTGTAGTACTGGGAGTGGGTTTATATTAGTAGTAGCGGGGTTGTACTACTGGGAGTGGGTTTATATTAGTAGTAGTGTTGTTGTAGTACTGGGAGTGGGTTTATATTAGTAGTAGTGGTGTTGTAGTACTGGGAGTGGGTTTATATTAGTAGTAGTGGTGTTGTAGTACTGAGAGTGGGTTTGTATTAGTAGTAGGGGGGTTGTAGTACTGGGAGTGAGTTTATATTAGTAGTAGTGGTGTTGTAGTAATGTGTGTGGGTCTATATTAGTAGTAGGGGGTTGCAGTACTGGATGTGGGTTTATATTAGTCGTAGTGGTGTTGTAGTACTGGGCGTGAGTTTATATTTGTAGTAGGGGGTTACACCACACAAACATACCTGAGCTAGTATACCACATTTCGCATTGACATTATCAATCTCATTCCCAGTCGAGTCAGAGTAATAACTTACAAAGTTGCCACATGGCGCTTCCTAGCCAGGTGTTCACGTTAGTAGGATAGGGCACGGAATGGTTGGCTCAATGTCAGGATAATGTAACTGAGCGGGATATCAGTTCATGGTGCTAGCAGCCGGGTCTCCCAGTGGAGCAGCACTGTAAAGCCACCATGAATGCGCACTGACATAAGTCGGTACCTGTTCTGATATTACCTTAGATGTTGCTGGGATGTAAAACTCCAACCACCAACCAACCATTGTCAATCCCTGATCCGTGTAATTAGCACAGTCTAAGTTAGATCCCTATGTGTAGCATTTGTTCTAGAGCGCTGTCAATGTTAGATCCCCTTAGGTTTAACCTAGATCCCTGCAACACTTTCTACCATATACACGCCACACTGCTCCTACTCTGGTTGAATTTGTGGACAGACCCTGTTACTGAGGTCAATCAATGTGCATTACCGCAACTCATCCATTAAAGCTGTAGTCTACTGAAAACATCAATATTTACCAAATATAATGTATTTCCCTAAATGTCCTCTTACCGACATATCTTAGGTAGTATCATGCGGGTAGTGGAAATGAAAAACATTGTACCTACAGCAGTATGGGATTCAATACTTCTCGCCATTCCAGGACTAGCTTGCAAACCATTAAACTACCTAGGCCCCCTGATGCAATCACCCTGTCCGCACTGACCTGTGTATGTGTCTCCTTGCCTGAGAGGTCAGTGCAGACGCCTACTCTTATCCCCCTGGAATTGTAAGCCTTTTAAGTGGATTACATGCATAATTCGCTGGTACACAGATAGAGGCAAAACACTTACATTACACACGATGATTTTAACGACCATACAGCCTGTAGATTTTACAAGATACTGTTCACGGCAACAAGCCAGTACCCTTCATTATTTCACCGCAAATGTTTTCTGGACTGAAAACCCCAATCAGCCAAGCAGAGCAGGCAGAGGCATGGTGGGTAACTCTGGTATGGGGACCCTGCCCAATAGACGGATCACGGTTCCGACTGCGCATGCGCTGAAAACGGCGTTGGCAGCAAAGCAAATGATACAGCCATTGACTTTGCCGATATGCATAGGGCAAAATTTCAATTTCATTCAAAATTTATAAAAATATATAACAATTTGGCACAAACATGGATGGAAGGATGCAATATAATAATATAATGAATATGTTTAAGACACAACTCTCCATAATTAAGCATTTTGAGCTAAGAAACATACAATTTCAGTCACTTTACAGGCTGATGTTTACATCACCATTGATTAGACATAAGTCATTCTTGTTCTAAATATTAAATTGTCAACAAAAACTTGCTTCGAAGAAATATATAACCAATAACTGATTAACCCTACCCATTTTCTATTTCTATATATTTCATTAATCATAGGATATAAATAAAAACATGAATAAAATAAGTAAACTTGGCTCTCGCTATGGCTCTAACACTAGTCTGAGTGCCCAGATTTGTCTAAATCTAAATGCACATGGCATAAGATGTGCTGATTATATTGATGTAAATGCAATGCTGGATAAAAGATTAATATCTTAATTTAATATATATATTTTTTTAGTTGGTATTCTATGTTTAAAACAATAACTGAGATGAGCTGAAACTAGAACATTTCATAGCTACACCCAGTGTATGAGCATGTGGCATGTGCTTCTCATGGGTTTGTTTTGCTCTGACGCATCCAACAATGCAACGCGACGCTGGAACGGTGATGTAGTCTATAGATGGTCGCTGGTCTATCTGGTGCCGCCATCTCCCGATGGATACGCACTATGGAATGGTGCTGTGGCGCCGCCTGGTGTCAGAGCGGCGCAGTCGGGTTGATGCCGCAATGAGATCGACCGGCGAATGTCGATGTTGATTAGTTGTTTGTTGGAGTTTTAGGCCCTGGCAACATCTAAGGTCATATCAGGACGAGTCCCGACCTGTGACAGTGCACATTCATTGCAACTTTATAGTGCTGAACCACTGGGAGACCAGGCCGCCAGCAAAATTTCCTAATATCCTACTAGGCCACATTATCCTGACATTGATCCAACCAGTCATTGCCCTATCCTAATAATGCCGAGCACCTTACAAGGAAGCGACAAGTATCAATGTTTAAGTGATCGGTTTGACTCGACCAGGGTTCGAACCTGTGGGTTCGAATCCCACGATCTACAAAAGTCAATGTTGAAGGCTGGTGGCAAAGACTTCCTCTACCTTTAATGTCATTCATAGCATGCACACTAAACGACGTATTGTTTGTGTTACATTACATAAATTGTTTTGTACAGACAAACAGGAGTGAACTGTAGTTTGGAAATCCTCTGATTGTACTGCTAACGGGATTTCGTATATAGACCACTGAAACTGCGACTGTACTCCGACAAATGCTTTCGAAGTACACCTTTTCCACTTGTGTAGCTGAATAATTATATTGACGGAGAGTGTCACAAGAGTTACTTTGCAAATGCAACCTAAAGACGGTTCCCTGGTGTTCACTGGTGTGTGGTGAACCACATTTGGTCATGTGAGTAACCATATTAGGCCATGTCATTCACACCTTACATTGGGAGTTCATTTGTCTTGTCTGTGGACGACTTTAAAGGCCTCTCTATTTAAAATCACAATATAAACAAAGAGAACATTACACATCAATAAAACAAGTACAGTATAGATTCTGTCCGACTGGAGGGTGGTTCGTAGGCAGACTGGAGGGTTTAGCCGCCCTCAAGTCAGAATTGCATGAGTCGCCGACACAGTTGGTCCTAGGTGGCTTGGAGGTGGTAGCAGCTTGCTAGGTGTATCAGCATGGTTGGTGCAGTGCTAAGCAGCAATACGCATGGATATCCAGATAATATCCAACCTAAATGTTACCAGGGTTACTGACGTAATAACATATGCATCACGTAACAACGTATAACTATTAGGATGTGTATTGTCGCCAGCACGCATGCATATACTATCCCCCTCTACTGCTTTCTTAATACATTATATTTCCATGAGCAGCTGTTATAATTTGTCATTTTGTTCTTCTCTCTCAAAATAACTCTTCTGGTTGTCTTAGCCATATCATCGTTAACTGTTGCGTTCAGTCACTTAGGTTCATGGTGCTGCCATCTGATGGCGACACCACGCAATATTAGTAATTGAGTATTTCTGCCACCTCGTCATTCATTCTCCAGGTCAATTCTAGATCGCTAGCTCATGGTACTGCCATCTGGCGACTAGAACCTGCACTAGGTTTGTTCCTGTAGTGCTGCCATCTAGTGGTAAGCAGATGAACCGCAATGACAGAATAGCACATGTTCGGGAAGCCCGGTAGCAAAGACTGGTAGAATGGGATCAGTTTGTCGTAAATCCTATAAATTGTTTTGCCGCTTTGTGTTGGACTAGACAACCTTGTGTAAACAGATAACGATAGTTTAGGTCCCACCTCCATGTTGGTACGTCGTGGGTTTGATTCCTGGCCGAGGGCACCCAATGATTTACAACGTGGTGTTTGGTATTACTATGATAAACCAACGAGCAGTGGAATGAAGATCAATTGTCTGCAATTGAACTTTCCCATTTCTTAATCAACAAATGTACCCAATTGAAATTTTAAACAATAATTAATAAGAATAAAAATGCATAGATTTCAAATAATAGGTAACTTAGGTATCACGCACATGTAATAGGACAATATCTTGGGAGAAATAGTCCTGCATGCCGATCCTGCTATCGAGATAAACAAAGTAATTGTCCTCGCGCCAATATTTCAAATAGATAACCTCTATATTGACGATATCCTAAAACAGTACCCAATGAATAGATTTGGAAACAAATGTATAGCTTTTTCAAATGAAAGGTTGCTAGTATAATAGGCCATAACAACATTCAATGATATGTTATAAATATAAAGTAGAGGTCATATCCGAGGTCTGGTCACATATGACTGAGCCAACTACTGTAATGTGGTCCAACATTGCCTAGCACTCAGCCGGATGTGGCCTGTGGGTGGCTACACACGTCCACCCACCTGCCATCATACAGTGGCCTGTAGGCGGCTGCACACATCCACCCACCTGTCGTCTTACAGTGGCCTGTGGGCGGCTACACACGTCCAATCACCTGTCATCTTACCAGTGTCCTGTGGGCGGCTGCACATGTCCACTCACCTGTCATCTTACAGTGGCATGTGGGGGGTTGCACAAGTCCACCCACCTCTCATCTTACAGTGTCCTGTGGGCGGCTGCACACATCCACTCACCTGTCATATTACCAGTGGCCTGTGGGCGGCTGCACACGTCCAATCACCTGTCTTCTTACAGTGGACTGTGGGTGGCTGCAAATATCCACTCACCTGTCGTCTTACAGTGGCCTGTGGGTGGCTGCACACGTCCACTCACCTGTCATCTTACCAGTGGCATGTGGGTGGCTGCACACATCCACTCACCTGTCATCTTACAGTGGCATCTGGGGGGCTGCACACGTCCACCCACCTGCCATCTTACAGTGGCCTGTGGGCGGCTGCACACATCCACCCACCTGCCATCTTACAGTGGCCTGTGGGCGGCTGCACACATCCACTCAGCTGTTGTCTTACAGTGGCCTGTGGGTGGCTGCACATGTCCACTCACCTGTCATCTTATAGTGGCCTGTGGGCGGCTGTACACATCCACTCACCTGCCGTCTTACAGTGGCCTGTGGGCGGCTCCACACTTCCACCCACCCGCCGTCTTACATTCAGTCTGGGTGGTGTTTTACTTACTTGAATGATGTGTTCCCTTTTCTTTGTCAACATTGATTTCTGCTTTCGACTGATTAAACAGAGTGGTCATACGTCAGACTGGCCAGATGCTTTTCTCATCCAACCACAATTGTAATTTGTAGCCATAATGTTATGTATAAAGTACTCATGCAGATATTATTATGTATGTAATTCTCCCGTCTTCTCCTTGTTCTTATTCCGAATTTTGATGTAATTTCTGTCACCACAGGTACCCACTTCAAAATTGCATCAGAAATCATTATTGCTGCCATTTCAGACAAATCTGATCATTTCAGATGGCTGAGTAGAATTCAATCTAGGCATAGCAATGTGGATAATAAAACGAATATCGCATCAGCAAACAACACAAACCTAAACAACAACTGGTCACATATTTGTTCCAGAACACCTTGCTTGGTCTCTGACAGGCTGAATCTAGGTGGCAGTGAACTGATTTGGTAATTGTAAATAGATGATGCCGGGTAATTCAGTCCCTATCTGCTCAAATACCTCAGGGAGTTTGACACCCCTGCCTTGCAAAGATATAAACCACTGCCTTGTGGTACAGCTTCTTGATAGAACAAAAGGCTAAGGGAGCAAACCCTAAGCGAAAACCATGCTTCCATGGCAGCATTAAGGGCAGTGATGAAGGGAACTCCCAACATCTCCCGGCCCGCTACTGCAGGGACAAATAGCTTGCGCCTGTCTTGACATGTTCTTGCCAGTGTGAGACCTCTATTTGCTCCCCGAGAGAGTGCTGCTAGTAACTTGCAAAAGCCAGCAGCACTTCAACCTTTGCAAGCAGCTTTTATGAAATGCTCAACCACACAAAATAGTGGTGGTTAAGAAATAAAAGCAGTCTTTGTCGCTTTGCGACCGACAGCATGATGATGATGAAATAGATGACGTAACCTCCAAATGGCTGTTTCAGGAGTCCGGCAGTAAGCTCTGCAATCCTGTCTCCCTACTTACAATGTAACCAACACAATGTCCGGTGCAACGGTGGCACATACAGCAACATCATGTACACTGACCCCCACTGCCACAGCTGACTGGGTGTGATAAGGCCTCGCCACAAGGTGGCGCCACACTGAGTGGGCCTGATGAGGCATACCCACCAGGTGGCGCCACAGCTGAGTGTCTGTTTATGGGCTTCCTGTGGTTTAAGGTCTTCATGTGGGATGTATGTGTTTACATTTATAAATGAAGACTGTTCACAGGAATAAGTAAAATACTTAGAAAAATATGAACTACTATATATATTTAACTGACATATTTTAGAATCAGATTGTAAAGACTAGGTCTGCACTTTTGTAGAATGGCTAAAGCAGAAAAAGTGAAATATCTCTAGAACCACACTACGTAGAAAGAAATCGCTTGGTACACATATAGAAAACATCTTTACCGAAAAGTCATATGCATTAATTTAGAATTTCTTATGAAGCATTGCAACATTCTTTATTCTATTTGTTTGTGCCTGTCCAAGTGGCTTCCGCGCTCCTCACACATGCGCAGACGATGCTTTGACAAATGCGCAGATGCTTTGACGCATGCGCAGAAGCGATGTTGAGAACTGAGTCTGGTTGAGAACTGAAACTGCGACACCGGTACCAGCCCGGTGCTCACACTGCAGGGCTCGACTCGTGACTGATGAGCGCAGTGCCAGTGACTAAGTGCGGCGACTACACATGGCGCCGGCAGCACAGTCACGCAGTCGGTTTATTTGTTGGAGTTTTACATCCTAGACACATATTAGGTCATGCCTGCGGAGTTCCTACTTGTAATTGCATGTATGCCAACATAATAGTATTAATACCTCCCTTGATTCGGTCCGGATTCGAACCCGCGGTCAGCCAGTAAGGCTTAACCTATTCAACCATACCGTCAGTGGTGCAGCATTGGGGATTTCAACGTGAGAAGTTGTGAGATATGCCCTTGCATGTTGCTGGGGCGCAAGGCCCTCAACAAACATGTGTGTGTTAAAGAGCTGAGGTGCTGCAGTAGGACTGAACAACCTCCGTATTACAAGTTCACGCCTATCGCATGCTGTTAAATCCCAGTACGAAATGGCTTCTTTCATACAATATTACAATTTCTTATGTGATGGAGTCATTTTGTTATTGGGCAATATTTGACTCCCCCTCCTCCCTCCCCCCGACAATTGTGTTTCAACCCCCTTCCCCCCAAAAACTTCCCCCCCCCCCCCACCAAAAAAAATACCCAAAATTTGGTTAACCCCCCCCCCCCCCTTTCCCCCCCCCCCACCCCCCCAAAACATGTTTTCTATCCCCCCCTCCCCCCCCCCCCGGGCCAACCCCCCCCAAAAACATGTTACTACCCCCTTAAAAAATTCTCCCCCCCCCCCCAACAAACAAATTTTTAAAAATAACAATCCCCCCCCCCCCCCCACACAAACATGGGTTAAACCCTTTAAGCCCCCACCCCACAACCCCCCAACCCGGTTTTTCAAACCCCCCCCCCCCACCCCAATCAATTTAAACCCACCCCCCCCCCTTTCCCCCCCCCCACAAACCCTGTTTTACTACCCCTGCCCCCCCCCCCCCCCCCCCCCCCACACAATCATGGTTTTACTCCCCAAACCCCCCCCACACAATCGTTTGTTAAAAATAAAAACCCCCCTCCCCCACACAAACCCTGTTTACTCACCCCCCTCCCCCACACAATCATGTTACTACCCCCCTCCCCCACACAATCATGTTACACCCACCTCCCCCCCACATAATCATGTTTACAACCCCCCCCCCCCACAATTACTACTACCCCCCCCTCCCCCACACAAACATGTTACACCCCTCCCCCACACAATCAATTACCCCCCCACACACAATCATGTTACTACCCCCGCATCCCAGCCCCCCCCATCATGTACTACCCGTCCCCTACACCACCCACCGACTACCCCCTCCCCCCACACAATCATGGTACTACCCGCCCCCCTTCCCCCTCCATTCGGTCAGCCATCCCCCTCCCCCTTCCCGGCATGCCCTGCTCCCGGGGCTGCTCTACTTCCGACGTGTGGAGGCCGGTAATAAGCTGAGACGTAAGCGCATTACCTGTTACATAACGCACTCCGGCGTCTCAGCCGGCAGGCTGTGGCAGGTGGTGGCAGGTTGTGGCAGGATGTGACATGATGTGGCAGACTGTGATAGATTGTGGCATGCTAGGCCAGGTTTTGACAGGATATGGCAGGCTGTGACGGGCTGTGCCAGGCTGTGGTAGGCATGTTATATGTTGTGGCAGGTTGTGATAGGGTGTGGCAGGTTGTGACATGTTGTGGCATATTGTCGCAGGTTGTGACATGCGCGGGCAGGTTGTGACGTGCTATGACATGCTATGGCAGGATGTGACGTGATGTGGCATACTGTGGCAGGCTGTGGCAGGTTTTGCCAGGATGTAACATGTTGTGTCATATTGTGATAGGATGTGACCTGCTGAGGCATGCTGCGGCATGCTGTGGCAGGCTGTGACAGGTTGTGCCAGGCTGTGGAAATGATGTGGCAGGCTGTGGCATGCTGTCACATGCTGCGGAAGGATGTGGCAGGCTGTGGCAGACTGCGGGCGCCTGCCGCTCGCCGGTCTCCAGCGGGCCATGGTGACTGTCCTGGGTTGATGCCCGGATATGGAGGAATGCACGTCCGGGACCAGCGCGTGAGTCGGGGCGGTGTCGGCAGTGTGGACTCTGTAATCTGAGTTGGGGACTTGAGACTAACACTGTGCGCAACGGGCCGTGATACAGGTGTCCTATAGGTGTGACACACGTGTGCCACATGTGTTCTACAGGTGTAATACAGCAGGGACACATGAGATATACAGGTGTGAACTACAGGTGTGACACTTCAGTGATACAGGTGTATGAAGGTAAGTGCACAACTTCTCCGACAGGGTCCAATCCACTGCTTTGGACTTGTGTCTGCATGTGTTGCAGGAATTGCTTTCCAAGTTCCAACCAGTGGTCCACAACTGGTTCATCAAAGGCTGTGGTATATGATGTCCTGTCTCTGGGAAAGTGCATATAAAAGACCCCTTGCTGCTTATCAGAAAAGAAAACAGCTTATATGGCAGCAGTGGGTTTCCTCCAAAGAAATATGTGCGAATGACCATATGTTTGACTTCCGATAGCCAATGATATTGAAATCAATGTGTTCTAGAGGCGTCGTTAAATAAAACAAGTTTTGCATTACTTGACAGGAAGTGCTTGCATATAAAGTTAGTGTTTACACATCAGTATATGTGTGCGACAATTATGTAGACGTATGTGTAGGCCCATATCGTTGTGTTTACATATTTGTCTACGTGTATGCATGTGGTGCAGGTGTGTCTAGGTCTGTACTCAGATGGTTGTACAATAGTGTGTACATATTTGTATACACGTATCAGTGCAGTTCAGGTATGTCTAGGTTAGTAGCTCCTACCTGTGAGTATGCATGATTGTGTTACCTCTTTGTGCATATGTATCTGTGTGGCAGAGATGTGTCAGGGTTAGTAGATACATGCATGTACAATAGTGTGTACATGTTTGTATACACGTATCAGTGCAGTGCAGGTATGTCTCGGTTAGTAGCGCCTACCTGTGAGTATGCATGCTTGTGTTACCTGTATCTGTGTGACAGAGATGTGTCAGGGTTAGTAGATACATGCATGTATAATATTGTGTACACATTTGTATACACGTATCAGTGCAGTGCACGTATGTCTCGGTTAGTAGCGCCTACCTGTGAGCATGCATGATTGTGTTACCTGTATCTGTGTGACAGAGATGTGTCAGGGTTAGTACATACATGCGTGTATAATATTGTGTACACATTTGTATACACGTATCAGTGCAGTGCACGTATGTCTAGGGTTTTACATGTAAGTATGCATACTTGTGTTATGTGGTTGTGCAGGTGTATCTGTGTGGCACAGGTGTGTCTTGGCAAGTAAATACATGTGCGTGTTATAGTTTGTGCATATTTGTTTATATGTATCAGTGAACTAATACATATATGTCTATGTATGAAGGTATACCTGTGTATGCAAATGTTTACAACTGTGTGTGACCAATGTATGTAAAGATACGTTTATATGCATCAGTAGGCTCACGTAGATGAACATTCCTGTACATGTGTTACACACATGTTGTGGCAGGCTGTGACAGGCTGCTACAAAACTCATTTAATGCTTACAATTATATACAAGGAGACAATGCACTACCATACACCATGTGTCTTGTACAGGACCCCGGCCATGGCAAGCACTGTCATGGGACTGATGGAAATTGAGAATATTGCACCTAGAGCGGGATTCAATCGCACACTTCTTTCCGTTAGGAACCTACCATGCTAACTATCACGCAATCTAAGCTATCTGATGCAATAACCATATCGACACCTACTTGTCTATGTTGGTTGCCGGCGTGAGATGTCAGTCCAGACTACTAGATGGTACTACATTACTCATAAATAGGGCCTACTTTCAATGTAGCTAAGTTCTCGCTGAACTAACATAATATGTGACAATCTCTAGATATAGAGCTGGGACAAGAAACATTAGCAATACACCAAGTCATACACTAGTTGCAGCACAATCTCAGTAGCAAAGTCCCATATATAATTCAAACGAAATCTTAGTTATTGATGTATATTATCACATTATCATGTAAATGTGAACTGTCACAAGTGGGTAATCGTCCTGATATGACCTTACATGTTGTCAGGACATACAACTCCAACAAACAACCAACCCAACCATTAACGTTACAGGTTGCAGGTCAATATTAAACAGAACTCAACCGATGCAGTTACTTCAATCAATCGATCACTTAATTTATCAGTCAACCAATCAATCAATCTGTACCCTTCCAAGTTTACCTAATCAAGCCTTCTACGATATTGAAACCCACAGCTTACACGTCATCAACCCCTGATCACACTATGTGACGTCATAATGGCCGACGTCCACACGCTCGCTGCGATTGGCCGAGTGCCTGATCAATAGGAGGACCCGCTGTCCACGTGACCTCTGACCTCCCACGTGACCCCCATGGCGGTGAATGCCCAGGTGGTGCGGAACCTGCGGCTGATGCTGGCGCCCTCTACATCCCGCCTCACGCCCCGACGTGACCCCAGGCGGGCGAACCCGCCAACAAGGTCAAGGTCAAGGTCACGGTCAAGGTCAGTCATCGCCTAAATACCCCCGGCCATGTATGATAAAAGAAATGAAGAAATCAGGCGCAAAACGAAATAAACACCGACCCAAAAATGGAGATAAACATTGGAATTATACCTTCAACAAGTTTATATTTGTATATTCATACTCTTGTTGGTATTGCTCCATAACCATCTGATCTTATGAAAAGTGGAATTACTGTGCTCTACAATTATTTTCATGTAAAAATCATTTATTTAAACTAGATTTTTGGATTTACATTTGCGCCTGAACTCTTCAAATGTAGCATGTGATTATGTGTTGTATAATCTATTGCTAGTATTAGCGTGGCGTACCTTACGCACAACCCCTAAATGACTGACCCCCTGGAGGAGTGGGTGGGTGTGTTGGTTGGGTGTTGTAGCAGGAACTCCTGTTTGTTGAGGCTGCCGACTCTCCAGTGTTACGACTGTACAGCTCTGATTACATAACTCATTTATGTAATACAATATGCAGTTAAAACGGTTCATTGCTTTAGCAGAGCTCTAGTTACGGAGCAATCCTCATGTATATGCTTGACTTCAAGTGTGGCTCTAATTGTGAGATATTTGTGGGTCAAGTTGTGAGATATTTGTGGCTCTAATTGTGATAGTTTTATGCCTCTAGTTGTGATATCTTTGTAGCTCTACTTGTGATACATTTGTGGCTCAAGTTGTGGGATATTGGTGGCTCTAGTGGCGGTATATCTGTGGCTCTAGTTGTGCTATATTTGTGGTTCCAGTTGTGGTATATTTGTGGCTCTAGTTGTGACATATTTGTGGTTTTAACTGTGATATATTTGTGGTTCTGGTTCTGATATACTTTTGGTTCTACTTGTGATATATTTGTCGCTCTAGCTGTGATATATGTGTGGCTCTAGTTGTGAGATATTTGTGCTTCTAGTCTTGATATATATTGCTCTAGTTGTGATATACTTGTGATTCTAGTTGTGATATATTCGTGGCTCTAGTTGTGATATATCTCTGGCTCTAGTTGCGTTCTCTACAGGAACTAGGTGTTGCTTTAGTTGTGACATTAGGTGCTACTCCAGTTTGTGACATAGTATGTCTTTGTTTGTGGAGTCCGCTGTCATTACCTGTAGCTAATTGTATCTAATTGTAACTACTAGTAAATAGTAGTGAATCCTTCTGACCTATATACACTAATTGTAAATAGTAGTGACTAGTTCTTCCCGGTAGACACTGATAGAAACTATCAGAGACTCATATAGTCTCGTGATTATCTTTTTTCTCGGTATATTAATTGATGCAGGGAAAATCTCAATGGCGGACGATTGGCTTTCATCATTCCCCTGCTCCTTGTCCGGTCCTAGTAATGCTGAACGCCTGGCTAGGAAGTTGCACGTATCAACTTTTAAATAATTAATTTGACTCGACCAGGGTTCAAACTCGTAGGTTCGAATCCCACAACCTACCAAACTAGGAGACGGACGCGCAACTCATTCTGCCATGCCGTCTGGTGACTAGTTATTAGTCTTGAATAGGTTGTATCAATCAGTGGTGACCAGCACTGACTGGTCACTGTTTAATTGTAGTGATTTGTAACTAACTGTGACTAATTGTGACTATTATCGACCAGTTGTGATAGTACTTACCGATCATGTCTAGTTGTGACTATGTATGAGTGAGTAACTGCCTATTTTTGACTAACTGTGACTCGTTCTGACTAGTTCCGAATATTATCGACCATTTGACTAGTACTGATCGATCATATCTAGTTGTGACTATTGATGAGTATCTGTGACTAAAGCTAGGATTCCATATACGTGTAATGCGTAATGCGTTATGCGTTACGCGTTATACGTTATGCGAATGCCAGCATTCCATATACGCGTAATGCGTATTGCGTTATGCGTTATGCATTATGCAGTGAAGTATATAAAAAGTATATAAAAAGTGTGTGTGACTCTGTGTCTGTGTGTGTTTCTCTATGTGTGTGTCTGTGTCTCTGACAAAGAGACACACACAGACACATATACACACACAGAGACACACACAGACACATATACACACACAGAGACACACAAAGAGACACACACAGAGACACACACAGACACACACAGACACAGAGACACACACACACAGACACAGATACACACACAGAGACACACACACACAGAATGGGATGGTCCAAATATGGCTCAGTTTAGCTTGCTTTGAGGGATGTTAGGACCGTCCCAAATATGAAGACTTCTTCCTAACAGGTCCGCCGCATAAACCTACATGTTTGCACCGGCTGTCCGTAATTATCAGTCGCCTCCTCCAGCCTTATATCAATGGACAAATGCGACTGATGCTTTTCTGTTCGCACCACCTTGAAGACTGCTTCCTAACAGGTCCGCTGCATAAACCTACATGTTTGCACCGTCCCATTTTTCATATTTCTCATGAAGACCGGCTGTCCGTAATTAGCAGTCGCCTCCTCCAGCCTTATATCAATGTACAAATGCAACTGATGCTTTTCTGTTCGCACCACCTTGTCCCAACTGTCCGTAATTATCAGTCGCCTCCTCCAGCCTTATATCAATGGACAAATGCGACTGATGCTTTTCTGTTCGCACCACCTTGAAGACTGCTTCCTAACAGGTCCGCTGCATAAACCTACATGTTTGCACCGTCCCATTTTTCATATTTCTCATGAAGACCGGCTGTCCGTAATTATCAGTCGCCTCCTCCAGCCTTATATCAATGGACAAATGCAACTGATGCTTTTCTGTTCGCACCACCTTGTCCTGACTGCCCGTAATTATCAATCGCCTCCTCCAGCCTTATATCAATGGACAAATGCGACTGATGCTTTTCTGTTCGCACCACCTTGAAGACTGCTTCGTAACAGGTCCGCTGCATAAACCTACATGTTTGCACCGTCCCATTCTTCATATTTCTCATGAAGACCGACTGTCCGTAATTATCAGTCGCCTCCTCCAGCCTTATATCAATGGACAAATGCGACTGATGCTTTTCTATTCGCACCACCTTTACGCATTACGCACCGATCGCTACATGGAGCGATCGGGATAATGGATTTCTGACACATTCGCATTCGCATTACGCATTACGCGTGTATGGAATGTAGCTCATAGGTTTCAAGGCGTTTCGATTTTTTGTCGCATTCGCATTCCCATTCGCATTATGCATTACGCGTATATGGAATGCAGCCTTAACTGTGACTAGCTGTGACTAGTTGTTTCACTACATGTGGTTGCTGCACCTGTAACACACACCCCGTTCCTTTCTCTGCCTCCTGCAACTTCACACTCATTCCCACAATGACCCCTATTCTTTAAGGTCACGCCTTCCCACCCTGCTCTGTTGCAGGCAGTGAATGAGTGCCTATACTAGGAGTATTGTCATTATGGCGGCAGTGTGGTTCACATTTCTTTAAGACCACTTCACTGTCCGACTGACTAACGTCAAGATTCCCCGAACTCATGCTGTCTATAAAAAATGTATACGCATTACGCAGAACACTCCATCTTTCTGATGCGGTCATGTAATTAAACTAAAATCGCCAACGTCAGTCGAACGGGGCACGAGGGCAGGGTGTAAGCTGGGTGCTGGCACCACTAGTAGCGTTGATTGAATCATCAGTGACAATATTTAGATAGTATGTACGTTTATTTATATGCAGTATAAATATTATACGAGTATGATTAATCGAAAGCGCTTTCACCTCAGCTCCTCGTATGTGCCTCCCTCAAAATTGTACTGCAGGCTTCTTTAGAGTATTGGTCATTGACTACTAAGTACTATGCTCTGACAACCTCGTGGCCGCTGGTGGCGCCACCTGTCTGTGCAAGCGCTAACTTTTGAGCTTCGGCACCATCACACTGCACTAACAATAGAAATGACGAGCCCGTGTGTGGGCGTTAAGCATTCACTAAGTAAGACATGATGTGGAACTACTTACCTTGGTTGTTTACCCAACGCCTTACATGACCCATGTACCCTTACATGACCCATGTACCCTTACATGACCCATGCAAGCTAACATAACCCATGTAAGATAACACGTAGGCTTCACACACAACGAGGACATTCATATGGATTTGTTTGTTTGTCGTTGTTTTATGTCAGAGCATCATATCACGAAGGGTACAGACTTGTGACACTCACACTCATGGTGACTTTATAGTGATGCCCCACTGGGACACCAGGCTGCCAGCATCATGACCTGATACCCCACTCAGTCACATTATCCTGACAGTGAGCCAACCAGTCCTTGCCCTATCCTAATAATGCCGAGAGTCTGGCTAGGAAGAGTCAAGTATTAATATTTAAGTCATTGGTTTGACTCGACCAGGGTTCGAACCCACAAAGCCATGGGTTCGGATCCTCGATGTCTCTCTCTAAACGGGAGACGAACACTCAACTCATTCGGCCATCCCGGCTGCTGCAGTAATATGGATGATGCAGTGTATATTGCACAACGTAAGGTACACGACAGTCTACTGCACCTGGCTGTAACGCGCGCTGCCGAATACGTACAGAGATAACAAACAGACATAACAGAACAAGTGACAATCTTATGCGGCTGTCACACTACGACGAAAAGGGGGTGACGACAGCCCGGCGACTGGGATTTTGTGAAATCCCGACGACATATGCAAATTCGGGCTAAGTTGGACGACAATTGGACGACATCCGGACGACAGCCCGACGACATCGGGACGACAGACGGGACGACAGCGGGATGACAGTGTCTGTGTGTGTGTGTGACTCTGTGTCTCTGTGTGTGTCTCTATGTGTGTGTCTGTGTCTCTGTGTCTGTGTGTGTGTCTCTGTGTGTGTCTGTGTGTGTGACTATGTGTCTCTGTGTGTATCTATGCATGTGTCTGTGTCTCTGTGTCTGTGTGTGTCTCTGTGTGTGTATGCGTGTGTGTCTCTTTGTTTCTGTGTGTGTGTCTCTGTGTGTGTATCTGTGTGTGTCTGTGTGTGTGACTCTGTCTCTATGTGTCTCTGTGTGTGTGTGACTCTGTCTCTATGTGTCTCTATGTGTGTGTCTGTCTCTGTCTCTGTGTCTGTGTCTCTGTGTGTCTGCAACAGAGACACAAAGACAAAGAGACACACACAGAGTGAGTGTGGGTGTGGGTGTGGGTTTAAGTCTGAGTGTGGGTGTGGATATCAGTGAGAGTGAGTGTGATAGTGAGTGTGAGTGTGAGTGTGAACGTGAGTGTGAGTGTGAGTGTGATAGTGTGATAGTGAGTGAGTGTGAGTGTGATAGTGAGTGTGAGTGTGATAGTGAGTGTGAGTCTGATAGTGAGTGTGAGTGTGATAGTGAGTGTGATAGTGAGTGTGAATGTGAGTGTGAGTGTGATAGTGAGTGTGAGTGTGATAGTGAGTGTGAGTGTGATAGTGAGTGTGATAGTGAGTGTGAGTGTGATAGTGAGTGTGAGTGTGATCGTGAGTGTGAGTGTGATAGTGAGTGTGATAGTGAGTGTGAGTGTGAATGTGAGTGTGAGTGTGATAGTGAGTGTGAGTGTGATAGTGAGTGTGATAGTGAGTGTGAGTGTGATAGTGAGTGTGAGTCTGATAGTAAGTGTTTGTGTGAGTGTGATAGTGAGTGTGAGTATGAGTGTGATAGTGAGTGTGAGTGTGATAGTGTGAGTGTGAGTGTGAGTGTGTGTGAGTGTGTGTGGTTTATCACACACACAGAGACACATAGACACAACAGAGACACACACACAGACACACACATACACACACACAGACACACACCCAGAGACACACACATACACAGAGACACACATACACAGACACACACACAGAAACACATAGACACACACAGATACACAGATATACACATAAAGACCACACACACAGCAACAGAGACACAAAGACACAGAGACACAGACACACACAGACACAACCCAGAGACACACACATAGAGACACACACAGACACACACAGAGAGACACACACATACACACACACAGACACACACACATACACACACAGACACATACACACACATACACAGAGACACACACACAGACACAGAGACACACACATACACAGAGACACACACACATACACACACACAGACACAGAGACACAGACACAGACACAGAGACACACACAGACACACACAGAGACACACAGACACAGAGACACAGAGACACACACACAGACACACACAGCAACAGAGACACAAAGACACAGAGACACAGACACACACAGAGACACAACACAGAGCCACACACATAGATACACACACAGAGACACACACAGACACAGAGACACACACAGACACAGATACACACACAGAGACACCACGACACACACAGAGACACAGAGACACAACACAGAGACACAGTTGTGATAGCGGTAGACACCTCCGACTCTTTGATGAGTAGATGATGACAGCACGGCGATAGTGCCGCGGCAGTGCCGCGACAGTGCCGCGACAGTGCCGCGACAGTGCCGCAACATCGGCTGTCGTCGCCTGTCGTCGAAGTTTTTCAACATGTCCAAAACGCCGACGACAATCCGGCGACAGGCGAGAAAATGGAGGTCACGCGGAGGTGTCGCGGCGACAATCAGGCGACAGTCAGGCGACAATCAGGCGACACCTGACGACACTCGACGACAGACCGGAAGTCACTGTCGCTGGGCTGTCGTCGAGGCTTGTCGTCGTAGTGTGAGAGCCACATTAGATCTAGCGAAAGAGGAAAACGCCCCACAGCGCCGCAACCTGTTCACACCAAGGGTTCGGGACAAATTCTGCTGGTCCCGGCATGCACGGCTGTATTTAACCCATTGGACGGTGGCGCCGCCTGGCGTATCGAAATGTCCCTACATAACCAGTTACAAGAAAGTAGGCCTGGTTGACAGCTGGTGTAGGTCCGTAACCTAGTCAAACCTTGTTGTTGCATTCGTTGATTCAGCAGGGGAAATGTGAACTGCGAGCAATTGGTCTTCCTCATTGCCCGATCCTGGTAATGTGCATTGGCACGGTAAGCTTTGCTAAGGATCCATCTCCGTGATGCAGTTTTCTGCCCAGTGAGCTAAGCTTACACTTTTTATTTCTGCCCGAAAGCATTTCGGTGTTTTTTTCCCACTGACGCTCAAATACATTTTTATTAAACTGTATTGACTTCATGTCAATGTGCCAAAGATGTTACAATGCAAACAGCATGCATATAATACCATTTAATAATGCCGAGCGCCTGGCTAGGAAGAAACAAGTATCAATTTTTAAGTCATCGGTTTAACTCGACCAGGGTTCGAACCACCGCGAGTTCATGTAACTTTGTATAGATTGTTTCAATAGGCCTAATGAGGCGTTTCATTTGGTTAATATTCAGGAACCTTTGACAATGATTTACCATTTTCCAATATGTATATAATAGCTAGAAATATAAATAATCTTTCTGAGTACACCAGATTAATCAAATATAAACGATTAAAAAAAAAACATTGAATTTTGCCTTGGATTTAGTTTTCCTATGCCAGAATGTTCATGGTTGTGATATTTGACCGTCAGTATGAATGGTATTTGACACATACTTGCTTGTATATTTTTAAAATGTGTGTCTGCATTTATCTGCGTATATCTGTGTATAGCTGGGAGTAGCTGCGTGTAGCTGGGTGTAGCTGTGTGTAGTTGCATGTAGCTGCGTGTACCTGAGTGTAGCTGGGTATATATATGTGTAGATCCGTGTGGCTGCGTGCGTGTGGCTGCGTGCGTGTGGCTGCGTGTAACTGCGTGTAGCTGCGTGTAGCTGGGTGCAGCTGGGTGCAGCTGGGAGTAACTGCATGTATATATGTGTAGTTGTGTGTAGATGCGTGTATCTATGTGTAGTTGTGTGTAGCTGCATGCATCTATGTGTAGTTGTGTGTAGCTGCATGTATTTATATGTGTACTTGTGTGTATCTGCAATTATCTATGTGTAGTTGTGTGTAGTTGCATGTATATATGTGTAGTTGTGTGTAGCTGCATGCATGTATGTGTACTTGTGTGTAACTGCATGTAACTAGGTGTAGTTGTGTGCAGATGCATGTATCTATGTTTAGTTGTGTGTAGCTGCATGTATATAGGTGTAGTTGTGTGTAGCTGTCTGTATATATGTGTAGTTATGTGTAGCTGCATGTATATATGTGTAGTTGTCTCGTTGTGTGTAGCTGCATGTATATATGTGTAGTTGTGTGTAGCTGCCTGTATATATGTGTAGTTGTGTGTAGTGGCATGTATATGTGTGTAGTTGTGTGTGACTGCATGTATATGTGCGTAGTTGTGTGTATATGCATGTATATGTGTGTAGTGATGTGTAGATGCATGTATATATGTGTAGTTGTGTGTAGCTGCATGTATATATGTGTAGGTGTGTGCAGCTGCATGTATATATGTGTAGTTGTGTGTAGCTGCATGTATATAGGTGTATTTGTGTGTAGCTGTATGTATCTATGTGTAGTTGTGTGTAGTTGCATGTATCTATGTGTAGTTGTGTAATTGTGTGTAGCTGCATATATATATATATATGTGTAGTTGTGTGTAGCTGCCTGCATATATGTGTAGTTGTGTGTAGCTGCATGTATATATGTGTAATTGTCTGTAGTTGCATGTATCTATGTGTAGTTGTATGTATCTGCATGTGTCTCTGTGAACGTGAGTGTGAGTGTGAGTGTGATAGTGTGATAGTGAGTGAGTGTGAGTGTGATAGTGAGTGTGAGTGTGATAGTGAGTGTGAGTCTGATAGTGAGTGTGAGTGTGATAGTGAGTGTGAGTGTGATAGTGAGTGTGAGTGTGATAGTGAGTGTGATAGTGAGTGTATGCAGGGTGAGTGTGTTGAGTGCTGTATATATGTGTAGTTGTGTGTAGCTCCCTGTATCTATGTGTAGTTGTGTGTAGCTGCATGTATATATGTGTAGTTGCATGTATATATGTGTAGGTGTGTGTAGCTGCATGTATATATGTGTAGGTGTGTCTGACTGCATGGATATGTGTGTAGTTGTGTGTAGCTGCATGTATGTATGTGTAGTTGTGTGTAGCTGGATGTAACTATGTGTAGTTGTATGTAACTGCATGTATGTATGTGTAGTTGTGTGTAACTGCATGTATATATGTGTAGTTATGTGTAACTGTATGTAGCTGTGTGTAGCTGTATGTAGCTGTGTTTAGCTGTATGCAGCTGTGTGTAGCTGTATGCAGCTGTGTGTACCTGTATGTAGCTGCATGTAGCTGGATGTATCTCGTCCTTGCTCGTGTTTATGTGTCTGTGGTTTACTCCGGCGTGTCGGTGTGTGTAGCTGTATGTAGCTATGTGTAGCTGTGTGGAGTTGCGTGTGGCTGCATGCAGCTGTGTGTAGCTGGATGTAGTTGGGTGTAGCTGTATGCAGCTGTGTGTAGCTGTGTGTAGCTGGATGTATCTCGTCCTTGCTCCTGTTTATATGTGTGTGTGACTCAGTACTGACGTGTAATCGTATGTACATGTGTGTAGCTGTATGTATCTCGTCCTTGCTGGTGTTCATGTGTATGGGTGTCAGTCTGAACTGACGTGTACTGTGTAGCTGTTTGTAGCTGTATGTAGCTGTGTGTAGCTATGTGTATATGTGTGTATCTGTATGTAGCTGCGTGTAGCTGTATGTAGATGTGTGTGGCTGTGTGTAGCTGTGTGTAGCTGTGTGTAGCTGTGTGTAGCTGTATGTAGCTACGTGCAGCTATGTGTAGCTGGATGTATCTCGTCCTTGCTCATGTTCATGTGTCTGTGTTTCACCCTGTACTGACGTGTAGCTGTGTGTGCTTGTGTGTAGCTGTGTGTAGATACGTGCAGCTGTGTGTAGCTGGATGTATCTCGTCCTTGCTCATGTTCATGTGTCTGTGTTTTACCCTGTACTGACGTGTAGCTGTGTGTAGCTGCGTGTAGCTACGTGCAGCTGTATGTAGCTGGATGTATCTCGGCCTTGCTAGTGTTCATGTGTCTGTGTGTCACATTGTACTGTCGTGTAGCTGTGTGTGGTTGTGTCTGCCTGCCCGTCTATGATTAGGCCTACAATTGTGTTTGTACATGGACCTGCCCTGGACCGCGCCGCTTGTTACTTGAGCCTGCCCTGCACACATGGTGCTACTCACGTGAGTACACGCATCTGAGTGCCTGGTGCATTGTGGGTGACAGCGGCTGAGTCTCGCTGGTCCCCGGAGTACACTCCCACTAAGGCAGTGTAGCCAGACGCCGAGGGCACGCCGCCAACCAGCCTCAGGTCCGGTGTAGCCTCGGTTTGGTGGTGCATTCTCTACACACTAATCAGGCCACAAACAGCTAACTCCACAAGGATCCGCCAGGCGGCGTGTCTAGGCCACTTCCGGTCTGAGGACGGCTGGGAGGAAGCGGGCTCCTGGAGGTAAACTCTGTAGGAGGAGGCTGCCGGGTGAGGAGAGGAAGGAAGATTCACTGCCACCCATACTCACACTCATACTCAACCTCACGCACTCACACCCACACCCTCATCCTCACCTACACCCTCACACTCACATTCACGCTCGCACTCACACTCACACTCACACTCACACTCGCGCACATTCCCACACCCAGATGCACGCGCGCACACACACGTCCCGGCCACGATGCCTGGTCACCGGAGAGGGTCACACAACCCTCGGTCCAAGTCAGGCCCTCGAAACCCTCGGTTCAACGCAGGGCATCGGAAATCTCGGTTCAACGCAGGCCCTCGGAACCCTCGGTTCAACGTAGACCCTCGGAACCCTCGTCCAAATTTAGGAGGCCAGTACCTTCGGATCAATTCAGACACTCGGATCCCTACAACTAACTCAAGCCTGCAGAACTCCCGGACTTACCAGAGGTATGGTAGGTGTCGTGGGTGGTGTGTGAACGTGGAAGTGTGTGGTGTGGTATGTATGGTTGGTGGGTCTAGAGTGTCTTACATGCTGTTTGTTTGTTGTTCGTTTACGTCCTAGTAACATCTAAGGTCATATCAGGACGGGTACTGACCTATCCTATTAATGCAGAGCGCCAGGCTAGGAAGCGACAAGTATCAATTCAAGTGCGGTGCAGTGTGAGTGTGTGGTGTGTTGTGCAGTGTGAATGTGTGGTGTGTTGTGCAGTGTGAGTGTGTGGTGTGTTGTGCAGTGTGAGTGTGTGCAGTGGTGTTCAGTGTGAGTGTGTGGAGTGTTGTGCAGTGTGAGTGTGTTGAGTGGTGTGCAGTGTGAGAGTGTGGAGTGGTGTAGTGTGAGTGTGTGGCATGGTGTTCAGTGTGAGCGTGTGGAGTGGGGTGCAGTGTGAGTGTGTTGAGTAGGGTGCAGTGTGAGTGTGTGGAGTGGGGTGCAGTGTCAGTGTGTTGAGTGGGCTGCAGTGTGAGTGGGTGGACTGGGGTGCAGTGTGAGTGTGTTGACTGATGTGTAGTGTGAGCGTGTGGAGTGGTGTAGTGTGAGTGTGTGGAATGGTGCGCCGTGTGAGTGTGTGGAGTGGTGTTCAGTGTGAATGTGTTGAGTGGGGTACAGTGTGAGTGTGTGGAGCAGTGTGCAGTGTGAGTGTGTTGAGTGGGCTGCAGTGTGAGTGTGTTGAGTGGGGTGCAGTGTGAGTTTGTGTAGCGGCGTGCAGTGTGAGTGTGTGGAGTGGTGTTCAGTGTGAGTGAGTGGAGTGGTGTACGGTGTGAGTGTGTTGAGTGGGGTACAGTGTGAATGTGTGGAGCGGTGTGCAGTGTGAGTGTGTGGAGTGGTGTTCAGTGTGAGTGTGTGGACTGGTGTGCAGTGTAAGTGTGTGTAGTGGTGTTCAGTGTGAGTGTGTGGAGCGGTGTACAGTGTGAGTGTGTTGAGTGGGGTGCAGTGTGAGTGGGTGGACTGGGGTGCAGTGTGGGTGTGTTGAGTGGTGTGTAGTGTGAGAGTGTGGAGTGGTGTAGTGTGAGTGGGTGGAATGGTGCGCAGTGTGAGTGTGTGTGGAGTGGTATTCAGCGGGAATGTGTGGATTGGGGTGCAGTGTGAGTGTGTGGAGTGGGGTACATGGTGAGTGTGTTGAGTGCTGTTCAGTGTGAGTGTGTGTAGTGGGATGCAGTGTGAGAATGTGAAGTGTGCAGTGTGAGAGTGTTGAGTGGGGTGCAGTGTGAGTGTGTGGAGTGGGATGCAGTGTGAGAATGTGGAGTGGTGTGCAGTGTGAGAGTGTTGAGTGGGGTCCAGTGTGAGTGTGTGGAGTGGGGTACAGGGTGAGTGTGTTGAGTGGTGTTCAGTGTGAGTTTGTGGAGTGGGGTGCAGTGTGAGAATGTGGTGCAGTGTGAGTGTGTTGAGTGGGGTACTGTGTGAGTGTGTTGAGAGGGGTGCATTGTGAGTGTGTGGAGTGGGGTGCAGTGTGTGTGTGTTGACTGGTGTGTAGTGTGATAGTGTGGAGTGGGGTGCATTGTGTGTATGTGGATTGGTGGTCAGTGTGACTGTGGTGAGTGGTGTTCAGTGTGAGTGTGTGGAGTGGGCTGCAGTGTGAGTGTGTTGAGTGGGGTGCAGTGTGAGTGTGTGGAGTGGGGTGCAGTGTGAGTGTGTTGAGTGGGTTGCAGTGTGAGTGTGTGGAGTGTGAGTGTGTGGAGTGGTGTGCAACGTGAGTGTGTTGAGTGGGGTGCAGTGTGAGTGTGTTGAGTGTGGTGCAGTGTGAGTGTGTGGAGTGGGGTGCAGTGTGAGTCTGTTGAGTGGGATGCAGTGTGAGTGTGTTGAGGGGGGTGCATTGTGAGTTTGTGGAGTGGGGTGCAATGTGAGTGTGTTGAGTGGGTTGCAGTGGGAGTGTGTTGAGTGCGGTGCAGTGTGAGTGTGTTGAGTGGGGTGCAGTGTGAGTGTTTGGAGTGGGGTGCAGTGTGAGTGTGTTGAGTGCGGTGCAGTGTGAGTGTGTTGAGTGAGGTGCAGTGTGGCTGTGTTGAGTGGGGTGCAGTGTGAGTGTGTTGAGTGGGTGCAGTGCGAGTGTGTGGAGTGTGAGTGGGTGGAGTGGTGTGCATCGTGAGTGTGTTGAGTGGGGTGCGATGTGAGTGTGTTGAGTGGGGTGCAGTGGGAGTGTGTGGAGTGGGGTGCAGTGTGAGTGTGTTGAGTGGGCTGCAGTGTGAGTGTGTTGAGTGGGGTGCAGTGTGAGTGTGTTGAGTGGGGTGCAGTGTGAGTGTGTGGAGTGGGGTGCAGTGTGAGTGTGTTGAGTGGGATGCAGTGTGATTGTGTGGAGTGGGGTGCAGTGTGAGTGTGTTGAGTGGGGTGCAGTGTGAGTGTGTGGAGTGGGTTGCAGTGTGAGTGTGTGGAGTGGTGTTCAACGTGAGTGTGTTGAGTGGGCTGCAGTGTGAGTGTGTGGAGTGGGGTGCATTGTGAGTGTGTTGAGTGGGATGCAGTGTGAGTGTGTTGAGTGGGGTGCAGTGTGAGTGTGTGGAGTGGGGTGCAGTGTGAGTGTGTTGAGTCGGGTGCAGTGTGAGTGTGTGGAGTGGGGTACAGGGTGAGTATGTTGAGTGGTGTTCACTGTGAGTGTGTGGAGTGGGGTGCAGTGTGAGAGTGTGGAGTGGTGTGCAGTTGGAGAGTGTGGAGTGTTGAGTGGTGTGTAGTGTGAGTGTGTTGAGTGGGGTGCAGTGTGAGTGTGTTGACTGGTGTGTAGTGTGATAGTGTGGAGTGGGGTGTATTGTGAGTATGTGGAGTGGTGGTCAGTGTGAGTGTGTTGAGTGGTGTCCAGTGTAAGTGTGTTGAGTGGGGTGCAGTGTGAGTGTTTGGAGTGGGGTGCAGTGTGAGTGTGCAGTGTGGGTGTGGATGTGTGGTTCTGCGTGAGAATAGTCAACCCGTTAGCTGCATGCATCCTCACATCTTCACAGCCTCGCAACCTCTGAGCTTTCTCCACTTGCTACTATGTGTATGTGTTCACACTGCACCATGGTGTGTGTCTGTCTGTTTATTATTATGCTCCACCATGGGCTATGCTGCGTGTGTTAGTTATTATACTACACCATGGTTTGTACCACTCTATGTTAATTATTATACTGGTTCATGGTTTGTAATATTTGTGTAAGTTACTACACTGCACCATGGGTCGTACGGATGTGTGTTAGTTATTATTCTGCACCATGGTTAGTGTGGATTTGTGCTATTTATTATAGTGCACCATGGTTAGTGTGGACGTGTGTTAGTTATTATAGTGCACCATGGTTAGTGTGGATTTGTGCTATTTATTATAGTGCACCATGGTTAATGTGGACGTGTGTTAGTTATTATAGTGCACCATGGTTAGTGTGGATTTGTGCTATTTATTATAGTGCACCATGGTTAATGTGGACGTGTGTTAGTTATTATAGTGCACCATGGTTAGTGTGGGTGTGTGCTATTTATTATAGTGCACCATGGTTAGTCTGGACGTGTGTTAGTTATTATAGTGCACCGTGGTTAGTGTGGGTGTGTGGTATTTATTATAGTGCACCATGGTTAGTCTGGACGTGTGTTAGTTATTATAGTGCACCGTCGTGTGTACTGTTGTGTTAGTTATTATACTGCACTATGGTTTGTGTGGCTGTGTGTTAGTTATTATAGTGCACTATGGTTAGTGTGGCTGTGTTTTAGTTATTATACTGCACTATGGTTAGTGTGGCTGTGTGTTAGTTATTATAGTGCACTATGGTTAGTGTGGCTGTGTTTTAGTTATTATACTGCACTATGGTTTGTGTGGCTGTGTGTTAGTTATTATAGTGCACCATGATTAGTGTGGCTGTGTTTTAGTTATTATACTGCGCTATGGTTAGTGTGGCTGTGTGTTTGTTAGTTACTCGTGCATGGTTTGTATGGATATGTTTGTTATTATACTGCACCATGGTTTTTATCTCTGCATACATTTTTCTAGTATACTGGACCATGTATTGCCTGGCAATGTGTTCGCTATTCTCCTATACTATGGGTAATATGACTGTTTTCCATTGACCTCCACTATACTATGGTTTGCCTGGTCGTGAGTTTGTTAATTCCTTGCCTTGTGGTTTCTTGGCTGGCTGCTTGTGATTGGGTGATTGTGTTTGGTGCCCAGTGTTAGCATTGTGACTTAATTGATTTCCTGCTTCTCAAACTGCGTGATTCATGAGCGGCTCTGGCTGCACATGTCTTTGTGTTTATTTGTCCATGGGATTTCCTGTGATTACTCCCTACTTCCTGCTAGCCTGGTTCCCGGCTTTATCAGTAGATGACCCATAACAGGATCACTTCTCCCCTCCAGTGTGAAGTTGGCGACCTTCCAGAGGCGTAGCAGAGACGCGGCCATTCAACTTTGTTCGGTAACATTTGTTTATCTTCCCACGCAATAAGTTATACGTATTCCTTTGTTATGGTTTAATGTGAGTTCAACATGCAGTAATACCAATGCATAGGTTCCGCGAGGGGTGACTTTCCAGCCAAGCAACCAACGTTACATAAATTATACACACTTGATTTTTCATAGGAATTCAAAATACATCGTTACAACAAATCTGCAATTAAAATCTTTACCTACAAATATGGCCATGTATGTAAGTGTAGTAGTCTGAACATGGGCTCTACTATCACGCGGTAGCAGCGGAGACTACGCCGTACACCAGCGCAGTACCATTACACTGTGCTAGGTGGCGGCACGGGTAGCCACCGGTCAGACCCCAACTGGGCTGACCTCTACTGCGTCTGGCTGACCCCCCCCCCCCCCCCCCCCCCCCCCCCTCACACACACCTATAGAGTTGATGTGGGATCTGGCGAGTCAGGGGGCGGGTCAGACAACTACTGACGCTGCGAAGAGCAGATGGTTCAATAAACCAAGGGTGAAGCATACACTGAATTGAATCTTGGTGTTCTTCCGTGTGTGACTGCGAGAGTGTGAGTGGAGGGCCGTGGGCCATTACATATACATTACATAAATGTAGTCCATATTGTGTTGTTACAATCTACAAGGTAGCAGTGTATACTGACGCTACCTGGATATTCATGTGGATCCTGCTGATTGGCCTCTCAGGATAGTACTACAGTGGTGGAATGAACTGTATGAAGATAGAATTGTCAACAAAGATCCTTCTAGGAAGTTGAAAATATAGATGCTATAGCGAAGGCTATAGTCGATGAGTTGACACGGACCAGAAAAAGGCGACAGGCAGGTGGTCTAGCACCTGGGTAATGGGTGGCGGTCTGCCATCTGTTCAACACAGTGGTGGAGGTGGGGGCAAATTAGCACACACGAGGGAGGCTTAAGAACCATAACATGGAGACACAGTTCTCTTTCCTCACCTACCAGACGGGATGGCCGAACGAGTTGAGTGTCCGGCTTCTGTTTTGGGAGATCGGAGGATCCGAACCCATGAGTTTGCGAGTTCCAACCCTGGTCGAGTCAAAGCAATGACTTGAAAATGAATAATTGTCACTTCCTAGCCATGCGCTCGGCATTATTAGGATAGGACAAGGACTGGTTGGCTCAGTATCAGCAGAGTCTGACTGAGTGGGATATCAGGTCATGATAATGGTGGCCTGGTCTCCCAGTGGGGCAGCACTATACAGTTGCCATGAGTGTGCACTGTAACAAGTCGGCACCTGTCAAGATATGACCTCAGATGTTGCTAGGACATTAAACAAATTACAACAAACAACAACTTTCTACACCCGCCCACACCTTAGACACTATGTTGATGGTCAAGTTGCTAGTGTCTGCCTGAAGTGTCCACAATTCTCAGATCTTCCAGAGTTTTCCCCCCATTTTGGCTATTATTGCAGAGCCAACGCTGATTTAATAAATAACCAAAACAGTGTTTGTGGATTGTCAATAACGGCAACACTGGCAGGGATGCAATAAATCTCCCGAGTCCTGGGCTATGAGCAAAGTCATGGCTTTGGAAAATCAATAATAATACATCTTTGATCAGTCTCATTACGTCACCAGAGCGTTCACGCCGTTCATTTCTCGCTATTTCCATAGACAATTTCACAATTTATACATTTATATACATATAATATATAACATATATATATGTATATATAATTATGTAAGCACTCATGACGAAGCACTCATGACTACTTATGACGATGTTGGTACATGATTATTTCAGTACAACTGCAATGTAAATGATTCTTTCCGAACAATTACAATGTACATGAATATATCCCTACAATTACAATGTACATGCATATGTCCCTACAAATTACGATGTACATGATTATATCCGTACAATCACAGTGTACATGAATATTTCCCTACACTTACAATGTACATGAATATTTCCCTACACTTACCATGTACATGAATATGTCCCTACAATTACAATGTACATGACTATTTCCCTACAATTACAATGTACATGAATATTTCCCTACACTTACAATGTACATGAATATGTCCCTACAATTACAATGCACATGAATATGTCCCTACAATTACAATGTACATGAATATGTTACTACAATTACAATATAAATGAATATGTCCCTACAATTACAATGTACTTGAGTATATCCGTACAACCACAATGCATATGAATATTTCCCTACAACTACAATGTACATGAATATTTCCCTACAATTACAATATACATGAATATGTCCCTACAATTACAATGTACATGAATATGTCCCTGCACTTACAATGTACATGAATATGTCCCTACACTTACAATGTACATACATATTTCCTTACACTTACAATGTACATGAATATTTCCCTACACTTACAATATACATGAATGTCCCTACAATTACAATATACATGAATATGTCCCTACACTTACAATGTACATGAATATGTCCCTGCACTTACAATGTACATGAATATGTCCCTACACTTACAATGTACATGAATATGTCCCTACAATTACAATATACATGAATATTTCCCTACACTTACAATGTACATGAATATGTCCCTGCACTTACAATGTACATGAATATGTCCCTAGACTTACAATGTACATGAATATTTCCCTACACTTACAATGTACATGAATATGTTACTACAATTACAATGTACATGAATATTTCCCTACAATTACAATGTACATGAATATGTCCCTGCACTTACAATGTACATGAATATGTCCCTACACTTACAATGTACATGAATATTTCCCTACACTTACAATGTACATTAATATGTCCCTAGGTTTACAATGTAAATGAATATGTCCCATCACTTACAATGTACATGAATATGTCCCTACACTTAGAATGTACATGAATATTTCCTTAAACTTACAATGTACATGAATATTTCCCTACAATTACAATGTACATGAATATGTCCCTACACTTACAAGATACATGAATATTTCCTAACACTTACAATGTACATGCATATGTCCCTACAATTACAATGTACATGAATATGTCCCTGCACTTACAATGTACATGAATATGTCCCTACAACTACACTGTACATGAATATTTCCCTACAATTACAATGTACATGAATATGTCCCTGCACTTACAATGTACATGAATATGTCCCTACAATTACAAGATACATGAATATTTCCCTACACTTACAATGCACATGAATATGTCCCTACAATTACAAGATACATGAATATTTCCCTACACTTACAATGTACATGAATATGTCCCTACACTTACAAGATACATGAATATTTCCCTACAATTACAATGTACATGAATATGTCCCTGCACTTACAATGTACATGAATATGTCCCTACAATTACAATGTACATGAATATTTCCATACACTTACAATGTACATGATTATTTCCCTACACTTACAATGTACATGAATATGTCCCTGCACTTACAATGTACATGAATATGTCCCTGCACTTACAATGTACATGAATATTTCCCTCCAATTACAATGTACATGAATATGTCCTTACACTTACAATGTACATGAATATTTCCCTACACTTACAATGTAAATGAATATTTCCCTACACTTACAATGTACATGAATATGTCCCTACAATTACAATGTACATGAATATTTCCCTACACTTACAATGTACATGAATATGTCCCTGCACTTACAATGTACATGAATATTTCCCTACACTTACAATGTAGATGAATATTTCCCTACACTTACTATGTACATGAATATCTCCCTACAATTACAATGTACATGAATATTTCCCTACACTTACAATGTACATGAGTATTTCCCTAAATGTTCTATGTATATGATTATTTCCCTACAATTACAATGTATATGATTATTTCCCTACAATTAGAATGTACATGATTATTTCTGTACAACTACAATGTATAATATATGTGAATAGCGTCATGCTGCTACGCGGGTATGGTCTCGCGGTCTTCAGCCCCAGTGCGAGAGGATGACGTCATGTAGTCAATGTGGTAAGCTTGGATGTAAAAATAAACGCGTCGTGAATCTCAACTCACTGTGTCGATACGTGTTATTCTTGACATTCCTGATTAATGAGTATTTCCTTAGAGCAGCAATGTTCATGCTTTTTTCTGTACATGGAATATATACATGGTTTACTTGGACTATATACATGGTTCTTTCCGTACCATTGCGATGTACGGGTTTCTTCCTGTATAACTGCAATGTACATGAGTAATTTTTGTACAAATACAATCTGCCTATTTCTTCTAGTATAATTGCAATATGTGGGTTTCTTTCTACATAGCTGCAATGTACATGATTCTTTCTGCACAACTGCAACATACATGACAATGTCTTTACACCTGCGATCTATTCAACGGGGTTCTACCTGTACAACTGTAATGTACATGGTTATTTCCATACAATTACAATGTACATATTTCTTCTCGTTCAGGTGCAATGTAGATATGTCTGCTCGTACAACTACAATGTATATATTTCTCCTCCGACAACTGCGATGTAGATATTTCTGCTCGTACAATTACAATTTAGATATTTCTGCTCCTCCAATTACAAGACATGTACAGATTTCTGCTTGTACAACTGCTATGTACATATTTCTGCTCGTACAATTAAAATGTACATATTTCTGCTCGTACACCTACAATGTACATATTTCTGCTTGTACAATTACAATGTACATATTCCTGCTCGTACAACTACCATGTACATATTTCTGCTCGTACAATTACAGTGTACATATTTATGCTGGTACAATTACAATGTACATATTTCTGCTCATACAACTGCAATGTACATATTTCTGCTAGAGCAATTACAATGTAGATATTTCTGCTCATACAATTACAATGTACATAATTCTGCTCGTACAACTACCATGTACATATTTCTGCTCATACAATTACAATGTACATATTTCTGCTTGTACAACTGCAATGTACATATTTCTGCTTGTACAACTACAATGTACATATTTCTGCTGGTACAATTACAATGTACATATTTCTGCTGGTACAACTACCATGTACATATTTCTGCTCGTACAATTACAGTGTACATATTTCTGCTGGTACAATTACAATGTACATATTTCTGTTTGTACAACTACAATGTACATATTTATGCTGGTACAATTACAATGTTCATATTTCTGCTGGTACAACTGCAATGTACATATTTCTGCTTGTTCAACGACAATGTACATATTTCTGCTCATACAATTACAATGGACATATTTCTGCTCGTACAACTGCAATGTACATATTTCCCCTTGTACAACTGCAATGTACATATTTCCCCTATTATAACTGCAGTTTACATATTTCCCCTACTATAACACTACTATGTACATATTTCCCCTAGTATAACTGCTATGTACATATTTCCCCTATTATAACTGCTATGTACATATTTCCCCTACTATAACTGCTATGTACATATTTCCCCTAGTATAACTGCTATGTACATATTTCCCCTACTCTAACTGTTATGTACATATTTCCCCTAGTATAACTGCTATGTACATATTTCCCCTAGTATAACTGCTATGTACATATTTCCCCTACTCTAACTGCTATGTACATATTTCCCCTAGTATAACGGTTATGTAGATATTTCCCCTTGTAACACTGCAATGTGAGACGCTTCCCGCGCTCTCTCTATATGCAATTCAGGAATCCACGCTACGTCCCTGACGGTCTATCGATGTTCCCTGAACCGGAAATAGAACGGCTCTGTTTAAGCACAGAGTGTCACCTAGTGTACCAGAAGTAACTCCATTAAAACTAACGTGTCTACGATACAATGTCGCGTACAGTACGCCAGGCTTAACTTAATCGCCACCCTCCCATAGCGAGAACGTCACTGAATATATCACGTACTTAGTGAAGACAGATTGCTCTGTGGTTCGTGGACGTCTCGGGTGCACGGCTCGTCGGAGCTTGACACCATTGTGTACCCGATAAAACATGGCCGCTGCACGATCTAACCGGTGGACGAGGTCCACCCACTGGGGTTTACATCCTGGCAACATCTAAGGTAATGTCGTGACGGATAGCAACTTGCTACAGGACGCACTCATGGCGACTTTATATTACTGCCCCATTGGTAGACTACTTCGGCAGCACCAATCCCTGATATCACACTCAGTCAAATTATCCTGATGCCGAGCTAACCAGTCCTTGTGATATCCTAGTAATGGCGAATGCCAGGCTAGGTAGCAAAACGTATCAAATTAGTAAGTTATTGATTTGAATCGACTAGGTTTCGAACTCCTAACCTTCTGCCTGGCAGGCTTCTGCTCTACTGATTCGGCCACGGGGTCCGCCCCTCCCCCCCACCCCCCACCCGTCCTCACACGTGTACTATCTGATACTTGTTCTACTGATTTATTCTCTTTTCTTATTGTTGACTTCATTGGAAGCTTGTCAGGACGATTTACCATCAACTGCTATGACATTTGATTAATATGGGGTGTATAATCAACATGGGTATGCAGGTATAGTAATACCACAGGGAGTTTGACGCCCCTGCCCTGCAGAGTTGTAAACCACTGCCTTGTGGTACAGGTTCTTGACAAAACCGAAGGCTAAGGGAGCAAACCCTAAACAGAAAACCATGTCACTGTGGCAGCACTAAGGGCGGTTGATGTATGGAACTCCCAACATCTCCCGACCAGCCACTGCAGGGACAATAGTTTTGCGCCTGTCTTGACATTTTCTTGCCGGTGTGAACCTTATTTGCTCCCCGAGAGAGTGCTGCTGGTAACTTGCAAAAGCCAGCAGCACTTCAACACTTTTGCAGGCAGCTTTCATAAAATGTCATGGACGCAACTCTCACAGCAGAGAGCTAAATGCAGAGCGGCAGTCAAGTAATGAAAGCAGTCTTTGTCGCATTGCGACTGACAGCATGATGATGATGATAATCAACACCTATGACATTTGATTAATATGGGATGTATAATCAACACCTATGACGTTTGATTAATATGGGGTGTATAATCAAAATATATGTCATTTGATTAATATGGAGTGTATAATCAACACCTACGACAGTTGATTAATATGGGGTGTGTAATCAACACCTATGATGTTTGATTAATATGGGGTGTATAATCAAAATATATGTCATTTGATTAATGTTGGGTGTATAATCAACACCTATGACATTTGATTAATATGGGGTGTATAATCAACACCTATGACATTTGATTAATATGGGGTGTATAATCAACACATATGGCATTTGATTAATATGGGGTGTATACTCAACACATATGACATTTGATTAATATGGGGTGTATACTCAACACCTATGCCATTTGATTAATATGGGGTGTATACTCAACATAAATGTCATTTGATTAATATGGGGTGTATACTCAACACCTATGACACTTGAGTAATATGAGGTGTATACTCAACACCTATGACATTTGATTAATAAGGGGGTGTATAATCAACACCTATGACATTTGATTAATATGGTGTGTATACTCAACACCTATGCCATTTGATTAATATGGGGTATATAATCAACACCTATGACATTTGATTAATATGGGGTGTATACTCAACACCTATGACATTTGATTAATATGGGGTATATAATCAACACCTATGACATTTGATTAATATGGGGTGTATAATCAACACCTATGACATTGATTAATATGGGTGTATCAACATATATGACATTTGATTAATATGGGGTGTATAATCAACACCTATGACATTTGATTAATATGGGGTGTATAATCAACACCTATGACATTTGATTAATATGGGGTGTATAATCAACACCTATGACAGTTGATTAATATGGGGTGTTTACTCAACATATATGACATTTGATTAATATGGAGTGTAAAATCAACACCTATGACATTTGATTAATATGGGGTGTATAATCAACACCTATGACAGTTGATTAATATGGGGTGTATAATCAACACCTATGACAGTTGATTAATATGGGGTGTATAATCAACACCTATGACAGTTGATTAATATGGGGAGTATCATTTATTAGATGATTAAAGTTGCATGGTATGATGCCTTTGAATGTTGGCCATTTAATAATGAATACATTAGATGAATCGTTATAATCCAGCTCACTAAATTGTATCATAAATGGCTAACCTTGGAGATATTTGAACTTCAAGCACATACCATTAATTTGGGCATGCACGTAATAATTCTGAGACCATATGCTTCAGTAGTAACCTATCCAACAATATGGCCCTACCGCATATTCCCTATATGAAGAACACATTGTAAAATATTCTGATAAAACGCATTGGTGGGGAATGTGAACTGGTCTATAGAGGATTACAAATGGTCTATAAAGGTAAATGATGTATAGGGCCAGGTGCATGAATGTATTTATGTAGTTGGTGGTGACTCTTTACTTGTAGTTCATAGTCATTGTGTATTAAATAGATAGTGTGAGAGGGGCACTATTGTTAGTGTGGAAGGGGCTCAAGAGCTATACTCACTACCCCCTCCCCCCCAACTGTTAGTCACAGATCACCACACACACAGCAAGGCAGGTGCAGGCCAAGAACCAGAAGGCATGGTGATGGTGGGTAGCTCACAGTAGCCATGGTGTCACAAGAATGCATACTGTTCATTGGTGGACCTAGAAATGCTTGTTGTTCATTGGAGAGCATGCTCAGGTGGTATGCCATATCAGATCCATGTACCATTATATAATAATAAACCTGAGGGTGCAAGCTCTCACTCTTCTTTCACTCTTTATACTCTTCCTTTCTCTCCTTGCCTGTATTGATTTCCTATTAGCCTGCCTACACAACTACAGCTGCCAGACGACAGCTTTACAACATGCTTACGAGGTACAGTCTTTGTCGCATCGCGACCGACAGCATGATGATGATGATGATATGTAAATGATTTGGTTTTGAAAATGTTGATGCTCTCATCGGATTGTGTGGCTTTAAATTAAGTTTGATTAGTTTAATATGCATCTATAAATACTCTCTTTCATAAACCTGTGTAGTGGTAAGTGGTACACACATATATATATATCATTTTTCGGAGAGACTGCTAAAGGTATATGCTAACAGTTATTGAGGCGGACACACCTAGGAGGCTCCACTAGTCGAGCTGGTAGAGTCAGAGTGGGGCAGCCGATGACTGCACATGAGAGGTTTAGTCAATTTACACTATTTATGTGAGGTATATTCTGTTATGTAAGTATAAAGATACAGAAGGAAATTATTATTACATTGGTATGCCCCATAAGACCCAAATCTGGACGGGTGTTGCCACCTACGGCCCACCTGACCTCCACCAGTTGTTGGCCTGCGTCGAATGCTTTTTTTCCATATACAACATATACAAATATGAATAATAGTGTAGTGGTCTGCACTGACCTCTCAGGCAAGTAACCACATAGACAGGTAGGCGTGGGGAGTGTGTTGATATCAGGGAGCCTAGGTGGTGTAATGGTTAGCACACTGGCCCGGAATGCAAAGAGATGTGGGTTTGAGTCCCGCTCTAGGCGCAGTATTTCCCATTTTCATCACCCCACGACACTGGTTGCCGTGATCAGGATCCTGTACAAGCTTTGCGCTGTATGGTTGTTGAACCTACCCTGTGTTTGTATGTGTTAGTGCATTGCCTGTATGTATGTAATTGTAAGCATTACAAGACTTACAATTCCAGGGGGACGAGTGTAGTGGTCTGCACTGACCTCTCAGGCAAGTAACCACATAGACAGGTAGGCGTGGGGAGTGTATTGATATCAGGGAGCCTAGGTGGTGTAATGGTTAGCACACTGGCCCGGAATGCAAAGAGATGTGGGTTCGAGTCCCACTCTAGGCACAGTATTTCCCATTTTCATCACCCCCATGACACTGGTTGCCGTGATCAGGATCCTGTACAAGCTTTGCGCTGTATGGTTGTTGAACCTACCCTGTGTTTGTATGTGTTAGTGCATTGCCTGTATGTATGTAATTGTAAGCATTACAAGACTTACAATTCCAGGGGGACGAGTGTAGTGGTCTGCACTGACCTCTCAGGCAAGTAACCACATAGAGAGGTAGGCGTGGGGAGTGTGTTGATATCAGGGAGCCTAGGTGGTGTAATGGTTAGCACACTGGCCCGGAATGCAAAGATATGTGGGTTCGAGTCCCGCTCTAGGCGCAGTATTTCCCATTTTCATCATCCCCACGACACTAGCGAAGGTATATGGATGGATATGTTAATATTTAATATCGCTACTATATATGTGAATTATTCAGAATAATGCTTTTCCGGACCAAATTTAGGCGATTGTTTCCCAAATTCTCATATTAAACAACTTAAACACAATCAAGATGAAGGATGTACTTGGGTGAGAGAAGTGATGTGTGGACAGACCGATAGATAAGCATCGCTTTTCTGGGATCCTTTCTGTCTGTAAGGAATTTGTATGCATTTATTGTATCACCTCAATTTATTGTAAACATCCCTTGCAGAGAGTTAAAATAAAAGAATTGAATTGAATTGATAGTGTGGTGGCACATACTACTGGATGCGAGAAGTGTTGTGCGGACAGACCCATAGTGTGGTGGCACATACTACTGGGTGAGAGAAGTGTTGTGTGGACAGAGCCATAGTGTGGTGGCACATAGTACTGGGTGAGAGAAGTGTTTTGTGGACAGACCCATAGTGTGGTGGCACATACTACTGGGTGAGAGAAGTGTTGTGTGGACAGAGCCATATTGTGGTGGCACATACTACTGGGTGAGAGAAGTGTTTTGTGGACAGACCCATAGTGGGGTGGAACATACTACTGGGTGAGATAAGTGTTGGGTGGACAGAGCCATAGTGCGGTGGCACATAGTACTGGGTGAGAGAAGTGTTGTGTGGACAGACCCATAGTGGGGTGGCACATAGTACTGGGTGAGAGAAGTGTTGTGTGGACAGACCCATAGTGTGGTGTCACATACTACTGGGTGAGAGAAGTGTTGTGTGGATAGATCCACAGTGTGGTGGCACATACTACTGGATGCGAGAAGTGTTGTGTGGACAGACCCATAGTGTGGTGGCACATACGACTGGGTGAGAGCAGTGTTGTGTGGACAGAACCATAGTGTGGTGGCACATACTACTGGGTGAGAGAAGTGTTGTGTGGACAGAACCATAGTGTGGTGTCACATACTACTGGGTGAGAGAAGTGTTGTGTGGACAGACCCATAGTGGGGTGGCACATAGTACTGGGTGAGAGAAGTGTTGTGTGGACAGACCCATAGTGTGGTGGCACATACTACTGGGTGAGAGAAGTGTTGTGTGGGCAGAGCCATAGTGGGATGGCACATAGTATTGGGAACAGTGAGTACCTGTTTGACTATTGCAACTAGTATAGTCTTTAATCATTAGTTTCATGTGTGTTTGGATTATGACAACAGTGGAAGGATTATTGTTGTGGGTAGCAAGCAGCTCACTGTGCAACATGCTCTCTGAACAATGGTCTTATTAAGAATGTCCACCTCCAACCCGCCCTCTGACGGCAGTGGCAACAACTAATATAAGTAGTACCTCACGGTTTGTTTGTTGTAGTTTTACATCCTAGCAAGATCTAAGGTCATATCAGGACGGGTACTGACTTGAGACCGTGCGCACTGATGGTGACTATTTAGTGCTGCTCCACTGGGAGACAAGGCCACCAGCACCCTGACCTGATATACCACTCAGTCACATTATCCGACATTGAGCCAACCAGTCCTTGCCCTATTCTAATAATCCCCGATCTCCCAAAACAGGAGACGGACGCTCAACTCATTCGGCCATCCCGTCTGGTAGCACCTCGCGGTGCCGCAAACTCTGTTGAAAATGTCTCAGAGGAATTCCATCAAATCCCTCTCTGACGGCAGGGAATGTCTTTTCGTACAGGAGAGCCCGACCAGACCAGCGCTTGGAGAAGCTGACTGGGTGGCGCGCTGAGGTCGAGCAGGAGGACTTCGGTAAGTGGCACGCAGTTTGTGACGTAGATTGCCATACAGGTTTCACGCAGTGTGCAACTCAGTCTATGACACACCCTATGACGCAGTCTGCCACACAGTCTGCCACACAGTATGCCACACAGTCCGCCATGCATTATGCCCCACATCCTGCCCCATAGTCTGCCATGCAGTCTGCCACACATTCTGTCACATATACTGCCACATATTCTCTAGCATAGGCTGCCACATAGTGTGTAACGTATTCTGCCACGCAGTATGCAACCCAGCCTGCCACCCAGTCTGACACACAGTATGTCACACAACCTGCCATGTATTATGCCACATCGTCTGTACCATATTGTGGCACGCAGCCTGTCACATAATCAGGCACGCAACCTGCCACATAACATGTCACACGTCCTGCCAAGCAGCTTGCCACACGTCCTGCCACATAACCTGCCACAACATCTGTAACTTAGTCTGCCCCACAGTTTGCCAAGCATTAGTGCCGAAACACAGTACAACACATAGGCTTAATAACTATGGTGTGAATAGCTTGCCTGCACTTCAGGTATAGGAACCAATTGACTTTTTTTGTTGTTCTTTTTTTGTTGGTCCATTATGCCTAGTACACACCTACCGTTTGGGCGCGCACACCTCCCGTTTACGATCTAAAACTGCCCGTTTCGCCCACAAAAATCGCTTGGTGTGCGCTCCCTGCGCACACCTAGCGATTCCGATTCGCGCATAAAACTCAGTTTTTAGTGCTAAAAGCGGCCGTTTACGATTGCGATTCGCGATTCGAAAAACGAATCGGCCCGTTTTCAGTTTTAAGCTGGTCGGGTGGAGTCGCCAGTTTTAGTGCGCGAATCCTATACGGTAGGTGTGTACCTAGCATTAGTTGTTTAAGCAGAGGAAATTTCAATCGTGGATGATTGGTCTTCCTCATTCCACTGCTCCTTGCCCTGTCCTAATAATGCCAAGCACCTGGCTAGGAAGCGACAAGTATCAATTTTTAAGTCATTGGTTTGACTCGACCAGGGTTCGAACCCACGACCCCACAATCTACCAAACATGGGAGACGGACGCTCTAACTCATTCGGCCATCCCATCTGGCTGACTTAATATTAACTTAATTATATTTCCAGGTATCGATCAGTGGATGAAAAAGCGAAAACATGGAAAGAAAGCAAAGCACTCAGGTAAGCATGAGTCGTCAGTGCACTGGTATAACCAGCTTATCAATGTGGAGAGTTTGTCAATGTACTGAAGCGGATACTGCAACGATGTGACTTGTTTATCGCTGAGTGTAAACAGCATATTACCGCCCTGGGGTGAACAGTTTATCAGTGCACCAGTGTGAATACTTATTCTGGATATATAGTTTATTACGGCCCTGGTGTGAACAGTTTATCGGTGCACCAGTGTGAATACTTACTCCGGATAAATAATGTATTACTGCCCTGTGTGAACAGTGTATCAGTGCACCAGTGTGAATACTTACTCCCGATAAATACTTTATTACTGCCCTGTGTTAACAGTTTATCAGTGCACCAGTGTGAATACTTACTCCGGATAAATAGTTTATCACTTCTGTGGTGTGAATATGTCATAAGTATGAATAGTTGATCGGTGCTCTGGTGCGGATACATTATCAGTGCTAGTATAATTAAGATACCTCATTTTGAATTGTTATCATTCAGATATTTGGAGAACTTATTCCACACACGAGGGCTACAATGTTGCTTACAAACATGTAAAGTAATATATGTTGTTGTTTGTACAATGCGGAATTATCTAGTTATTTCGTTTTATTCCTCTTTCACTGGTGCAGTAGTTGGTTATTGGAGTTTTAAGTCCTGGCAACTTTTAAGGTAATAGCAGGATGGGGAGAGTGCAGTGAGAAAGCCCTGGAATTAGCACAGAAACTAGCCCATAACCCAGCTGTAGTCTCACTACAATGGCAGTGCAGTAACAGATTATAGCCCACAGTGTCTGCCTACCTGGAGTTTACTGCTTCTAACTGTGCGCTCATTCTTCACTTCCGGTTCCAGACCGGAAATCTCCCCACCGGAAGTCATGGGAGAAGTACGCATGCAACGTGGGAACCTATTGCGAGGCCATACTCGACAGGGACGAGTTCCTCCTCCAGAGCCTCCCCCCACACCCAGAGGCCACGGTCAAGGTCACTCCCCGCATAGACAGCCCTGTAGACGAGGTCAAGGCCTCGGATGAGGAAAATGGAGTCGGAGACCGGAAGGTCACAGGGAGTAACGGCCCGACGACGGAAGGGGCGGAGACGGACAGCAGCGAAAACACGACGACCACTGTCCCCCCTCTGACGTCACGGCTGGGTGTGACGTCACGACTAGGACCGACGTCACGGCTCGGTCCGACGTCACGGTTGGGTGTGACATCACGGCTGGGTGTGACATCACGACTGAGTGTGACGTCACGGGAGGTGGGTGCGGTGCAGGGTGAGGAGGCGGAGACTGTCGTGCCGGGAATCAGGTCCCGCCGGACCGATGTGGTGCTCTGCCACTTACCCAGCGAAGGGCGAATTCCGCCGGAAGTTGCGCCTCCTCTCGTCCTACGCGAGAGTCTCATACGGGATGCGATGGCGGATCTGCTGGCGGCGTCCCGGGCCAACTTCCGGCCACATGCGGGTACCGTCGATGTGCCACTACCTGTGCCGAACGCAGCGTTAACGGCCACTACACCGACCGGGACGGTCCGGCTTTGCTACTCGCAGTCAAACTTCCGGTTGCAGAAACCGCCGTTTCCGGTTCCGGGCGTGTCGGCGAAAGGCAGCGGTGGAGAGCGTCGCGATCATGACGTCACGCCTCAGGGCGACACTTCTGGCCACATTCCATACGATGTTGACTCAGCAGTCGGATCGCGACCGGAAATGGACGACCTCGATCACTTCCGGTTTGCAGGTGTGATGCAACAGACGGACCGGGAGGCGACGGCCAAGGGGGACGCGACCGGAAATATGCTGCCGCTGCTGGAGCTGCAAGCGCGGTTCCCGCGGACTAGTTCTGCCGGCTCAGTGCAGGCCCCAGAACCGGTCACTTCCGATTCCGTCGGGTACTTTGCGGCGGGTCCTGACGAATCAGCGGTGCCGCCAGCCCTGAGGCGCCGGGGAGCGAGTAGCGGGGGATCCCGCCTGCCCATCTCACTGATCCTCCGGCCACTGCTGCTGCTCGACCCACTCCCCGGGGCGCAGCGCCCGACGCCGGCCGGCCCCGACAAGCCCCGGCCGCAATCGTCGCGGTCCGGCGCGTCGGGCCTGGGCCCGTCACCGGCGCCGCGCGCGCCGGACGCGCCGCGTCGACTGTGCCGCAGCATGGACTGCGACTTGGACCGGCGCCCTGGGCCCGACGCCCGCCAAGGCCTGCCCGGCTACAACGCCCCGTACAAGGACCGCCTCCAGGCCGGCACCCTGCCTATCGGGGAGCTGCTCCCGGCCGTCGACTCCAGTCTGCGCACGACGCTGGCGACGCGCCGCCCGCCGCCCGCCACGCGCCGCCCGCCGCCCGCCGCGCCCGGCACACGCGCGTGGCACATGGTCGGTAACGTCACGACAGGCGCGGGGCGTGACATCACGGCGCCGTACGAGGGCAGTCTGCTGCTGCTGCGGGAGGGGGTCGAACTGCTGAGAAGACGCCACCAGGAGCAGGTAGGTTGTCATGGTTACCGAGGGTAATCATAATGTCTCCAGCTCAACATGTTCAGCGCAAACAGGGCGCGGTGGCCTAATCGGCAGGGCGGCGGCCTCCCGTTTGGGGGATCGAGAGTTTGGTTCCCGGTCGAGTCAAACTAATGACTTAAAATTGATACTTTTCACTTCTTAGCCTGGCGCTCAGGATTAATAGCATGGGGTAAGGACTTGTTAGCTCAGTGTTAGGATAATCTGACTGAGTGGGATATTGGGTCATGGTGTCGATAGTCTGATTTCTCAATGGGGCAGCACTATAACGTTGCCATGAGTGTGCACTGCCACAAGTTGGTACCTGTCGTGATATGACCTTAGATGTTGCCAGTCATCATCATCATGCTGTCGGTCGCGATGCGACAAAGACAGCTTTCATTACTTGACTCCCGCTCTCCATTTAGTTCTCTGCTGTGAGAGTGATGTCCATGAGTCGGTCTTAATGTCTCTCAGTTTCAGGTTTCTCTTGATGGTATCCTTGAGCCGGAGACGGGGCGCCCTCTCTTTCTGTAACCTGTTGCCAGTAGAGGACGTCAAACTCCAATAACCATCCAACCTTATATCACCTTAGATGTTGCCAGGAAGTAAAAGTCCAACAACCAACCCACTAATATATCCCACACATGTGCTTACTGGACCCACCTAATGCTCTTCAATGCCAAGTTTTATGGGTTTTTGTTTATATTCCCAAATACACGTGTGAATTTCCAATATTTATACGAAAATATCGGCGCGGTTTTGCCGAATACATGCTGCGCCCCCCCCCCCCCCGTTTATACACCCAAATAGCTGCATATTTTAGTCAGCTAATGTGCTCAAATAAGTGCATGATCTTTCAGCTTTGTTTTCCGCAAAAGACCAAATCAAGGTTGCAATAGCTAACAGTGCCAGGCTGTATGCAACGCAATGGTCCTGGCTCTTCCACTAAGTCAGTTTAGCAGGGACATAATACTATTCTGATTATATATAACTGTGTGCAGTTACTGGGTGAGATTTAGTGGCCCCTTCCTATAAACCAGACTTGATATGGTCATGAATAAGTGCTTCCTCGAAATGTCTACAACAAACTCTGTCACATGGATAATATGTACTTGTTTGGGAGTGGGGGTGGATGTGAGGGTGGAGATGGGGGTGTAGGTGGAGGTGGCGGCGGAGGTAGGTGCAGGTGGAGATTGAGATGGGATTGATGTGTTGCGTGGAGAGGACACACTTAGTATAGCGTCCCTATTCATAGGGTGAGGTGGGAGGGGAGGAGTGTTAGTATCTTACTGGTATTACACCCAGCTACATCAGTCCAACTGTGTGATATTAACTCCCCCATCCACAAAATTACCTCCACCGTGTGTGTGTGGGGGGGGGGGCAGCATCGTCTCCCTCCTATATGACACACACACTCTCCTTGGGGAGTATTAGTCTGGTATAATACAGTTAGTTGGCGGGTGTCCCTCGTATATGACACACACCCCGTCCTTGGGGAGTGTTAGTCTGGTATAATACAGTTAGTTGGCGGGTCTCCCTCGTATATGACACACACACCTTCCTTGGGGAGTGTTAGTCTGGTATAATACAGTTAGTTGGCGGGTGTCCCTCGTATATGACACACACACCTTCCTTGGGGAGTATTAGTCTGGTATAATACAGTTAGTTGGCAGGTGTCCCTCATATATGACACGCACACCTTCCTTGGGGAGTATTAGTCTGGTATAATACAGTTAGTTGGCGGGTCTCCCTCGTATATGACACACACACCTTCCTTGGGGAGTATTAGCCCGGTATAATACCGTTAGTTGGCGGGTCTCCCTCGTATATGACACACACACCTTCCTTGGGGAGTATTAGCCCGGTATAAAACAGTTAGTTGGCGGGTTAAAGCTATTTCAGGGACAATGTATTCCTTTAAAGTGGCAGCTTACCACGTTCTGCCCGGGACTACAGTAGACTGACTGCAGCGTCCGTGATGTGCTCGATGCTGCTCCCTGGCGGAATAATGCCGAACCATTGCGCAACCATTGACCGTATAACGTTCCCGACCATTCGGGTCATCCGAGTCGTCAATATTTCAAGTAGAACACCGCGCGATTAACCTAAAAATACAGGGGCCGTGTACAAAATGATCGGACCCCAATCCGCCACGTCTTGGCTTGGGGTGTCAGGAGCCGTTGTGCTGGTCCTTGGTGAGGAGAGCATGTAATACAAAGCTACACTTAAATTTATGTAAAAGTATGACAATCCAGATTAAAATATACATATAACTAAAGTATGCAATCATATAATACTTTACATCATATTTTGCTGTAGTTATGTTGGTTAGTAAAACACAACACAAGTTGTGCAGTAAGCCAGCATTGCTTCCACCCAGCATGTTCGTTTAGGCAACCCGATATTGTAGGATCTGGGCATGAGCACAAAAGTGGTTGTGATGCCTGGAGTGGGTTAATCGGTTACCCGCAGAGGGCGCTGTGGTAAAAGAGGACAATTTATAGGAAGAGGAGAAAGAGGGGCGGGAAGAGGAAGTACATAGTTTGCCCTCCTAGAACGATGTAATGCCATGCAATGCATATTACCCACATTTCTAATACTTGTCTTATTGAACTGAACTTGTATGCAGATTACTATTGCGATTAACAGCTTCATCTATGTTCTGATATGACCCTACATGTTGCTAGGACGTAACAGTACAATAAACAAACGACATGTTTCAAGGAATTTCACTATATGGCTGGAACAATGGAAGTCAGGTGAAGAGTTCCATGCTCCATAATCATGTGATCATATGTAAAGTACAGTGAACTTGAACATTTTTTTAGGTACAAATCTGTTATTTAAACTACATCTTTGGATTGTCATTTAAAAAAATTAAAAACTGTTTTAATTTTTTTATTGAGGCTGTATTTATACTGTCCATAGCATGTAAGTCCGGGTATCCAGGCTTGTTTTCAATGCTGGCCAGCTGTAGTGTTGGTGTTGTCTTACCAAGCAGTAGCTGCTGATAAGTTATTTGATTGTCTGCATTTCAGTAGCAGATAGATCTGTTGGTACTTTTAGTAGCCTATGTTAGTTTTTTTCTTTTTTGGGCGCTCTTGGCATTGAGTTTTTGTTCTATTCTTATTACTATGTTAGTTTTTTTCTTAGGGTTCTATGTTAGTGTTTTAGGGTGTTCTTGGGAAGAGTTTTCCACTTTTTTCTACTTAATTCTATCCTAGCCTATTTTATTTACATGTCCATAGGCCTGTACGTAATAGATGGTTGAGTTATGTTTGTTTGAATTTGATTTGATTTATATTGTTGTTGGATATGTTATCTGGCTTTTATATTTCCGGTTATCCCACCCTGGGCTGTCCAGTTGGTGAGCCGTGACATATCACCTGCCCCCTTGTGGTGCAGTTCAGTTGGGGTTCCCAGTTTTTATTTTTCACAGATATTTTTTGTACGTTTTTAGGTCAGGGATTTGTCTTTCTTTCACCGTTTACGTGGTTTTGCACCTGAACTCGTCAAGCGCTCTGGCAGCGACAAAATACATTATTCAATAAATAAACTACACTTAGTAGTTCATAACTTAGAGAAGACAGTGCTAACCTCGTGATTCTGTTCTTCCAGCAGGGTGAACCCTGCCTGGATGTATCCATCACTTAGAGCAGACAGTGCTAACCTCATGGTTCTGTTCTTCCAGCGGGGTGGCATGGACACTGAGCCGTGCCTGGATACCTCCATCACTTAGAGCAGGCAGGGATAACCGCGTGGTTCTGTTCTTCCAGCAGTGTGACGTGGAAACTGAGCCGTGCCTGGATACCTCCATCACTTAGAGCAGGCAGGGCTAAACTCATGGTTCTCTTCTTGTAGCAGGGTGACCTGGACACTGACACGTGCCTGGATACCTCCATCACTTAGAGCAGACAGGGCTAACCTCGTGGTTCTGTTCTTGTAGCAGGGTGACGTGGAAACTGAGCCGTACCTGGATACCTACCATCACTTAGAGCAGACAGGGCTAACCTCGTGGTTCTGTTCTTCCAGCAGGGTGACGTGGAGACTGAGCCGTGCCTGGATGCCTCCACCTACAGCTCAGCCCCGTGTCCTGGTCACAGCCACACGTCTACAAAGCCATCCGCAGTGGTCGGGTGCGTACGGACATTGCAGTGTCTCACATTTATCTCCATCTTAGATGACGGTTTCTGATGTAATGCCATCACCATGTACAGACCAAATGTGATCGCTGCAACGACTGGAAGACAAGTGCCTCGGCGCTGACAAAATATGTATTCAGACGAATAACAAGTTTACCAACAAATATAAATAAATAAAAAATCGATAACGAAGATGATATTCATGGCAAAACAGTTACATTGAAATGTTTACAATGCGAGATATTATTCCCAGGCACCCTCCCAACCAAATACTGACGAGACTCAATGTTACTGAAATTTAGAGATCGGACAAAGACCCAATGTTTTCAATGTAATATTTCCACCGTAAATAACCCAGGCATAAAGCTGAGATTTAGATATACAGTAAAACCACTCTAAATCGACCGACCATGGGCCGACTTCAAATGGTCCATTTAGGGAAGTAATCGGTTTAGAGGTTGTCTTTATCGTTAGAATGCTATTGTCTGGGCGATCATTTGGGATCCAAGTAAAGCGATCAATATAGTGAAGTGGTCGATCTGTGAAGGTGCTCAGTTAGAGAGGTTTTACTGTAGTTGACTAACAACCGAGACCAGAGCCGCCTTCAAGGTACGCCACAGAGGCGCCTCGGAGAAATTCTGGCCATTGTGCTAGTCTGAACAGGATAAACCTGTCGGTTGCCTCAAAAATGTTGGCCAGAAGCTGTTTCCGAGGCGCCTCTGAGGCACACCCTGAATGCGGCTCTGGGCGGGTGGTGGTGACCTGTGTTTATTTACTTCCGGTTCGTGCGTCTGCATGTGCGGTACTGCTGGTGAAGTGAGAGTTTGACTTCTGCACCTGTTGCAGTGTGTGCGATTCGTGTCCAGATGTCAGCTCGCCACTCATCACCACTCACGTCAACACTACTGACACTCTGAGCAGCCTCTACAAGTGAGTGTAGCACCCTCACCACCATCCTCACTGTTAGCATCCTAACCATCATCCTCACGGTCATCCTCACCACCATCCTCACTGTCATCTTCACCATCCTAGCCACCATCCTAACCACCATCCTAACCATCATCCTCACTGTCATCCTCACCACCATCCTCACCGTCATCTTCACCATCCCAACCACCATCCTAACCATCATCCTAACCACCATCCTAACCACCATCCTAACCACCATCCTAACCATCATCCTCACTGTCATCTTCACCATCATAACCACCATCATAACCACCATCTCAACGATCATCCTCACTGTCATCCTCACCCCCATCCTCACTGTCATCTTCACAATCCTAACCACCATCCTAACCGTCTTCATCACCACCATCCACCACCGCCATCCTCACTGTCATCTTCACCAATATCCAACACCACCATCCGCACTGTAACTTTCACCCCCAGATAAAAAACAAAACTTCCGAGCGAGTGGAGTGTCAAGCCCGGCGCAGGGGGTGAGCGGTCCAAATTAGTGCCGGGACCCCCCATCCACGTGGGTGGGGAGAGGGGGGCAGAGGGCACTCTAGATCGTATTACATGCGATAGCGGTCTTATCACTATCCGGTTTTATCATTATCCGTATTCACTCGGAACGTGCAATTTGTCAGTGCCAGACTGGTCTTCCGTCCATCAAAACAACCGTAGTTCGTTACACATAAGGGAGTAATCTGTGTTGGATTGTGTTCATTCACAGACCACTCTGTACATTAGAAGTGGAGCAGGCCATGCTGCATAGTGTACATCACAGGCCCTCTGTATACTACATCAGGGAGTATCCTGAGGGGCAACATGTACATCATCATCATCATGCTATCGGTCGCAATGCGACAAAGACTGCTTTCATTACTTGATTGCCGCTTTCCATTTAGCTCTCTGCTGTGAGAGTGATGTCCATGAGTCAGTCTTAATGTCTCTCAGCTTCAGGTTTCTCTTGATGGTATCCTTGAACTGGAGACGAGGGCACTCTCTCTTTATGTAACCAGAAGAGAGTTGAGAATAGAGGATCTGATTTGGTATCCCGTCAGATGATGATGACGATGATGATGTACACCACCATCCACACAGAGGGCCTGTGATGTACACAAGGCAATATTGTCTGAACTAAGAGGAGACATGAGGCACACATTACACATACCCGTTTCCGTGAATAACCATGCAAATGTTGAATCACAACCAAACCCTTTTGTATTAACAGTTTTGACAAATAAGTTCAACGAAGCAAAAATAGTCTTCTTTCAGCAAGGTTTAAGGGATATTTCGACAGGTTTGTTGTTGGTTGTGGTTTTATATCGTAGCAAGATCTAAGTGCAATCTACTGGTCAATTGCATGGCAAATATAGAATATATCTGGCCAATTCAAAGTAACATTTCAACTAGCACCGCCCCAATTCTTCCAAGTAAATGAAGACAACTATCTAAACTGCTCCTTCGCCCTGTTGTTGTTGAAATATTGTAACAAGATGTCTGTAACAAACGAGCATTTACTTGGGCGTTATACAAATCCAGAGTCGTATCCTAGCAACAATGTACATACTGATACATTCCATTCCCCTTTCAGATTGTCGAGACGCCGTAAGACCCGAGACCGACTGCCCGGTTACGGGTCGCCAGCCCGACTCCCTCTCAAGCTGAAGCCTCCAGCGAAGTGAGTCTGGGTAATCTATGGACAGGTGGCGCCATCTGCGGCAAGACTGGAACTACACCAAGGGCGCGGCAAGATCATGCCTATATAGTAAACCCATTTGAGATTACTAAGTATTCTTTAAATATTTGTTTTAATATATGTTTTTATAGCATTTTATTAGAGCTCCGTTCCATCTGGAGAGAAATGCAGTATCTCCGTTGGAGACGGTAAAGAAGTGCAGTATCTCAGTTGGAGAGGGTAAATAAATCCAGTATCTTAGTTGGATATGGTAAAGAAATGCAGTATCTCAGTTGGAGAGGGTAAAGAAACGTAGTATCTCAGTTGGAGATGGTAAAGAAATACAGTATCTCAGTTGGAAAGGGTAAAGAAATGCAGTATCTCAGTTGGAGATGGTAAAGAAATGCAGTATCTCAGTTGGAGATGGTAAAGAAATGCAGTTTCTCAGTTTGAGAGGATAAATAAATGCAGTATCTCAGTTGGAGATGGTAAATAAATACAGTATCTCAGTTGGAGATGGTAAAGAAATGCAGTACCTCAGTTGGAGAGGGTAAATAAATGCAGTATCTCAGTTGGAGATGGTAAAGAAATGCAGTATATTAGTTGCAGACAGTAAAGAAATGCAGTATCTCAGTTGGAGAGGGTAAAGACATGCAGTATCTCAGTTGGAGAGGCTAAATAAATACAGTATCTCAGTTGGAGTGGGTAAATAAATCCAGTATCTCAGTTGGAGACGGTAAAGAAATGCAGTATCTTAGTTGGAGACGGTAAAGAAGTGATTGGTTTCAACAATTTGACGCTTTGATTGGAACCAGGTTTAAAGCCGCATAGTCTGATAAAACATCACATTTTTAAAACCAAAGCAATTATCTCAAATTGATTCTACCTATCTAATTTAGATCAGTAGATACTGAGCCACTTATTAAAGCTGCATAGTCCGATGAAGCATCACATTTTCAAAATCAAAACAATCACCTGGATTTGATTCTACATATCTAACTTAGATACTGGTGCACTTATTAAACATTTATCACCAATTACAAAGGAATACTGAGGCAATTTAATAGAACCTGTTACTGCAAAAGTCTATAGTGTCAGAGTTTTGGCGTGGTTGCCAAAATTAATTTAGCATGTTTGCACTTCAAATATCTAAAAATTTACCTATTTAAAATATAAGCCACTTCAAACTAAAACAAGATACATTATAACGATCAATCTAATATATTTAGCTCAGACAATGACAGAAACTCAAAACCATTGGACTATGCAACTTTAAGCATTTGTGCATAGAAGGTAATACTGAGGCAATTCAAAGCAAGCTGTTGCTGCTGACGCCTGCGGTGTCAGAGTTTTGGCATGCTTGCCAAAACTAAGTTGACATGTTTGCACTTCAACTTAGCCATCTAAAATACAAGTTGCCTCAAACAAAAGTAAAGTAGATTGTAACAATCAATCTGGACGTATTCATCTCAGAAAATTTACAGAAACTCAAAATGATCGGACTGTGCAACTTTAAGACAAACATATTGAGGCTGCTTCACGTCACGATCAACGAGAGGCTAATCTGAGCCAAAACTCATTCATATCGCGTCTCCACCGCCATTTTAGGTCACATGATTCGCCAGCAGGGACGCACTTCTGGGAACTAACCGAGCTGCGAACGTAATCAACTGGTCTTGTCGCCAAAGTTGGCCCCGCTGACTGTGTCAAGTGGCCATCAGCGCGCCTCCAGCCGTCACGTGACCGGCGCGCCGGTATGATGACGTCACACACGCGGGGCCTAGTTGACCGAAGTGGGCCAGGGAGGTGACTTCCGGTGTAGTGTGCCGGCTTCTGACACCAGGTGGCGCCGCACTGACTGGGACACGCAGGATATGACGTCACATCCATCATCGGATTACGCAAGTTGTCACGTGGTGTTGATAATTTAGAGCACCGTTCAATGGAGAGACATTTACCATAAACGTTACACGCTAAACACAGATATTATAGGTTTTTTGAGATGTTGAATGATAGTCTGGCATACTTTGTAAATAAAAACATTACTAGTTCATTACTCTTGTGTTTATTTATATATTGAACTTTTGTTCTGTTTTCTCTCATTTGAATAATACATCAACAGCCAGAACCTGCTATCGCTAATTGGGACACGACTCATCTAATAGAACGTTAGCCAATCTGGTGTGGGTCAAGTTGTTGATTGATTGATTGGTGATGGTTTACTGACATATTATTAATCAATGAAAGGCAAAACACAATGACACTTGGCTCATGACTCTGGCTGGCAATATATACACCCGCCTTTCTTTATTTACAAAAAGTTCAAATCTGCCGACCAACTGACCTATTCCTGACCGGCGGCCTTGAACCCATACCCACTAGCCCTACTTCACCACATTCAACCAGCTCACCAGGCTGCTCCAACAACACAGAACGATAGAACACATCAGAAAACCCAGTAGTCCGACACACTACCCGTAACATATCCTAATAATATTTGAATCAATATATATTTATACCACACATCAGCATCAAGGACTTTTGACACCAACAAATTCGTAGTATTTATTCTCTCACATTTGTTTCACAAACAAAAAATGTGTTAAGGAGTTTTGTATATTTACATTGAAATTTACAAATTTGAAATGTTTATTTATCTGAACACATCATTTGTCAGCACCAAGGCACTGATTGCCCAGCAATACATACACATATAGTTAAAGTAACATTGGCGTAGCATATTCATATATATGTTCTACAAGTGTGTAGAAACTCAGCACCGCATACTAGTACATACTGCATACCGCATACCGCATACCGCATACTATTAACAACAGTGTAAGCATTTACTTAGGCCATTGTGCGTTAGTATTATCCTATTTTCAGTGTTTTAGGATGTGGCAGTGATTATATAATTATGGTAGGCATGCTGGTTTGGTTAGTAGTGCAGGTGCAGTGTGGGTGTTGCAGGACAATGTAGTCAGATCATGGTTAATAGTTATGTGCAGTCAGTGGCATATATATGTTGTGTGAGGCCTGGGACCAACTCCTTGATTGGATGCCCCTAAAACCCAAAGCCATGGTCTAGTACTGAACACTCTGAGCAAGGAAGACCTTTGAAATATGCCGTGATGGCCGCCCGGGGCCGTTGCACCTTCTGCTTCCCTTCTTGTTTTTCTTTTTTCTTTTTCTTGTTAGTTTGTCTTTGTTTGATTCAATCGACACCTGTAGAGCACATTGATTCTATCATCGGTTATTGAACGTCAAACCTATGGTCATTCTGACATATTTCTTTGGAGGAAGTCTGCTGCCGCTACATAGGCTACTCTTTCCGATAAGCAACAAGGTTTTGTTTATATGCACTTTCCCACATACAGGACAGCACATATGGCAGCCTTTGATGGACCAGTTGTGGACCCCTGGTTCTCTGCTCCCCTTCTATGTATGCTACTGGGTGCGGGAGGCTAGGGGGCTACATGCACTAAACAGGTGCGCTTGAAGATCCATCAGCAACGCAACACACTCAAGGAGCAACAGACTCGATGTGTGCACACCAGGTCGCAGCAGCGCGCCTTGGTATAGTTCGCCTCGCTACCAGTAGGTGGCGCCACTGAATCACGGTAGCGCCGCCACATACAGAGAAAGGACATTTCGCGTAGTTATATTTTCCTACAATCGGTGGCGCATCCATACTAGGAACCTAAACGGAGATATTACAAGACAACAAACACACAGTTAACAGGTTGTGGAAAGACCTGAATTGAGAGTCTGTTTGTACAATCAGTTCCGTTGATGTAATCCAGTATGTTAATCGGTAGGCTTTACTATAGAAAAATGTGTTATCACGTATATCCAGTGAACCTGTTTGAAGTGGCAATAAATATTCATATCACCAGAAAGAGACAGACCTGCTTCACCAATAAAGGAATTATCAGCTACATTTGGTGTTTCATTTACAAGTAATTAAGGATTGAATTTAAATAAAACAGAAGGATTTTTATGCATTACATCTCATATCATGGTGATGTTGTTCAACTGGCAAATAATGTTTATATATTTAAAGAAAGCATCTGCTGGTTTTATATTTATATGATTATCGAGATGATCACTAGTGTAGTAGTCTGAACATGAGCTCTACTACCACGCGGTAGCAGCGGAGACTACGCCGTGCACCAGCGCAGTACCTACGCACTGCGCCAGGTGGCGGCACGGGTAGCCACCGGTCAGACCCCAACTGGACTGACCTCTACTGGGTGTGGCTGACCTACCCCCCCCGCACACACCTATCGAGTCGATGTGGGATCTGGCGAGTCAGGGGGCGGGTCAGACAACTACTGACGCCGCGAAGAGCAGAAGGTTCAATAAACCAAGGGTGAAGCGTACACTGAATTGAATCTTGGTGTTCTTCCGTGTGTGACTGTGGGTCGGAGGGCCGTGGCCCACTACATTGGTGCCGTGAGCCAGCTTGCCTTCTGCATAAGGGGGTGAGTATTGGACCTGGGCCATGGACTCCGAAAGGTAAGGTCTCTTCGTAATATTTTATTATGGAAGGGGCGACAGCAGGTCAACTGCGCAGTGGGCGCCAGTATCATACTGATGGTGCTGGGCGGGCCGACGCGGTGGGACCGCCGGTGAGCGTGGATGCTTCTGCGGTGAGTACACTGTACCGCGCTCATGATAAACCTGTTAGGGATGTTGATGTAAATACGTTCGTTCCTAATGCAGGTGCCGGTGTCATAGGGGAGCACCGCCGGGGGTCAGTGAGTGGGGGGGGCATAGCTTCTCCCGCGCTGGTGTCGGTGGGGCCGCCTACGGGTGCTGAAGGCGTTGACGGTTATTGGGCGCAGTTAGCGTAGCTGAGTGGCACTCCGCCGCCAGGCATTGCGCCATTGTTGACACCGGTGGCGATGCAGGGTGGTGGGGGTGGTACGCAGTTGGGCACGCGTTCTGATAGAGGTGGCGCTGCATTGGGAAATGTTGCGCCATCGACTGCGGCGCGAAATGTTCTCTCAGTTGATGATAATGATACTGTGGGGGGCATTGCGGGGAGTGCTGTGAAGGGGGGCTTCGCTCTTAATGCTATGCGGTCTCTGTCGATCATTACTGATTCGGGGGCGGGTGTACATGAGGGTAGCGGTTCGATCGGGTATCGTGATGACTTAGGTCTGGGCGTACGCGGGAGTTCTATGCGTGAAGTGCCACTGGATTATTCGCCGTGGGGGAGTTCAGCTGTCCGTTCTGTGGGGATGGGAGCTGGACGTAGTGGTCCCCGAGTTCCCTGTCGTAGCCGATGACTCGTTGACATTTGGGTCGGAGCATGATTCGGTTATGGGTCGTACGGTTTCGGGGTCGCAGTCGGAGGTGGAGCATCAGGAAGTGATGCGTGTCCGCCGTCTGCGAGTTTGGAAGCGGGTCCAGTTTGAACGGATGGCAGAGGAGAGGAGGGCGTTGGATGATATGAGAGTTTCCAATGCTGTATCCTTTGCGCGTGATTTAGCAGATCTAAACGCGGCACGGCGCATCGCCGCAGAGGAGGTGAATTCTAACCGTTTGTTGGTTGAGGAGCAGGAAGCTGCTTTCATGCAGAAGACAGAGGATTTATCCATGCGGGAGGCACTGAATGTTCAGTTGCAGGGGGAGAATCAGAGGTGTGAACAATTGCTGGCTGCCGAAAGGGCTGGCCTTGATTCTGCTCTGGAATGCCTTGCAGGTGAGCGCGCAGTTTTTCAGGCTGAGAAGCTGGCGTTTGAACGCGGTTTGGGGCTTGGAGAGAGTAGTGCGAGGGTTGCTGAGTCTACGCAGTTAGACAACCGTGAGACGCAGTATCCAGTGCCTAGTGCGCGCCCGGTTTCTGCGGGTAGCTCGCCGCATTTGCCGGTGCCTTCTAAGGGGGGCGGTGGTGGAGGTGGGGGTCCGAGGGAGCCAGTGCCCTCTTCTGGGAATAGTATTTATCGGGGAGGGGGTTCTGTGCAGCATCAGAGGGGTGTTCTTCAGGATTCCGTATACGTGGGTAGGACTCATGAGGAGGTACGGGAGGAGAGGATTCCTGACCAGGAGGGTTTGGGTGGTGACGCAGTACCCATTGCGTCGTTGCCTGGGCTGCCGGTGGGTCGCCAGTACTCAGTGGAAGAGATGTGGTTGTTCCGGAATCATCCTGCAATAATGGATGTTATTCGGGAGCCTGCTTCGATTGGGGGGGGGGGGGGGCAGATGGGAGTCATGTAATCGGGATACGTTGGAACTGGATGAGAATGTTTTAAGGTATCCTGTGGCAGGTTCTGCGCATATTCCGACGCTGCGTCCTAAGCCATTCACGGGTATTAAACAGGAGTGGAATATCTGGTGGCGGGACTGTACATTGGATATGCGGTCTAACATGTGGGATGAGAGAGTAGCTCTCATTCAGCTGTTGCCTCTGTTGAGGGGTGGGCCGGCGCAGGACTGCGTGGACGCGTGGATATGTCATGGGTTGACGACGATGAGGGAATTGCTTCCTATCATCTCGTATAAGTTCCGTCCAGTGGACCCCATGGCGCGCTGGTATCAGTGGAAGAAGCGCGTCCAGGCTGCCCGTGATGGATCGTACCGTGCGTACGGTCTGCAACTGCAGGTTGATGGGCGGGAGGCTGCGAGAGATACCGGGATGAGTGAGCGTGCTATCGAGACTAAAATTGTCGAGCGATTTGTATGCTCACTCCTCGATCCGGGGGAGCAGCATGCCGCCTATGATCGTTGGCGGCCGGATAAGTCATCTCTGGAGGAGATGTTTGAGGTGGTCGACGATTATTGCGCCAAGGCACTGCGTGTGGGGCGGTCAACTGCGGTGGAGGCTATTTGACTATCAGATGAGTCGGATAGCGAGTTCGAGGTTGAGGTGGCTGCGTATAATGCGCCACGGGAACCTCGATGTGGTGGCAGTGGTAGTTACTCTCGGGGGAGTTCTGGGGGGAGCTATCGCGGTGGTAATACCTTCCGCGGTTCGTCGGGTGGCTATCGTGAGGGTGGCAATTTCCGGGGGGGTGCGGGGGGGGGGGGTTATCAGTCGCCGCCTATCACTAAGGCGTTGGTAGAAATGTTGGCAAACTGCATTCTTTAATTAAAAATTACTGCTATAGTAAATGCTTCTGGCAGAACATGAAAGACGGCGTGTGCATCGGCTCCTGTTTGATCAGTTGAGGATGCACATGGGTGTAATTTGCTTTGTAGGAGGCCGGGTTCTTGCTGGCACCCAGTGCTTCTTATGAAATGTATTGCACACCGAACGTTGTATCTGCGGAGACTTTCTCAATTGTTATAAGTACCACCGCCCTTCTACTTTCATGGACTCTGCACCGGAGCGGGTCACCGGGCGTGGCGGGTCCTGGGTGCGACTGCTTGACGTGTCCGCGGTGTAATACCGTCTGTGATCTACTGGCCAGGCGACACGGGCACAAGAAGGACGGACTGAGGAAGCTCGAAGAGGAGCCGCTCCACGCAGAAGGAAGAGCGCCCCGCTAACGGTTCTCCTAAGATGGGGGGCGGTGGGGGGCGGACTGAGCAGTTCCCTGCTTCCTTTTGTCGAGGGGGTTCCACTTGTGGGGTATGAACTCTCTCCCAGCAAAAAACATTCTATACACTAACTACATAGAGGCTGGGAGAGGTCGCTTTTGTGAGACGCATTTAAAGACTCTTTCTTCACCTAGATTGATGACATGTTTGCCTTGCAGCTAGATAGATACATATCGCTATTCGCTGCAGGCAGGTCTAGGAATTGCGCATAAGGATACATAGCTTTGTAAGGCTTCTCTCCCTTTCAAGTTAGTTCTCATGTTGACTTCTATCATTTCTCGATTCTCATCGGTTTGCAGTTTGCAACCGGTGAGACTCTAGGGGGGGCAGTGTAGTAGTCTGAACATGAGCTCTACTACCACGCGGTAGCAGCGGAGACTATGCCGTGCACCAGCGCAGTACCTAAGCACTGCGCCAGGTGGCGGCACGAGTAGCCACCGGTCAGACCCCAACTGGGCTGACCTCTACTGCGTGTGGCTGACCCACCCCCCCACACACACCTATAGAGTCGATGTGGGATCTGGCGAGTCAGGGGGCGGGTCAGACAACTACTGATGCCACGAAGAGCAGAAGGTTCAATAAACCAAGGGTGAAGCGTACACTGAATTGAATCTTGGTGTTCTTCCGTGTGTGACTGTGGGTCGGAGGGTCGTGGCCCACTACACTTTCCTGATATGACCTTAGATGTTGCTAGGAAGTAAAACAACAACAAACAAACAAACAATCTAGATGATCTGGTGATTGTGGTATAGCAAAATACCCCTTACATGTGGCAATTGCTGCCTGAGGGCATTGCCGGGAATGAGTGTGTGTGCACTGTGTGCAGTGTGTCTGTCACTGAACCACTGGTCAGCCCTCGCGGACCGGGCCTGAGCGCATCCTCCTCTCCCATCCCCACCCCGACCACAGCCTCTTCCCTATCCCCTGAAGACACACACGCATGCACAGTGCGCTGGTGAGCAACAGATACCCCAAAATGCTACTATGGTTACTAATTAAGACAAGATGTGGGTGACCAAAGTTAGCACAGATGTGGGGGTTGAAGAACACACAGGAAGAGTTCAGGCGCAAAACCCCGTAACGCCAATTATTAAAAAGATATAAACATTGGAAATAAAACCATCAAACAATTAATGTTTGTACATTCCTATTTTGTTGTTCATTGCTCCATAATCATTTCATCATAAGAAAAGTGAAATTAGTGATGATTAAAATTACCTTGAGGAAAAGATCTTATATTCTTATTACATCTTTGGATTGGCATTTACGTGGTTTTGCCCCTGAACTCTTCACATGTAGGAAGTGATATTTTATTTAATTACAATACTTGTTAGGACAATTTGATGAAGGTAGGGTGTACATGAATGTATACACATGCATACATACGTCTATGTGTATGTATATGCGTGCATATCCTGTGTTGACATCTTAGCCGGCAAGCCTGCAGCTACCACACACCCAGCCTGGTAGGAGTGTGTGTGCGGCGGGTCTCTCTCTCTTGAAGAGTTATACTGCCTGTCATGGATAAGTCTGAATAGACCTGTTTTCACCACTAGACAGTTTGTCAATAGAAAGCACAAGTCTACACTTTTACCGACCCAAGGGATTTTTAACCTCCCACACCACATAGACATGGTATGAGAGCAACTGGCCTTTGATGACACTGTAATTTATACACAGTGGTGGAAATCCAAATTAGCAGAGATGGGGGGTGGGGCATGGGGAATCGAACCACTGACCTTCAGATTAGGAGTCCGACCTGAACAACAGTCAGACACTCTAACCCTTCCACCACAGAGAACACGGGGAACACATGTGATGCCACCCCTGACATACAATCAGTAGAAGCAGTGTGTGTGGGAGGGGGGGGGGATCAGAAGCAGACTGACGGGGACCTTGGTACTTCGTCCAGTGCTCTCTTGTTCCACCCAGCACCCCAAGACCTCCTGCCTCTCAATCCCCGCTGACACTGACACCTACATCTGCCCCCCCCCCCTATGCGCATACCCCTCCTCACACCCATGCCTCACTCATTAGCTGCCTCTCCCTGCTAGGGTGGCTGGTTTACATGAGGGTGCCTCCTTCAGTGTTGATGTTTCTAGCTACTCCTTCTCAACTAGAACTATATATATATTCAAAATCACATGTACTTATTTGAATCAAAAGATCATTGAGATTTTCAAAATTGGGATCACCTATATATATATATATAGTATCAATCAATAGTTCCGTCCTCTAGTCGAGGGTTGGATGCAATGGTTCTCCACTGATATATATATATAGTATATATAATGTATATATGTGTATGCATAAGCAGTGACCGCCTATCTGTACTTCATATGACCCGATATGGTTATAATCTAACCGATTCAGATTGTAGATAGCATTCAGTGTGGAGCTCAACCTGCAATACCCCTCTCTGGGGTTGGGTGTCGGGTGGGTATCTGCATGCACTGTGCACAGTGGCTGAATCAGTAGAGCATGGGTCTCGCATACGGGAGAGCAGGAGGTCGCGAGTTTGGTTCCTGGTCGAGTCAAACCGATGACTTAAAAATTGACACTTGTCGCTTCCTAGCCAGGTGCTCGGCATAATTAGGATAGGGCAAGGATCTCAGTGTCACGGTAATGTGACTGAGTGGGATATTGGGTCATGGTGCTGGCAGCTGGATTTCCCAGTGGAGCAGCACTATAAAATCGCCATGAGTGCATACTGTCACAAGTCGATTCCCGTCCTGATATGACCGTAGGGGGTTACCATAATATCTGTCACAGATATATCTGTCACTGGATATGTGTATATATTCATATATATATATATATATATATATATATATATAGATACATTTATAGATACATAAATAGGAAGGATGTATATCCCCATATTGACACATTTATCTATATATCACCAAATATGTGTCATGAAAGAGAATTATGGTCTGCTTAAAGAATTAAAAAAAAAAAATGCATATCACCGAATAGGTTAATGAAAATATTCAATGGTAAAGGTCAATAATGACCTTATATAAATCATGTTAAGTGGTATCAAATGCTGTGATTAAATAATAAATATATATATATAAACATATCTCCAGTACAAATTAGGGAGAAACAATGAGGTAGTGGGTTGAGTAGTTTAATCTCTGGCAATGATTATAGGCCCTTGCCCATAAAAGAAAAGAAAAAATCCTCCGGTGCGACTGACACTGGTCTACAACCGGTGGAGGTGAGGAGGGTAGGTGGAGCCACCTGTACAGTGTTTGTCTTACGGAGTATAACAAATAAAGTAATAATTAACCCTTACGTATCTTTATACTTGCATAATTCGTTATACATCACATAAACATATCTCTAGTACAAATTAGGGAGAAACAATGAGGTAGTGGGTTGAGTAGTTTAATCTCTGGCAAGGAGTATAGGCCAAAAATCGGAGATCCCCCAACCAATACCGTTAGTATATAGTGGTTGCCAGGGAGGTGGCCACGCGCATGTCGTTCATTATTCTTACAGTCAGCCGTGTTTTCAAGTATGTGAAGACTGTGTCGGTCACCCAGTCCCCCCTGGCACGGAGCTCCTCAATGCTGGCCCCACATAGGGATAGATAAGTACAGCCACCCCGCCTGAGAGAATGGGATGAGACCGAGGATGGGTCCAGACCCGCCTTTCCCATGGGATCCAGAAGGCTAGCGCATCAGGGGGGGCCGCCATCCGGCCGAAGTGCATTTCGGTCCAGTAAACCGCATAGATGTCTGTGTTCAAGCACCTGGCGACCGGTATTTCCAGGACGCGCTCACGGAACTGGATCATCTTTGATCGCCTGATCGAAATGATCATCCCCTATGGGAAGAATTTGAAATCACCCCTGTGGAGTGCGGATTCAGACAGTGTCACCTGGCACTTGTGTAGGAGAGCTTGGAAGCTGCACAACAATGCAGCGCGCCAAGCGATGTGACCTTGGGTCATAGATAGGTAGGAGAACATCTTCAGCAGTGTCCCGGGCAATATCGGGGCCACCTGCCGCGTGGCCGCCGATCTCTCCCTCCTGATTCCACGGAGGGTGGAGGCGACTTTGTAGCTTGTGAATGAGATCGGTTCCGCTAGCCTTTGGCGGAGGAAGTAGTTCAGGCCGCTAAGGTAGTTAAGTATTGATGAATATTTCAGGGTTCTGGCCAGTCAGGTGGCATATAGAGCCACCTGGGCAGGTGGGCAGGGCAGGGGGGAGTGCATCTCAGAGAAGTTCTCGACAAACTCCAGGTAACGCTTAACCTGCACCCCCCGTGTGGAGATGGAGTTTGTGGCATAGGCGCTGCTCTGGAACAGCAGCTGTTCCCGTTTCAGCTGGGCCACCCCTGGAACCGGAATTGTCATCATCATTAAATATGAAGCTGCAGCATATACTGTTAGTAGGGTCTGCCTCCCTGAGGTGCCCTGCACTGCCTGGATCATCCAACCTGCTCAGGGCATCACATATTATGTTGTCTTTGGTGCCTATAAACACAGAACAGAATTCAAAGTTCCGCTCAGATGCTATCCAGAATAGCCGTCTCAGAAAGAACATTATTTGTGGGCATCTAGATCTGCCAGTGTTAAGGGCAGCCCGTACTGTTGTGTTATCTGTTATCATGACCACGGAACTGTTCTCCCATAGGTGGCCCCAGTGTGCAGCAGCCGCAAATGCCGCCCACATCTCACATACATTTATGTGCACCTTTGCGCAAGTCCCGTGGGGTGCCAAATGGTGATGTCTGAGTCTTATTCTCAGGCTGGCGTCCTCAGACACGTTGAAAGCCCCCACAATCCATGCATTGCCATGCATGGCCCCATATCCGTAGTTTGAGGCATTGCTATAGGTAGAGAGTGGTGGGTCAAATCTCCCCAGAATCCTCACCTTCCCATTAAATCTGTTGGCAAAGCCGCACCACCAGTCAACATCGTCTCAGAAACCCTTTGAGAGGCGAACCATGAAGTGAGGTTCTCGTAAGGTGTTCATACAGTCATAAATATGCCTGCAGAAGGTCCTACCCCCCTTTATCACCTTGGTGCAGTGCGCAAGTAGGCCACCCAGCCTCTCGAGCTCCCTTTTGGTGGCCTTATGCCGGCCTCTAACCTGTTGCAATATGGTGATGAGCTTTGTGAGCTTATCTGGGGGGAGGCTCATTTCAAGTGTGACTGAATCAATTACTATCCTGAGGAACCTGACAGAGGTGTCGGGGGAGGTTTGTTTAGTAAAGCTGATTGAGAATCCGATCCTTCTGAGGATCGCTATCATCGTCGCCTGATCCCGGCAGCCCATAGTATAGTCAGAGCTAATGATACAATAATCATCGAGATAGTTTATAACCCGTGGAACTCCCTCCCTCACCACACAGCGCTCAGCAAAGTCACATATCTTGCTGAACACATATGGGCTTGAGGACAGCCCCATGCAGAGCCTATTGTCTCGCATGTAAGTACAGTCTGCGCCCTCGGATGGGTCAAAGTCCCAGTGCAGCCCCTGCCTGTCACGGTCATCAGGGTGTATAAATACTGCCCTATAGGCGTCTTTTATGTCAATAGTCGAAATGTAGTCACCCCTCTCCATCACTTCAGCCACGCTGTCTACACTGTTGTAGTTAAACTTTACACATACCTGTTCAGTAAAATTATTAACCGAGTCATCGGCTGGCCTGCTGCAATCTACAATCGTCCTGCCCCCGCCCCCGTCTTTGGGGATCCAGAACATGTCGTGCACGCAAGTCGGCCTATCGGCTACTATTGAGATGCAACCATTTATTATTTCGCCTGACAGTGTTTTAGTTATCCCGGCCCTGTGCTCCGGGTCACGGGTCATCCGTAACTTCGGACAGTATTTTGCTTCACAGTCTGGGTTAATTACCTTGAAGCCAAATATCACTCCTCTGAGCAAGTACTGCCAGTCTGGGTCAGTGTCACCCCTCAGGAACAACTCACAAAAGACCCAGCAAGGATGTAGTTGCGCAATGCAGCCTGCTACACTGTGGGTGCAGGCACAGAGACCCTGGGCACAGTCATCCGAGATGTCAAAAACCACCAGCCTGTCCCCCATAGTCTCGCGGGCTGTGACTCTGAGAGCGCAATTTTTTGCGCCAATATGTTCAACCGTCACCCAGCAGTTGGCGGCATCGGGGAGGCCCTCCCAGCCCCTTATGTAATTACGCCCGGGTTGGTGGCGGTATCTGACCTCACCCCCCTCTCTGAGCTACTGGTTTTAATTACCGACTCACTGACTTTCATATTTCGGATACCGCTTTTTCTGTTATTTTTTAAATTATCAGTGATGGTACATTTGTATGTAGCTGAAGTTACATGGGGAATATTATCACTGGGGGTGCTCCCCACCATATCAGTACCGACATTGTAAGCAGTAAAAGTTTCACGGGTTGATTTCAATTTGTGTGCGTGTGGGTTCACGCCTGCTGTTGGCCTGCCATCCGGGTGGCCGTTACCCGCCTTGTGGTGGCTTTCACTGAAACATTCATCATTACAGTTTTTTATACTAATAAAAGTACGTCCGGATACCCCGGTGTCCCCACTATCTACGGTGGGATTGATATTATGACCATTCACATCGTGATATACAGTATCCGTTTGGCAATTTGCCTGAGTAATTTCATATTCACAGGGTGTATTGCATATCTTACTTTTGCCGGCAGCTCTACCTAGAATAGGGTCATGGCCCGGAACCTTAACGTAATTGCCTTCATATTTAGTGTAATCTTTACCTGCTTTTGGTTCAACAGTATTACCACTTACATCTCGGTATCATTTCGGCAATTCGCCTGTTTATTTGTTTGCTCACAGGGTATAGTGCACATTTTGGTTTTGTCGTCATCCGCGCCCCCTGAAACAAAGACACGTTCAACAACCGTATCATAGCCAGCTCCACAGTTAGTGTTCTCAATATTCCCATGCGCTCTACCGACATCGTCTAAACCCCCCTCCCCGCCCCTTCTAGAGCACTGGCCGGGACGGCAAGGATGCTTAAAATGACAAACATAGGCATTCACAGTTTTATCACATTTGGTGGTTAGACCGACAGAATGGGTTGCTTTAGTTAGATCAGGATCAGTATCACGGGACGGTTCATGGTTCGTCGTAGATTGTCCGCCGTCTCCCTCAGTCTGTCAGTCACCCTCTGACATTTCGTCTGTTTGTCTGACTTACTGCCACACTTTCCGCATGCATGATTGAATCCACACACCTCAGCCGAGCGCGGCCACCCAGCGCATTTCGGCTTCATGTGGTCTGTGCCATAATGCACCACGCTCGCTCCCTGGAAGCTTTCAGAGAAGGCAGTGAAGCCGTGTGCCTCTGCTTTTTTGTGGATAGCAGTATCATAGGAAACATGGGCTGCAACTTTGAAATCATCTGTCATCGCACGGATAGACAGGAAGTGTATATGCTCTAAGAAAGCCTGCATCCCCGGGATCGGGTCTGGTGGTGCAACCGGGTCCTGGATGATGAGTGGCCCGCCGTCAGGTCTGCCGTCAGGTCTGCCTGCGGCCGGCTGGAGGCCGTCGTGGCCTCCCCCTCTGCATTGCCGCCCCTACCCCGTCTCCTACCGGGCCATCCCCCGTCATCCTGGCCTCGTTTGCGATCCTGCTGGCACGTCTCCGGGCGAGTCTGTCCCGCTTTTCTTCCAGGACAGCCACCCGCTCCTCCATCTCCATCGCGTCTACGGCCGCCCTCGCCGATTTCTCACGGTCCTCCATCGACATCATCTGCATAGTGGAAGCCAGTGAGTCTGCCTCCTGCATGGATTTGGCCATCCTGTCTGCTAAAGTTCTCCTCGATAAATGTGTGTGCTGACCGTCCGCTCCTTCACTCTCCAGCTGATAGCGAGCGCAAGTCTCGAGATCTCCCTCTGGGTGGTGTTCGCCACAGAGGGAACAGTAGTAGTAGACTGGCATCAAGCTGGGAGCTGGGAGCGGGAGCGGGAGCGGGAGCACGTCCGTTCTGTCCAAATCCTCCGGTGCGACTGACACTGGTCTACATCCGGTGGAGGTGAGGAGGGTAGGTGGAGCCACCTGTACAGTGTTTGTCTTACGGAGTATAACAAATAAAGTAATAATTAACCCTTATGTATCTTTATATTTGCATAATTCGTTATACATCACATATATAGTATTGCTCTCAGGGACAGAAAACGAGTGAGCTGGATGTGGAGGGTGTGAGTTTATTATGGAGCTTGCCCCCTGCAGACACTGAATTATTTTGAATATGAGCATTACATTTATAGTCTTTTTATTTAGTGAGCTGTGGTACGGGTCAGTGGGTTGAATCATGAGGTGTATGAGTGCTGGTCGCTGTGTTGCAAGTGCGCAAGTGTGGGTGTGTGTGCAATGTGCTACAGTGTGTGTGTGTATTTGTGTGTGGGAGTGTGTGCCTGCGGGGAGTGGATGGAGTCGCCACACATGTCGCGTCTTGTCCAAAGTGGAGGGCAGTGCCATGCTTCCCCTGCTCGCTGCCACCCCACCCCCAGGAGTAACTGGCAGTAACTAAGCTGTGGTCAGGGGGCAGGTCATCAATCTCACCCCAACCCTCCTCACCCCCCTCACACACACATCCCACCAGTCATGTGTGAGTGGGTGAGGGTGAGGTGGGGGGGGGGCCACTCGGCCTCTACACTCTCACAGCCCCCCACCCCATACAAACTGGATATATGCTTGGAGTTATGCTGTACTGAATTACACCAATGGAACCAGTGCTTGGATTTATCTCATACTGGATTACAATCTCGGTAGCATTCCTGAAGAAACTACCGTTTGTTTGATTAAAGTGAAAACTCAGGCCGAGTGATGGTTGAGATCTGTTGTTGTATGTAAAGATGAGCACCTTCGAGCTGGGGTTTGCCTACTTGGACATAAAATGGACCGTGTCCAGGTCACTAAAAGTGTTAGAGACTGGGACATAATATGTGCTGTAAAATTGTTTGGTACTGGGATATAGTATGTACTGTAAAATGGTTAGGTACTGAGATATAGTATGTACTGTAAAAGTGTTAGGACTGGGACATAGTATGTACTATAAAACGTAGGTACCAGGAAATAGTATGTACTGTAAAAGGGTTACGTACTGGGACATAGCATGTACTGTAAAATGTAGGTACTGGGATATAGTATGTACTGTAAAAGTGTTTGGTACTGGAATATATTATGTACTATAAAAATGTTCGCTACTGGGATATAGTATGTAATGTAAAAGTGTTTGGTACTGGGATATTGTATGTAGTGTAAAAGTGTTTGGTACTGGGATATATTATGTACTGTAAAGGTATCCGGTACTGGGATATAGTATGTAATGTAAAAGTGGTTGGTACTGGGATATATCATGTACTGGAACATGTGTTGGTACTGGGATACAGTATATACTGTAAAAGTGTTTGGTACTGGGATGTAGTATGTACTGTAAAGGTGTTCGGTACTGGGATATAGTATGTACTGTAAAAGTGTTCGGTACTGAGATATATTGTGTACTGTAAAAGTGGTTGGTACTGGGATATAGTATGTACTGTACATTGTTCGGTACTGGGATATAGTGTGTACTGTAAACATGTTTGGTATTGGGATATAGTATGTACTGTAAAAGTGTTCGGTCCTGGGATATAGTATGTACTGTAAAAGTGTTCGGTACTTGGATATAGTATGTATTGCAAAACTGTCCGGCACTGGGATATAGTGTGTACTGTAAAAGTGTTCGGTACTGGGATATATTATGTACTGTAACATGTGTTCGGTACTGGGATACAGTATATAATGTCAAAGTGTTCAGTACTGGGATATAGTATGTACTGTAAAAGTGTTCGGTACTGGGATATACTATGTACTGTAAAAGTGTTCGGCACTGGGATAGAGTATGCACTGTAAACCTGTTCGGTACTGGGATATAGTGTGTACTGTAAAAGTGGGCGGTACTATGACATAGTAGGCACTGTAAAAGTATTCGGTTCTGGGACATACTATGCACTGTACAAGTGTTCGGTTCTGGGACATAGTATATACCAGTACAAATGTGCATCACTAGTCGAACAAAGCCTAGTGTAAATAATACTTACATAATACCGGAGCGACAAGAGCTCAGGTCAGCAGCAAAGAGGCCGGGTGGTAACATGTTATATAAATAACACGTGGTAGCTGAACTTCCACTTACCTATATCCGCATAACTCTCTCACAATTATACTCCTTGTATCACTATGGAACCCAATAAATAACGACTGTTCGATTCCCCGTGCCCCCAGCTCTGCCAATTTGGATTTCCACCGCTGTGTATAACTTACAGCATCATCAAACGTCATCAAACGCCGGTTGCTCTCATACCATGTCTATGTGGTGTGGGAGGTTAAAAATCCCTTGGGTCGGTAAAAGTGTAGGCTCGGGCTTTCTATCGACCAGCAGTGGAGTGAGGAAGACCAGTCGTCTGTGACTGGGATTTCCCCTGCTTGAGCAACTAATGTACCAAACAAACAAAAAAGAGAGAGACAAATAAGTGTTCACACTTCCTGTCTACCATTCGCTATATCGCTAAGCTTACCTTATTATCAATGCATATATATATTCAGTACTTCACACAGCAATCTCAATTATGAACAGTGAAATGGCAACGTGGGTTGGGAAAGCAATACCTCGGCGCGGACTGATGAAGTTGCTTACTCAGTAAAGTTTCTTACAAAGAAAATAAACACATCCGGAAGACAACCTGGCCGCTGCCCGGGTCGTCGGCTGACGGTGGATATGAGGCCTGCATGTACGGTGGGATCACGACTACATTAATGTGACTCACCTTACATGGGGCGAGGCCTCTAAACCCCGATTGCCATTGGCTGCCGGCTTTAGCCGCTCTCATAAAGCCTGCTCACATAAACTACGTTAGCCATAAGCATGTCACACCGTAAAGCTGCCACGCGCAAATAAGACATCACGTGGGGCAGTTAGTCGGGTGTACCCAGAAGCCACTGCGCGCCCAGCGTCTCGGCACTGGTGCCCCCTGGTGTGTGGGTGGGGAAGTAGTGCTGGGGGGATAAAGCAGAGTTTGGGTGGCGGGTCAAGGCCGGGGGTTTAATCACCGGAAGGTAGATGGGGGCGTTATACAGGGGACATGCTCACGCGCACGCGCACGCGCACGCTCACGCGCACACACTCACCACATGCATACGCACACGCACACACCACACGCACACGCACCACACGCACACGCACCACACGCACACGCACCACACGCACACACACGCACACGCGTACACACATCACACACACACGCACATGTACACGCGATGCACACCCACTCACATGCACACACATGCACATGCACACACATGCACCCCCATGCACAGTTACGCCTATACACACACATGCACAGGTATGCATATACATAGAGATGCACAAATATACACATTCACACACACCTACATACATACATGCACACACATGCGGACACATGCGCATGCATATACATACACCTGCATACCCATACATACTGTATGGGTATGCATACACACGCACATCCACATACATGCATACACATGCACATGCATATACATACACATGCACACACATACATACATACACAAGCACACACACGCCCGCACACATGCACACACACAATCATGCACATACACACATATGTATATACATACACATGCACACACCCATACATACATACATACACACACATGCACACATACATGTACACCCATGTACATGCAGATTCACATACATGTATGCACATGCACACCCAAACATGGACATACATACACACATTCACATACATTCACATACATACATACACATTCACATACATACATACAATGTGCATCTACATACACATGCGGACACACATACATACCCGCATACATACACATGCACACCCATATACCTACAAACATACCTACACAAGCACATGCATGCCCACACATGTGCACACCGACATGCCCATACATACACATGCATATGCATATACATACACATGTGCACACCCATATACATACATACCCATGCACATACACACACATGCACATGCACCTGCACATGCACACGCACACACATGCACTCACGCACACACATGCACACACACATACATACAGATGTTCACGCATAAATGCACATAAGCACAATCACATGCACACGCAGGCACAAACGCACACACATGCAAATATATATAATAATAAATCATCATAAACATTTATATAGCACCCGGTCCAGCAAGCCGTTCTCAGGTGCTTTACATAACAAACAAATACACAGGAAAATAAATTTCACCTAGTTAAAAGCAGATTTAAATAAATGTGTCTTAGACGTTTATTAAAAGCACCAACAGATTTACAATCAGTTATATATCCTGGCAGAGCATTCCACAGTCTCGGGCAGCAATACTAAAAGCACAATCCCCAAAGCCTTTGAGTCTGCTCCAAGGAACTGCTAACTGGCTGGAAACAGTGGAGTCCAGTGATCAAACATTTGTTCTCTCCTGGAGCATATCTCTCGTATATTCTGGAGCCTGATCATGCAAGGCACGAGATACAAGAAGCATCACCTTGAAATCAATGCTCTTCTCCACAGGGTGCCATTGTAATGATTTCAGCACAGGAGTGATGTGATCAAATTTCTTTGCACCCGTCAACAACCTGGCAGCCACATTCTGTATACGTTGCAGTTTTGAAATACTTGACAGTGGCAGACCATACAAGAGAGCATTAATCCAGGCGTGAACCAATGAAAGCATGAGTAACATATATACAGACTCATAATCACACATACACACATGCAAATATATACACAGATGCACCCATGTTATATCGGGGACGTACGCAGCAAAGGGACACGGACGCGCAAACACACATATAGACAGACACATGTGTTATATAAGGGATGTACGCCACATGTGGACACGCGCACACGCGCACACATGTATATAAGGGATGTATGCAGCACGTGGACACGCACACACATATATATATGCACATGCATACACATATGCACACACATGCACAAGCACACGCACACACACCTTCACACACACGCATGCCACACGCACTCCACACCCCCATGCACATGCACACACACATGCACACACGCCTTCACACACGCACATGCACACACACGCACACACACATGTGTTACATAGGGGATGTACGCAGCACGTGGACATCCACAAGCACATACACACGCACACACACATATATATATATATGCACACAAATACGCACATTTGCACACGTATACACACACCCATGCATACACATGCATCATCATCATCATGCTGTCGGTCGCAATGCAACAAAGACTGCTTTCATTACTTGACTGCCGCTCTCCATTTAGCTCTCTGCTGTGAGAGTGATGTCCACGAGTCGGTCTTAATGTCTCTCAGCTTCAGGTTTCTTTTGTGCGGTTGTACATTTCATGAAAGCTGCCTGCAAAAGGGTTGAAGTGCTGCTGGCTTTTGTAAGTTACCAGCGGCACTCTCTCGGGGAGCAAATAGAGGTTTCACACCGGCAAGAACATGTCCAGACAGGCACAAAACTATTTGTCCCTGCAGTGGCTGGTCGGGAGATTTTGGGAGTTCCATACATCAACCACCCTTAATGCTGCCACAGTGACATGGTTTTCTGTTTAGGGATTGCTCCCTGAGCCTTCGGTTCTGTCAAGAACCTGTACCACAAGGCAGTGGTTTACAACTCTGCAGGGCAGCGGCATCAAACTCCCTGAGGTATTGCAATATCTGCAATACCTGCATACCTATGTACACACACATGCACACGCACATAAACCCATACACACATATGTACACACACACCATTGTTATATAGGGGTTGTACGCAGCACGTGAACACGCACAAGCACAGGCACACAACTATACACATGCACACATATATACACACGTTTTATGCAGGGGACGTATACAGCACACACACACACACGCATGCACACACACATATATATACATGCACACTCAACCGTGTTATATAGGGGATTCCATCAAACTGTGGTTTATGGTGTTTTCTTCCAACTGAAGGTTTCAATCTGCGTTCAGCGATGACAACAAGCCGCAATGCGACTCACTCGGTATGGCAGGGTAAATAAGCCATCACAAAAACAAATCAATACAATCTAAGCGGAATCTACCGATGTCCACGTTTTGGATATTAGAAAATATATAATCGTTAATCCTGCTGGTCGGTGACAGGCTAATGACTAATCACAACGTTTTAGTAATCACCTAAAACCAGCGGCACGAACCACTAACACCACCCACACCACTAACACCACCAACACCAGGAACACCACCAGCACCACCTGCACCACCACCACCAGTCCCAGCACCACCACCACCACCAGCACCACTAACACTACCAACAGCACCACCAGCATCACTAATACCACCAACACCACCAGCACCACCAGCACCACCAGCACCACCAGCACCACTAGCACCACCAGCACCACCAGCACCACCAGCACCACTAGCACCACTAGCACCACCAGCACCACCAACCCCACCAGCACCACCAGCACCACTAGCACCACCAGCACCACCAGCATTACCAGCACCACCAGCACCACCAGCACCACCAGCACCACGAGCACCACCAGCACCACCAGCACCAACACCACCAGCAGTACCAGCACTACCAGCACCGCCAGCACCACCAGCACCACCAGCATTACCAGCACCACCAGCACCACTAGCACCACCAGCACTACCAGCACCACCAGCACCACCAGCACCACCAACACCACTAGCACCACTAGCACCACCAGCACTACCAGCACCACCAGCACCACCAGCACCACCAGCACCACCAACACCACCAGCACCACCAGCACCACCAACACCACCACCACCACACCACCACCCACCACCAGCACCACCACCAACACCACCAGCACCACCACACACCCACCAGCACCACCCACACCACCAGCACACCCACCACACACCACACACCACCAACCAACACCACCAGCACCACCAGCACCCAGCCACACACCACCAAGCACCACCAGCACCACCAGCACCACACACGCCACCAACAACCACACCACCGCACACCAACACACCAGCACCACCAACACACCAGCACCAGCACCACCAACACACCAGCACCACCAACACACCAGCACCACCAACACCACCACACCACCACCATAACACCACCAACACCACCAGCACCACTAGCCCACCACCCACCAGCACCACCAGCCACCACCGAGCACCACCAGCCACCACCAACGCCACACCAGCCCCACCAGCACCACCACACACCACACCACACACCACCATGCACACCCCACCACCACAACCACCACACCACCAGCACCACCAACACCACCAGCACCACCAGCACCACCAGCACCACCAGCACCACCAGCACCACCAGCACCACCAGCACCACCATCAGTCCCAGCACCACCAGCACCACTGGCACCTCTAACACCACCAGCACCACCTGCACCACCAGCAATACCAGCACCATCACCAGTCCCAGCACCACCAGCACAATGAGCACCACTAGCACCACCAGCACCAACACCACCAGCACCACCACCAGCACCACCATCACCACCAGCACCCCCAGAACCACCAGCAACACCACTAGCACCACCAACACCACCAGCACCATCAGCACCACCAGCACCACCAGCACCACCTGCACCACCTGCACCACCAGTACCACCCACACACCCCACCATCACCTCCTCCGCCTACACCACCTCTAGTCCCCACCCAAATACCACCCTCCACACACACCTCACTCACAACCCGCGCACATATAGTTATCAAATTACTGTTTTAATCTGAAAAATAGGACAGAAACTCATAACCCACTGGATTAGGCAACTTTGCCAAAAGACAAAAACTAGAATCTCGCGTGTCCTACCTTTCATGGAGGGCCGTCACTTGTTCATTACCTTCCTTCTCAGTTGTCTCACTCCGGAAATGATCCTAACTCTGCGTCCAAGTGAGGGCGCCATCTTGTTTCCTAATTAGCCTCCCAATTAGCGGTCTGCGGCAAGTTAGACGTGTCAGTTTCTCTCCACTACTCTCCAACTTCGGAAAGCACTATTTGACCGGAAGGACCTTACTGGATATGCGCGGATGGGCTGTGCATACGTCCATTATTTGCGCTTCTAATGGTGTGTGCTGATATCCATGCGCGCTCCCCAAATGTGGCTTTCCGGCTTGTGCGGCTTGTCTCAAGATGGGGTGTGCATCTCCAGAGGAATTGGGATAGAAGCAGACCGCCATTTTGTTGAATAGGGCATAGCATAGTGTGGTGCATTGTGGGTATTATTAATTCCTTCCATAACAAGAATAGCGACAAGACAAATTTGTATGGACCGAGCCTATAACTCTGGCTGGCCCGTAAGACCTGCCGTTAATTATATTGAGCTAAATCGTTGGCGAAATGGGCAGATAGCAGGTGGGTGAGGCGCCATCTGGAGGGAAGAAAGGGGAATTAGGAGAGCTGCTTGGAAGCGAGCCTCCTGCTCTTCATGCCGCACCCCAACCTCCAGCAACCCATAGTAGAAAGGAGCGTATCAAAAGGAAGGTTACAGGAGCAATATTAGATAACAAAACAATAATAAGACAGGAGAATTACATACATGAATAATATTTGCATAGGTACTTTATTCCTCACACTTTTAGACCCATGACATAAGCTGACCATCCTTCACTTATATGAAGTCTACGGTAGTGTGGTGCATTGAGGACCCAGGACAGTAGCCGATCCCTATTCAGTTACATGGCATCTGTTGTAGTGTGGTGCATTGTGGGTACTAGCAGACCCAGGACAGGAGCCGATCCCTATTCAGTTACATGGCATCTGTTGTAGTGTGGTGCATTGTGGGTACTAGAGGACCCAGGACAGGAGCCGATCCCTATTCAGTTATATGGCATCTGTTGTAGTGTGGTGCATTGTGGGTACTAGCAGACCCAGGACAGGAGCAGATCCCTATTCAGTTACATGGCATCTGTTGTAGTGTGGTGCATTGTGGGTACTAGCGGACCCAGGACAGGAGCAGATCCCTATTCAGTTATATGGCATATGTTGTAGTGTGGTGCATTGTGGGTACCAGCGGACCCAGGACAGGAGCCGATCCCTATTCAGTTATATGGCATCTGTTGTAGTGTGGTGCATTGTGGGTACTAGCGGACCCAGGACAGGAGCAGATCCCTATTCAGTTATATGGCATCTGTTGTAGTGTGGTGCATTGTGGGTACTAGAGGACCCAGGACAATAATGCAATGCATTGCCAGAGCTCCAGGATCTGGGATAGACGTGCATTCGTGTGTACAAGCTCTGTACAGTGTACTATGGCTGCGTAGCAAATGGGCGCTAACTTAGGCTGATCACAGCGCCACCTATCCATTCAGCATCACATTACAGGTGCCATAGCATGCCCCCAGCAAACTCTTTCAGGGGATATCAATCACTATGACATCGTATCGTGATTTCATCTTTCCTAGATTATCTATTTATTTAGCTATTGTCTATGATTAATGTCTGATCTATTTTGCATGATCAGTGATAAGCTTTTGTTTAGTTTCACAGAAAACATTTATTTACTAACAACGCTTACATTGTATTTGCAATATAAATGTGTGGCTTGCATTGATCAATGCAGGTGGAGTGAGTAAGTCGGGATGCATTAATGCAAGCGATGCCAGCATGCAGTTATGTAATGCTCCAGTCTACATTACCAAATGTTGTGTGCTGACATTGCATTGTTGAAAACTACATAGTCCGATGAAATCATCAAATTGTCAAATCCAAAGCGCTTGTCTAAATTTAGTTTTAAATATCCAACTTAGGTTCCAGATAACTTATTAAGTATGTATTCCTGCATGAATGGGAATACTACTCAATTCAATAGATGCTGTTACTGCCAAGGATATGAGGTCAGAGTTTCAACAAGCGCGCAAAAACTTTAAGTTGGCCTCTTCTAATTTAACATATTTCCAAATTAACTATTTCAAATGGAAAGTACTTCAAACCAAACCAAGGTCGATTATAACAATCAACCTAATATATTTATCAAAAGAATTGATAACAACTGAACAAAATTGGACTCTATAACTTTAACTAATCGTCTATAATTATGAAGCTATCAATGGTAGTTGGCAAAGCGCCAGCATATCTGGGTAATCTTCTGACCTACAAACAGTGTCCTATGCTTTCAGATCATCCGGCTGTATATAATTCCATCTCAGCTGGCTGGACTCAATTCACCTGATAGCTGTGTCTTCAATATGGAGGATCCCACTTCTTGGAATAGATTGCCAGAGGGGGTCCGAAAAGGTGAATCTGTTAACAAATGTTAATTTCTCCTCCAGATTTCCCTGTTTAAATCAGCTGGTTATAACCAGTGAAATGTCTCTATCCTTTAACTACGTTATACAAGTTATTATACAACAAGTTAGCATTGATCTTATTTTAATTTTAATATTACTGAAGGCGCTCTATTAAGTTTACATTATTATTGGACAGTGATAAAGCAAAGCTAAATCTCTTGTAATAATTAGATAATTGTGATTGGTTCCATTTAATAGATTTAATAAGTATTAATCACAGTAATACATATCTGTACCTATATCTAAGTTAGATATCTAGGAATAAATGATGGAATTTATTGTTTGGTTTAGACAATCCTAGTGTATTCCTACTCTTTCATCTGATTATGCAGATTTGATAAAGCTCAGTGACCCCTTGTTTAATTAGTCTATTTAGAGTCGGGCTCAGTCAACTGAGATGTCAAAGAGAGGTCAACTTCATGTCAATTATAGGCCAATAGCAGGTCAGGGAGCGGTCAATGACGACAGTTGAGCTGGCTAATGACAGTTGGGAGTTGTGGGGCTTCCCGGTGTGTCCGTCCGCCCGATGACTTCATGTAGTCACGTGACCCCGATGTGTGACGCGGGACGCCACAATTCTGCTGAGTCACTCACTGTGAATGAAGCCGAAACTGGAAATGGATAGTGGGCATGCATAGAGCTATCGACCCACCGAACAGACACAGCTACAAGGGATGGACTAGCGGTACAGTGCCCGGTTTAACGATGCGACATTTGGGGTTCGATCCCTGAATGCATCTCAGTACACAATCACCCTACATACAGCTACCTGTGTATGTGGCATTTTAATTGGAGAATTGAGTATTATAGATGTCACTTCTTTGACGTTAAATAGTGAGCTCTGTAAAATGCATTGTTTTATTCACGTGTAATGGTGTGAGCAGTGTAATGTTCTGAACTGGGTACATGGCCAGAGGCTGGTGTCGAATTGGATCATTCCGTCCCCCCACGTGGCGTGTGCTGTCCCCGTGCATGGAGTGTGTCACGTGCTTATTGCATATACAACTAAGTTAGTTTGGTGCTTATGGCGTACTATACGGCATCTCGTAACGCCAGCTCCTTTCATATGGTATCATCATAACCAAGGAAGTCCGTTATTGTGCAGTAATGGACTCAACATAATGCACTGGGTGCATTGCGAATTGCTCCTAAATATTCTTACTAGCAGGTGAAAGGTTTCTAGCCGACAGCTGTATATATAATGCATAAGCATTATGCGAGTATACAGGCATGGAAGGGAACTATTGTTATTACTGTCCATTATTGTCACTGTACACGCTACTCTGTGGGTTGGCCTCCCGCCTCCCAATCACAAGACCAGTGGGGTACCACCACTCGCGCATATTCTCCTCAACAGACGTGCTAAACCGAATCAAAAGCAAATGGCGGCAGGAGGTGGATGCTGATTATTTCGGACGCTGATTAACGCGAGAACCAATGTTCAAAAACGTGCATAACAAACAAATGTGAGTGCATCTTCCCCAGTAACACGCCAGTATACTCTAGGATAAGTAACCAAGGATGTCTTCCACAACAGAAGGAATAAAAACAACAAGACAGCCAACCGACCTTTGAGAAATGGCGGGAACCTAAAGGCCCTGTCACACTACGACATGACTATGTCATCGTAACCACAACGTGAAAATAATGATATCACGTCGAAGTTATCGGCGTAATATGCAGATTGTGGACGTGAATGCCGCGTAGTTGACATGAGCGTAACGTGAAAGTAACGTCGGTGTACGTAGTGATGTTAGCTGTAATGTGACAACGTTAGAGGGGAGGGGTAATTGGCGACGTGACCGGGCGTTAGTGTAACGTGAGCGTAACGTCGCCGTAACGGGTGCGACGTGGACGTAACGTGACCGTAACGCGACCGTAACGTGACCGTAACGTGACCGCAACGTGACCGTAATGTGACCGTAACGTGACCGTAACGTGACCATAATGTGACCGTAACGTGACCGTAACGTGACCGTAACGTGACCGTTAAGTGACCGTAACATGACCGTAACGTGCAAAACGCTGCCCACACGTTCCTCCCACCCGGGCCGTCGGTCTGACGTGACATAACGTGACTCTAACGTCATTTACGCTGCTATAACGATCGCGGAACGTCTACCTAACGTCATTGTCACGTCATCCCGACGTAACGGCTTCACGTCGAGATACGTCAAAAGTTTTGAACAGGTTCAAAACCTTGACGCGCGCCGACGTAACACGACGTAACATGACGTAGCTCGACGTCACTCTAACGTCATTATTACGTCATCATAACGTAACCCAACGTACGGCAACATAATGACGAAAAATCATCACGTTAGGCTCACGTTGGCTCGTTACGTCGTAGTGTGACAGGGGTATAACACACGATGACAGACAGGAAAACAAGATGGAAACAACGGACCATGCAGACAAAAGTACAAACCTAGACAAGGACGGAATAATAAGGCTGGTAGTATAGACAGTCAAGGCAGAGCTGGCAAAAAAACTACCAACAAAAAACCCCAAAAGGAGACCACAACAACAAAAAATGACGGAAACGAAATGGATGGCGACGGAAATGATGGGAAAACCAAAACGAAGGAGGTGGGAAGAGAGTAACCACAAGCAACCCCACCCCACTTACCCCCAAGTCGTATTCAAACCAGCAATCCATCAACAGTGAATTATGACAAGGACAGAGAATTAGCTGCTAGATGTCTAAGCGAATTAGTATCAAGCACATCAACTGTGAATTACAGTGATGGCAGAGAATTATGACGACCACTGCAAATTAGAGGCAGGTCATCTCAGCGAGAAAGCAGCAAAATGGAAAAAATTATCGTAATCTGTGGAGACTCAAGGGTCCGGGCTCTAACCACCCCACTGAAAGATGTGCACCAAGACACTCCAAAGTACAAGGAGATACTAGTTTCACTGCCAGTAGTGACGATTACCAGGATAACAAGTGCGGTTTACAGAAAATACCTAAAAGGTAATCCACCAGCACAAATATAAATGATGGCAGGAATCTGTGACCTAACGGATAAAATAGGGAAAGGAACCTAAAACCAGCCTTCAAAACCAAAGTGGCACTCATGGACCACATGCCACAGAAATATACTCAAGCATATGACACACTCAAGCAAATAACAAAGCTACCGGTGATATGTGAACTCGTAGGCATGGACTTGGAAAAGTACTGTGGCCACAGCCAGAACAAAGAATACCCAAGACTGATAGAGGAGTGCATACCGAAGCTGAACACCTACATCCATCACCTAAACAACAACCACAGCAGTGGTGTAGCCATACGTAGATATGCAAACTACATCCACAAGACAAGGCATGGAAAGAGGTCAGCACGGTATGGCATTGGCATGACTGTCGGAATACACTACAATGAAGAGTATACCAGATACGTCACTGCCAGGCTGTCTGAAAGCATCATTGAGAACTGGGAAGAACACCAGGGCTCCAAGCCATGAGTATCACCAACTTTTTACAAATGTCCAATAACCTAATCCTAAAATTATAAGAGAAAATGTAAACAAATAATATGTAATTAATGTTTTTATCAGGGAATATATGTACTGTATACACCAGCGCATATACCAACAACTAACAAATCACACTAAAATTAAAGTAAACCCAAATTAAAATCAGAACTCATGAAAATCAACCAACCACTATCCTAAAGACACAATAAATAAACTACAATAAACATGGTAGAAGAAATTGAATGCACACTAGGAAGGGGCACACACTTTGCCAACTTAAACTGCGAGAGCGCATCCAAACAAATAGACTGAAAAACACCAAAACAACACACTAAAGATAAGCGGATATAGCATAACAATGCAATAAACTAAACGAAAAAGGGTGGAAGTGTTACCATTTACTGCAAAGACACCAACAACCTCGATCCTGAAGCACTAAAAACAGCTAAGCTATCAAATGAGGATATATAATTACTATGGTTGGTAATACAAAATGAAAATAAACAAATATAGCCATAACAAGCTTAAACATCATAGAAAAACTGACAAAGGCAGAAATCTTCATACTAGGGGACTTTAATGTAAACTACAACAGCAATGATAAAAATAAACTAATGCTGCAAACCACAATCAACATCTTAGGCCTACAACAGCTCATCACTAAAAACGCAAGGCTAAGCAACAACAGCTCAACAATTGACCTAATACTAACCAACTCAAATCATGCTACCAAATGGGGCACTAGATGCTGGGGAATAAGTGACGTAAAGTATGATATCTAAAGCTGCGAACACACTGGACGCGTATCTCGCGCGTGCGTCAAGTGTCACGCGTGCGTAAAAAATCAAAACGTATGTAATAAAGAGAACCCGAACACACTGGCGCGTGCGTTTGTCGCGCGTGCGTCAGGCGTGCGTCACGGATCGCTTTTGGAGCGATTATTTACGCTTGACGCGTGGTGACGCGTGGCTTTTGACAGAATTTGCCCGACTTTGCCTGACTTTGGCTGACTTTGCCCGACTTTGCCCGACTTTGCCGGACTTTGCCGGACTTTGCCCTCTTTCATTCCCTCCTCTTCCATTCCCTCCTCTTCCATTCCCTCCCCTTCCATTCCCTCCTCTTCCATTCCCCCTCTTCCAATCTCCTCTCTTTCATTCCCCCTCTTTCATTCCCCCTCTTTCATTCCCCCTCTTTCATTCCTCCTCTTCCATTCCCCCCTCTTCCAATCTCCTCTCTTTCATTCCCCCTCTTTCATTCCCCCTCTTTCATTCCCCCTCTTTCATTCCCCCTCTTCCATTCCCTCCTCTTCCATTCCTTCCTCTCCCATGCCCCCTCTTCCATTCCCCCTCTTTCATTCCCCCTCTTTCATTCCCCCTCTTCCATTCCCTCCTCTTCCATTCCCTCCTCTCCCATGCCCCCTCTTCCATTCCCTCCTCCTCTTTCATTCCCCCTCTTCCATTCCCTCCTCTTCCATTCCCTCCTCTCCCATTCCCTCCTCTTCCATTCCCTCCTCTCCCGTTCCCTCCTCTCCCGTTCCCCCTCTCCCGTTCCCCCTCTCCCGTTCCCCCTCTCCCGTTCCCCCTCTCCCGTTCCCCCTCTCCCGTTCCCCCTCTCCCGTTCCCCCTCTCCCGTTCCCCCTCTCCCGTTCCCCCTCTCTCGTTCCCCCTCTCTCGTTCCCCCTCTCTCGTTCCCCCTCTCTCGTTCCCCCTCTTTCGTTCCCCCTCTTTCGTTCCCCCTCTTTCGTTCCCCCTCTTTCGTTCCCCCTCCTTCGTTCCCCCTCTTTCGTTCCCCCTCTTTCGTTCCCCTCTTTCGTTCCCCCTCTTTCGTTCCCCCTCTTTCGTTCCCCCTCTTTCGTTCCCCCTCTTTCGTTCCCCCTCTTTCGTTCCCCCTCTTTCGTTCCCCCTCTTTCGTTCCCCCTCTTTCGTTCCCCCTCTTTCGTTCCCCCTCTTTCATTCCCCCTCTTGTGTTCCCCTCTTGTGTTCCCCCCTCTTGCATTCCCCCTGTTGTGTTCCTCCCTGTTGCTTTCCCCCCTCTTGCGTTCCCCCCTCTTGTGTTCCCCCATCTTCCGTTCGCCATCTTGCATTCCCCATCTTCCATTCCCCATCTTCCATTCCCCCATCTTCTGTTCCCCCCTCTTGCTTTCCCCCTCTTTCATTCCCCCTTTTGCATTCCGCCTCTTTCATTCCCCAAGAGGGGGAACGAAAGAGGGGGAACGAAAAGATGGGGAACGAAAGAGGGGGAACGAACGAGGGGGAACGAAAGAGAGGGAACGGAAGAGAGGGAACGGAAGAGAGGGGAATGGAAGAGGGGGAATGGGAGAGGGGGAATGGAAGAGGGGGAATGGAGAGAGGGGGAACGGAAGATGGAGAATGGGGAATGGAAGAGGAGGGACAGAAAAGGAGGGACGGAAGAGGAGGAACGGAAGAGGGGGAACGAAAGAGGGGGAACGAAAGAGGGGGAACGAAAGAGGGGGAACGTAAGAGGGGGAACGAAAGAGGGGGAACGAAAGAGGGGGAACGAAAGAGAGGGAACGGAAGAGAGGGAACGGAAGAGAGGGGGAATGGAAGAGGGGGAATGGGAGAGGGGGAATGGAAGAGGGGGAACGGAAGATGGAGAATGGGGAATGGAAGAGGAGGGACAGAAAAGGAGGGACGGAAGAGGAGGAACGGAAGAGGGGGGACGAAAGAGGGGGGGACGAAAGAGGGGGAACGAAAGAGGGGGAACGAAAGAGGGGGAACGAAAGAGGGGGAACGAAAGAGGGGGAACGAAAGAGGGGGAACGAAAGAGGGGGAACGAAAGAGGGGAACGAAAGAGGGGGAACCTTATTCCCTAAAATGTTGATATTTTTCCGCGAGTATGTTGTTGCTTTTGTCATTGTTGAATATTGGTTGATTGAGCGGAGCAATTTTCAATCGTCCACAATTGGTAGTCCTCATTCCACTGCTCCTTGTCCTATTTTTAGTAATGCTGCCCGTGAGGCTAGGTTGTGAATAGTAGAACTCTATCAATATTTAGGTTATTGGTTTGCCTCGAACAGAACACAAATCAAGAGGAGAGCGGTGACTAAAATGTCCTAAAATGAGTTAAGACAGCTGCGGGTGTGCAGTCCTATAAATCCTCCATTTGAGTTAAGACAGCTGCAGGTTTGTAGTCCTATAAAGCCTCCATTTGAGTTAACACAGATGCGGGTGTGCACTCCTATAAATCCTCTATTTGAGTTAAGACATCTGCAGGTTTGTAGTCCTATAAAGCCTCCATTTGAGTTAACACAGATGCGGGTGTGCACTCCTATAAATCCTCTATTTGAGTTAAGACAGCTGTGGGTTTGCAGTCCTATAAATCCTCCATTCGAGTTAAGACAGCTGTGCGTTTGCAGTCCTATAAATCCTCCATTTGAGTTAAGACAGCTGCCGGTATGCAGTCCTATAAATCCTCTATTAGAGTTAAGACTGCTGTGGGTTTGCAGTCCTATAAAGCCTCCATTTGAGGTAAGACAGCTGCGGGTGTGCAGTCCTATAAATCCTCCATTTGAGGTAAGACAGCTGTGGGTTTGCAGTCCTATAAATCCTCCATTTGAGCTAAGACAGCTGTGGGTTTGCAGTCCTATAAATCCTCCATTTGAGTTAAGACAGATGCGGGTGTGCACTCCTATAAAGCCTCCATTTGAGTTAAGACAGCTGTGGGTGTGCAGTCCCATAAAGCCTCCATTTGAGTTAAGACAGCTGGAGGTGTGCAGTCCTATACATCCTCCATTTGAGTTAAGACAGCTGGAGGTGTGCAGTCCTATACATCCTCCATTTGAGTTAAGACAGCTGCAGGTATGCGGTCCTATAAAGCCTCCATTTGAGTTAAGACAGCTGCGGGTGTGCAGTCCTATAAAGCCTCCATTTGAGTTAAGACAGTTTCGGGTTTGGAGTCCTATAAATCCTCCATTTAAGTTAAGACACTTTGGATGTGCAGTCCTATGAATTCTCAATTTGAGTTAAGAGAGCTGCGGGTGTGCACTCCTATAAAGCCTCCATTTGACTTAAGACAGCTGCGGGTGTGCAGTCCTATAAATGCTCTATTTGCAAGAATCAGACTCACAAGCCCGCAGCCCTGCCCACTCCATGTATATATAATGTGATTCGCTGTAGTTTGGAGTCAATCTGGAGATATTGATAACGGAAGTGCAAACGTACTGTAATAGTCTGCACTGACCTCTCAGGCAAGGAGCCGCATAGACAGCTAGGCGTGGGCAGGGTGATGATATCAGGGAGCCTAGGTGGTTTAATTATTAGCACACCGGCCCGGAATCCAAGATATGTGTTCGAGTGTTCGACCCCCGGTCTAGGCACAGTCATTTCCCATTTCCATCATCCCCATGACACTGGTGCCATGACCAGGATCATATACAAGCTACGTCCTATATAGTTGTTGAACCTACCGTGTGTAAGTGGATTGCCTGTATCAATGTTATTGTAAGCATTACATGATTATTTAAAAGTCTTAGAATTTCAGGGGCTCTATTCTAGCCGCATGCACCCAATCTCTCAGGCAAGGAACCGCATAGACATGTACTCGTGGGTAGGGTGGTGACATCAGGGAACCTAGGTGGTGTAATGGTTAGCCCACTGGCCCGGAATGCAAAGACATGTGGGTTCGAATCCCGCTCTAGACACACTATTTCCCATTGTCATCACACCACGACAACACCGAACAACTTTAACGGAAATGCAGGACAAAAGACTTTCAGCAGTGACAGGTTCTATTAAATTAACTTTCCATTTCTCCGATGCATCAACACATGTCGACGAAGTGATCAGCATCCAGTTCGGCCTTGTTGGCGCTTTGCTTTTGGAAATGTTATCTTTGCATCGAATTGTGCAACTAACTCTCCAGACAGCGGCGGTAATGCATCATCGTCGGCAAGTCAGCACAGACTCACTTCCGCCGCCCGTCTCCGGACCGGAAGTGGATTGGCGCCGGTTCCTTCCGGAGCGTGACCGGAAGTGGTGGCCAAATCGCTAAGATCGCTGGCTGACTACCGGTGTGAGAAGCTGTGTGTGGGGGGGGGGGGGGGGGGGGGAGTCAGCCGAGTCAAACGAAGAACTTACAGGATTAATATTTGTCGCTACCTAGCCTGACACACGGCATTACTAGGATGGGGCAAGGAGTGGTTAGTTTAGAATCAGGATAATGTGACTGAGTGGGATATCGGGTCATGATGCCAGCTGTCTGCTCTCCCAGCGGGACAGCACTACTAAACTGTTATTGGTGATCCATGTCACATATTAGTACCACTCCTGATATTACCTTACATGTTGCTAGGACACACCAATAACCCCCCCTGAATGTTTCTATTTTGTTTGACATATACACGGCACCGTGTGTTCAACATGTGGGCCAGTTGACGGCTGTTATCTCTCAGACCCTCAACACTCATCACAGCTAGAGCAGGATTCGAACCCACAGCGCCTGCCATTCCGGGGCTAGCATGCTAATCATTACACTATGTAGGCTTCTTTATGTAACCACCCCATCTTCGCCGTCCTGATATGACCTTAGATATTACCAGGACCTAAAACTCCAACAACCAACCAATCTCATCTTCACCTGTATATGGCTCTCGTTGCCTGAGAGGTGAGTGCAGACCACTACAATATTAACAGCAAATCGTCCCGATAACTAAAAGCCATTCACGTTGTAATATCTACTGTGTGCAGGCTGAGTGAATGTATTGTGGACAGCTTACTAACAATTTATTGTAGCCTTCTACCCAACATATAGGGATACTACCTCTGCTAGCCATTACATACTGTTTAGTGAGTTCTGTACCATGTTGGTACACTCTCATAATCACATCTCATTCTCTCATCCTCCGCTTACTATATTTTATTATGATTTCATCCAACAAAATGTCACTCTTATTTATATGAATTCTGCCTCAACTAACTTGGCTTGGGCTGGTGGTTGCACATCCTGCTAGGAAGGTGGATGGTTGGGACTAAGCCCCACCACCCATATACAAACAGCGGCCACCCAAATGCAAACATCACCCACCACCTTTATGCAACCCCTACTGGCAGCCTGCAGCCAGGGCCCTATACATCAATCAATCAATAGTTCCGTCCTCTAGTCGAGGGTTGGATGCAATGGTTCTCCACTTGTCCCGATGTTGTGCTGTTCTGATAGACTGTGAATAATTCAAGCCTGTCCACTGTGAAATATTTGTAAACCATGATGTTCTTGGTCTCCCTCTCCCTCTGCTGCCATTCACCTTCCCTTCCAACAATGTACGGTATATTGAACTCTGACGAATGATGTGGCCAAAATAAATAAGTTTCTTTGTCTGTATAGTGGCAAACAAGCTTTTCTTATTTTTAATTTTTCTGAGAACTTCTTTGTTGGTGATCTTCTTTGTCCATGATATTTTCATCATCCTTCGATAAGTCCACATCTCAAATGCTGCTAAACGTTTGTACATTTTCTTAGAGATTGTCCATGTCTCTGCCCCATACATTAGAGTAGACCACACATAACACTGAAGAATACGCTTCCTTGTTTGTATTAATATCTTACTTGATGTTAACACTCTATACATTTTGGAGAATGTTGTTCGGGCTATTGTTATCCTTCTTTTAATTTCTTCCTCACATCTCCCATCATTTGTAATCTTTTGTCTGAGATATATGAATTTGGATACTTGTTCTATGTTTGTGCCATCTATGGTTATATTGACGTTTGGTTTATCTGTCTTTTTACTTATAACCATTGTTTTGGTCTTCCTGGCATTCATCTTCATGTTGAATAGTATTCCAGCTTTATTGATTCTATTCACTATATCTTGTAGGTTTTTCTCACTGTCTGCTAGTATTACACTGTCATCGGCATATCTAAGATTGTTGACGTTCATGCCACCTATTGTCACTCCCTTGCAATCTTCAATGTGTCTGAAAATCATCTCTGTGTACAGGTTAAATAGACATGGTGACAATACACACCCCTGTCAAACTCCTCGTTTAATCATAACTTCATCCGATAGGCCCTGCTCCATTTTTATAAATGCACGTTGTGTCCAGTATAAGTTCACAATTAGTTTAATGTCTTTGCCATTGACACCAATATCTTGTAAACATTTGATTAACAGTTCATGATTGACTCGGTCGAAGGCCTTCTCATAGTCAATAAAGCAGGCATAAACATCCTGGTTCACTTCACAATAACGTTCACAAATCATTCTCATATTGAAAATCCCTTCACGTGTACCTCTTCCAGATATAAACCCACTTTGTACGTTACTGATTTGTTCTTCAATTTTCTGTCTGTTTCTCAGTAAAATTATTTTCAGGATCATCTTCAACATATGACTCATCAGGCTTAGTGTTCTGTACTCAGTACACAATGTTGGTTTTAGCTTCTTTGGGAGTCGTACAAATATGGATTCATTCATATTCAATGGTATAAATCCAGTCTCATAGATGTCAGTTACTAGCTTATGAATGATTTGAATCCCCACTTCATCTAGTCCTTTTTGGCCCCTATACAATAAGGAGTAATCACAGGTCCTATTGTTAGGGCTGTATTTACTTAGTCCACATATTTAATTAATTTCTGCTGCGTTTAACGTGGATATCGTGTCCATACTTTTACAAAGGGCACTTCTGGGAATAATAAATAATTCATAGAAGGCTATGTAATTAGCGTGACGTCACTGCCTTATCGACATACTCACGTTTACGCCCACAGAGGCTAGTTCTATAATGGCTCATATAACAAATATATAAAAGACAGCAAGAGGAAATACAGGAAGAGCTCAGAGAGTTGGAACATTTCGCTGCCTTCAACACAACTATCATTACAGTATTTATTTAGCATAAAATTGGGGGAGACATTGGCCAAGTGAGTGGCTGAGTGACTGTTAACGGGTGCCTGTTGCGGAAACCAACTTGTCTGCATAATAGCCGACTGAGTCAATTACCAGTGTAATAGTAAGATTGTCGTCTTCTCCCTGGCGGAATGGTTAGAATGTCTGACTTCTTTCCAGGTCAGACTCCTAATATGAAGGTCGGTGGTTTGAGTCCCCCATGCCATGACCTCTGTCAATTAGGATTTCCACCGCTGTGTATAATTTACAGCAGCATCAAAGGCCACTTGCTCTCATACCATGTCTATTTGGTATGGAAGGTTTAAAATCCCTTGGGTCGCTAAAAGTGTAGGCTTGGGCATTCAATAGACCAACTGTCTAATGGTGAAAACAAGACTAGTCCGACTTATCCATAATAGGCAGTATCAATCTTCAAGAAAAAGATGCAGTACATATATTTAAGAAGCATTCAGGTACAAAACCTGTTAAATGGTCATCGAAAATTTGAGATAACCATTGGAGTAAAACCTTTAAAAGTTTAATTTGTTCACATCCATATTTGTTTTATTAATTGCTCCATAACCATTTCATAACAAGAAAAGTGGAATTATCGAGAATCAAACTTATTCCCAGGTAACATTACTTTATTTCATTTCAATTTTTCTATTTGCTTTTATGAGGTTTTATGCCTGAACTCCTTCAAACAATTATTGTTAGACATGACAATACAGTGGAACCCACATACACTAATATAATAATATGGGTATAACAAGGTACACCACACATAAATAACATCGCCATTGTGGACATGCCCTTGTCACCCGAGTTCATCCTGTGACAGTTGAAGGAGCAGGTCCTTAATCATCGCATTGTAAGAAGGCCACATGGACTCGCTGAACGAAAGGCCCGGGGACCAGACTACCCGTAATAAGGGACACATAGAGTACCCAGACGCTATGTAAAAGAAGTCGCCCAGGAACCAGCCTGAGTGGTGCCGTCATCTGCCGGTGGAGCCGGGGACCAGACAAATGGGATTCCTGCTTTGCATTAAGGGCTCGGGGACCAGCCTACTGTGTCGTGCCCTGATTCCCTTGAATCCAGTCCTATATATTGCAGATATACTAGGTACCCATGGCTTCCCCAGTCATCGACACTCCTCACTTCCCCTCCACCCCTTCACGCTGCCCCTCCTCCACCCCCCTCACCTGTCCTGCAATCCTAACTCCCCTTCTCCTCCCCATCCTCTCATGCACACATTTCCTAGTTCAACAATCCTCCTCCCTCTCCTGTTCTTCTCCATCGGACCAACTCCTTCCCTTCTCTCCTCCCCATCTCCTCCCCTCCCCGTCTCCTCCTCTAGCCTCCACCACCTTCTCATCTCCTTCCATCTCCTCTACTCATCCTCAGCATATCCTCCTCCACTCCTCCTGATATGCCTCTCCTCACCTCGGCACATCCCCGATCTTCGTGCAATGTCTCTTTCTTCTCCATCCTCGTCTTCCCCTTCCACCTTCCACTTCCTCCCTCCACCCATTTCTCTTCCCATCACCCTCCTCTTCCCTTTCCATCTTCCATTTACCACCTCCTTCTCCCAGTTCTCTACCACTCCTCCCTCCACCTCCTCCCCACCCACTTCCCCTCTCACCAGTCCCGTTGACCCCTTGAACCTTGACCCTCAGCTCCAGGTGACAAGGTAGCCTCCCTTACCAGACCCGCAGCAACCGTGACACCTTTGTAAAATTTTCCAATATTATGGCATATGAGAATATATGAACTCTACTATAATAAATTGCAACTTGTCTATATAATGGTAATATATCAAATCCAAAGGCATATGAGGGATATGTGGAGTTGGAAACTATTACTCATAAAGTATAGAAATTGTATAGTAATATAGTATAGAGGAGGAGTGTCACTTCTTAGATAAAGTCTTTGGAGGAGTTGCCTCACATACCCCATCCCCCCAGGTGATATTTATGGATCACTACACACCACAAGGCACTGTAGCCAGCATGACAAGGCCTTGGATACAAGAGATTGAATTCTGATTGGTGGGTAGATAAATACCTGTTAGGGATTGGGAGATCAACCCATGTGACCACCACCATCTTGGATTCTAAAAGCTATATATATATAATAAACTAAGCAAGCTCCTTCTGGTTCCTTCTGCACACTCTATCTCTTGGCTTCCTTCTCTATACTTGCCTGTAGTGATTTCCTATTTAACCTGCCTACCTACACAACCACAGCTGCCGGCCGTCGCACTTTACACCTTGACCTTTGACCTCCCAGCTCCTGGTGGCCAGGTAGCCTTCCCGACCAGACACGCAGCCATCTTGCCGCCACCCTGGCCCCTTGACCCTTGACCTCCCAGCTCCTGGTGACCAGGTAGCCTCCCCTACCAGACCCGCAGTCATCTTGCCGCCATCTCCGCATTGGTCCCACCTTTGCTCCTATAGCTGAGTCGGCTCCGGCTGCCTGCCTCCGTCCTACTACATTCAGCAGGCCGGATGAAGCAGCGCCATCTGGAGCCGTGACTGCTCGCAACCAGCAGTCAGGCGTCAGGACACACGGGCACTGGAGGAACCAGAGCACAGGTGGGGCGGGTCTGATTTACCTGTGGGCGGTGGGATGACGGGAGTGGGTTTGTGCTGTGGGGTGACTGGGTGTGTGGTGTGGGGTGACTGTCTGTGCGTGTGGTGTCAGGTGAGTGTGTGTGGTATGAGGTGAGTGTGTGGTGTGAGGTAAGTGGGTGTGTGGTGAGTGGGTGTGTGGTGTGAGGTGAGTAGTTGTGTGGTGTGAAGTGAGTGGGTGGGTGGTGTGAGGTGAGTGGGTGGTGTGAGGTGAGTGGGTGGGTGGTGTGAAGTGAGTCAGTCGGTCTGTGGTGTGTGGTGAGTGTGCATGTGGTGTGAGGTGAGTGGTTGTGAGGTGAGTGGGGGTGTGGTGTGAAGTGAGTGGTTGTGTGATGTGAGCTGAGTGTGTGGTGTGAGGTAAGTGGTTGTGTGGTGTGAGGTGAGTGGTTGTGTGATGTGAGCTGAGTCAGTGCGTAATGTGTGGTGTGTGGTGTGAGGTGACTGTATGTGGTGTGAGGTGAGTGAGTTATGTTATGTCAATGGGTCCATGTAGTGTGGTAAGTGGGGTGTGGTGTGAGGTGAGTGGGTGTGTGCTGTGACGTGAGTGGTTGTGTGATGTGAGCTGAGTGAGTGTGTGATGTGTGGTGTGTGGTGTGAGGTGAGTGTATGTGGTGTGAGCTGAGTGAGTGGTGTCATGTAAATGGGTGCATGGTGTGTGGTAAGTGGTGGGTGGTGTGAGGTGAATGGGTGTGTGGTGTGTGGTGTGAGGTGAGTGGTTGTGTGATGTGATGTGAGTAGGTGAGTTATTTGAGATGAGGGAGTGTGAGGGGCGTCAGTGGTGTTACGTCAATGGGTGCCTGGGATGTGGTAAGTGTGTGTGTGGTGTGAGGGGAGTGTGCGTGTGGTGTGAGATGAGTGGGTGTGTGGTGTGACGTGAATGTAGGTGGCGGAGTACATGAATATATACGTTGTTAGGTGGGTGTGGATGATGGTGTGACATCAATGACTGCATGGTGTGAACTCATTGAGTTGGTCCTGGTATATGGTTAGGTGACATCAATGCGTGCATGGTGTGACATCAATGAATGCATCGTGGGACATCAATGAGTGCAGGGTGTGAACTCATTGAGTTGGTACTGGTGTATGGTTAGTTAGTGCGTCTATTCATCTGCACATACATGCAGGCCCGTCCCTTGGTGTACTGTGCTAGTGCCAATACAAACGGTGTTGCCTGAATGTGGTTGCTGCTCGGATAATAAATCAGAATTTCACAAATATGTTACTTTTATAAATTACTTAATATTAAAGTATGTAGTGCTACATGTAGCAGGCCCTCCATCACATGTCCTCCCACACCTCAGTAACACATAATCAATGACGATGCATACAAGAACACCATGACACAGACTCATCTGCGCTGTATCTGCACTATTCCTTCTACAGTGAGACTCCATCTTATATGTAATATACATGAGCCGCATCACCACAGACTGGCGGCAGGGACTACGCTCACCTCCGTGTCCCTTATGTGCTATATAATTTATTATATAAATATAAAGGGGCACAGTTTATATCTTATCCGTTTTATTCGTACTTTAATTAATTCCTCGCTATTTATTATGTACATCTGATATATTCCCGGAGTCGTATCCTATTTTATATGGCGACAGGTGGCAGCATGGTAGCCACATGTGGGCTCTGGGTGGACCGACCCCCCCCCCCCCCCGCCCCAACACCTCCTTGCTCGCCATGAAAGGTTAGCCGCGACCTGGCCGCTCAGAAGCCAGGTCATTTTGTTATGTGATGCTGCAGAGAGGAGAGGATTCAGGAAATAAATGATGAAACAAACATTTCCCTTCTCTGCCTTCTCTCCACATGTCGTCCAATACAAAACCAGGGGGGACCAGCCGCTCACCACCACATGGCCTATCACAATTCATATATATGAAGAGTTCGGGTGAGAAACCCCATAAACGCCGATCCAAAAATTGACAAGCACATCAGAATCAAACATTCAACAAGTTAATTTGGTACATTCCTATTATTTAGTTCATTCCTCTATGTTTGGGATCATAAAAAGGTGGAATTAGTCATAATTTCAAATAATTTTGAGGTGATAATCTTTTATTTCAGGTAATAATCTTTTATTTAAACACGATTTTTGATTGGTGCTTGCGGGGATTTGCGCCTGAACTCTTCATATAGAGTCCGGTACATTATGATGTTCAAACTCAGTTCAAACTTGGATAAATAATGTACGCAGACTTCACCTGTTGAACTGCCTAATGAAAATAGACCCTCATAACGATGTTGTTTTACCTCACCAGGTGGCAGCACGTGGCAGTGAGCGCCCCAGTGGCTGAGGTGGCTGAGGGAGAGTGACATGTAGCCTTCTGGTCCTGTGTCCAGTTTCCTGTATTACACCACTGTCTATTGGCCAACACTAACATTGGGAAGAGTTCCAGCTCCCTGTATTACACCGCTGTCTATTTTCCAAGACTACCAGTGGGAAGAGTATCCAGCTTCCTGTATTACACCGCTGTCTATTGGCCAACACTAACATTGGGAAGAGTGTTCAGCTTCCTGTATTACACCGCTGTCTATTGGACACCCCTAACATTGGGAAGAGTGTCCAGCTTCCTGTATTACACCGCTGTCTATTGGCCAACACTAACATTGGGAAGAGTGTCCAGCTTCCTGTATTACACCACTGTCTATTGGCCAACACTAACATTGGGAAGAGTGTTCAGCTTCCTGTATTACACCGCTGTCTATTGACCAACAGTAACATTGGGAAGAGTGTCCAGATTCCTGTATTACACCGCTGTCTCTTGGCCAACAGTAACATTGGGAAGAGTGTCCAGCTTCCTGTATTACACCACTGTCTATTGGCCAACACTAATATTGGGAAGAGTGTCCAGCTTCCGGGATTACACCACTGCTTTTTCACCTGTCATCTGTACACTGTCCAGGCATGGGCTCCGTATAGTAGGGTGGATAGCATGATTGCACAGTAGATCTTGCCTTTGACCCGAATGGACACATGGTGGTTGTTTCAGAGTCTCTGGCATAGTCGGCTGAAAAGTGCGCTAGCCTTGGCCATCCTCCTCTGTATTTCAGCATCAATGCATCCATCATTTGATATAGTGCTTCCGAGGTAGGTGAATTCCGGAACAGAGTTCAGCTTGTTTCCATCAACCATGATCTCCTCCTCTTGGGTTCTTGTAGAGTTGGGTTGGTACAGCACCTCCATCTTCTTGATGTTACTATTCAGGCCAAACTTCTTTGATGCATCGGAGAAAGTGTCCACTATTTTCTGGATCTCTTCAGCAGAGTGGGCAACCAGTGCACTGTCATCTGTGAATAGCAGCTCTCTCACCAGTATCCAAGTAGTCTTGATCTTCGCTCTGAAGTGTGCGACATTGAATAGGTCAGCACTCTGTCTGGACTGTATATAGATGCCATCCCCCATGTCTTGGAAAGCCTCATCGAACATTGCTGATAGGAAGATGGAGAAGAGTGTGGGGGCCAGTACACAACCTTGCTTTACCCCATTGGTAACCCCAAATGATTCCGAGACTTCCCCTCCCAACACTAACCTTCGCCATCATTCCTGTATGTAGAGCCTCGATCATAGTTGTGAACTTCTCTGGGCATCCATACTTCCTCAGTAGCTGCCATAGCCCGGTCCTCCTGACTGTCTCAAACCCCTTAGTGAAATCAACAAATACCATGTACCGTGGTCGGTCCTGCTCAATGTACTTTTCTAGTAGCTGTCGGAGACAAACTAGCATATCCATGGTGCTCCGGTTACCTCTGAAGCCACACTGTGACTCCGGAACTACATCAGGTGTTATGTGAATAGGATCCTGGCGAAGGTCTTGCCTGCTATGGAAAGAAGAGAGATTCCTCAATAGTTCCCACAGTCTGTTCGATCACCTTTCTTGTAGATGGTTAACATGCTGGCATCCTTCCATGCTTGGGGTACAGAACCCTCCTCCCAGGCATTGGTGATTAACATTTCATGAAAGCTGCCTGCAAAAGTGTTGAAGTGCTGCCCTGTTCGTATATATAGTGCCCCATTGTATTGATACATTGATACATATAGTACCCTGTTTTAGTGATGCATTGATAGATATAGAACCCTGTTTTAATGCTACATTGATACAGATGGTGTCCTGCTTTAAGGCTCCATTATTACAAATGGTGCCCTAAATTAGTGAGACATTGATGATACCTTGATACATAGGGTGCCCTGTTTAGGTGAAGCGTTCATATAGGCGCGGCCCTGTTGTACATGTAGTGATGCATTGATACAGGCGGGCACTGATATACATGTACTGATACATTGATATATATGACACCCTGCTATACAGGGTGTGATATATTGATACAAGCGGGACCCTGGTATACATGCAGTGATACATTACAACCGGTGCCCTGCAGACACATGTAGAGATACACTGATACAGCCGGTGTCCTGCCTTAGTGATACATTGATACACTGATACAACCGGTGCCCAGCTACACATGTAGTGATACACTGATACATCCGGTGCTCTGTCTTAGTGATAGAGTGATACAGGTGTCCCGCTACACATGTAGTGATACACTGATACAGCCAGTGTCCTGCCTTACCAGCGGCACTCTCTACGGGAGCAAATAGAGGTTTCACACCGGCAAGAACATGTCAAGACAGGCGCAAAACTATTTGGCCCTGCAATGGCTTGTCGGGAGATATTGGCAGTTCCATACATCAACCGCCCTTAATGCTGCCACAGTGACATGGTTTTCTGTTTAGGGTTTTCTCCCTTAGCCTTCAGTTCTGTCAAGAACCTGTACCACAAGGCAGTGGTTTACACCTCTGCAGGGCAGGGGCGTCAAACTCCCTGAGGTATTACTATACCTGCATACCCTGACACAATAAGTACTGTATGTTTATTAATCCGGAGTGCGCAAATGTTTACTTTCTGTGCTGGGGGGGGGGGGGGTCGTTAACCCAACACACATAATCCGGAATGCATTCCGATGTTGCTGGAACCTAAAACACCAATTACTCACTAGGTCACGATCGGCGTCTGCGCATCGCGTCGTGTGCACGCGTCGCCAGTCGGGTCCGATTGTGGCTCGCCTCTTGTCGGATCAGATGTCCACCCGACGAAGAAACGCCCCAGGGGGCCGCAGGGTGGCGCCTTTTTTGCGCCTTTTTGGGGGACCAGTAACCAAGCGCCGCGCCATGGGACACGTGACCTCAGATTGCGGCGTCCGGTTCGCGCTCTTTTACGACACCCCAACTGCCGACAATCGCATCGGCGCCGGCGTTCTTTTCGCCATTACACAGAATGGAGGCCGGGTTGCTAGGCGCGACCCACAGCCGCCAGGGTCCCCGCGACCCACAGCTGCCCCGCCCCCTCCTCCTGCCCTCCCGTTCTCCTGGTCCCCGGCATCACCGTGCCCCGGGTTGTGGACAAGGAGAAACGTCAGTGAGACGTTCTGTTGGCACCCTGGCTGGAGTTGTTTTACACAACAGTCGTCGTGCGGCGGTGAACCCTCTTGGCGTCAGGGGCATTCAAGAGGGCTCCTGTATCAGTGTATCACTGTATCACTAAGGCGGGACACTGGCTGTATCAGTGTATATATACATGAGTAGCGGGACATCTGTATCTCTGTATCACTGTATCACTAAGGCAGGACACTGGCTGTATCAGTGTATTTCTACATGTGTAGCAGTCCACCGGTTGTATCAGTGTTTCAATGTATCACTAAGGCAGGAGACTGGCTGTATCAGTGTATCTCTACTGTAGTGGGACACCGGTATCACTGTATCATTGTATCACTAAGACAGAGCACCGGATGTATCAGTGTATCACTACATGTGTAGCTGGGCACCGGTTGTATCAGTGTATCAATGTATCACTAAGGCAGGACACCGGCTGTATCAGTGTATCTCTACATGTGTAGCAGGGCACCGGTTGTAATGTATCACTGCATGTATACCAGGGTCCCGATTGTATCAATATATCACACCATGTATAGCAGGGTGTCATATATATCAATGTATCAGTACATGTATATCAGTGCCCGCCTGCATCAATGCATCACTACATGTACAACAGGGCCGTGCCTATATGAACGCTTCACCTAAACAGGGCACCCTATTTATCAAGGTATCATCAATGTCTCACTAATTTAGGGCACCATTTGTAATAATGGAGCCTTAAAGCAGGACACCATCTGTATCAATGTAGCATTAAAACAGGGTTCTATATCTATCAATGCATCACTAAAACAGGGTACTATATGTATCAATGTATCAATACAATGGGGCACTATATATACCAATGCAAGCCTATCAGTAAAACAAGGCATCATTAATATATGGTATCATATGTATCAATGTATCATTAACCAGGGCACTATATGTATCAATGCATCGCTAAAACAACGTACACACTGTATCAATGTATCACCATAACAGGACCTCCCTTGTATCAATACATAGGGGCATCAGTACCTTGTGTGTAATTAGGCTCTCAGCGCGGGAGCCCCCCACCTACTACAATATGTCGACGGCACAATAAAAACCAGCATTTCCATCAACTGAAAGCTGACAATTCAAAATGACTGAACAGTCCTCACGAGGTTATGGGAAGGACGTCAGCCGTTAAGCATCCATTAATAAACTATCCATGACTGGGTTTTTGAGAGAGATTTTATTTATTTGTTGAGTAAGCGGAGGAAATTTCAAATCTTCCTCATCAACTGATCGTTGTAATGCTGTATAGCTGTTTAACTCGTTGATTTAACTCAGCTATAACTTGAAGGTGGGACCAAATTCAATACTCCGCCAAATAGGAATCATCTGTTCAACTCAGTCGGCCATCTAATGTTGTTAGTTTAAACCTATTTTCATACTTAATAAATTGCAAACAACTTGAACCACTCTTGTTTACCGATGAAAGACAGTCAGCATGAAATATTCTAACGGTAAATAAATTAAAAAAACAGTTTGCATCCAAAGAAATAAGTATGCAATCATGGGATAACAGAATCACTGACAATTTCTGAATGTTGTGTAACATTCAATGCAGGCACTTGGATGTGATTGACTGACAGAGTAGATGCCACAAGTTTTTCCCTGTGAAGATGTCCCTTGCTGCCGACACGGTGAGCAATCAATCAATCAAGTAATCAATCACATAACTACTATCTCACAATGTGAGGGCAGAGCGACAGCTTCATGAAGCCTGCAGGTAAATAACGTGGTGGTGACGTCAAACTCTGTAAACCATACAAAGAGCAATTCACGTGCAAAACCCTATAAACACCACTCCACAAATTGTGAGCAAAAATGGAGTCAAACCTTCAAAAGGTTAAGTTGTTACATTTATGTTGTTGTGTTCATTGCTCCATAACAATTTGATCACATAAAAGTGAAATAAGTTAGAATTAAGATTACCATCAGGAAACAATTATTTATTTTAATTCATTTTTTGAATTGGGGTTTACAGGGTTTTGCGCGTGAACTCTTCAAATGTAAACGTTTTATTCAAGCTTCACTCCGAGCTCAATCCGGGAGAAAGAAATAAGGCAGACAAAGGGAGCGGTGGGAAGACAACATCAGCGAATGGACAGGCCTGGAGTTCGGCAAGTCCCAGAGGGCGATACAGAACAGGTCAAATGGGGGAAACTGGTTGCAAAGTCAGCTGCGGTTCTGGAATGACCCTCACGGTTAAGGGATTGATGATGATGATGATGATGATGATGATGATTCCGAACAAAGCATAAACTGTCGAAGCCAAAACACTTGCCTCATTAAACATTTCATCTTGTGCTCCTCTGCTACGCTGCTCTGCTCGGACATGTGTAAACAAAGACAATGTCCATAATTTCATTCTACATACCAAGATTACCTTTGCATGTAGTCACGTTAAAAATTGACCCTCAAGCTGATGTGAAATATATTATAACCGTTAAACTAATATTTAGCATTTGGTGTTGGTGATTCGATCCACTGATTTGCATATTTACACCAAATATATGTGTGTGTTGGAGATATGTAATATTTTTAGAAAGAGAAAGGAGAAAGAAAAAATACATGTTTAAGGAAAATTCTAGAATCATGCAATATCATATAATGCATATTCACCAAATGAATAATACTTTTATTGAATCGGAATTGTATACAGTTACTATTACAACTAATAGTTCATTTATATTATGTATAATACTTGTATTACAAACAGGATTTGCATGTGGTTATCATTTATGTTCCAACAAATTGCACTGAACTGCCAGAAGACCAGTGCTCTGGCGCTCAGGGAAGGCATTATGCACGGAATAAACTACATTTTAGTTAATTAAATTATATCTGAAACATATAAGACTGAAAACCCTCGAACTCTGCATCGCACAAACTCTGTGCACTAGAACATTACCACACATCAACATATCGATGGAGGATTAATATTTGACGTATTCCTCACCATGCAAAATCAAGTCATATTTTGATTAGGTCTGCCTCGCTACAGTGTCCATCTATGGCAGCGTTATAGTGCTGCCCTCTTTGATACTCTCGTGGGGGTGATGAAAATGGGAAATATTGTGCCTAGAGCGTGACTCGAACCCACATCTCTTTGCATTCCGGGCCAGCGTGCTAACCATTACACCACCTAGGCTCCCTGATGCCACCACACTACCCATGCCTACCTGTCTATGCGGCTCCTTGCCTGAGAGGTTAGATCAGACCACTACACTACCATGTTGCTGGCACGATTCAGTCAGAATTCCCCTTCAGTCAGATTAGTCTGGCACTAATTAAACCAGTCCTATCCTAGCAATACCCAGAAGTGTCTCTTATTGTGCAGTCACACTACGAAGTGTTTTCCGGCGTGCCGCCAACGCGCACAATATTTGCTAGCATGCGAAACACGTCCAACTTTTCGGCGTTTTGGGACAAAGGTTGACAGGGCGCAGCGTGTTAGTGGCGGGTTGGTGGCACGCTATTGGCGCGTTATTGGCGCGCTAGTAGTGTGCTACTAGCGCATCAGCAGTGTGTCGGTAGCCCGTTATTGGCGTGCTTGTAGCGTGTTGATGGTGTGCTGGTAGTGTGTTGGTGTTGTGTTAGTACCGTGTCAGCGCGTACATATCCGCCAGCAACATGTCAGGATGCGCCAGCAGCGCGTCCACACTGCGTGGCCAACGTGTCCAGGTGGGCCGGCAACACGTCCAACGCGCCGAGAAACGCTGGAGCAATGCCAATGGCGCGCCCACTACCTGTCGATGGGATGTTGCAGACGCGCCGACGGAACGGTCGCATTTTGGCAAAAAAAATGCCAATGTTAAGCGACGTTGCTCAACGGTCTGCCAGCGTTCCGCCGGCCCGCCCGCAACGGGTTTCGACGTGTTGTTAACGCGTCCATAACGTCCCCTTCAACCCGTCGGCGCACGTCGGGCACGTCGAAAGTTTTGTGCAAGCACAAAACGATTGGCGCGAGCCAGCGGGCACTGACGTGTTGGCTCACAAGTTGCTATCAGTGTATGTGTACCAATGCGCCGGTAACGCGCTGGTAAAGCGCCGGTAACGTGCCGGACGTGTACCTACGTTTTGCCCCCCAAAAAAACACGTTGGGATGCGTTGTCCAACGTTGGTGCAACACGTCGTAGTGTGACTGCGGCATTATTTACGTGTTTGTGTTGGACGCCACCATCCCCCCATCCCCCTCCACTCCCCCGACCCCCTCCACTCCCCCCTCCCCACTCCACTCCCCCCGACCCCCTCCACTCCTCCCGACCCCCTCCACTCCCCCCGACCCCCTCCACTCCCGTCGACCCCTTCCACTCCTCCGGACCCCATCCACTCCCCCGGCCACCCCCCGATCCCCTCCACTCCCCCCGACCCCTTGCACTCCCCCCGACCCCCTCCACTCCTCCCGACCCCCTCCACTCCCCGACCCCTCCACTCCTCCCGACCTCCCCCACTCCTCCCGACCCCTCCAGTCCCCCCGACCCCTTGCACTCCGCACGACCGCCTGCACTCCCCCCCCCCAGTCCCCCTGACCCCCTCCACTCCCCCCGACCCTCCCCACTCCCCCCCGACCCCCTCCACTCCCCCGGACCCCCGACCCTCACCCCGACCCTCCCCACTCCCCCGGCCCCTCCCCCTCCACTCCCCCATCCCCCCTCCACTCCCCCCGACCCTCCCCCACTCCCCCCGAACCTCCCCCCCACTCCCCCCCCCGCCCCCGACCCCCCCCCCCCCACTCCCCCCACTCCCCCCCCTCATGAGAAGCACCACTTGCCATCGTACACGTCCGTCAACAAAGGCAACTGTGCAATTACTTCCAGCAGCAGGAGTGAGTTATTTGAAGCCTCTGCTGACAGGCTCATTGTTCCCAGGTCGCTGATCGTCCCTTAGATTACGACTATCAGCGGGCAGCGACGTACTCATGAGATAACGCCCCCCCACCCCCCCCCCCCCCCCCCAACCGGGCAGACGGAAACCATGGAAACCGATATCATTGATGCAGCAGCCACATGGCTCAAGGACGAGTAGAGGCTCAACGGCATTGTTTTCAACGCTGGTACCACATGGATAAACAAGTTCCTCATAGGTGCCTAGCAACGGTTATCAGTTATCAGTTATCGGTTATCGGTTATCAGTTATCAGTTATCAGTTATCAGTTACCAGTTATCAGTTATCAACCTAGCTGACGAATGATAAATGACAATGCAGGATGACAATGATAACAAATATGATTTTAAAATGACAAATACAATGACAAATACAATGACAAATGACAACGAGCTGACTGGTACAGTGGTAGTGCATCGCGCCGTGTTAAAGTTGCACATGCCGATGATTCTATGTTTCTGTCATTTTATTGAGATAAATATATTAAATTGATTGCTATAACCCACTTTACTTTGAAGTATCTGTTATTTTAAATGTCTAAGATTTGAGATATTTGAAGTGTAAACAAGTCAAATTAGTTTAAACTGGCACGGCAACACTCTACTGCTATAGGCTTCAGCAGTAACACATTATATTACATTTACTCCGTTATATTTGTAACAGGGCATCAGTATCTAAGGTAGATACGTAGAATCAATTCTAGATAATTCAAAACGCGGAGACGGACTGCTATAAGATGGCCTTTAATACGTATCAAATGTAGTTACAGGTTAAACTAGTCAGATGCAGTCCAATGAATATCTTACTTCTTATACCAGCTCGCACCGTATTTACTCTCCTCAGCTCCTCAGCTTCCACCAGCTCGCACCATATTTGCTCACCTCATCGCCTCAGTCTCCACCAGCTCGCACTGTATTTACTCACCACAGCCTCCATGAGCTCACACCGTATTTACTCACATCAGCGCCTCAGGCTCCAGCAGCTCGTCCCATATTTACTCACCTCAGCGCCTGAGCCTCCACCAGCTCGCACCGTATTTACTCACCTCAGCCTCCACCAGCTCGCACCGTATTTACTCACCTCAGTGCCTCAGCCTCCACCAGCTTGCACCGTATTTACTCACTTCAGCCTCCACCAGCTCGCACCGTATTTACTCACATCAGCGACTCAGCCTCCACCAGCTTGCACCGTAGTTACTCACCTCAGCCTCCATGAGCTCGCACCGTATTTATTCACCTCAGCGCCTCAGGTTCCACCAGCTTGCCCCATATTTACTCACCTCAGCACCTGAGCCTCCACCAGTTCGCACCTTATTTACTCACCTCAGCCTCCACCAGCTCGCACATATTTACTCACCTAACCGCCTCAGCCTCCACCAGCTCGCACTGTATTGACTCACCTCAGCCTGCAGCAGCTCGCACCGTATTTACTCACCTCAGTGCCTCAACCTCGACCAGCTCGCACCGTATTTACTCACCTAACCGCCTCAGCCTCCACCAGCTCACACCGTATTTACTCACCTCATCCTGCACCAGCTCGCACCGTATTTACTCACCTCAGCGCCTGAGCCTCCACCAGCTCGCACCGTATTTACTTACCTCAGCCTCCACCAGCTCGCACCATATTTACTCACCTCAGCGCCTCAGTCTCAGCCTCCACTCAAGCTGAGGTGCCTTAGCCTCCACCAGCTCGCACCGTTTTTACTCTGTGGTGTTCTCTGTGGCGGAGTGGTTAGAGTGTCTGACTTTTTTCTAGGTCGGACTCCTAATCTGAAGGTCGGTGGTTCGATTCCCCATGCCCCCATCTCTGCCAATTTGGATTTCCACCGCTGTGTATAACTTACAGCGACATCAAAGGCCAGTTGATCTCATACCATGTCTATGTGGTGTGGGAGGTTAAAAATCCCTTGGGTCGGTAAAGGTGTAGGCTCGGGCTTTCTATCGACAAACTGTCTAATGGTGAAAACAAGCCTATTCAGGCTTATCCATGATAGGCAGTATAAATCTTCAACAACAACTTCAACAACAACTCGCCTCAGCCTCCAAAAGCTCACACCATATTTACTCACGTAACAGCATCAGCCTCCACCAGCTTGCACTGTATTTCCTCATCTCAGCGCCTCAGCCTCCACCAGCTCGCACCCTATTTACTCACCGCAGCGCCTCAGCCTCCACCAGCTCGCACCGTATTTACTCACCGCAGCGGCTCAGCCTCCACCAGCTCGCCCCATATTTACTCACCTCAGCACCTGAGCCTCCACCAGCTCGCACCTTATTTAATCAACTCAGCCTCCACCACCTCGCACCGTATTTACTCACCTCAGCCTCCCAGCCTCCACCAGCTCGCCTCGTATTTAGTCACCTCAGTGCCTGACATTCCCACATCTTGCACCGTATTTACTCACCTCAGCACCTCAGCCCCCACCGGCTCGCACCGTATTTACTCACCTAACCGCCTCAGCCTCCACCAGCTCGCACCGTATTTACTCATCTCAGCGCCTCAGCCTCCACCAGCTCACAGAGTATTTACGCACCTCATTGCCTCAGCCTCCACCACCTCGCACCGTATTTACTCACCTCAGCGCCTCAGCCTCCACCAGCTTGTACCATATATACTCACCTCAGTGCTTCAGCCTCCACCAGCTCGCACCGTATATACTCACCTCAGTGCCTGAGCCTCCACCAGCTCGCACCGTATTTACTCGGCTCAGCCTCCACCAGCTCGCACCATATTTACTCACCTAACCGCCTCAGCCATAGCAGCTAGCACCAAATTTACTCATCTCAGCCCCTCAGCCTCCAACTGCTTGAACGTATTTACTCACCTCATCGCTTCAGCCTCCAACAGCTTGCACCGTATTTACTCACCTCAGCCCATCAGCCTCCACCAGCTCGCACCGTATTTACTCACCTCAGCGCATCAGCCTCCACTAGCTCGCCCCGTATTTACTCACCTCAGCGCATCAGCCTCCACCAGCTCGCACGTATTTACTCACGACTGGAATCAGTCATCAATAACCTGCCATGTTTTGCGCAGGGATTTCCCTTAATATGACGTCCAATGCTGTCTGCGATTCAAAATCAGATGAACTTTTATGTCCTTGTTGACAACACGCTGCAACTAAAGACTACTGTTTTATTGACGCTGGGTAGATGTGTGTTATCGCTAGGCCTATGGCTGCAGCAATTCAAAGTCTAAATGATGGAGCGTTAATAAGGATGTATGTCCTACCAATTGTCTGATATATGATGACATTTTCAGTATTCCAACATTACCTTGTTTGACAGCTTATTCTTCTCAATAAATGAAATATGGATTTGACAACATTCCTCGTGCAAGTCTATAAACACTTCTTATGTATAGACCTGGAAATCTTTGCTTCTGTTCGGCTTTGTTCTATTTATGCACGTTGTGGAAAAGATTGTTAATCAAGGTTCCTGCTGATGGCTGCATTCCTAGTTGATTGACCATAATTAGGTATATTATAATGAGTTAATAATATGCTATCGTACCACATACGCGTATAAAAAGCGTATAGACACATGTTTGAAACCTGGCTCTTCATGCATCATTAGACTTTAGCTATACCAACAGAACAAATAAATACTTATCTATCTTCTATTTCACATTCCCAACTAGATATTGATGCATTTATGAATTATTTGTTGCTGAATAGGGAAGATTGAGAGTCAATGTAAAACAACCTGTCAGTATAAATAATATGGTGTCAACATTATTATGTGTCATCATCATCATCATCATGCTGTCGGTCGCGATGCGACAAAGACTGCTTTCCTTACTTGACTGCCGCTCTCCATTTAGCTCTCTGCTGTGAGAGTGATGTTTTGTGCGGTTGTACATTTCATGAAAGCTGCCTGCAAAAGTGTTGAAGTGCTGCTGGCTTTTGCAAGTTACCAGCGACACTCTCTCGGGGAGCAAATAGAGGTTTCATACCGGCAAGAACATGTCAAGACAGGCGCAAAACTATTTGTCCCTGCAGTAGCTGGTCAGGAGATGTTGGGAGTTCCATACATCAACCACCCTTAATGCTGCCACAGTGACATGGTTTTCTGTTTAGGGTTTGCTCCCTTAGCCTTTGGTTCTGTCAAGAACCTGTACCACAAGGCAGTAGTTTACAACTCTGCAGGGCATGGGGCGTCAAACTCCCTGAGGTGTTGCAATACCTGCAATACCTGCATACCTGAACTGCTACTACTACAACTACAACAACTACTATGGCTACCGTACTCACCTTATGTGTATTCCGACATTAAACTACCATGATTTCACTTAAAATATCTCCAAAATTAATGATTTCTAATAAAAGTTACTTCAACTTACAAGAAGGGAGATTAAAATACATTGATAGATTCATCTAAAATAATGGGGGAGGCTGACAAAACATCGAATTATGCGATGTTAACTAATATCAACCCTATTTCATTACACACACGTGGAGACAACATTGTGTTTGATTAATTATATTGTGGACTATCGACAATGCACCTTCTCCTCGTGAACCTACACTCGGGAATGACACTCAGGTAACTTCCTCAGGCAGCGCCCTCGGGAAGTGTTGGCTGCCATCCGACCCTCGGAAAGGCTGAACCAGAGGGTACAGTTGGTTATCGTAATTTTACATCCTGGCACCATCGAAAGTCATATCAGAAAGGGTACCGACTGGTGGCAGTATGCACCCACTGGGAGACCATGCCGACCGCACCATGACCTGATATCCCACCCAGTCACATTATCCTAGCACAACCAGTCCTTGCCCTATCCTATTAATGCCGAGTGCCAACCTAGGAAGCGACCAATATCAATTTTATAAGTCATGGATTTTACCGGGATTCGAGATTCCGACTTGCCGCACGGGAGGCGTGAGCTCTACCAATTCGGCTACCGCGTCCGAGGGTGCAGAGTTGTAAGAGGACGCATTGTTTAGCTACCTGCCAACGCCTGGTCCACACAATAAATAATAGGTCGCCACACGACGTGGACTGACTCCAGCCTACCTGCATTATTGACAACCCTTCACAGACAAGCAAACCGCAGCGAGAATAATTTATACTATGTCGTACAGTGCTTCAGGTGGTTATACTTGTATAAGCTTTCACATATATATATGGAATATTTATTATTTGGTCTCATAAAAGTGTCACTTTGGGGCGGTGACAATTGGCACTGGTGTAAAAGGTGAGTGACTACTCAGAGTACACACCGCGTTCCACTCCACTTAAAGGGCCAGTACCCTGACCAGCACAACTCTACTCATTCCCAATTGTAATAATAATAATAATAATAATATATTTATTTCCACATGATCAATGTACACACAAGTTGATATTTATATCAGTAATTTTTTCACATGAAAAAGGAGAAAGCAGAAGTACAATATTTATTAGGTGCTTTCCCCATTTAAAAATAACACAGATACATTGCTTATACCATAGAAATAATAAATAGAAAGATACAAGTTAAAAGCATATCAACATTACCCTCAATACTGTAAATTACATCTCAATATTTATGTACTAGACTATTATGTGCTTTCCCTCTGATAAAGCTTAAATATTTTCTTTTTATACATTCGTTGAAACATGTGAATGTTTTTTGAACATTTGATATTATCGTCAATATGACTGTTATTTTCCTTTCTTTAAGACTAAGACTGCCTCTAGTCTATAAGTCTGAATAGATTTGTTTTCACCATTAGACAGTTGATCAATAGAAAGCCCTAGCCTACACTTTTACCAACCAAGGGGATTTTTAACTTTCCGCACCACACAGATTGAAATCCACATTGGCAGAGGTGATGGCATGGGGAATCGAACCATCAACCTTCAGATTAGGGGTCTGACCTAGAAAAAGAGTGAGACACTGTAACCAGTCCACCACAGAGAACATTACAAATCAGCCTATTATCTAAGAATGATATATAATCCAATCATCATCTGATTATATATGTGATTAACTCTGGCTACTATTGTCATTCAATCCTAATCACCGTAATCACTGATGCAGGATGGGATATATCGCAGAATTTGAAAGGAGTTCAAACCCAACTATTACTTCAAATAACTTGAAAGTTGTTGAGTAGGCATTATAACTGATGTAAGTCCATGCTTACATTGCATGTGAGATACCACATAACTATTTGTAATAGACATGAGGTCCATAGAGTCTGTGCTGAACAGACAAACCCCAGCAAACTGGGCTCTAACCACACATTTAAAGGACCAGTAACATGAGCAAGACAACTTTATATGTTCCAACCTGCCGCAGTGGCCGAATCGGTAAAGCGCGGGCCTTCCGTGCGGCAGCTGCGGAGTTCGGTTCCCGGTCGAGTCAAACCGATGACTTATGAAATTGATACATGTAGCTTCCTAGCCTGGCGCTCAGCCTTATTAGGATAGGACAAGTACTGGTTGGCTCAGTGTCAGGATAATATGACTGTGTGGGATATCGGGTCATGGTGCCAGTGGCCTGATTTCCCTGTGGGACAACAGTATAAAGGTTCCATGAGTGCGCATTGTCACAAGTCAATACCCGTCCTGATATTACCTTAGATGTTGCAAGTACTTAAACCTCCAACAACCAATCATTATATATTCAATGATTCCATGAATGACTATGAGTATGACTAGTAATAGCTGGCATCTTTGAACGCAACATTTATCTCCAAGTTTCTTGGTGGAAACTAATGTCTAGGTATTTGGGGCCAAGGTGTCAGTTGGCATAATCGTTTTATTGAGCAAATGATTTACTACAGAAGGACTAAGGAAGCCGGCAATCTGCATCACTAGATAATCATCGACCCTTTCAGAAAATCTGCCATTTCCTGGACCTTAATATCCTATTCACTTATAACGGAAGCCGTTCTTTAATCTAGGTCATTCTTGAGAATACAATAGTGTTCTTTTTTTGTGATGAATTTATTTACCTGCTCATAACGGATAAGTGTGTTAATACTTGTTTTCACCGCTGATCAGCGCTAGACCAATTTGGGTCAAATCTTTGGAATTTAGTTTTAATTTAGGTTTTCTTGCTTCTTGTTTATGTTTTGTAACTGTTTGTAGATTGCAAACAGTCCAACATCCAGCTTTCACTATACTTTGTTTTAATCCATTTAAACATCATCTGTATTTCTAGGTTACATTATTTTGTTAGTAGTTTCTTAAACACTGATATGTTTTCTGCATTTTGTGTTGCACCTGGCAGTATAAGTAGACTAGTATATTCCAAATATTGCCACTCATATTAGCTACACTGCAATCATGTGAACTGCAATTTGATTTGACGATTGCTAGTAACGGACCATCACTGCTTCTTGTGCGCCTTGTTTGTAACCTCATGTTTTTTTTGGTTTGAGATGTGTTCTATGGATACAGTTTTAGGTGATCCTGTTGCCTGTTTAGGAGGAATGTTACTCATGGTATCTTATGCAGCTCTTGCGTTTGGAAGAGTTTCCTATCCCCATAGTCAAAATATGGTACCATGATAGATTTAAAGACGTTGATGGCCATGCTTTCTGTCCTGTAATACCTAATCTTGGATATTAACCAAATGTTGTGGTTTATTTTCGGGATAATGCCCTCTATGCATTCATTATAATGTAGATGTTTATCTAGTACTTGTAGGTGTTAACATTAGAATCCCACACTGATAATTAATAGCCATTAATTCATGAAATATAGTTCAAAGATGCCCACATATTACTTAAATTAGGCCAGCAATAACTCCCATAGTTAATATTATAATGCACAAACTATAAATAACCACATTCGACGTGTTGGTGGTGTTAGTCGGCCTTTAAGGCAGAGGCTGCTGACAGTAGACAGCTGGACATTGATTCCCAGCCTGAGCCGCCAGCAGTTTCACAGACATCTCCAGGGAGAGGCTCTATAAATGGCCAGTGTCAACCTGTGGTTGGTGCCGAATCAGTCATGCGTGAAATAAGCCTTGGCAGGAAAGTGTTGTCTCAATAGACGCTGTAATACGCAGTGGCCATCAAACTGGAGGCACCGCCATTACTCCCATCCCTGGGCCTTAATAGAGGCTCTGGCACTGGTTGTCTGGGCTCTTACGTCCCAGCAACACCCAGGTGGGAGTGATATCACAATAGGCACCGTGACAGTCTGCGCACTCGTGGTGGCTTCAGAGTGCTGTCTCACTGGGATATAATGCCCCGATATCCCACTCAGTCACATTAGTATCCTGGTATGGAGCCAACCAGACACTGCCTCTTCCAATTAAATGTCGAGTGCCTGTGTGTACTCACTCTGCTTTACCGGTGTGTGTCTCCTATGCAGTGATCATCATCATCATCATCATCATGGTGTCGGTCGCGATGCGACAAAGACTGCTTTCATTACTTGACTGCCACTCTCCATTTAGCTATCTGCTGTGAGAGTTGCATCCATGAGTCGGTCTTAAACATTTCATGAAAGCTACCTGCAAAAGTGTTGAAGTGCTGCTGGCTTTTGCAAGTTACCAGCGGCACTCTCTCGGTGAGCAAATAGAGGTTTCACACCGGCAAGAACATGTCAAGACAGGCGCAAAACTATTTGTCCCTGCAGTGACTGGTCGGGAGATGTTGGGAGTTCCATACATCAACCGCCCTTAATGCTGCCACAGTGACATGGTTTTCTGTTTAGGGTTTGCTCCCTTAGCCTTCAGTTCTGTTAAGAACCTGTACCACAAGGCAGTGGTTTACAACTCTGCAAGGCAGGGGCCTCAAACTCCCTGAGGTATTGCTATACCTGCATACGTGATAATAACTGGTTGTTTGCTCAGTGCCAGGATACTGGTGCCCCCGGTTTCCCATTGAGGAAGCACTATAAATATATCATTACTGCATACAGGCATACATTTGTACAACAAACAAGCAAACTAACAAGTATATTCATGTCTTCTTCAGGCAAGATTTCGCCTTGGCCAATTCCAACCATATTGAGATGTGTGACAATGACAGGGCTGGATTCGAGGATCGCCATTACTCACCCTGGATTGTACCAAAAGCACAGCAAAACCTTCTTATCGCACATACTGCATAGTCAGCATGGATATTACTGAGATGAGGAGATGCGTTGGTTCATATTCCTTAGAGTGCCATTATCTGGAGCACTATATATAAAGCACTATCTGGAGCACTATATATAAAGTGATTAGCCCCTTTGTAAGAGCCCTTATCTCACCTGTGTGGGCACTAACCTGCTAACTGAAATCCTCTTCCACAACCCAAATTAACAGCAGGCCCAGGCACTGAGTGCACAGCGAGCTAGTCCTGTGGTGGGCGTGTGGGGTGGTGGTGAGGTTGTGGTGTTGGTAGGGGTGTGGTTGGGTTGTGGTTGTGGTGTGGTGGTGTCGGGGTGGTGTGGTGTCGGGGTGGTGTGCTGGTGGTGGTGTGGTGGGTGGTGGTGTGGTGAGGTGGTCGGGTGGTGGGTGTGCTGGTGTGGTTGTGTGCTGGGTGGTGGTGTGGTGAGGTGGTCGGGTGGTGGGTGTGCTGGTGTGGTGGTGGTGGTTCTGATGGTATTGTTGGGGATGGTGTGGGCGGGGTTGGTGGTGCGAGGTAGGTGTGGGTGGTGGGGGGTGGTAGTGGTCGTGGTGCTGGTGGTGTGTAGTGCCGGTGGTGGTGAGTGGTGGTAATGGTCGTGATGTGGTTGGTGCTGGTGGTGCGGGTGGTGCTGGTGGTGCAGGTGGTGCTGGTGATGTGGGTGGTGCAGTTGGTGTGGGTGGTGCTGGTGGTGTGGGTGGGTGGTGCTGGTGTTGTGGGTGGTACTGGTGGTGCTGGTGGTGCTGGTGGTGCTGATGGTGTGGGTGGTGCTGGTGGTGTGGGTGGTGCTGGTGGTGTGGGTGGTACAGTTGGTGTGGGTGGTGCTGGTGGTGTGGGTGGGTGGTGTTGGTGCTGTGGGTGGTGCAGTTGGTGTGAGTGGTGCAGTTGGTGTGGGTGGTGCTGGTGGTGTGGGTGGGTGGTACTGGTGGTGTGGGTTGTGGTGGTGCTGTGGGTGGTGCATTTGGTGTGCGTGGTGCAGTTGGTGTGGGTGGTGCTGGTGGTGTGGGTGGGTGGTGCTAGTGGGTGGTGTTGCTGGTGTGGGTTGTGTTGGTGCTGTGGGTGGTGCTGGTGGTATGGGTGGGTGGTGCCGGTGGTGTGGGTGGTGCTGGTGGTGTGGGTTGTGTTGGTGCTGTGGGTGGTGCAGTTGGTGTCGGTGGTGCAGTTGGTGTGGGTGGTGCTGGTGGTGTGGGTGGTGCTGGTGGTGTGGGTGGGTGGTGCTGGTGCTGTGGGTGGTGCTGGTGGTGCTGGTGGTGATAGGTGGTGCTGGTGCTGTGTGTGGTGCTGGTGGTGTGGGTGGTGCTGGTGGTGGTGGTGGTGCTGGTGGTGCTGGTGGTGTGGGTGGTGCTGGTGATGTGGGTGGTGCTGGTGGTGTGGGTGGTACGGTTGGTGTGGGTGGTGCTGGTGGTGTGGGGTGGGTGGTGTGTGGTGCTGTGGGTGGTGCAGTTGGTGTGAGTGGGTGCAGTTGGTGTGGGTGGTGCTGGTGTGTGGGTGGTGGGTGGTGCTGGTGGTGTGGGTTGTGGTGGTGCTGTGGGTGGTGCATTTGGTGTGGGTGGTGCAGTTGGTGTGGGTGGTGCTGGTGGTGTGGGTGGGTGGTGCTAGTGGGTGGTGTTGCTGGTGTGGGTGGTGTGTTGGTGCTGTTGGGTGGGTGCTGGTGGTATGGTGGGGTGGTGCTGGGTGTGGGTGTGGGTGGTGCTGGTGGTGTGGGTGTGTGTTGGTGCTGTGTGGGTGGTGCAGTTGGTGTCGGTGGTGCAGTTGGTGTGGGTGGTGCTGGTGGTGTGGGTGGTGCTGGTGGTGTGGGTGGTGGTGTGGTGCTGTGGTGGTGGTGGTGCTGGTGGTGTGGGTGGTGCTGGTGGTGTGTGTGGTGCTGGTGGTGTGGGTGGTGCTGGTGGTGTGGGTGGTGCTGGTGGTGATAGGTGGTGTTGGTGCTGTGTGTGGTGCTGGTGGTGTGGGTGGTGCTGGTGGTGTGGGTGGGGGTGCAGTTGGTGTGGGTGGTGCTGGTGGTGTGGGTGGTGCTGGTGGTGATAGGTGGTGCTGGTACGGTGGGTGGTGCTGGTGGTGTGGATGGTGCTGGTGGGTAGTGCTACTGCTTGCATGCATTGCTCCATTCTCACTTCACTGCCCCTCGGTGACACACCACCTGCCATATCAGACAACATTGTCCTGGATGCGGAGCTGTCCGTCAAAGCGATCACCTCCTGCGGTGGTTAACAGCATACGTGATACGGCTGCACACGTGCGGTGGCGGTAGCGGTTGTGTGGTGTAGCGGGTGCTGTAGCGTGTGGTGTAGCGGTGGTGTAGTGGTGCTGTAGCGGTGTGTGTACTGTAGCGGTGTGGTGTAGCGGTGTAGCGGTGGTGCGGTGTGCGGTGTAGCGGTGTGCGGTGTAGCGGTGTGGGTGTCGGTGTGCGGTGTAGCGGTGTGGTGTAGCGGTGTGTGTGTGCGGGTGGTGTAGCGGTGTGCGGTGTAGCGGTGGTGTAGCGGTGTGGTGTAGCGGTGTAGCCGTGAGCGGTGTATCGTGTAGCGGTGTACGTGTAGCGTGTAGCGGTGTAGCGGTGTAGCGTGTAGCGGTGTAGCGTGTAGCGGTGTAGCGGTGTAGCGGTGTAGCGGTAGCGTGTAGCGTGTAGCGTGTAGCGTGTAGCGGTGTAGCGGTGTAGCGGTGTAGCGGTGTAGCGGTGTAGCGGTGTAGCCGTGTAGCCGTGTAGCGGTGTAGCGGTGTAGCGGTGTAGCGGGGTAGCGGTGTAGCGGTGTAGCGGTGTAGCGGTGTAGCGGTGTAGCGGTGTAGCGGTGTAGCGGTGTAGAGGCCGCAACTTTTACCTCAGTTTTCTCCGTTAACAAACGACTAGCGGTTACCACGGAATGTCCTGCGTAGGATGATCTGTCGACGAGTGGCGGTTAATTCGCCGGTCTGCACCTCGTGTCATCTCCGCCGGGTCTTCCTACTAACAGCTAATCAGATGCCGCTGTCACCGTTCCAAATAGCAGACACATCCGCACATGAGATCTGCGGTTTTCGCCGGGTTGTTTACAACGGCAGTTCCAGGGACCACAACCGGGAAGTTGGGCGGGGACGGCTTCGTGTGAATCCTGGCCCACGAGGTTATCTGCTTTGTTTGGTTTAAGGAGCCAAGTGTTGCTGCTGTTATTAATAGTGGGAGTGAAAGGCTGTGAGAGGCGCGTGGGGGTGGGGGGAGGAAGGGGGGAGTGGAGGGGGGCTGGGGGAGGGGGAGGGCTGTCCAGCCACTGAAGGGTCTGAGCTCCACATCCGGCATCTCAGGGCCTGCTACCCACATGATTCACCTCCTAGGGCAGAAGAACCAGCACCACCACTCATACCGCCACCACAAAAACCCCCAAAACCAGCACCACTCATACCGCCACCACAAAAAGCAGCACAACCAGCACCACTCATACCGCCGCCACAAGAACCACCTCAACCAGCACCACTCATACCGCCACCACAAAAAGCAGCACAACCAGCACCACTCATACCGCCGCCACAAGAACCACCACAACCAGCACCACTCATACCGCCACCACAAGAACCACCACAACCAGCACCACTCATACCACCACCATAAGAACCACCACAACCAGCACCACTCATACCACCACCATAAGAACCACCACAACCAGCACCACTCATACCACCACCATAATCACTACCATAGCTATCACCCGCATCACAACCAGCACCAGATCACTAGCAGATCCACTACCATAATCACTACCACAACCACCACCACTCATTCCACCCCATAAACACTACCAGGGCCACCACCAGCATCACTAGCACAACCACGACCAGAAGCACAACAACAACCACCAACACCACCACACCCACTACCAGAGTTACCACCACCACCACATCTCCTACCACAACCACCACTACCACTCGTACCACCACCGTAAACACTACCATACCCACCACCGGCACAACCACTACCACATCCACCACCATCTCTATCATTACAACCACTACCACAACCACCACCATATATATCATTAGAACCACTACCACATCCACCACCATCTCTACCACTACAACCAATACCACAACCACCACCAGCTCTATCAGTACAACCACTACCACAGACACCACTATCTCTTTCACTACAACCAATACCACAACCGCCACCATCTCTATCGCTACAACCACTACCACTGCTACCACCATCTCTATCACTACAACCACTACCACATCCACCACCATCTCTATCATTACAACCACTACCACACTCACCACCATATCTATCCCTATAGCAACTACCACATCAGCCACCATCTATATAACTACAACCACTACCACATCCACCACCATCTCTATCATTACAACCACTACCACATCCACCACCATCTTTATCATTGCAACCACTACCACATCCACCACCATCTCTATCATTACAACCACTACCACATCCACCACCATCTCTATCATTACACCCACTGCCACATCCACCACCATCTTTATCCCTACAACCACTACCGCCACCACCACCATCTATATCAGTACAACCACTACCACATCCATCACCATCTCTATCATTACAACCACTACCACCACCACCTCTATCATTACAACCACTACCACATCCACCACCATCTCTATCACTACAACCGATACCACCACCACCTCTATCATTACAACCACTACCCCACACCCACCACCATCTCTATCACTACAACCAATACCACAACCACCACCATCTCTATTATTACAACCACTACCACATCCACAACCATCTCTATCATTACAACCACTACCACAATAACCACCATCTCTATCACTACAACCAATACCACAGCCGCCACCAGCGTTTATCTCACCAGCACTTGCACCAGCACCACCAACATTACCACCAGCTACAGTAGCCCCGATACCACCACCACCACCAGTACCACATGCACCACAACCAGTACAGTCAGAACCACCACCATCCCAGCACCATAAATATCACAACCACCAGAAGCGCCATCACCAGCACCACCCTCCACCACACCAACCATCCACCAACCACCTACCACCCACCACGATATGCACCACTCTAATATTACCACCCACCACCCACCGCACACCACCACCACCTATCACCACGAACCGCCACCCACCACCCACCACCCTCCACCCACAAACCCTCCACCAATCACCCAGCCACCACCACCACCCAACACCCACCACCTACCACCCGCCACGATATGCACCACTCTAATCTCACCACCCACCGCACACCACCACCACCCATCACCACCAACCGCCACCCACCAACCACCACCCGCCACCCACCACCCACCATCCACCACCCACCACCCTCCACCCACCACCCACCATCCACCACCAAACCCACCACCCACCACCACAACCCATCGCCACCACCCCACCACCCACCACCCACCACCCACCCCACCCACCACCCACCACCCACCACCACCCACCGCACACCACCACCACCCATCACCACCAACCGCCACCCACCACCCACCACCCACCATCCACCACCCACCACCCACCACCCACAACCCACCACCCACCACCCACCACACACCACCACCACCCATCACCACCACCCGCCACCCACCACCCACCACCACCCACCACCTGCGCCCACCACCTTAATTCCAGCTTGTCTTACAGTGCCTACAATGCTGCTTGAGGACCAGTGGCGTGTACGAGTGCCTACACGCGTACAGTCGCCAATTAATGATGCACGTAATGTGTGCTCTTAGGGATTGGGAGGCGCATCTGAAGTGAATGATTACCCTTATTTAACAGTGTCATTTTCTGTAATTTTATGTCTTCAACCTAGGAAGTACCAGACACTCAGACTACCAACGCATACGACCGGTTGCCGTCCTCATATGACATTAGATTTTACTAGGAACTAAAACAGTAGGCACTCACCAATACTTGTACCACTGTGTAAAATATTCTGATAATCGGCAGACGGGGGAAATGGAAATCCTCTATTATTATGTATGGCCGGCCAAGAGTGTGTGTATATGTATGTTGTGTACATATATCGCTTGGCCCATGCTTCAGGGCAGGTAATTATAGCATTATGGATGATTGGCAGGTCTGGGTGATTGCACTCAGGGCCTGGCTCTCTGCTGTGGGTTCAATGCACAAAGGGGTCAGGGTTGCTGGCGGCCACAGGTCAACCAGCTCTGGTGGTGGGCAGACCACTGGTGGTCATGGTAACCAGGAATGCTGAGTCCCCATTGGAGGAGCTGGGAATGCCACTTCCCTATTGGTTGAGAGAATGGCTTGATCCTATACCAAGAATCAATGTACTATATATAATAAAGCAGAGGGTCTTGGACTCTCTCTTCTTACACTCTTACTTTGCTTTACTTTCTCTCTTTCCCTCCGTCTGTATTGTTGTTCACTTTAGCCTACCTACATAGCCACAGTGTCAGACTGGAACAGCAACCCTACAACTGGTCAATCAAAGACTGTTGGCACTGAGAAACACTCCCTCCCCATCACCCACTAACCACCAACCACCACCCACCCAACAACCACCACCCACCAACCAACACCCACTACCCACCCACCAAGCACTACACACCAACCAACTACCAACCAGCACACCTACCCACTACCCACCACGAAACACCACCCACCCAACAACCACCACCCACCAACTACCACCACCACCTACCCACCAACCACCACCCGCCAGCCACCATCCTCGAACCACCACACATCACCCACTAACCACCAACCACTACCCACCCAATAACCACTACCCAACACTACCCACCAACCACTCACCCAACCACTACCCACCACAAACCCACCAATCACCACCCACTACCCACCCACCAGCCACCACCAACCAACCACCAACCAGCACTACCCACCAACGACCACACCCACCACAAACCCACCACAAACCCACCACCCACCCACCAACCACCACCCACTACCCACCCATGAGCCACCACAAACCACCCACCACCAACCACCCACCCACTACCCACCTCAAACCCACCACCAACCAATCACCACCCACTACCCACCCACCAGCCACCACCAACCAACCACCACCCAGCACTACCCACCAACGACAACACCCACTTACTATCCACCACAAACCCACCACCCACCCACCAACCACCAGCCACTACCCACCCACCAGCCACCACAAACCAACCACCACCATCACTACCCACCAACGACCACACCCACCCACTACCCACTACCCACCAACCACCACCCCCACCCACTACCCACCACCCACCACACCCGCCCACCAACCACTACCCTAGCACTACCCACCAACAGCCACACCCACCCACTACCCACCAACCACTCATCATCATCATCATCATGCTGTCGGTCACAATGCGACAAAGACTGCTTTCATTACTTGAATGCCACTCTCCATTTAGCTCTCTGCTGTGAGAGTTGTGTCCATGAGTCGGTCTTAATGTCTCTCAGCTTCAGGTTTCTCTTGATGGTATCCTTGAACCGGAGGCGAGGGCGCCCTCTCTTTCTGTAACCAGAAGACAGTTGAGAATAGCGGATCTGCTTTGGTAGCCTGTCTGATGACATCCTCATGAGGTGTGCAGTCCACCGGAGATTCTTTTTGATCAGAAGATCTTCCATAGAGGGCAGCCCCGTCCCTTTGAGTATTTCCTTATTTGTCACTTTGTCCTTCCAGGTTAGCCTCATGATTGAACGCAGATGTTGCATCATGAAGGCATGCAGCTTTTTCACCTGTCATCTGTACAGTGTCCAGGCCTCAGCTCCGTATAGTAGGGTGGATAGCACGATTGCACGGTAGATCTTGCCTTTGACCCGAATGGACACATGGTGGTTGTTCCAGAGTCTCTGGCGTAGTCAGCCGAAAGATGCGCTAGCCTTGGCCATCATCCTCGGTATTTCAGCATCAATGCGTCCATCACTTGATATAGTGCTTCCGAGGTAGGTGAATTCCGGAACAGAGTTCAGCTTGTTTCCATCGACCATGATCTCCTCTTTTCGGGTTCTTGTAGAATTGGGTTGGTACAGCACCTCCGTCTTCTTGATGTTAATCTTCAGGCCAAACTTCTTTGATGCATCGTAGAAAGCATCCACTGTTTTCTGTAGTGTATGTGATTAGTCAGTAGGCTGTCGAAATTTGTGATCTATCATTAGGCTGTTAGTGTATGTGATTAGTCACTAGGCTGTTAGTGTATGTGATTAGTCACTAGGTTGTTAGTGTATGTGATTAGTCACTAGGATGTTAGTGTATGTGATTAGTCACTAGGCTGTTAGTGGATGTGATTAGTCACTAGGCTGTTAGTGTATGTGATTAGTCACTAGGATGTCAATGTTTGTGATATGTCATTAGGCTGTTAGTGTATGTGATTAGTCACTAGGATGTTAGTGTATGTGATTAGTCACTAGGATGTTAGTGGATGTGATTAGTCACTAGGTTGTTAGTGTATGTGATTAGTCACTAGACTGTCAGAGTGTGTGATCTGACATTATGTTGTTCGTGTATGTGATTAGTCACTAGGCTGTTAGTGTATGTAATTAGTCACTAGGCTGTTAGTGTATGTAATTAGTCACTAGGTTGTTAGTGTATGTGATTAGTCACTAGGCTGTTAGTGGATGTGATTAGTCACTAGACTGTTAGTGTATGTGATTATTCACTAGGTTGTTAGTGTATGTGATTAGTCACTAGGATGTTAGTGTATGTAATTAGTCACTAGGTTGTTAGTGTATGTGATTAGTCACTAGGATGTTAGTGTATGTGATTAGTCACTAGACTGTCAGAGTGGGTGATCTGACATTATGTTGTTAGTGTATGTGATTAGTCACTAGGCTGTTAGTGTATGGGATTAGTCACTAGGATGTCAATGTGTGTGATCTGTCATTAGGCTGTTAGTGTATGTGATTAGTCACTAGGCTGTTAGTGTATGTGATTAGTCACTAGGCTGTTAGTGGATGTGATTAGTCATGATGCTGTTAGTGTATGTGATTAGTCACTAGACTGTCAGCGTGTGTGATCTGTCATTAGGCTGTTAATGTATGTAATTAGTCACTAGGCTGTTAGTGTATATGAGTAGTCTCTAGGATGTTAGTGCATGTAATATAGTCACTAGGCTGTTAGTGTATGTGATTAGTCACTAGGATGTTAGTATATGTGATTAGTCACTAGACTGTTAGTGTATGTGATTAGTCACTAGGCTGTTAGTGTATGTAATATAGTCACTATGCTGTTAGCGTATGTGATTAGTCACTAGGCTGTTAGTGTATGTGATTAGTCACTAGGATGTTATTGTATGTAATTAGTCACTAGGCTGTTAGTGTATGTGATTAGTCACTAGGATGTTAGTGTATGTAATTAGTCACTATACTGTTAGTGAATGTGATTAGTCTCTAGGCTGTTAGTGTATCTAATTAGTCACTAGGCTGTTAGGGTATGTGATTAGTCACTAGGATGTTAGGGTATGTCATTAGTCACTAGACTGTTAGTGTATGTGATTAGTCACTAGGCTGTTAGTGTATGCGATTAGTCACTAGACTGTTAGTGTATGTGATTAGTCTCTAGGCTGTTAGTGTATGTAATATAGTCACTAGGTTGTTAGTGTATGTGATTAGTCTCTAGGATGTTAGTGCATGTAATATAGTCACTATGCTGTTAGTGTATGTGATTAGTCACTAGGATGTTAGTGTATGTAATTAGTCACTAGGCTGTTAGTGTATGTGATTATTCACTAGACTCTTAGTGCATCTGATTAGTCACTAGGCTGTTAGTGTATGTAATTAGTCACTAGGCTGTTAGTGTATGTAATTAGTCACTAGGTTGTTAGTTTATGTGATTAGTCACTAGGCTGTTAGTGTATGTGATTAGTCACTAGACTGTTAGTGTATGTGATTAGTCACTAGGCTGTTAGTGTATGTGATTAGTCACTAGACTGTTAGTGTATGTAATTAGTCACTAGGTTGTTAGTGTATGTGATTAGTCACTAGGATGTTAGTGTATGTGATTTGTCACTAGGCTGTTAGTGTATGGGATTAGTCACTAGGATGTCAATGTGTGTGATCTGTCATTAGGCTGTTAGTGTATGTGATTAGTCACTAGGATGTTAGTGTATGTGATTAGTCTCTAGGCTGTTAGTGTATCTAATATAGTCAGTAGGCTGTTAGTGTATGTGATTAATCACTAGACTGCTACTGTATGTGATTAGTCTCTAGGCTGTTAGTGTATGTAATATAGTCACTGGGCTGTTAGAGTATGTGATTAGTCACTAGACTGTTAGTGTATGTGATTAGTCTCTAGGCTGTTAGTGTATGTAATATAGTCACTATGCTGTTAGCGTATGTGATTAGTCACTAGGCTGTTAGTGTATGTAATTAGTCACTAGGCTGTTAGTGTATGTGATTAGTCACTAGACTCTTAGTGTATGTGATTAGTCACTGTAATGTGATTAAGCGACCAACGACTGCACACGTTGAGGTCTAGTTACTTAATGCTTTATTCAGTCCGTGCGATACCACTACACTGGTTCCTCCGCTCTGCTCGGTCCAGGCCCTCGCACCGCTGCCCTGCAGATAACACCATACATAACATCTCCCTTTCATATGGAGAAACAACATGAAAGGCTGGGTTGGTACAAAAATACAATGCAATTTGACTGACATGTGACAGCCCGTTAAGTATTTTCATTTAGGATTTGTTGTGCGCCTTCTACTGTCTTTGCACGTTGCCTTAGTTTGCGGTATGTATCTCGCAGTCTTTGTGCTGGCTAGTTTGAGTTTGTTGTGGTCCTTTCGGTCGACAGGACCGTACAGTTCGTTAGTTCGTGCGGTTGATCTCATACGTCATACCAGCTTGGTTCAACTGGGCCCGCACACACCTCCCCCTTCCCAAAGGACATTTAGATAAGTACATATACAATGGTTTACAGTTTATGACACAATCTGTGAACATGTTATTGGCATTGGCTCTTTAAGCAATACAATTATTTAATTGTTTGTTTTCTCGTTGAGATATGAGCATGCATGGACTATGTTATGACCAGATGATTTTATCACGTGTGTCCTTTCCAGCGATTAGCTGCCACGCCATTACTCATGTCTTGGTTTCTTATCTTTTTTTGATGTGGCCTGCGGCCTGACCTTTCTTACTCACTTACTAGGGCTCGTGCCGTTCACACGCTTTTCCTGGTTATCTCATGAACTTTATCTTCGACCTGCACTGTGTTGATGTTACAACTGCTCTATGTGTTTATTTCGACTATGTTAATAGTTTATGTACTAATTTACTGTGCCTTACTGATAGGCTAATCTTCTCACCGGTCTTACTTCTCTGCCGCTGCGAGTTACATAGTTAGGTTGCGCGTTGTCTGTATTTGGGTTTCGGTTTCTGTGTTTGTGTTTGTTGGTTGTGGTTGGTGTCGGAAATATATGTTTCCTGTTTCTTTTAACCGTGTGGTTTTGTTCGTTTCGAATTTCATAATTCCGTGATGCTTCTCCTACTCCTTTTGAAATTCTACCCGGTGCCCAACTTTCTTTGTGTGTTCTGTACTGAACATGCGCGCCAGGTTTCAACTCAATGAATTTTCGTCCCGCGTGGCGGTCAAAAAATTTCTTTTGGTTTTTTGTACCTTTTCGATCTGGCTTTGCTTTACTCTCACCGTTTTGGCTTTCAACTGTCTGTCTGTAGACGGTAGTTTTGAACGCAACTTTCTGCTCATCAAGAGCTGCTGCGGGTGATGCTTCTAAACCTACGAGAGGTGTGTTTCGAAAGTTTAATAGGAAAAGGTTGTAATCTTTGTTTTCGTGATTAGCTTTTTTTATCATTGTTTTTATCGTTTGTATGTGTCTTTCGGCCTGGCCATTGCTTTGTGGATAGTGCGGGGCTGGAGAACTTTGTTTCGAACCCATATTCATGTGCAAATTCTTTGTAGTCAGCGCTAGCAAATTGTGGCCCATTGTCGGATACCACGGTGGCTGGGATCCCATGTCTCCCGAATGTTTGTTGCATGGCCCTTATGATTGATTTACTCGTTGTTGACTGTACTCAATGACTTCAGGATATTTAGAAAGTAGTCCACTAATATCAGGTAGTGGTTGATCCTGACCTGGAACAGATCTGCTCCGATTTTATTGAATGGCATGCGTGGTATGTCGTGTGGTGTTAGGGGTTCCCTGTGCTGTCTGTTTCTATATTGCTGACATAGCGTGCATCTTTGAATGATATCTTCTAATTGTGTTTGCATTCCCGGCCAAAATATGTGTTCCCTGGCCAACCTTTTGCTTTTTATGATCCCTTGGTGAGTTTCGTGTAACTTTTCTAGCATTGTTTGTGCAATTTTTGGGGTATGATGATTCTGTTTCCCTTTAGTAAGAGCTCCCCTTGTCTCGTTATGCCATGTCTGAACGTGTGAAAATGGTGTTGCACATTTTTGCATTAGTTTTTTGTCCCTCAGGCCAACCGTTGTCCACCAGTCGCCTATTTCAGTTAGAGTTGGATCTGCTGTAGTTTCTGCCTTGATGTCCTGCAGGCAGCCTTTCACCACTTCTATTGCGGCGACGCTGATTTCGTTGTCGAACAGGTTATCTGGCTCAGTCCTGGTGGTGTGGTCTCTGGAGAGCGCATCATGTTCATTGCTTGTTCGTCGTGTTCTGCACTGATGCTGTCTAGGCGGGAGAGTAGATGTAGGCGGACGCACGCGTCTTTCCCGAGGATGGCACATCCGCTGCTTGTTATGTGGAATAGCAACAGGTGGTCCCTCACCTGTAGCTCCACCTGACCCAGAGGTGTGATCCTTTCCCCTGAGTACGTTACCAGGCGGCACTTGGCCTGGTTGAGCTCTGCGTGCAGCCCTGTGAAGGCGTCTCTGGGGATGATGTTGGCTTCCGAGCCAGTGTCTAGCTTGAAACGGATGTCACGCCCCTCCTACAGGTATGGTCTCGTACCATAACTGATCCGATCCTGCGCATCCTCAGACATCTCGCCCACGAACAGGTCTGTGTCATCCTGGTCGCCCTGCCACTCATCATCGTTGTCTGTGTGTCCCACCGTAATCTCGTTGACCGTTGATGTTTTGCTTCGGCACACCTTTGCGAATTGACCGACCTTGCTGCAGACATCACACGTCTTGTCCTCTGGCCGGGCAAGGTCTCGGTCGGAGCGATGTGAGTAGCCACACCAGCCGCATCTCGGTTGGCTGGCTGCATTTCGGCTTTGTTGACCGCCCCTCGCGGCGGGTCGCCGGTAGGATTGTTGGCGGCCTCCTGATGGTTGGAACTGCCGGCGTGCCGACTCGCGCTGTTGTATAGCATCCAGCGTGTAGTCGGTCGTGTTCCCGGCGGATAACTGGTTGGCTTGGTGTTCGCTTAGACGGCACATTTCCTCACATGTTTGTAAAGTCAGTTTTGGTGTCTGGAGTAAGCGATCTCTCAGCTTGTCGCACCTGATACCGCTTACCAGTCTGTCCCTGTAACAGGGATTCCTCTAGTGCATCGTACTCACATAGGCCAACTCGGTGTTTCAACTCCCGGATGTATGCGTCCATTGACTGTTGGCCCTGGTTAAGGTGTTGAATTTGTACGGGTTACCGTGATGTTGGTTTTTGCTCTCACAGTAAGCCCGGAATGCCTCCTTTAGCGGTTGTAGTTTGTCTCGCTCGGCGGCGGTAAACCTCATCGATTGATGTAGTTTCTGCGCCTCGGTTCCGGCGACATGCAGGAATACCGAACACTGAACTTTTTCGCTCCTGCTTTGGACTCCTGCTGCGGAGGCGTATATATTGAAAGCATGCAGCCATGTCTTCCAATTCGCGGAAAATGTTTTCCTCCAAATTCAACGGGCCGGGAGGCTTCAACCCTGGTAGTGACATGTCCGTCTAAGGTTCCACGTCTGACACCATGTAATGTGATTAAGCGACCAACGACTGCACACGTTGAGGTCTAGTTACTTAATGCTTTATTCAGTCCGTGCGATACCACTACACTGGTTCCTCCGCTCTGCTCGGTCCCGGCCCTCGCGCCGCTGCCCTGCAGATAACACCATACATAACAGTCACTAGGCTGTTAGTGGATGCAATTAGTCACTAGGTTGTTAGTGCATGTAATTAGTCACTAGGATGTTAGTGTATGTGATTAGTCACTAGGCTGTTAGTGTATGTGATTAGTCACTAGACTGTTAGTGTATGTGATTAGTCACTAGGATGTTAGTGTATGTGATTAGTCACTAGGATGTCAATGTTTGTGATCTGTCATTAGGCTGTTAGTGTATGTGATTAGTCACTAGGATGTTAGTGTATGTAAATAGTCACTAGGCTGCTAGTGTATGTGATTAGTCACTACACTGTTAGTGTATGTGAGTATTCACTAGGCTGTTACTGTATGTGATTAGTCACTAGGATGTCAATGTTTGTGATCTGTCATTAGGATGTTAGTGTATGTGATTAGTCACTAGGATGTTATTGTATGTAATTAGTCACTAGGCTGTTAGTGTATGTGATTAGTCACTAGGATGTTAGTGTATGTAATTAGTCACTATACTGTTAGTGTATGTGATTAGTCTCTAGGCTGTTAGTGTATCTAATATAGTCAGTAGGCTGTTAGTGTATGTGATTAATCACTAGACTGTTAGTGTATGTGATTAGTCTCTAGGCTGTTAGTGTATGTAATATAGTCACTAGGCTGTTAGTGTATGTGATTAGTCACTAGACTGTTAGTGTATGTGATTAGTCTCTAGGCTGTTAGTGTATGTAATATAGTCACTAGGCTGTTAGTGTATGTGATTAGTCACTAGACTGTTAGTGTATGTGATTAGTCACTAGGATGTTAGTGTATGTAATATATTCACGATGCTGTTAGCATATGTGATTATTCACTAGGCTGTTAGTGTATGTAATTAGTCACTAGGCTGTTAGTGTATGTGATTATTCACTAGACTCTTAGTGCATGTGATTAGTCACTAGGCTGTTAGTGGATGTGATTAGTCACTAGGCTGTTAGTGTATGTAATTAGTCACTAGGATGTTAGTGTATATGATTAGTCACTATACTTTTAGTGTATGTGATTAGTCACTAGGCTGTTAGTGTATGTGATTAGTCACTAGACTGTTATTGTATGTGATTAGTCACTAGGCTGTTACTGTATGTGATTAGTCACTAGGATGTCAATGTTTGTGATCTGTCATTAGGCTGTTAGGGTATGTGATTAGTCACTAGGATGTTAGTGTATGTAAATAGTCACTAGGATGTTAGTGTCTGTGATTAGTCACTAGACTGTTAGTGTATGTGATTAGTCACTAGGCTGTTAGTGTATGTGATTAGTCACTAGGATGTCAATGTTTGTGATCTGTCATTAGGCTGTTATTGCATGTGATTAGTCACTAGGATGTTAGTGTATGTAATTAGTCACTAGGCTGTTAGTGTGTGTGATTAGTCACTAGGCTGTTAGTGTATGTGATTACTCACTGGCTGTTAGTGTATGTGATTAGTTACGAGGCTGTTAGTGGATGTAAATAGTCACTAGGTTGTTAGTGTATGTGATTAGTCACTAGACTGCTAGTGTATGTGATTAGTCACTAGGCTCTTAGTGGATCTGATTAGTCAGTGGGCTGTTAGTGTATGTGATTAGTTACGAGGCTGTCAGTGCATGTGGTCAGTCAATCGGCTGTCAGTCTATGTGACTTGTCACTAGGCTGACAGTGTCTATGACCTGTCACTTGCCTGTCAGTGTATGTGGTCAGTCAATCGGATGTCAGTCTATGTGACTTGTCACTAGACTGACAGTGTCTATGACCTGTCACTTGCCTGTCAGTGCATGTGGTCAGTCACCAGTCTGTAAGTCTATGTGACATGTCACTAGGCTCACATTGTCTGTGACCTGTCACTAGGCTGTCAGTGCATATGATCTATCACTAGGATGTCAGTGCATGTGATCAGTCACTAGGCTGTCCGTCTAAGTGACTTGTCACTAGGCTGACAGTATGTGACCTGTCACTAGGTTGTCAGTGTATATGATCTATCACTATGCTGTCAATGCAGGGATGCACATTGTGCTTGGAACCTGTTGTTGCTGAAGCGCAGATCTGGTCAGTGAGATGTGGGTATATGTGTGTGGATATGTGTGTGTGGGTGGGTATGTGTGTGTGTGGGTGTGTGTGGGTGTGTGTGTATTTTGTGGGGGTCCTGCGTGTCTGGCACCTGTCGGTGCATGCCCGCCCGCCAGTGAGCGTCTCTGGGTGTCTAGGTGTATGTGGTTACCGACAGGTGCGGCCAGGTACCGTCAGGTGCCGCTGGGTGCGGCCAGGTGCCGCTAGGTGCGGCGAGCTGCTGTCAGGTGGGATCAGGTGCGGCCAGATGCGGCTAGGTACCACAAGGTACCACACAGTGCCGCCAGGTGCCACCGGGTGCCGCCACGTGCACCATGTGTGACGAGGTGCCGCCAGGTGCTGGTAGGTGCTGGTAGCTGCTGGGAGGTGCCCTAGGTTCCCACCATGTGAGGGCAGTGGCGGCTAGTTGTAGCCAGGTGATGCAAGAGTCTGCTATGTGCAGCTATGTGCCGCTGTGTGCCGCTGTGTGCCGTTGTGTGCCGTTGTGTGCCGCAATGTGCCGCTGTGTGCCAATGTGTGCCGCAATGTGCCGCTGTGTGCCGCTGCGTCCCGCTGTGTTCCGCTGTGTGCCGCTGTATGCCGATGTGTGCCGCTGCGCGCCGCTGTGTGCCGATGTGTGCCGCTGCGTGCCGCTGTGTTCCGCTGTATGCCGCTGTGTGCCGCTGCGTGCCGCTGTGTTCCGCTGACTGCCGCTGTTTGCCAATGTGTGCCGCTGTGTGCCGCTGTGTGTTGCTGTGTGCCGCTGTGTGCCGCTGTATGCCGCTGTGTGCCGCTGTTTGCCGTTGTGTGCCGCTGTGTGCCGTTGTGTGCCGATGTTCCCATGTGTGCCGATGTGTGCCGCTGTGCCTCCTCGGCCTCCCGGCCTCCCCGGTATCTCCGACCTCATCAGCCTCCTCGGCATCCCAGCATCCCCCGCCTCCCAGGCCTCCCAGGCATCCACGGCCTCCTGTTATCCCCGGCATTGGTGCCCTCCCCAGCCCGCATACCCGGTATCCTCGGTCTCCCTGGTCTCCCCGGGCTCCCCGGCCTCCCCGGCCTCCCCGGCCTCCCGGGCTTGTCTGGCCTACCCTGGCTACTCTGCCTCTGCAGACTCCGCGATATCCCCAGCTCCCTCTGCTTTCCCGGCCTCCCCTCTCTCTCCGGCCTCACGGCGCCTCACCCCGGAGGTGACTACCCGTCCTGCCCCGCCCCGCCTGCCCTGTCTCCCGGCGCCTCACTCCGGGGCTGACTGCCCGCCCCGCCCAGCCTGCCCTGCGTCCCAGCGCCTCACCCTGGGGCTAACTGCCTGTCCCGCCCCACCTGCCCTGCGTCCAGGCGCCTCACCCCGGGGCTGACTGCCAGTCCCGCCCCGCCTTTCCTGCGTCCCAGCACCTCACCCTGCACCTGACTGCCCGTTCTGCTCCACCTGCCCTGCCTCGCGGAGCATCACCCCAGGGCTGACTGCCCTGCGTCCCAGTGCCTCACCCTGGGGCTAACTGCCTGCCCCACCCCACCTGCCCTGTCTCCCGGCGCCTCACTCCGGGGCTGACTGCCCGTCCCGCCCAGCCTGCCCTGTGTCCCAGTGCCTCACCCTGGGGCTAACTGCCCGTCGCGCCCCACCTGCCCTGTCTCCCGGCGCATCACCCCGGGGCTGACTGCCCGTCCCTCCCCACCTGCCCTGTCTCCCGGCGCCTCACCCGGGGGCTGACTGGTCGTCCCGCCCCACCTTTCCTGTGTCCCGGCGCCTCACCCCGGGGCTGACTGGCCGTCCCGCCCCACCTGCCCTGTCTCCCGGGGCATCACCCGGGGGCTGACTGGCCGTCCCGCCCCACCTGCCCTGTCTCCCGGCGCATCACCCGGGGGCTGACTGCCCGTCCCGCCCCGCCTCCCTCCCTCCGATAAGCAGCAATTAACAGCCGCCCCGACGTAACGAGGCTCCAACAGCGGTATATGTGACGTCATGTGACGGCCGCCTCCTCAGGCGCCCCTATCCGCCCGCCGTGCGGCGCTGCCGGCGCTGCCGGCGCCAGCACCCGGGCAGCCCTTCACACATAGCCCTCCCTCACACCTTGTCTCCCTCCCCTGGACTCCCACCCGCACACCATTCGCCCTCCCTCCCACCATGGCCCCTTCCTCCGGGCTCCCCTCCACACACCGCCCGCCTTCCCTCCCACCGTGCCCCCCTCCCCCGGGCAGGCCTCCGCACACTGCCTTCCCTCCCCCCCCTCCCCCCGGATATCTCCTCCGCACATCGCCGCCCTCTCTCCCACCGTGACTCCCTCCCCCGGGCTCCGCTCCGTACAACGCCCGCCCTCCCTGCCACTTTATCACCCGGGCAGCCCCCCAGACACAGTCCGCCCTCCATCCCACCGTGCCTCCGACCCATGGGTGTCCCTCCGCACATTGCCCCCCCCCCCCCCCCCCTCCTTGCCCCAACTGTGCCTCCCTCGCCCGGGCTCCCTTCCGTGCACCGCCCACCGTCCCTCCCACTGTGTATCACTCCCTCGGTCTCCCCTTCGCACACCACCCGCCATCTCTCCCACCACGCCCCCTCCCTAGGGCTCCCCTCTGCACACCACCCGCCATCTCTCCCACCACACCCCCTCCCTAGGGCTCGCCTCCACACACCACCCACCATCTCTCCCACCATGCCCCCTCCCACCATGCCCCCTCCCTAGGGCTCCCCTCAGCACACCACCCGCCCGCTCTCCACCGCGCCCCTCCCTCGGTATCCCCTCTGCACAACACCTGTCATCTCTCCCACCACGATCCCTCCCTATGTCTCCCCTCTGCACAACACCCGACATCTCTCCCACCATGCCCCTTCCATAGGGCTCCCCTCTGCACACCACCTACCATCTCTCCCACCTCGCCCCCTCCCTAGGGCTCCCCTCCACACACAACCCGCCATCTCTCCCACCACGCCCCCTCCCTAGGGCTCCCCTCCACGCACAGGCCGCCATCTCTCCCACCACGCCCCCTCCCTCGTCTTCCCTCCGCACACCAGCCGCCATCGCTCCCATCACGCCCCCTTCCTAGGGCTCCCCTCAGCACACCGCTCGCCCTCTCTCCCACGGTGCCTCCCACCCCCTGGGCTCCCCTACGCACACCGCCCGCCCTCTCTCCCACGGTGCCTCCCACCCCCTGGGCTCCTCTACGCACACCGCCCGCCCTCTCTCCCACGGTGCCTCCCACCCCCTGGGCTACCCTCCGCACACCGCCCGCCCTCTCTCCCACTGTGACTCCCACCCCCTGGGCTACCCACCGCACACTGCCCACTCTCCCTCCTACTGTGCTTCCTTCCCTCATACTCCTCTCCGTATACCGCCCGCCCTCGCTCCGGCCTTGCAGCCGCTAGTTGCGCACCCAACGGCGAGTTGCGCGCACGTCCGCTAGGTGGCTGGTGACTCAGCGCTGCCGCGCATGGTCGGGTGGGGTCAGTGTGTGCGTGGGCCGGTTCCCGCTGACAACCCGCAGTCGCAGGAAGCGTGGATAGCCTAAAGGACCGCGCACCGCCGTCCCGCCGTCCCGCCGTCCCCCCGTCCCGCCTTCCCGCCGTGTACCCCGAGCTCCTCGTGTCACCCGCAGCCAGGAACTCAAAGGGAGGATAAGCCGGCACCGTTTATCACGTGTCAGGACCCCGTGTTTTCTGCGTGTTGCACGACCAGTCTGCAGGAGCGCACTAATAAAGGACATCGGCGCAGCGTGAGTGGCCGAGAGAGGCGGAGAGTGGTCGAGAGAGGCGGATAGCAGAGAGGAGGATAGAGGTAGAAAGAAGAGAGAGGAGGATAGAGGCGGATAGAGGCGCAGAGAGGAGGAGAGAGGCAGAGAGAGGTGCAGAGAGGCAGAGAGAGGAGGAGAGAGGGGGAGAGAGCAGAGATAAGGAGAGAGGCAGAAAGTGGAAAGAGGAGGAGAGAGGCGGCGAGAGGTGCAGAGAGGACGAGAGAGGTGGAGAGAGGAGGAAAGAGGACGAAAGAGGAGGAAAGAGGAGGAAAGAGGACGGGAGAGGAGGAGAGAGTGGGGCAGTGCGGAACGCCGGGAAGTGTTACGCTAACGCGACGTCAGTGCGCCCCGGGAAGCGCCGTGTACAGCGGGCGGCAGAACGCGCCGACCCCCGCGCCGCACGCCCGGAGCCGGCCAGACGGACCGCCGGCCAGCCGGGCCGGGAAAGGAGTTACAGCCGAGGCTCTACCCCGACGGAGGATGTGCGCCCAGGCAGACGGAGCCGGCTTACTGGAGGAGGCTACAGGAGCAGTGAGGACCGCTGTGTGAGGAGTACGGACACACGCGGGCACCCACACGCGCATGCGCACAGACACAACCACTGAGGATGCGGCAGGTGAGTCGGGGCGGGACAGGGCGGGGCAGGGCAGGTCGGGCGGGGCGGGGCGGGGCGGGGCGGGGTGGGGCGGGGCGGGGCGGGGCGGGGCGAGGCGGGGCGAGGCGGGTGGGGCGGGGCGGGGCGGGGCGGGGCGGGGCGGGGCGGGGCGGGGCGGGGCGGGGCGGGGCGGGGCGGGGCGGGACAGTACCAATGGGAGGAAGCACCACAGGACGGGGAACGGCGGGGGGATGGGTGCGACGGGACAAGTCGGGGGAAGGGAAGGCAGGACGGGCGGTATCGGGGCGAGCCGGGCCGGGGGGGGGGGGGGGTGTACAGGGTGACACCGACAGGCGGATTTCACCGGGAAGACTACGGAGGTTCCCCCGGGAGGGGGTGGGGTGGGAGCTAAATTCCGCCCGGCGAGAGACAAAGGGAGGGCAGGTTGGTGGCTCCACCTAGACGTCCCGGGACGCGACTCAACTCAACTTTGTCTCATCGGGGCGGGAGGGGGGAGAGTAACGTGGGTTGAGTGGGTGGTGGGGGGGGAGGGTGGTGTGGGAGGGTGGGGTGCGTGGGTGGTGTGATGTGGGTAGTATGGCTGGAGTGGGTGGGTAGCAGCCTAGACCAAATACTGAGTGTGATGGCAGAGAGTAGGTCAAAGAAGAGAGTTCCCATTCCCATCACACTGCAAATAACTTAGCGTGAATATTCCCCAAATCGGGCCACCGATATAAACACAGCATTTTTGTCTAGCACTCGCCGAAACAGGATGCCTTTATCACCACAGCCTTTATTCTAGCACTCACCGACACCGACTGCCGGTATCAACACAGCCTTTGTTCTAGCACTCACCGACAGACTGCCTATATCAACACAGCCTTTGTTCTAGCACTCACCGACAGACTGCATGTATCAACACAGTATTTGTTCTACCACTCACCCAAACAGGCTGCCTGTATCACCCCTGACTTATCACTAGCAGCAATAATGATGCCCTCTGAAAGTTAATCAAACTAAGATACAAACGGAAGTACTCGCATGATCTGAGCAACAGCGACAACCAGACCGACAGCACACAAACCTAGAGGCGTGTCCTCTAGCAGGGGAAAATAGAGAGAACTGCAGAGTTCCACATGCTCGACTCATGAAAGCACTCTCCGTCGGGCGTCAGGAACAATGTGGGGCATTGACTGGATGTGGTGGTTGCGGCTTAAGGAGTGTTGATATGTTCTATGAGCATTCAGGATGTATACAACACAACGATGCCATCGCAATTCCTCTCCTTAGGCATGTTGCTTAACTGCATAAGGATTAGTTCCGACGTCTGCCATGGCGGCGCCACCTGTGCGTGATGATTGGCCACCGCTACCAGCCAAGTGAATTGCGCCCGCACGGTGGATGATCACTGTGACACGTAGTGCGAATGGATATATACATGGTTGATATGTGGAGTGGTATAAAAGGATATATAAGTATGTACCTCACATGCGACATAGGGTTTATTATGTAGTTATAATACACGTGTTATATATGCGTTGTATATAAGGATAGATATTTATGATGGGTACGTCCTAGTATACCATCTAGTTGTGCAATCGTGCTATATATGCATTATAAGGATATATATTTATGATAGGTGTCCATTACTTTACTATCTAGTCGTGCACATGAGCTATATATGTGTTATATATATTATCAGGAAATATATCTATGATAGGTGCGTTCTAGTATACTATATAGTCGTGCACACATGATATATATATGTAGTCATCATATAAGATAAGGATATATATCTGTGATAGGTGCATCCTAGTAATAGTAGTATACTATGTAGTCATCCATATGTGCTATATACGCGTTATGTATATGGATATATATATCATAAGTGCGTCCTAGTATACTATCTAATCGTGGACTTGTGATATATATGCATTATAGATAATTATATATATATATATACGATAGGTGCGCCCTACTATACTATCTAGTCATGCACATGGGTTATATGTACGTTATATATAAGGACATATATCTACGATAGGTGCGTCCTTCTATACTATCTAGTCATGCACACATGTATATAAGTGCGTAACAAGTAATATGGATGTGCCGTAGTATCAGCCATGTACTCATGCTATATATGGGTTGTAATATTTAATGTTATATGTGCGACATATTGTTAAAGCATATATAGGCCGACATACTTATATATGGGCTGTAGTACATATAACATGTATATACACATGTACAGCATATGTACTGTAATGTATACTATATATATACATACATACACGTATATATGCATACTCTATTTGCATACATAATATATACATATGTGCATATGTACATATATAGAAAGGGCCACTTGTATACATTCTTACATATTCACATATTCACATATACACATATACACATATACATATATACACATATACACATATTCACATATACACATATACACATATACACAAGTATGTATACATACATCTATACTATGTATGCATGGTCACATACAACTCCACGAATCCTTGTAGTCTACGTAGAATCACGCATGGCGGGAAGCCTGGCCCGGCTCGGCAATGCCGGCTTCCCTGGTGCTGGTGGGTGAGCGGCCCGCCGGCGTGACCTGGGAGGAGTACATGTCTTGGGGTACCAGGGCTGCTGTAGATAGCCTCAGGGATCGATCCACATCAGTTTTATACTCGTTTCACTCACTCACAATCACCGGTCTTCTCCCACACACACTACACCACCCAGACACACACACACCAGACCCTACACTACCCTGCCTCATCCAATGCCTTCCTTTAACCCTCTAACATCCATTCCCGCTCCGGCAATCCACTTCCGCTCAGATTCCATGTGTCCTCCCCTCACTCACTTACTACTCCCACCACCCCCGGCTGCCTCCACCCTCCAATCTTAACCTCTCTCTATACGTAACCCTCCCCAGTTCTTCCACTAAGCTCCAGTCCCCCGGCCCCTGACCCCTGACAAACCGGACCCCGCTCCACCGCTCCACCGCTACACCGCTACACCGCTACACCGCTACACCGCTACACCGCTACACCGCTCTCTCGCTCCCTCCGCGCTCCCCCTTACCCCCACCCCGTTCCCCCCACTCTCCGCCCGCACCCCACTCACCCATCCCGTTCCCTACACTCTCTGCCCGCACCCTGCTCACCCACCCCGTTACCCCACTCTCCACCCGCACCCCGCTCACCCTCCCAGACCCCCCACTCTCCGCCGGCACCCTGCTCACCCACCCCGTCCCCCCACTCTCTGCCGGCACCCTGCTCACCCACCCCGTTCCCCCCACTCCTCCGCCCGCACCACCCCGCTCACCCACCCCCGTCCCCCCCCACTCTCCGCCGGCACCCTGCTCACCCACCCCGTCCCCCCACTCTCTGCCGGCACCCTGCTCACCCACCCCGTTCCCCCCAATCTCCGCCGGCACCCTGCTCACCCACCCGTTCCCCCCAATCTCGCCTGCACCCTGCTCACCCACCCCGTTCCCCCAATCTCCGCCGCACCCTGCTCACCCACCCCGTTCCCCCCAATCTCCGCCGCACCCTGCTACCCACCCCTTCCCCCACTCTCGCCGACTGCTCACCCACCCCGTTCCCTCACTCTCCGCCCGCACCCTGCTCACCCACCCCGTTCCCCCCCACTCTCCGCCCGCACCCTGCTTACCCACCCCGTTCCCCCCACTCTCCGCCCGCACCCTGCTTACCCACCCCGTCCCCCACTTCCGCCCCCACTCCCTCCGCCGGCACCCCGCTCACCCACCCCTTTCCCCGTCCCTCCGCCCCCGCTCCCTCCACACCGTTCCCCCTGCACCAAGCCCCCCCACACCCCGTCCCTCCGCCTCCCGCCCCCGCTGGGTCCCTGAGAGGCGTGCGTTAAAAGCCTGCCTCCCGCGACGCGGTCCACGCTGCATTTACTCCGCCGAGACCAGGAGGCATTTACCGCCATCATTGCTGCAGCTTGCCGGTCCCGACCCGACCCCCTCCCGCCACGCGGCGGCCCGGGACGCACCGAGGCATGATCGGGTCAGGGGGAGGGGGCGGGGGGAGGTGAAGGGGGCTCGGCAGTGTTCGCCGGACTAGAACTGGGGGACAGAAGGGAAAGAGCTTGGTGGGGATGAAGGGTGATGCGGGTGGGCCGGGCAGGAGGGAGGGGTGAGGCACTTTGATCACGGAGCCGACTTCACGCCCCACTGAACAACATGGAACAAAGTTCACCTCGGGACGCCAGGGGAAGGCGACCTGGGTCACCCATTGAGCGGGGTCCGGGGAGGGGGGCCTGGTGGGCGGAAGGGTGAGGAGGAAGAGTTGTGGGCGGGATGAGGCCGGGTGAAGTCGGGTTGAGGGTAGGATGAGGTCGGGTTGAAGGCGGTAGGACACCTGGTGACGGCATCAGTTAGCCTAATAAGGTTGACGCCATTTCGCGGGACTCGCGCGGGGTTTCCCGCCACCGACCGACACACAAACCAGGGCAGCCGCCGACCAGATGCACTTTGTGTCGATTGTTGTTGTGCTGTTATTAATTCACGCTTGGCGCGATGATGTGGTGTCGCACCCTGTAAACTGCAGCCAGAGGACGGGGGGACAGTTCAAATGTGTTGGATGTTGAGTTGAACCAGAATGGCATTATGGCTACCACTTCCCTCATGTGACAGGCAGCGGTCCCGGATATTCCATCATCAAGGCAACAGATGGTGAAGGCAGTCAGGGAAAATAGCTACAGGTATCCGAACACCTAATCAATTGTAAGAGTAACAGAATCACAGAGCGTAGCGAGATGGCGAAGAATGCTGAAACATAGAGCAATACGCAGTAGATAGCTAGAATACAATTGAAAGTAACCAAATAGGCGGAAACATGAGACTAGTACTGTCTAGTGGCAAAAACAAGTCATGAGACTTAACCGTTAAGCAGTCGCATCGCATCCCTGGTTGGCACACATGAAGTCACGTGATATATGCCATGTAGGGTAGGCACACATGAAGTCACATGATATATGCCATGTAAGATAGGCACACATGAAATCCGGTGATATATGCCATGTTTTATTTTTTATTTTTTTATTGAGGCTGTATTTATACTGTCCATTGCATGTAAGCCCTTGTTTTCAATGCTGGCCAGCTGTAGTGTTGGTGTTGTGTTACCAAGCAGTAGCTGCTGATAAGTTATTTGATTGTCTGCATTTCAGTAGCAGATAGATAGTCTGTTGGTAACTTTAGTAGTCTATGTTAGTTTTTTTGGGCCCTCTTGGCATTGTATTTTTGTTCTATTCTTATTACTGTGCAAGTTGTTTTCTTAAGGTTCTATCTTAGTGTTTTGGGGTTTTCTTGGGAAGAGTTTTCCGCTTTTTTCTACTTAATTCTATACTAGCCTATTTTATTTACATGTCCATATGCCTGGACATAATAGGTGGTTGAGTTATGTTTGTTTGAATTTGATTTGATTTATATTGTTGTTGGATATGTTATCTGGCTTCTATATTTCTGGTTATCCCGCCCTGGGCTGTCCAGTTGGTGGGCCGTGACATATCACCTGCCCCCTTGTGGTGCAGTTCATTTGAGGGTTCTAGTTTTTATTTTGCACAGATATTTGTTGTACGTTTTTAGGTCAGGGATTTGTCTTTCTTTCACCATTTGCACATTCCATGCCTTGGTGGCCATTTCCAGTGTGCTCCTTTCATGGCCTTTGATCTGGCTTCTGGTCTGCCATAGTAGTGGTGCCTTGCTTGCTCTGGTGTCCCTTAGTAGTTGGGTTAGACGCTTAATGTCTTGGCTATATCCATATGCTAATGTTTTTAGGCGGATTATCCTTCTGTTTTCTAGTAGCTTTACTTTAGTTCTTTTGTGTAGGTCATAAGTGGGGTGTAGTTTGTCTGCTTTCAGGCAGATTTTCAGGGCCATATTTTGTAGTATCTGCAATTTTTTAAGTACCTCTTTTTTAGCACCCATGTAAATTACATCCCCATAGTCAAAGAAGGGGAGTAGCATGCCTTTGAAGATTTTTATTGACATAACTTGTGTCATATAGTTTCTTAGTTTAGCAAATAGCCATAGTTTGTGATTTACTTTTTGTATGATTTTTGTTACACACAGATTGTAGTTTAGCTGGCTATATAGTTCCAGGCCTAGGTATTTGTAGTGATTTACACTTTCCAGTGTTTGGTTTCCTAGTGTACATGTATGTTTCTTCCTGTGATTGCTGTATGTGAGAAGAGTACAGTTTTAGATTTATTTGCATTGATGGTTATTTTATTGGATTCACACCAGCTGTCCAGCTTTAGCAGGAGGTTGTTCAGTTTGGTTGATACCTCCTCTACTGTGCTTCCTTCTGCATATACGACAGTGTCATCCACATATAGCTGGAGACATTCATCTCCAGCCATTTTTCTAGGTCGTTTATGTATAGTATAAATAGTAGTGGTCCCAGGACTGATCCTTGGGGTACACGACAGGTGACAGTTTGTTGGTCTGAGAGTGTACCATTTACTTTAGTTTTTTGCTGCCTGTTGTTTAGGTAGCATTTTATCCAGTTTATTGATTTGAACTTAATGCCCATGTTGTTTAACTTTCTTATTAATATGCTGTGGTCTACAGTGTCAAAGGCTTTGCTGAAGTCGATGAAGGCTGCTCCAACTAATTTCTTTTGGTTCAATGACACCAGCACATCACTTGATAGGTTTGCTATTGTTTTTGATGTGGAATGTAGTTTTCTGAAACCTCCTTGCCTCTTGTTTAGTATACTGTTTGTTTCCAGGTGCTCATTTATGTGCCTGTCGAATATATTTTCAATTAGCTTGCCTGGTGTTTGCAAGATTGATATTGGTCTGTAGTTCCACATGTTTTGTTTGTCACCACTTTTGTAGATGGGGGTGACGGTTGATATCTTCCATGCTGTGATGAAATGTCCCTGCTCAAATGATATGTTGAACAGGTCAACCATGGTATCTGGGATGGCTTGGAGTGCCTCTTTTAGTATTTTTGTGGGGAAGGTAGTCACACGATAATATGCCATGTAAGGTAGGCACACATGAAGTCACACGATAATATGCCATGTAAGGTAGGCACACATGAAGTCACAGGATAATATGCCATGTAAGGTAGGTGTGATATAAATAGATTGGGGATACCCCACCACGTGAGAGGGAACCCCGTGTGACGTCATAACGGCGAGGCGGCCGGAAATAAACCAGTACTTAACAAGCACTCATTGAGTCGAGTCATGTGTGTAGGCGTCTAACCATTACAGTAGGCACACATGAAGTCACAAGATAATATGCCATGTAAGGTAGGCACACATGAAGTCACACGATAATATGCCATGCAAGGTAGGCACACATGAAGTCACGTGATATATGCCATGTAAGGTAGGCACACATGAAGTCACATGATAATATGCCATGTAAGGTAGACACACATGAAGTCACGTGATATATGCCATGCACATGAAGTCACGTGATATATGCAATGTAAGGTAGGCACACATGAAGTCACATGATATCCACCATGTAACCTAGGCACACATAAGGTTAGCATATGCCACACAAAGTGACATGATGTTGCATATATCCAGTACACCCACAATGTCACGTACTGTGCGCCGTGCCTGGTAAACACAAAATGTTGCATACTGTGCACCGTGCATGGTATACACACAATTGTCGTGTACTGAGCGCCGTGCCTGTATACACACAATGTAGCGTACTATGTGCCATGCCTGATAGATACACAATGTTGCGTACTGTGCGCCATGCCTGATATACACACAATGTTGGGTACTGTGCGATGTGCCTGATATACACACAATGTCAAGTACTGTGCGCCCACTTCTGGCATCCCCACAATGTCGCATCTTGTGCGCCGGCTCTGGTAAACACACAATGTCGCATATTGTGCGACGGCTCTGGTAAACACACAATGTCGCATATTGTGCACCGGCTCTGGTAAACACACAATGTCGCATATTGTGCACCGGCTCTGGCATACCCACAATGTTGCATATTGTGCGCCGGCTCTGGTATGCACACAATGTCGCGTACTGTGCGCCATGCCTGATATACACACAATGTCGCATATTGTGCGCCGGCTCTGGGATACACACAATGTACCCACAATTTACTCTATAATCACACACGACCCACGAGGGGTACAGAATGTTCCCGCCACCCTAATGCCGCCCCCCGCCCCCCGCCCCCCGCCACACGCCACCCGCCTCCCGCCACCCGCCACCCGCCACCCGGCACCTTCCACCCGCCTCCCGCCTCCCGCCACCCGCCACCCCTGACGCTCTGCGTCCCGTCACTGATTGTGACCGAAAGTGGGGCGCCCTGTCGGCTGTAGTTATCAGGTTATGGCATTGTGTGGGGGACTGGCGCCCCTCCAGTACCTCTACACCCATATGCAGCGTAACGGTGTGTCAAATCTCCAGCGTGAAGGCAAGACAAGGGCAGTGCAACAGTGTGTCTAGTCACCAGAGTTATACCCTCACAAATCACTAGTGTAGCGGCTGACACGTCACCAGTGGCCTACCGCCAAGTCACCTATGTCCCCACATTGGGAGGTGTGACACCACCAGTCACACCAGCACCGTTTAGTAACGAGGTGTGCCACTAGTAGTGACACCAGCCCCGTCGTGTTGGTAGGTGTGACACTAGTAGTGACACCATTCCCTTTGTGTTGGAAGGTGTGACCCTAGTAGTGACACCATTCCCGTTGTGTTGGAAGGTGTGACACTAGTAGTGACACCATTCCAGTTGTGGGGGGAGATTATATCGGGACGTGTGACACAAGCAGTGAGACCCACACAGTTTTGTGGGGAGGTGTGACACGAGCAGTGATACCCACACAGTTTTGTTGGAAGGTGTGCAACTAGTGGTGACACTATTCCCCTTTTGTGGGGAGATTATATTGGGAGGTGTGACACGAGCAGTGATATCAGCACAGTTTTGTGGGGAGGTGTGACAGCAGCAGTGATACCAGCACAGTTGTGTGGGGACCTGTGACACCAGCAGTGATACGCACACAGTTTTGTTGGAAGATGTGCAACTAGTAGTGACACTATTCCCCTTTTGTGGGGAGATTATATCAGGAGGTGTGACACGAGCAGTGATACCAGCACCGTTGTGTGGGGAGGTGTGACAGCAGTCGTGCCATGTGGGGAGTTGTAACACCAACAGCATCACCAACCCTGCTGTATGAGGAGGTGTGACACCGAGAGTGACACATCCAGGCCATGTGAGGGTCTGTGAATCCAGGTCGTCTACTGGCTGAGTTGCACAGCCATTCTTATTACTCATACACATTTTGGCTACAGCTAACCCACTGCCCTGCAGACCCTAATAATGCCGACACCACGTGACTGGACAAATGCATAGCACCATTCCATATGTTGCAGTGATGTTCCTAACTTTAGGTTACTCATGAAACATTGTTAAATATGCCTCATCATGGCTCACACCTCAATCCTCCACATAACTCAACTATGACTGATACACATTACTTACCTTGCATTGTTAGATATAATACATTACTCCAAGCTTATGGTTTAGATTATTCACCGTCCTTGTTTGCAGATGCCTCACATCACAATGCCACATACACCATTGTTCTCAATGTTATGTTGCATATACGATAGTACTCACAGTCTACATACCACATTACTCACATTGCTAGCCCACATAACTCACATTGCAGTGTTATATATGCCACGTTGTTAGGAGTGTATCTTGTTATAGTGTGCATTACTCACAGTAAATGGGATGCACACGTTGCTGTGTGTGGGTGCATCGTGGCATATACTGCATTACTCATAGTGCACATACTACATTATTCACAGTGTGTATACTACATTATTCATAATGCATATACTGCATTAGTCATAGTGCATATACTGCATTACTCACAGTTTGTATACTACATTACTCATAGTGCACATACTACATTAGTTATAATACGTATGCTACAATCATCACATGGTGCATACTACATTACTCATAGTGCACATACTACATTAGTCATAATGCGTATGCTACAATCGTCACACTGTGCATACTACATTACTCATAGTGCCTATGCTGCATTACTCACAATGCATCTCAATCATGCTTCTACACAATACACCCCCCCTCCCTTAGAAGCTATTGAGTGAACGCTGCCACTTCCAATGGCTCTATATTACTCACATTGCCGCACATAACTCACACACCTGGGTTAACTGCGCGCCGTTGCGTGCGTGTGTGGGCGGGGGGAGGGTTAATGGGAAGGATTTGCCGTGAGGGGGCGGCCAATCACGGGTGCGTGTGTGCTTGTGTGTGCGCGTGTGTGCATGCGTGTGTGCGTGGGTGTCCGTGTATGTGCTTGTGTGTGCGTGTGTGTATGTGTATGTGGGGGCAGGTTAATGTGAGGTTTGTGTGTGCGTGTGTGCGTGTGCGCGTGTATGTATGTGTGCGTGTGTACGTGTGCATGCGTATGTGCGTGGGTGTCCGTGTATGTGCATGTGTGTGTGTATGTGTGTGTGGGGGCGGGTTAATGTGAGGTTTGTGTGGGCGTGTGTGCGTGTGTGTGTGTATGTATGTGTGCGTGTGTACGTGTGCATGCGTGTGTGCGTGGGTGTCCGTGTATGTGCATGTGTGTGCGTGTGTGTATGTGTGTGTGGGGGCGGGTTAATGTGAGGTTTGTGTGGGCGTGTGTGCGTGTGCGCGTGTATGTATGTGTGCGTATGTACGTGTGTACGCGCATGTGTGTAGTGCGCGTTTGTGTGGGAGGGTGACTGGGACTGCTGTGCCGTGAGGGGGCGGCCACTCACGGGTGCGTGTGTGAGTATGTACGTGTGAGTGTGTGTGCGCGTGTGTACGTGTGCGTGTGAGTGTGCGTGCGCATGTGTGTGGAAGGGTTAAGGGGACTGCTGTGCCGTGAGCGGGCGGCCACTCACGGGTGCGTGTTTGTGTGTGCGTGCGTGTGCGTGTGCGCGTGTACGTGTGTGTGGGAGGGTTACTGGGACTGCTGTGCCGTGAGGGGGCGGCCACTCACCGGTGCGTGTGTGCCTGTGTGTGCTTGTGCGTGTGCATGTGTGTGTGGGGGGGGGAGGGTTAATGGGACTGCTGGGCAGTGAGGGGGCGGCCACTCACGGGCTCATTCCAAGCCGGGTGAGTGGGTGAGTAACGGTGACCACAGTTGACACTAATCCCCCATCTTGTAAGGATTATCTGCGCATGCTCAGCTGCCAGAGTCCCCTGGCGGTACGCAGCGTGTGTGCCCATGCGCGTTCCTGGGTGCGCGCTCACAACCTGACTATGCTTACTGTTCTCGGCAAGAGCGTGTGCGCCATCTCTCTTTACGAGAAGATCCTGTGGATCTGCAACCAGTAGTTCCACCCCCCCTACCCACCCCGCACCCACCCCCACGCACCCCCTCCTAGCCCAGCCTCCTTCCCCGCCTCCACCCAGCCTCCTCCCCGCCTCCAACTACCGCCGTCTCCACCTATCCTCCTCCACCCGCCTCCATCCCCTCTCCTCCCCGCGTCCTCCCCGGCTCCAACCAGCCTCCTCCCCGCCTCCACCCACCCCACCCTCGCCTCTAGCCAGCCTCCTCCAGCACCCTCAGGTTCGCTGATGGTGCCTCCCGCTGACTCTAGCACCACGTGACTACGTGGTGGGTAATGACTCAGCCCCCCCCCCTCGCCGCCTCAGCCTCTCCCCTCCCCGCCAACGCTGACCCCTCTAAGCACCCCCCCACACACACACACTTGCAGACGTTCCCTCGTGCCGAATCCCTCCACTTGTCGCAGTCTAGCCCAGCTCCCGGCATTCCTTCCCGGATACGCGCCCTCTTACACACGCCCCCTAGCACTCACAGGAGACGCGCATCTAAGACTCTACTCACAATGCATCTCTCACCGAATGATGGCCGATTCAGTAAAGCACAGGCTTCCGGTGTGGAAGATCGGGAGTTCGAATCCCAGCCGAGTCAAACCAATGACTTCTAACATTGATACTTGTCACTACCTACTACATTAATAGGATAGGACACGGACTGTTTAGCAGTGAATCAGGATAATGTCACTGAGTTGGATATCAGGTCTTGGTATGTGCGGTCCGGACTCCTAGTGGGGCATGTTATAAAGTCGTCATGAGTGTGTACTCCCACAAGTCTGTACACCGTCCTGATATGACCTTCGTTGCTGCGAGGGTGCAAAACAAAAACAAACAAAAAACAATCCATATCTTGAGGGAAGTTGCCGAGCTGCCTCCCCTTCTGATGCTCCTACTGAGGCGACCCGCCGCGCTACATTTCCAATGCTCCCTTTGAAGGACCGTGCCGAGCTCCTCTCCCGGCACTCCGCTCAGGGCTTCCTCCAGGCGCTTCCTCCGAAGCACCGGCCGAGCTGCTCTCCCACCACTCCGCTCGAGGGCCCCGGCCAAGCTCCTCTCATTCCGCTCCTCCAGGCGCTCCCCCGGAAGGACCGGACCGAGTCCCGGGGTCGCTGCCCCGGCCGGTGCGTGTGAGTAGTGTATGGAGTTGGCGCAGCTCCCCGGGCGCTGGCCCCCGTCCCACCGCCCGTCGGCCCGCCCGTTGTTATGGGCGATGAATCAGGTGTTTATGTCGGTCTGGGCCCGCCGTCCGCCGCCGGCAATCAGTTAGCGATTGGCATCGCCGACGCAGTGAGGCGGAACGCGCCATGCGTGTGTGCTTGTGTGCGTGTGCGTGTGTGTGTGTGGGATGGTGTGTGTATGACAGGCGAGGGGTGGTGGGAGCAGGCAGGCAGTCAGTCCTCAGCACCGTGATAGTAGACAGCCTACTGCCTGTGAGGAGAAGTCTGAGCAGGCTGTTGGTTGGGTGGTTGTTGGAATCTGAAATGCTGGCAAGATATCAGGTCATATCAGAACAGGTACTGGCTTGTGACAGTGCGGACTTATGGGCAATTTATAGGGCTGCCCCACTGGGAAATCAGGCTGCCAACACTATAATCTGATATCCCATATCAGTCATATTATCCTGACACTGAGGTAACCAGTCCTTGCCATATCATATTAATGCCGAGAATAGGAAGCGACATGTGCACTGTGATTACCCTGCGTAAAGTACGTACATATTTGGTGTAAATACCTCTAACACTGGTGGAAGATTAGTATTATGGCACTTAAAAAATATATATGTGAATGAAATTACTTTACCAAAGAGGACTAAGGGGAACACAATATATATATATATATATATATATATATATATATATACTATGTATGTTTAACCGTCGGGCTATTCCACCCCCGCTTAAGAACGGAAAAGTGGGAAAGACTACCAGGGTTCGCGGCTGTAGCAACAAATAATAAGCGTAATCGCGACCCCGCTTGATCCACGACTATATGGCGTGGAATGCGAGGTACCGCATACTTCCTTCTCGTTGTGTAATTTTTTCGATTTGAGACAAGCCAGCTCTCTGGTCAACAATTTCCGTATTTCACAAGAAATATGTTTATACTTAAATTCCTTCAAAAACAGTTTTGAATCATTACTTGATAAAATTGAAACTACCAGAATCGACCTTCAATTCTGGTATCGGCCCAACTAAAATACTGACCCTGTCGTAGCTGAATACCCTGCCAGTCAGTCTGGCAATGAAAGAAACTCCACTAGTCACTCGTCATCTGTACAATTGCACACCATCCAATATCACAACCCTTTATCACACACTCCACCATTTTGACACTTGTGACCACACATGTACTACTAACCCCTGGAAGAAAATTCCCTAGCCCAGTTCCCGCGATGAAAGCTAGCTCAATATTTCTCCTCTACCAGTAGCCTATACCGTAAACTCATTACAGCCTCAAAAGTACTCTGGCCGGCGTTACCATAGTAATATCCCTATCTCAAGTCCGTATCACACCGTACGGCTAAAAGTGAAGGGTATTTGGAATTCGCTACAGATGACGTTAGCCTAAATGTATACAGCTCCAACGACAGGGTCCCCTTTTTCTCTAAAAATTCACACCTTGGCTACTAGACAATGACTACTATACAATGACTACATTGTAACCAAAGCCGGAAATTCCCGAAGGAAGTCCGCTTTTGGTTTACACAAAAACAATTTCTAATAGGTTATACAACAGTTTACAGGCCTAGCTATGAAATAGTAGTGTCAACCATGAAAGTCAGTTTTAGTAACATCCCTATCCCGATTTAGCCAGCAACTCTCAAAGGTGCACTCTTCATACTACAAGTACCATGGGGTCTGCATGGCACAGAGTACGAAGGGTATTCCCGAGCTATTACATCTACAAAATATCCTACGATTCATAGGATCCTCACCAGGGCTGACCTTGTCGTAGCCTGATCGATCTGGGTTTCCAAATATCCCCCGTCCTCCACATCACTCTTGAAAAATAACTTCAACGGACACCAATACCCGACTATAGTACGATTGCTAGTAACTAATGGAAGAAAATAACGTGGCCATTTCCAGGGTTGAAACCAGTTATTTCTCATCTTCCCCAGGGGAAGGAAATAACAATAGCCAGTTCCCACGATGAAGCTAGTTATTTCTCGGCTTCCCCCGTGTAGTTCCCGGACTAGCAACCCATCAATAGGCCCTATAGCAGAATAAAACAAAGGCTGTCCGGAACCCACTACGGATGACAAAACCCAGACGAACACAGGCCCACGAAAAAGTCAGCCCCGTAGCCAACACAAGACTACCTTTTCATTCTATGTATTACTACTAAACCACTGAAAACACTGAATTATCCATACCCAGTAATGGATTATCAAAGATTTTAAATACAGATTTATCGCACAGATCAAGCCCCCGGGATCTCAATGGGGGTGTGTGCCGTCATATCAATGAACCACGGTTACATAAAATGTACCATGGCAAAGCACAAAAGCCTGCATATACGCGTACATCACATAAAATGAAAGCTGAATCTGTTAAACATAATATAGCTATCTAATACGTGGTAAGAGTTATTATCCTTTAGTTTACATATAAATTTTAATTCTCAGACTACAGAGATAGAAATTTAATAATATACAATATACTTAATAAAACGGCACCGTGTAACCTTACTGATGGTCTGTATAATAATTTAACATGTGCTAACTAGTAATAGGACTGATGTCCTTTAAGTAAATATTTCGTCCTAGTGACAAGAATAACAATCCAAAACGCGATGATTTCTCAGGATGGCCGATAATAATGAGGGGCACACCCCTAGTAGCGGCAATGGCTATCGCCGACGCACCACACTACCAGAAAAAAATTGAAATAGCTAATGCGGGTATCCAAAATTGGGTCCTAGTGTGGCCAGGGGTACCGGGCACACACTCTGAGGGGACACCCGCCCACTCACTCGGTTGTAAACTGATAGCGAATATACGATTGTTACACTAATCTGACCCAATACGGGGTCAATCACGAGCCGTGAACGTTCCGGCCGTGGGAGTAGATATTTAAATATACAAATACTTCAGCACAGTTAAGTTGTTAGCAATACAGACTTTAGGAAATGCGAACACACGAGGCCTCGTAGAGGTCTCGCATGGATGTAATATAGCGACAATGCTAAAGTATCACATCAATGTTACTTTCTAGCGAAATTTATTCTATAATAATCTGCAAAATTTGTTCTATAATAGAATTTGGGATAATCCCTACCCTTGCACACGACCAAACAGGACACCTTAATACTCTACTTGTAGGCCTAATTTATATGCATCCTTGTTAACATCTAAGCTTGTGTAGGTACCTGTTCCTTCATTTACTAAACATTTTGAAATACCTCTAGCCACATGGGTAGTTATACAGTAGCTCCTCTAGATGGTTCAATTTTGATGTTTAACCTTATAGATATTTATCTTCACAATCACCATAATAAAAATTCATATAGTAACACTGGTAGTTACTTACACAACTTTAAATGGTTCACTTTTTATGTTCAACTTCATAGAATGTTTATAGTACTTGGATAATACAATTTAAACATATTTACACCTATACACACTTTGGTCTAGTGGTCGGGTATGAAGGGGATTTAATGTTTACATGGGAAAACCGTTACAAATACTTTACCTATAATAGAATTTGGAATAATCCCTACCCTTCCACACAGACCAAACAATTCATATTAACATTTCACTCTTATCCCTAATGTACATGTATGATTAACTAGTGGTTATCCCCAGAGATCATGGCTAGTTACTTCTACAATTTTAAATGGTTTAAATTTCTGTTTAATTTGATTGAATGTGTATGTCTATTTCCCCATGAATTAGTTTTAGGCCTATATTCTAGAAAATTTTGAAAACCAAGCTGCTGCCCTCAGAGAGAAGAACCAGATTCAGTAAATGATTGTTAAGCTTCTTAGTTTAGAGACATACATATTCAATGCTCATTTTGAATCAGTTTAACCGTGAAGAATATATTCACCAGTTCAACCATGAAGAAAATTCCCTCCGGGTGTATCTAAAATAAATTTGCTGTCTAATCCCCTGGCATTAGTTGGACCCACCGTTAACCAACCTATGGCAATAGTTGGACCCACCGTTAACCAACTTATTTCCCCAACAACATGGGGAGCCACAAATAACACATAATACAAACATAACACCTATATCCACCATTTAATAATTTAGTCAAGTGGTTGGTTATGAAGAGGTGTCTACAATTACCTTAATAAAACAGTTAGAAATGTTCTAGTTTACACAGATAAAATTTTGAACATTCCTGTGTCCTTCCAGATGACCAAATATAAACATTTGCTATATTTTAGTGCCAGTTTTTTTATATTTACTATAATAGGTTTACCAACCACAGGCTGTTTCCCTCCGGAAGAAAGCAGCCTGGGGAAAATTGCTATTATTATGATAATTACAACAAATTGTAGAATGTTCACATATGTTTACTCTTATAGAAACCTGGCTAGTTTTATTTTTATTTAAATTTAAGTTTAGGGTTAATATTTTACAATTTGATTTGGCCCCATCCCTTGTGTACCAGTTTAAACCGTGAAGGCTTACAAGGATTCTGTGGTGTATTTTACTTTTCTCTACCAACATGTATGATGTAATTATATGTTTGCAGGGGTTTTTGACCTATAATTCTAAATCTGTTTTTACCACAATGCCTAGATTAGTGCTTAGGCTCACAAGGGTGTTGTGGTATATTTTCAATTGGTTTTACCAACATGTAAGGTTTTAATTAAATTTTTACTTCATGAAATCACCCAGAAATCAATAGGTTACAATACTCAATATAAAAGGTGCTCAAAAGAAACGCTGGCGGCCTAACTGATTCCCTGCTCTACAACCAATATACCAATTACACCACATACAATATTACAAACTATATACAAATCAAGGTGTATTTTTAATGTGGTGGTGTGTGTTTTTACAAGATAAGAATATAAGTGTATGATTTAAATAGTCCCTGCATATTGTATAGCCCCGTGAACCCATCCCCGTAAATAGAATATTCCCAAAACAATACCTAATGTGATGCCCTCGTCCGGATTCTGTGGGTGGCCGCTGCTCGTCCTGCGAATCCCACTGTCACTGCTGGCTGGACTTGCTATTTGCGGGTGGCCGTTGGTCGCCCCGCGAAGCCAGCTCGTATCCAGCTCGTAGTGTAGGCTGGATTGGCTAACCGCGGGTGGTTGCTGCTCGCCCCACAAATCCAGCTCGTAATTTAGGCTGGATCAGTTAACCGCAGGTGGTTGCTGCTCACCCCGCAAATCCAGCTCGTAGTGTAGGCTGGATCGGTTAACCGCGGGTGGTTGCTGCTCGCCCGCAAATCCAGTTCATAGTGTATGCTGGATCGGTTAACCGCGGGTGGTTGCTGCTAGCCCCACAAATCCAGCTCGTAATTTAGGCTGGATCGGTTAACCGCGGGTGGTTGCTGCTCACCCCGCAAATCCAGCTCGTAGTGTAGGCTGGATCGGTTAACCGCGGGTGGTTGCTGCTCGCCCGCAAATCCAGTTCATAATTTAGGCTGGATCGGTTAACCGCGGGTGGTTGCTGCTCACCCCGCAAATCCAGCTCTCACTGCCGGCTGGACTTGTCAACCGTGTGTGGCCGCCGTGAATCCCTATCTCCTCGTCCTGTCATCGAGCGGTTGATATGGTGTGTGCGTCTAAATGTTGTGTGTATGAAATATAAATAGGTTTACATTAATTAGAGTTTATATTATTATATTTATTCAGAAATACAAAGCATGTAGTTCACTGGACTAATACAAGCACATAAATGAATGGAGCAGAGAATCAGGTTACCTAGAGCATTTTAGAGGATATTTTAGATATATAATAGTTTACTTTACCCCATTACATTATTCCTGCCTTTCACGCAGGCGGCCCGGGTTCGATTCCCGGTGTGGGAACCAGGAGTTTCTTGTATAATGTTACTTTTAATTGACATGTTTAGCACAGTAGAATGCATATAATATATGATTTTAATAAAGAAATAGTGAAATACACCTGAAATGTATATGCTTAAATAAATACAAGTTAACAGTAATTGTGGAACTAAAAGTAACATTAACCTATAATATTTAAATTTTGTGAATAAACACAAAACAAATAACAGTAGCAAACAGCAGTATTTAATAGTACATTAACATTACTTTATATGAGTTGAGCATAGATTCAGGTTATTTAGAGCAATTACCATTTCTTAGATATATAATAGTCATACAAACACACAACTCATTTGAACAGAGAATAAGTTACTTAGAGCACTTTTAGCTAAAATTTTAGATATATAATATGAACAGTGCAATACAGATAATATATAAGTTCAATAAATAAATGGTAAGATAACATTCTAAATGTATCTATATTGAAATAAATATGCAAAAGTCAACAGTAATTTTGGAATTAAAACAGTAATTTCGGAATTAAAAGTAACATTAATAGCTTAATAAGTTTTAACATAACACGACGAAAAACGGCCGAATAAAATCGATATCGTCGTCACATTACTTTATATAAACTACAACTCTTCAAAATTTGTTAATATGGATAAATATAACACCAATAACTCCTAATTTTAGATTAAAAGTAGCATTATGGCCAAGCAAAAGACATTTAGACATTCTACCTCCGAATTAATAAATAAAAACCCCCGTATCAGGTCGACCAAAAAGTCTGAGCCGTGACACATACTTCCCTTACTGTAATACTGTGTGGGCACATTTCTTCCAATGATGATAGTTTATATTTAACCCAAAATCATCCCGAAAAGCATGAATTCAATGAATATGACAAAGTAAACCGGAATTATGTATTAAAAGCAACTTTAATGGCAAAATAATGCCAAAAATACGAAGTTTAAACATAACACGACGAAAAAAACGGCCCGAATAACGCCGATCTCGTCGTCATATTACTTTTAATGAACCTACAACCATTAGAAATCTATAAATATGAATAAAATAAAATAAAATGAATCCTAATTTTGGTTCAAAAGAACATTAATGGCAAAATAATGCCAAAAATACGAAATAAAGAAACATGACGAAAACGGTCGAACAAGCTCGATCCCCTCGTCCTGATACTTTATATGAAACTACAACTATTGGAAATCTATAAATATGAATAAAATAAAATAAAATGAATCCTCATTTTGGTTTAAAAGTAACATTAATGGCAAAATAATGCCAAAAATAAGAGGTTTTAAAAAGAACACCGACGAAAACGACCGAGATAGATCGATCTCGACCGTCATGTTACTTTATATAAACCTGCAACTCCAATTGCTATATATTAATGAATATGACAAAGTAAACCTGAATTTTATATTAAAAACAATATTAATGGGTTCATAAATGATGTATTGTATTCTCAATTTATAAAAGTATTCCAAATTCGAGACGCTACCAGGTTGCTAGATAGACTGCAAGTTGTTTATCAGTCTCTTAGCAACCATGCGCGACTTGTTGATGGAAACTGCCTTTCCTCGTACGCGCAAATTTCGCGGTCGAAAGCAAACGGCCGGAGCCTTGACAAGTCTGCCTGTGAATTTTATATTATTACAAAAACATCTCAAATGGACAAATATGTCCAATTATGACAAAGTAAACCCCAATTTTGAACTAAAAGTACGATTAATACAAAAAAATAAGACATCCCATAAGAAATACGACGAATCCGGCCGTGAAAGGCCAATATCGGTTCGTCATGTTATTTTGATTTACTATACATAGAGAATCCACCCGATATGCATTAATCACCAGGTTAACCATCCAAAACCATCAGACATGGAAAAGTAGAACGATAAACTGCAGAAATAGACTGTAATTTTGAATTAAGAGTAGCAGTGGTGCCAAAATTAAGACATCTAATAGACAAATCGACGAAAACGGCCAAGAGAAATTAATCTTGTCGTATCCTGCGTTCGTCATGCGAGTGAGTTTATTTTAGCACGCAAACCACCCGAAATGCATAAATATGGACAAAATAAACACAAAAAATACTCTAATTTTGAACTAAATTGCACCAGGAGTGTCAAAATCAGACATTTAAACACATGAACCTGAGTTAAGAAATAAAATAGTCCATAACAGGCCCGACCAACCAGTCAGTGCACTGACTGAGTGGCAATGACACATAAGGCAAATATCCCAGCGATGTGACTTCACATGAATACAAAACCATCACAAAAGGTATTAACTACAGCAAAATATACAAAAAGAATCCCCAATTTTGAATTGCAAAGCCAAAAATAAGACATTCCGATAGAGAAAAGAAGGAAATGATCGTGAAAAGCCAGTGGTCTGGCCTTCACATCCTACCCTGCGTTCCTCCATCGGCGATGTCTGTTTGGTGTCTTGCATAATCCAGAGAACATATGAAGTTACAGATGCAAAAATAAAAGAATTTGTACTACAAGTTAGAAATCTCAATAAGATGAGATTAAAAGACAGAACAAGTGGTGAGCAAAATAAGTGAAATACACAGTAATATCAGTTGATATTAGTGTTTCTTTAACTTATTTCATTTTCCTAATATATTTATATATATATACGCTTGTAAATTTAGACAATTTTGGAAATTAGTTTATGTTTACAAAATAAATTAATAGATGCCTAAAAGTGTAAAAAGACCACTTTTAGAGATTACATTAATGTATACTAAATAAATGAATAGAAGCCTAAAAGTGTAAAAAGACCACAAGTAAAATTGAAAAGGTAGAGTAATAATTAAAAAACAACAAAAAAACAACAACAAAAAACAGAGCAGCACATAGCAAACCTGACCAAACAGTCTGAGATCTACTGAACTACTGCCGTGAAGCTCCAATCACGCATCATGACGTCGCCTCCACTCCGCGACGCGTTTCATCGCTAGGAGACACCGTAACAAATGGAAAAGGGCGGCTAGTTCAAAGCTATATAACGTCCGTCATTGCCCTATGCCGGGGTAGCTAATCCTCGCCTATTCGACTCTATCCGTTCAGAGCGACACAAGGTTAACGTCGTTATTATGGGCCTCAGGCTTGTAGCCCTCCCATTAAAAATTAATACGACTAGCCGCGAAAGAAAACCAGGAATACCAATTTAGTTGAACACTATTATTTCTCCATTATTAATGCAACCCCGGGTATTCCCTAAACCGTCATGGTATGGCGTGAAACCTCAAGACAGGCGCCGGTCTGACACTGTCAACACTACCCGAATAAGCTATACAAAAAAAATAAAAACAATTTCTAAGCATACAGAAGTGAACTAAAAGGTATTACACTCCTTACTATCCTGGTCATGGCACCAGTTTAACCGTCGTACTATTCCACCCCCGCTTAAGGCGACCCTACGTGTTAATATCAATAATTGTTTCCATGTGAATGACTTGTGCCTCCTGCAGCCGGTTGTCTGTCACCCTGCCAGCCTGACCCTTGACTAGCATTGCCCGAGGTGGAGAGTTCAACTCCTGACAGACCATTGGCAGAAGGCCCTTAATTAAATAAGATTATAGAGCAATCCAAATAGCAATCTGAAGTTGACCATAGCGGTTAATAATATAAGTCTGGAGGACAGTAAGGAATGCAAGGAACGTTCATGTCACTTCTTAGGAGCTCACCATTTTATTCTTACCTCTTACTAACAGAATGAATTTAGCAATATAACTTATGTTATGATTTAAATATAGTTTAACAGTGGAATGTATGTTATAAGCCAAATCCCCTCCCATATAATTAAGTTAAATAAGTTTGGAATTTCGACAATAAAATCCTAAATATCGGCTAAAACATCGGAGCGTGCAAAAACACGTCCGATGGGTCTGGGTCCGAACGCCCGACCTCCTATCGTTGCTAGGATAGTCACAATCGACGTATCCAAGCAACGCTTTACAGCAGGGAACCCAGCCTTGCAAATGTGGCAGTTGCAAGCCCACGCAAATAAGAGCAAAATACGTGCCCCCGTGAAATGTGAGCCCGCAAATAATCGGTCGAGTAGTCTCGCCCACTTCATATGTACATATATATGTGCAGTTATTAAAGGCAGTATAGTGGTTAAACGCAGGTGGCGCCACCGTGGTTGGAAATGAGAACTACAGGACACAGCTAACAAATATATGCAAACCGCAGCGGGGATAAATAGCTCACAATATCGACTTGATTATGTACCCCAAGTGCAGATATGGTACATTCACAGGCAGCGCTGTATGGCATACACCGCGCGTATGGTTAGTGCCGTGTGTCCTGTAATTTGCACATACACCCTGCATATAGCCAGTGTGTATCCTCCCAGTAACAACATACGGCGAAATGTTAGTAATATAGGACGCAATCATTGCGCATGTGCACGGACAAGGGATGTGGGCAGACAGTAATCTGGGGTAGGGGTGAGGGGGCTGGGGGAGGAGGACGGGGGAGCCGGGGGGGGGGGGGGGCAGACCGACTGGGCAGCTGTCGCCACAGTCCTCCCCCCGGTGCACCTGTACCGGGCGCGCCCTCCCTGTTCCCTACCCCCATTCCTCTCACTCCCCCTCCCCACTCCCCCTCCCCCGTCCACCTCCCTCCCCCCTCTCCGCTCCCTGCCCCCCCCCCACCTGAGACCCAGTAATGTCCTCTCCACTTCCCTCTCCTGTGGCTGAGTGTCCAAACCATCCGGGCAGCCCGCCGTAGGAGAGGCCTGGATGGATGCATCAGTTTCTCTGAAATGCTCGTGTTTTATTTAGCCAGAAGCTCTCCGTGAACACATGCTTTCTCTCACGTTAGAACTGCTTTGTGTGAAGCCAAGCTGCCTTTGTGTGAAGCCAAGGTACCTTTGTGTGAAGCCAAGCTACCTTTGTGTGAAGCCAAGCTACCTTTCTGTGAAGGCAGGCTACCTTTGTGGGAAGCCGTGGTAGCTTTCTGTGAAACCACACCATTTTTCTGTGAAGTCAGGCCTACTTTCTATGAAGCCAGACCTACCTTCAGTGAAGCCACGCTGTCTTTCTGTAAAGCCAGAAGTTGGAGTATACCTTTCTGTCAAGCCCTGCCTGCTTTCCTCACGCAGTCTAGTGCCTGATGACTCGTCGTACCCGTGTAATGTACGTGCACTGTTTCCTAAAGCCCATCGTTCTCTGGGTCGCCACCAGGGGACCTGGTTCCTGCATGCTCCAGTGTTGTGGTTTGTTTATGTGCACAGAGTTTATTCAACTGACTGTAAATGCACTTGTCAGCTCTGAGACTCTTGCTTTCTAGCCAACCCGGCCTATATTTCCTGACGCAGCTAAAGGAGTAGAAAGCACAGAGCAATCAGCTGACCCAGACAAAGCCAGGTCGCGGGAAGACAGTGGACAAACACGGCGAGATGGTTACAAAGTCCTATGTGGTTCTCCACATTGCAAACATTGTGTCGCATAGCGTGTTATGCGAATATTATTTAACATGAAACGTGTTAGTATTACTATTAATATTGTATGTGTGTTGTTTTTCTTCAAACTACATCTAGCCTGATATGTCTAATAGTTGTACTGGAGTTGGTTGCGGATGTTCATCATCATCATCATCATCATGCTGTCGGTCGCGATGCGACAAAGACTGCGTTCATTACTTGACTGCCGCTCTCCATTTAACTCTCTGCTGTGAGAGTTGCGTCCATGAGTCGGTCTTAATGTCTCTCAGCTTCAGGTTTCTCTTGATGGTATACATTTTATGAAAACTGCCTGCAAAAGTGTTGAAGTGCTGCTGGCTTTTGCAAGTTACCAGCGGCACTCTCTCGGGGAGCAAATAGAGGTTTCACACCGGCAAGAACATGTCAAGACAGGCGCAAAACTATTTGTCCCTGCAGTGGCTGGTCGGGAGATGTTGGGAGTTCCATACATCAACCGCCCTTAATGCTGCCACAGTGACATGGTTTTCTGTTTAGGGTTTGCTCCCTTAGCCTTCGGTTCTGTCAAGAACCTGTACCACCAGGCAGTGGTTTACAACTCTGCAAGGCAGGGGCGTCAAACTCCCTGTGGTATTGCTATACCTGCAATACCTGCAATACCTGCAGATGTTATGGTTGTATAAGTAAGCAATCTTGCTTAATTTTCTTCATCTTGTGAGCATCTATTTATCCGCATTGTCCATTGCATGTGATTTGCTGTTTATATATATGATGTATAACGCATTATGCTAGTATAAAGGCGCGGAAGGGAATTACTTCCTTAATATTATTATATAATACACTGTGATGCCTCCTGCATGTGTCATGACTGGTGGCGCCACCTCCGGCGCTCCCCGGTACCTTCATACCCTAAAAACATCACTCGCGTCGGAGGCATAAACATAGTAAAGGGCCTTTAAGGACGTATCAGCCAGAGTTCGCTCCTTCAACTAACTCATTTCCCAACTATCTGAAACAGAATCTGAGGACCTTCAGACCCACCGACCTCGTCCAGTACCTCCACACCCACCCCACATCCTCCCCACCCACCCACTCCCTCCAGTACCTCCACACCCATCCACTCCCTCCTGTACCTCCACATCCACCTCACTCCTGCTAGAATCTGAGGACCTTCAGACCCACCCACCTCGTCCAGTACCTCCACACCCACCCCACATCCTCCACACCGACCCACTGCCTCCAGTAACTCCACACCCACCCTTGCCTCCAGCACCTCCACACCCACCCAATGCCTCCAGTACTTCTACATCCACCCACTCCCTCCAGTACCTCCACACCTACCCACCCCCTCCAGTACCTCCACACCCATCCACACCCTCCACACCCACCCACTCCCTCCAGTACATCCACACCCACCCACTCCCTCCAGTACTTCCACACGCACCCCACTCCCTCCAGTATCTCCACACCCACCCACTGCCTCCAGCACCTCCACACCCACCCACTGCCTCCAGTACCTCCACACCCACCCCACCCTCCAGGACCTCCACACCCATCCACTCCCTCCTGTACCTCCACACCCACCCACACCCTCCAGTACCTCCATACCCACCTACTGCCTCCAGTACCTCCACACCCACCCACTGCCTCCAGTACCTCCACACCCACCCACTGCCTCCAGTACCTCCACACCCACCTCACTCCATCATGTACCTCCATACCCACCCACTGCCTTCAGTACATCCACACCCACCCCACCCTCCAGTACCTCCACACCCAGCCACTCCCTCCTGTACCTTTACACCCACCTCACTCCCTGCAGTACCTCCACACCCACCCCACCCTCCTGTACCTCCACACCCACCCACACCCTCCAGTACCTCCACACCCAGCCACTCCCTCCTGTACCTTCACACGCACCCACTGCCTCCAGTACCTCCATACCCACCCACTCCCTCCTGTGCCTGCACACCCACCTCACTCCCTCCAGTACCTCCACACCCACCCCACCCTTCAGTACCTCCACACCCACCCACTCCCTCATGTACCTTCACACCCACCCACTGCCTCCAGTACTTCCACACACACACCACCCCCTGCAGTAACTCAACCCCCACCCACTCCCTCCAATACCTCCACACCCACCCACTCCCTCCAGTACCTCCACACCCACCCACTCCCTCCAGTACCTCCACACCCACCTCACTCCATCCTGTATGGGGCGCGGTGGGCTGCGGCTGGGCGGCGCCTGCGCACTAGTCTCTTCAATTATCCGGTTCAGATATCATACAATACATAACAGCACCTCCTTCAGACTGTACCTCAGCCGGCTGAAGGCACCAACACCACCCCTTGCCTACCAAAACCTCCCCGCACAACCCCGCCCCACCCCACCACATGCAGTCCCTGCCGGCCGCGCGCAGTCTGACACCTATGCATATCCGGACATTCGCTCCACCCTCCCCACCCTCCCCACCGTCCCCACCCTCTCCACCCTCCACAACCATCCACACCCCGTTCCTTCCACACACCCCTCCATACCCTATGCTGATTCCACTCGTTCCACCTCCCCTCCACATCTCAGTGGTAGCTCCTCCTGACAGCCTCTATTTGTCGGCCTCATCTACACCACCTTCAACCCTGACCCCCATCACTCACTCCCACATCCCACACCACCCACCGAACCCCACACTGGTCCCCTCACACTCTGCCACATCATTCACTCCCACATCCCACACCACGCACCGCACCCCACACTGGTCCCCTCACACTCCGCCACATCACTCACTCCCACATCCCCCACCACCCACCGCACCCCACACTGGTCCCCTCACACTCCACCACATCATTCACTCCCACATCCCACACCACGCACCGCACACCCCACACTGGTCCCCTCACACTCCACCACATCATTCACTCCCACATCCCACACCACGCACCGCACCCCACACTGGTCCCCTCACACTCCGCCACATCATTCACTCCCACATCCCACACCATGCACCGCACCCCACACTGTCCCCTCACACTCCACCACATCATTCACTCCCACATCCCACACCACGCACCGCACCCCACACTGGTCCCCTCACACTCCACCACATCATTCACTCCACATCCCACACCACGCACCACACCCCACACTGTCCCCTCACACTCCACACATCATTCACTCCCACATCCCACACCACGCACCGCACCCCACACTGGTCCCCTCACACTCCGCCACATCATTCACTCCCACATCCCACACCACACACCACACCCCACACTGGTCCCCTCACACTCCACCACATCATTCACTCCCACACCACACACCGCACACCCCACACTGGTCCCCTCACACACTGCCACATCATTCACTCCCACATCCCACACCGCACACCCCACACTGGTCCCCTCACACTCCACCACATCATTCACTCCCACATCCCACACCACGCACCGCACCCCACACTGGTCCCCTCACACTCCACCACATCATTCACTCCCACATCCCACACCATGCACCACACACCCCACACTGGTCCCCTCACACTCCGCCACATCATTCACTCCCACATCCCACACCACGCACCGCGCACCCACACTGGTCCCCTCACACTCCGCCACATCATTCACTCCCACATCCCACACCACGCACCGCACCCCACACTGGTCCCCTCACACTCCGCCACATCATTCACTCCCACATCCCACACCACGCACCGCACCCCACACTGGTCCCCTCACACTCCACCACATCATTCACTCCCACATCCCACACCACGCACCGCACATCCCGCACTGGTCCCCTCACACTCCACCACATCATTCACTCCCACATCCCACACCACACACCGCACCCCACACTGGTCCCCTCACACTCCATCACATCATTCACTCCCACATCCCACACCACGCACTGCAACCCACACTGTCCCCTCACACTCCGCCACATCATTCACTCCCACATCCCACACCACAAACCACACACCCCACTCTGGTCCCCTCACACTCCGCCACATCACTCACACCCACATCCCACACCACCCACCGCACCCCACACTGGTCCCCTCACACTCCACCACATCATTCACTCCCACATCCCACACCACGCACCGCACACCCCACACTGGTCCCCTCACACTCCACCACATCATTCACTCCCACATCCCACACCACACACCGCACCCCACACTGGTCCCCTCACACTCCGCCACATCATTCACTCCCACATCCCACACCACGCACCGCACACCCCACACTGGTCCCCTCACACTCCACCACATCATTCACTCCCACATCCCACACCACGCACCGCACCCCACACTGGTCCCCTCACACTCCACCACATCATTCACTCCCACATCCCACACCACGCACCGCACACCCCACACTGGTCCCCTCACACACCGCCACATCATTCACTCCCACATCCCACACCGCACACCCCACACTGGTCCCCTCACACTCCGCCACATCATTCACTCCCACATCCCACACCACACACCGCACCCCACACTGGTCCCCTCACACTCTGCCACATCATTCACTCCCACATCCCACACCACGCACCGCACACCCCACACTGGTCCCCTCACACTCCGCCACATCATTCACTCCCACATCCCACACCACGCACCGCACCCCACACTGGTCCCCTCACACTCCGCCACATCATTCACTCCCACATCCCACACCACGCACCGCACCCCACACTGGTCCCCTCACACTCCGCCACATCATTCACTCCCCCATCCCACACAACACACCGCATCCCACACTGGTCCCCTCACACTCCACCACATCATTCACTCCCACATCCCACACCACGCACCGCACTCCCCACACTGGTCCCCTCACACTCCGCCACATCATTCACTCCCACATCCCACACCACGCACCACCCCACACTGGTCCCCTCACACTCCGCCACATCATTCACTCCCACATCCCACACCACGCACCACACACCACACACCCCACACTGGTCCCCTCACACTCCGCCACATCATTCACTCCCACATCCCACACCACGCACCACACCCCACACTGGTCCCCTCACACTCCGCCACATCATTCACTCCCACATCCCACACCATGCACCGCACACCCCACACTGGTCCCCTCACACTCCGCCACATCATTCACTCCCACATCCCACACCACGCACCGCACCCCACACTGGTCCCCTCACACTCCACCACATCATTCACTCCCACATCCCACACCACGCACCGCACCCCACACTGGTCCCCTCACACTCCGCCACATCATTCACTCCCACATCCCACACCGCACACCCCACACTGGTCCCCTCACACTCCGCCACATCATTCACTCCCACATCCCACACCACGCACCGCACCCCACACTGGTCCCCTCACACTCCGCCACATCATTCACTCCCACATCCCACACCACACACCGCACCCCACACTGGTCCCCTCACACTCCACCACATCACTCACTCCCACATCCCACACCACGCACCACACACCCCCCACTGGGTGCCCTCACACTCCGCCACATCACTCACTCCCACATCCCACACCACCCACCGCACCCCACACTGGTCCCCTCACACACCGCCACATCATTCACTCCCACACCACGCACCGCACACCCCACACTGGTCCCCTCACACTCCGTCGCACACCCTTTGTACATCACACAATCTCTCAGTCACAAACTAAGTAAAATCCAATACAAAATCACAGCCACCTAAGCCGGCACCCCAGCCACCTGCAATCCAGGTTCAACGGGTCCCCAGTTCACCGCGGGAAGATGCGAATAGGAGCGGTCATCAATTAAACTCAAATACTAATTTAATTGAGGATCCGCGTCTTTTCGACTCCGAAACTTGGAGATGGGGAGGAGGGAGAAGGGGAGGTGGGGGGAGTGGGGAGTGGAAGTTGGGAGGGGGAATGGGGAGGACGGTGGAGGGGAGGGGAGGGGGAGTGGGGAGGAGGTAGAAGGGGAGGCAATGGGGAGTGGGGGAGGAATAATGGGATGCGAGTGGAGAGGAGAGTGGAGGGAGAAGGGGAGGGGATGCGGAGTTGGGGAGGAGGGAGAAAGAGGATGGCGAAGGGGAGTGGGGGAGGAAGAATGGGGGGGGAGGGGGCTTTGGTGGCGGGTGGAGGGAGAAGGGGAGAGGTTGCAGTATGGGGAGGTTTGATTGATTGATTGGCGGTCGCTTTACGCCATGTAGGCAGCATAGGCCATATTCACGGTGAGAAATCTTTGTTTTTTGTTCAAACCATCACTTTTACATGTAAAAGCAGACAATCAATTATGTGCCAATAGACACTCATTAAATTAGAAAGCTCACAATCATATATGTGTGGTCAAGGGAAACAAATTCCCATAGAAAAAGAAAAGGTTTATTAATAATTGATAGAATCTATTTAGTAAACTATATGAGGTGGGACAGTCCAGCTGCCCTCAAAAAGGCTAAATGTTTTCCTGTTTTACCTTAGTAAAAAGGTAATGCATACTGTCTGCAGTGTAGAACTGTTGGCACTGGGCCAAAAAATCAATGCGACTGAGTAAAATGTGTTTTAGTGTCAGCGGGGACTGACACCCAATATATTCAGGGGGAGGTTCCCCCATGAGCAGAAAAGCATGTGTAAGCCACGAGTGGCCAATACGGCAGCGGCTAAGGACCACTTGGTCCCGCCGACCTCCCACATGAGTCTGTGGTGGCTTTCCCACAGTTGGTTCAATTTCTTTAAGTTTATTAATGTTTTCATCCCACTCATGTTGCCATTTGGATATTATATGGGTGGCTATTAGTGGTTTCAGATCACAGTGAGGGATCAGACACGGTTCAAGATCACAGTTCAGGGCCTTCTTCGCAGCCCGATCAGCTCGTTTGTTTCCTTGTATGCTGGCATGGCCAGGCACCCAGCACAGGTGGATGTCATACCCATCCGTTGTCAGTTGGTTCATTTTATAAATGACTGTTGCTAGAATAGTGTGATTCATTTTCAGTCCAGCAACAGCCAGGTGGCAAGAGAATGAATCACTGTATATAACATAGTTAGTGTGGTTGGATACCTCGATACACTCCAACGCGAGAAGGAGTGCTCGGGCTTCTGCAGTGTAAATCGAGCTCTGATCGGGCAAACATACAACAAATTTTTCCTGTCGGCAGACTGCCACGGCAGCTACCCGGCTTTGGTCTTTTGAACCATCAGTGTATATGGAGAGATGGTCTGCAAACTGGCCTTGAATCTCTGCATGCAGTCCTTGGTATTCGAGTGGATGTGTCCCAGACTTCCTCAGTTCCGTGAGTCGGAGGATAACCGATGGCTTTCTCAAGGACCACAGGGGATGTTCTGGGACTTTGGCATCCTCCAACACGTCCAAATCCACGCCCAAGGCCTCCAAATGAGGTTTCATTCAGAGCCTCAGTGGCCGGATGTAAGTCGGCCTGGTTTCATACCTGGATTCGTTATGTTGCTCGAATAGACAATTGTGTGCAGGATTCAATGCATTAGTTTTTATCTTGACTACATATTGCATGGCCAGTTTGATTCTCCTGTTGTTCAGGAGAGTGGGGAGGAGGCGGAAGGAGGATGGCGAGGGGGAGTGGCGACGGAATAAAGGGAGGAGGGGAGGAGGGGGGGGGTGGGAGGAGATGAGGAGAAGGGGAGAGGATGCGGAGGGGAGGGGGAGGGGTGGGAGGGAGTGGTGGAGGAGAGAATGGGAGGGAGATGCGGAGTGGAGGAGGCGAGAGGATGCGGAGTGGGGAGGAGGGGGAAGGAGGATGGCGACGGGAAGTGGGGACGGAAGAAGAATGGGAGTGGAGGGGGGCGTGTGGAGGAGGGTGGAGGGAGAAGGGGAGAGGATGCGGAGTGGGGGAGGAGGGGGAGGAGGGGGAAGGAGGATGGCGAGGGGGACTGAGGCGACGAGCGACTGATACGGAGATGTGTGAGGAGAGCTTGGTGTGTTTTAAGGGAGATCTATTCTGAAGCAGCCACACGCGATTCTGCTAATTATCGTCTACGCTGATTATTTCAGCGTCTCTAATTATTCAGGGCGCGCACGTGACCCCGAGTCGCGGACAATGGCGGCGACGCGCGGCACTAGCGGGTCGCCGACCCGAGTCGCCTGGTGGAGCCCTTTGTCTCGCTGAGCTGCGCCCTGATTGGTCCAGAGACGCCGGGCGCCATTAGGTAACGCTATGGGCTCGGGTCGCGGGTGGAGGCGCCAGCTCGCAGCAAGGACCAGGCGCCGTGGCTGAATCGGTTAAGCGCGAGCCTCGTGTGCGGGAGATCGGGAGTTCGGTTCCCAGTCGAGTGAAACCGATGACTTATAAAATTGATACTTGTCAGTTCCTAGCCTGGTCTTGGCATTACTAGGATAGGGCAAGGACTGGTTAGCTCAGTGTCAGGATAATGTGACTGAGTGGGATATCGGGTCATGGTGCTGGTGACTTGAGTTCCCAGTAGGACAGGACTATAAAGTCACCATGAGTGCACACTGTCACAACTCTGTACCCATCTTGATAAGATCTTAAATCTTGCCAAGATATAAACCTCCAAAATTCGACCAACCAACCTAGTGGCGAGGAACCGCGGGCATTTTCCCTCGGAGACGTGGCGCCACTTCCGAGTGGCGGCAGGAAGATGAACTATTGCGAGCGCCGAATCACTAGCGTATACAAGAGTAACACACATTGCTTTAGTACCAGAGTGATTTGGGCTATGTCGAATGGCACTACTGCCGTAGGAAATAAGTAACGTAGTCGAGTGATATACGCTGGAAAGGAACACCGTTATTACATTGTTCATATCAGAGTTCATTGACTTTGTCTTTAATTTGAAACCATGGCCCCCAGAAGGCGTACAGATGTGTAACCCTCTGTAAATGCGACCCTCTGTTCTTTCACTGGTTGATAAAACGTGGTGACAGCTGCTGGATAGAAAGCCCAAGCCTACAGTTTCACTGAATGAAGGGATTTTTTACATTCCGCACCACATAGAAATGGTATAAGAGCAACTTTCCTTTGATGACTCTGTAAATTATATACAGCGGTGGAATTCCAAATTGGCTGGTGATGATACTCAACGATAATGGTGGTAATCATAATCATAATGATGACGATGATGATGGTGATGACGATGATAATGAGGGTGATAGTGATAATGATAATGATGATAATAATAATGAGACTGAGGCGGCATATCCCAATCTAACTCATCTGTGCCGTGGTTTGTCGACGCGTCGTTGGTAGCCTCGCTCGAGGCTCAGCACGCATCACAGCCCCCGTCTCCCCGGCCCCGCGCCCCGTCCTCCCGCCCCCGCGCCACCCTACCCGGGCTCCGGCCCCGCCCAACGCCCCGCTTGGACCCGCATCCCGCCCCGTCCCGCCCCACCACCCGCCTCGCCCGGTGCCCCGCTCTCTACGCCCCACCTCACACCCGCCCCGCCCCACACGCCGCCCCGCCCGGCGCCGCCCCGTTTCCGGTGGGTGTAAGTGTGCGCGCGCACCTAGCTGTATTTGTACACTCGACATCTGTAAGACGCCGCTCTAATTAGTCTGCAGATTGTTGTCGTTAATGCGCATTAATGTACACAATGACCACTTACACATCTGTAATGAGCTCATTAGGGCCCGGGCACCACCCACCCACCCGGCCTCCCACCCACCCGGCATCCCACCCACCCGGCTTCCCACCCACCCGGCCTCCCACCCACCCAGCCTCCCACCCACCCTGCCTCCCACCCACCCTGCCTCCCACCCACCCGGCCTCCCACCCACCCACCCGGCCTCCCACCCACCCGGCCTCCCACCCACCCGGCCTCCCACCCACCCGGCCTCCCACCCACCCACCCCCGCCTCCCACCCACCCGGCCTCCCACCCACCCACCCGGCCTCCCACCCACCCGGCCTCCCACCCACCCCCACCCACCCGGCCTCCCACCCACCCGGCATCCCACCCCGCCTCCCATCCACCCGGTCTCCCACCCACCCGCCTCCCACCCACCCGGCCTCCCACCCACCCGGCCTCCCACCCACCCACCGGCCTCCCACCCACCCGGCCTCCCACCCACCGCCTCCCCCACCCACCGCCTCCCCCACCCGCCACCCTCCACCCGCCTCCCACCCACCCCTCCACCCACCGGCCTCCCACCACCACCCGGCCTCCACCCACCCGCCTCCCACCCACCCGGCCTCCCACCCACCCGGCCTCCCACCCACCCGGCCTCCCACCCACCCGGTCTCCCACCCACCCGGCCTCACACACCCCTTACCATCTCCACTCCTTCAGTCACGCACTGCCTCCCGTCAGGCCATCCTTCTTACCTTCTTTCTATCTACTTTCCACTCAACCACCCACCACCCACACTGGCCACCACCCTCAAACACACCCTCACAACTAACCGCACACCCTCACACCCAGTCTCACACCCACCCTGATACCCAGTCTCACACCCACCCTCCTACATAACCTGACACCCTAATACCCAACCAGTCAACCTGACACACTCTCACTCACCCTCACATCCATCTGCACACGCTCATACCCACCCTCCGACCCTCTCACCCTCCCACCCACGCTCATACCCACCCTCCCACACTCTCACCCTCCCACCCACCCTCCCTCCTGCTCCCCCTCACACCGTCCTACCGTCATGGCCTACCTCATTCCCCTCGCTTCCATCTCACCTTCCCGCCCTCCCTCCCACCGCCCTACCTCCCACCCGCCCTACCTCCCTCCCACACCCTCCATCCACCACCCGCCCTCCACCCTCCACCCATGCTCCACCCTCTCACCCATCATTGTCCCTCCGTGTGTGTTCATTTAGGATTTTGCGGCTATGGAAACCCTCTGATGATTGCTTCCTGTAGATACAAAACCCAACGTGCCTGGGGGGTGGGTTATGCGCGTGTGCGTGTCCATGGGTGTGCGTGTGTATGTATGCGTATGTGCGTGTACAGTGGTCGATTCCCATCAAACTGCAACATTTAGGTTTCTGAGGGGGTATTCTAGGAATTCCTTATATCATTTCAGCTCTAAGCTGACTCTATTCAGTACATATTGGTACATTAGTGACAGAATTTGGGCAAGTTAACTCTAAAAATTGACCATTCTGTGACTATTTGAAGAATAAGTTTCCTTACTGACCATAACCGTCCGTCTGCACATATTTCCATATACATAAAGCATGTATATACCTAGTTAATACCTGTTAACCTATGATTTCTTAATTTATATACATGTTCAACATATTTGTCAATGTAAATATGTAAGAAATATTTCCTACGTTTACATTTTTATTTCATGGCGAAGGACTGAACTTATCTGTACCACCCATAACTATGCTGTTTTTTCTACTTAACTATGTACTAGTTGCTCCAATTAATAGGGAATAGCATCTTTTCCTTAGAAAAAACGTTCAATAATCTTGATCTTTTCAGAAATATAAACTTTATTCTCCTAGCATGAAGCACTTTTTAGGGGTAACCATTTTATTATTGCAGACGGATGGTTATGGGCATTCATATTTCCAGTAATATATAGTAAATAGTTATAAGGACACTGAGTAAACACATTTAGTTTTAACATTCCTTATGCCCATAACACACAGTGTCTACATTAGATAGGTATATTCCAGAATGTACAATGGTCATAGTACAGATATTTTTATTATTTAAAAAGGGGAGACAGACGCTTATGCAGATAACATGTAAAGTATACAAAAAATACACATAGGTATATTCCAGAATGAACAATGGTCATAGTACAGATAGGAAAAATATTACACATCTGAAGTCAGTTCATTTCTAAGTTAAATAGATTGCCATATTAGGTCTTATTAGGGTACAAACTAGCTGGGAGACGGACGGTTATGATTTTGGAGTGGGAGCCGGACGGTTATGGGAAATGTAAAAATGCTACCAGATCCAGAGAAATAGGAATAGTTATCTAAACTTTGGCAAATATAAAGGTTAACTCATGCTAGTTAGCCATATGGAATATCCTTCACTAATTCTTACAATCCATGCCACAGCACATATGTGAGTGTAAGATGGACGGTTATGGTCATATCTGCACCAAATTAGGTTTTAGATGCCTATATGGATGCTAATTAAAATATCTGATTTTTATCACTCAATATGGAATGCGCCAACCATGTCAATGAAGTTATGTGTGCAGTTAGTGTAATGATCATGAACCGACTGGTTGTTGAGCGTATGTAGTCCGGGCTCCTTCCTGTGAATTTTTAAGAGTTCAAACAAGGATGTGACCTACTTCCGGTGAGGTGACAGTAAACCCACACCCGGAGCTGCCTGCCCATGTGACCCGCGAGTACTTGCTGGTTGGTACCTCACATTCCAAACTGAGGCTGTGCGCTTGTGTGAGGTATAAAGTACTTATGCAAATAGTATTAATGTATGTAATTCTCCTGCCTTATTACTGTTATGCGACTCCATATTACTCCTCTAACCTCATTTAAATATGCGCCTTTCTATTCTGGGTTACTTGAGGTTGGGGTGCGGCCTGGAGGGAGGGAGGCTTGCTTCCAAACAGCTCCCTTAATTCCCCTTATTCCCTCCAGGCGGCGACACACCCACATGCTCTCGCACATTTGGCACCAATTTACCTCAATACAATGTATGCTTAAGGGCCAGCCAGAGTTATAGGCTCGATCCATATTATTAATTCCTTCCATAAGAAGACAACGACAAGACAGAGTTAATGAATCGAGCCTAAGACTCTGGCTGGCACGAAAGACCTAGCGTTGCATATTTTTAATAGCAAAATTGGAGGTGAAATGGGCAGATAGTAGGGGGCTGAGGCACCACCTGGAGGGCAGGAGGAGAAGCAAGGGAGCTGCTTGAAGGCAGACCTCCAGCTATCCAGGCTGCCCCCCTACCTCCAGTAACCCAACTACACAAGAACATATCATCATCATGCTGTCGGTCGCGATGCAACAAAGACTGCTTTCATTACTTGACTGCCGCTCTCCATTTAGCTCTCTGCTGTGAGAGTTGCGTCCATGAGTCGGTCTTAATGTCTCTCAGCTTCAGGAGTTTACTGGAGTTGAAGTAGGTAAGAAAACAATACTAATAAGAAGCAGGATAATTACATACATGAATAATATTTGCACAAGTAGTGTATACCTTACATAATTCTGTGTTGTCTCCATTTCTGTTATGGAAGGAATTAATAATAGAGATGTGACCTGCTGTAAGTGACGCCATGCATGTCTGTCAAACTGCGCGTGCGCATGCACAAACTAGCTCGAGGCACTTCCTGTCAGTTCCAGCTGGGTGGGTTGAGTACAAAACGCCATGCGATGAATAAATAACAAAGATACTTGTATATTTGATTGATGACCTCTCGGGGATTCCTCTTGAACACCACTGACGCCACCTGGAGTCACGTCGTGTAACTACCACCGCCACTCGACAATGCGCTCCCATCAGGTCCCATCAGGGAGTCCCATGAGGTCCCATCAGGGAGCCCCATGAGGTCCCGTCACGGAGCCCCCTGTGGTCCCATCAGGGAGCCCCGTGTGGTCCCGTCAGGGAGTCCCATGAGGTCCCGTCAGGGAGCCCCGTGTGGTCCCATCAGGGAGCCCTGTGTGGTCCCGTCATGGAGTTCCATGAGGTCCCATCAGGGAGCCCCGTGTGGTCCCGTCATGGAGCCCCGTGTGGTCCCGTCAGGGAGCCCCGTGTGGTCCCATCAGGGAGCCCCGTGTGGTCCCGTCATGGAGCCCCGTGTGGTCCCGTCATGGAGCCCCGTGTGGTCCCATCAGGGAGCCCTGTGTGGTCCCAAACAAAAACAAAATAAAAAACCGGGAGTCAAACAGACAACGCCCCGCCCACCACCCCCGTCTCCGACCTCTCCCACCACCCCTGGCTCACACCTCGCCCACCACCCCTGTCTCACACCCCGCCCACCACCAACAACAACAACAAAAACACCAAAAATGGGTCGTGTGTCATTGCTGAAGCTCTACAGCCAGTGTCCGTTAGGTCACGAACCGCCCCCCCCCCCCCCCCCCCAAACACACACGTCGGTCAGTTATGTGCTCCATTATCTGTTATGTGAATATAAATGACACACATTCTCCCATATTTTATATATTTCACATATCGTCCTGTTCTCCCCCTCATGACTCATGGCGGCACCTGGATTCACTTCATGAAACCTCACTGATTCCGAAATCGGTCGATCTGGGTTAATACATTATAGATTTTCCGTGTCACTAGTCAGAATCAGTTACTGATATGCTTCTAATATTGTTGTGGCCCAAACCCAGATCTAAGATTGTTAATAATATATCATCAAGACTGATAGTGGCAGTTGCCCTGCTGCGGTATCCTTTAGTAACCTATGGTAACCTGCACTAACATATGGTACCTTGCGCTAACCTGCACTAACCTGCACTAACCTGCGGTAAGTGACCTCGTGTAACCTAAGGTAACCTGCACTAAACTTTGCTAACCTAAAGTAACCTAAGCTAACCTACACTAACCTGAACTAACCTGCACTAACCTACGATAACCTGTGGTAACCTGCAGTAACCTATGGTAACATGCATTAAGATGCACTAACATAAACTAACCTTCGCTAACTTACGCTAACCTGCGCTAAGCTAGATTAACCTGCGCTAGCCTGTGATTTAGGTGCACAAAGCTATGCTAACCTATCCTAATTTGATACAACCTGTGGTAAACTAATATAAACTCCAGTAATCTGCGGCGACCTGTGGTGATCTGTGGTGACCTGCGGCGACCTGTGGTGATCTGTGGTGACCTGCGGCGACCTTGAATGACCTGCATCGACTTGCAATGGCATGTGATGCATTGTGATGACCTACTCTGACCTGCGGTGACCTGAAACGCTGACATGCGCTGACCTATGCTAGAGTGGCTGAATTAACATATTCTTAGCGAGCCCCGAAAGTGGATATATGCAAAGAAGCAGGCGGGCAAACAGACAGGCTAGCGCCTGAGGAGGTCGGATCCACTACCTATGACACCATACATGTTTAAACTGTACATGCGCATGCGTAAACCTGCGTAAACCAGCCGGGGGCTCATGGCCCCCCTAACGGTTTATACTGCCTATGATGCATAGGTCCGAGTAGACTTGTTTTCACTATTGACAGTTTGTTGATAGAAAGCCCCAGCCTACACTTTTACCAACCCAAGGGATCTTTAACCTCCTACACCACATAGACATTGTGTGAGAGCAACTGGCCTTTGATGATGCCGTAAGTGATACACAGTGGTGGAAATCCAAATTGGCAGAGGTGGGAGCACAGGGAATCGAACCACCAACGTTCAGATTAGGGGTCCGACCTAGAAAAAAGTCAGACACTCTAACCACTCCGCCAGAGAGAACACCTGTGTTGAGACGTGGTGTTCAGGTGTCGGCTATACCGGCGCTTGTCAACCAGCACTACCTGGAGGGAGATGTTTGTTTGTTTGTGTTATGTCCTAGCAACATCTAAGGTCATATCAGGACGGATATCGACTTGTGACAGTGCGCACTCATGGTGACTTTACAGTGCTGCCCCACTGGAAGACCAGGCCACCAGCACCATGACCTGATATCCCACTCAGTCAAATTATCCTGACACTGTGCCAACCAGTCCTTGCCTTATCCTAATAATGCCGAGCACCATGCTAGGAAGCAACAAGTATCAATTTTAAGTCATTGGTTTGACTTAACCAGGGTTCGAACCCACGACCCCACGATCTACCAACACGGGGGGAGGACGCTCTAACTCATTCGGCCGTCCCGTCTGGTGGCTGGAGGGAGATGGGAGAGGGGAGAGGGTGGGGGAGAGGGGAGGCAGTCCTAACCACACTCAGGGTTTCAGGCGGTGATTTCTCCAATGAGAAGCCATGCATATTTCAGACGGGACCGGTAGGATGAGGCTGAGCTGGGGCGGGCTGAGATGAATACCGCCCGGCCGCCCGCCTCCGGCCCGGGGAGGCGAGAGGGGGGGTGGGGGGGGGGGGGGGGGGGGCTGACAGTTCAGTCACCTCCCCACCCCACCCGCCCACCCACCCATCCACACGCTATGTGTGCGCTGATGCATGCCCCTGACGCGCCCGTATGCCACTCAGCTTTGTCTCCCGGGACTGCGCGCGCAGGTACAGTAGGCACTCACTTCCGCTCGCCCATAGGAGCTCTCCTTAAGCGCGCTCCTCGGCGCGACGCAGACGGGCGCCCCTTGGTGTCAGTCACCGTCAATTGTTCAAAGCGGAAGTGTCTGGGCGTCTGAATATGCCATCACGTGGTCTGTGTGTGAGGAAGCGCGTCATGCTTCACTGACTCGGGCTTGTTGCCTGCCTGCCTGCTTGTCTGTTTGCCTGCCTGCTTCTTTGCTTATATCCACTTTCAGGGCTCGCTAAGAATATGTTTAATTCAGCCACTCCAATATGCATCCCCATGGACACTAACCACCCTGCTCCAATCCACCCCCCATGCCCCCCCCCCCCCACACACACACGTCCAGACCCACCTCCCACCACAACCACTACGTCCCACAGCAGTGCATCAGTATCTGGTTGGAATACGGTATAGGGCGAGTCTGCATACGTTACTTGGTATTAGAGAGAAATGAGCAACACTCCACCATCCCAGTTACACCCTCACCCGCCCAGCTATACCCTCACCGTCCCACCTACCCCGCCCCTCCCTGCCCCCTTCCTGCCCCCTCCCTGCCCCCTCATTGCCCCTTCCCTGCCCCCTCCTCCAATCAAATTGAGTGAGCTGAAAGTCGCTGGCCGGGCGTGGAGCATCTGCTGGTTGCCTGAGAACTGGAAGCCTTTTAGGGTTTGATAGAGGCAATCACAACCCCGACCCAAGCTGCAGGGTCTGTATTACCAACATGGTCGGTACTAGTAATGGGGTCTGTATTAATAACAGGTCTGTATTACCAACATGGTCGGTACTAGTAATGGGGTCTGTATTACCAACATGGTCGGTACTAGTAATGGGGTCTGTATTAATAACAGGTCTGTATTACCAACATGGTCGGTACTAGTAATGAGGTATGTATTACCAACATGGTCGGTACTAGTAATGGGGTCTGTATTACCAACATGGTCGGTACTAGGAATGGGGTCTGTATTAATAACAGCTCTGTATTACCATCGTGGTTGGTACTAGTAATGGGGTATGTACTACCAACGTGGTCGGTACTAGTAATAGTGTCTGTATTAATAACAGGTATGTATTACCAACGTGGCCGGTACTAGTAATGGGGTCTGTATTAATAACAGGTATGTATTGCCAACATGGTCAGCACTAGTAATAGGGTCTGTATTAATAACAGGTCTCTATTACCAACAGGCTGGCACTACTAATGGTGTATGTGTTAATAAAACAGGTCTCTATTACCAACGTGGTCGGTACTAGTAATGAGGTCTGTATTAATAACAGGTCTGTATTACCAACAAGCCGGTACTACTAATGGGATATGTGTTAATACCAGCTCTGTATTATCAAGATGGTTGGTACTAGTAATGGGGGCTGTATTAATAACAGGTCTGTATTATCAACATGGTCGGTACTAGTAATGGGGTCTGTATCAATAACACGTCTGTGTACAAGCTGGTACTACTTATGGGCTATGTATTAATAAGAAGTCTGTATTATCAACATGGTCGGTACTAGTAATGAGGTCTGTATTAATAACAGCTCTGTATTACCAACAATCCGGTACTACTAATAGGGTCTGTGTTAATAACAGGTATGTACTATCAACAGGCCGGTACTACTAATGGGGTCTGTATTAAAAACTAACGAACTAGCTAACGATAAAGTCACCAGTAATGTATATGCTGATCAAATCTTTATTACAGACTTGTGGATACGAAATGTATGTATGTGAGTGTTGGTGACCCATTGATTCGAATTTTTCAAAATCACTATTGCAGATTAAGATTATACTATGCAAGTTACACTGTTACTCTTTACTTGATTCTGACAAGTGCTCCAAACACTGGGCAGTAGATGTACTTGATACTAGACATGTTGCTTCCTTGAGTTACGCATCTTCAGGTTTCACATACACAGATAAATACCAATACATACCGAGAATCGAATTAAAGTAAACAAAACAAAACAAATGAAACCACATTTGTGTATACAATTGTTGATGTACTTGTTATGATGTGAATAACAGACGCTGTAAGGTATCAGTACAGTGCGTATACCGTTGTGCGCGTGACGTCACTGGACGCTTCTTGGTTGGCCGTCTGCCCGAAATAAATCACTCGCATACTAGTCGTCGTGTTGTCAACTTGCATCCACTATCACATGGTGTCAAGGATCACAAAAGCAAAGCATAAAGAAAATTCAGGATAAACAAAAATACTACTATGACAAAAAAGCAGGCAAGCCACACAAGCTGCTAGAAGTACCAGACCAGGTCAAGTACAGAACATACCAAGGAGAATGGGGAAAGGGCACCATAACGAAAACACGCACACCAGGCCCTCGAGATTATCAAATAAAAAATCAAGCGGGGAAAGAATTGAACCGAAATAGGGTACATATATTCAAGGTCCCAAGTAAAGTTGCAGACCGTAAGGTCGAGAACAAAAATAGATCCACCGAGATGCATCGACACACTTGCATCCACTATCACAGACGCTTCATCAATAATCAGACACATATTGTTAACGACAAGAAATTGCTTTGATCGCCAATATCCTCAAATGCCATTGTTAAACCTGTTATGAATATAATGCTGTTATAATGATTACATCTCTTTATTTGAATATCACGTCTGAATGGCTTTAAACAGTCAGGACTCCACTACAATGTTATCATTGTTAGAATTTACGTTGTTTGCAATACATTGACTTTATATATTGTTTAAAAAAAAAAGGGGAGATGTAATATATGTAAGTACGCTATCGTGCGTATTGCTGTATGGTATCGCGGGCCGGCGAGAGGCCGCGAGAGCATCGAACCCAGATGACGTCATGGGTAAGAGTGACTAATAATAAACCAGTTGTGTCTTAGTCCTCGCGGTGTTCACACGTCTTGTCCTTACATGTACCACCAAGAAGCCGGTACTACTAATGGGGTCTGTATTAATAACATCTCTGTATCACCAACAAGTCGGTACTACTGATGGCATCTGTATTACCAACAGGCTGGTACTACTAATGGAGTCTACATTAATAACAGCTCTGTATTCAAACTAGTTCTGTATTAATAACGGGGCATGGACTACTAATGGGGTCTGTATTAATAACAGGTCTGTATTAATAACAGTTATGTATTACTAACGGGACCTGGACTACTGATACTTCACATACACCCACTTCACAAACATCCACTACACTTACACCCACTTCAATTACACATACTTCACCAACACCCACTTCACATACAACCACTTCACATACACCCACTTCACAAACATCCACTATACATACACCCACTTCAAGTACACCCACTTCACATACAACCACTTCACATACAACCGCTTCACATACACCCACTTCACGCACAACCATTTCCCTAACACCCACTTGGCTCATACCGACTTACCTTACACCCAGTTGCCTTACACACACTATGCTTACACCCACTTCACTTCCACCCACTTCACTTCCACCCACTTGGCTCATAGCGACTTACCTTACACCCAGTTCCCTTACACACACTATGCTTACACATTGCACATCACTTCACATACCTCACTTCAGCCATTCCACACCTTCACTTCCACCCACTTCACTGCACAACTTCACTACCGCAATTCACTTCCACCACTCACGTGCACATACTTCACATACACCCACTTCACTCCGCCCACTTCACTCCACCACTTCACGTGCACATACTTCACATACACCCACTTCACTTCCACCAACTTCACATGCACATACTTCACATACACCCACTTCACTTCCACCCACTTCACTTCCACCCACTTCACGTCCACATATTTCACATACACCCACTTCACTTCCATCCACTTCACTTCCACCCACTTCACGTGCTCATACTTCACATACACCCACTTCACTTCCACCCACTTCACTTCCACCCACTTCACGTGCTCATACTTCACATACACCCGCTTCACTTCCACCCACTTCACTTCCACCCACTTCACGTGCACATACTTCACATACACCCGCTTCACTTCCACCCACTTCACTTCCACCTACTTGCCTCATACCTACTTACCTTACACCCACTTTACACCCACTTTCTCTAATCCCAAATTGCTGCCCTCAGGGTACCTCCTACCATTGCTTGTTGTATTTGATGAAGCTCTTTCACGTACATCGACCCCCGTTGCAGAATTACACAAAACAATTACCATTTTAAACAAGTGTAGTGCATGGCTGTGGGCAAGTAGATGTTGAACGTAGTAAGTAGTCTTAAAGCTAGCAGGTATAAGTATGAGTGGTAAACACAGCTTAGCACACTCTAAGCAGTGAAGTTGGTGGGCTTGGACTATTATAGCCACACTCATTCGGCAGCAATATACAGAGACCAATTAAATATGCAGGGACAAGACTGCCACAGTCCGGATACACTAACTGGCACCCCCAACCCCCACACCCTCACCCTCCCACACCCATCCCCACCCATAACCCCTGCCCCTACCACTATCATCACCCGCACCCCACCCGCCTCGACCTCCACCACCACCTCCACTCCGAACGCCACCCCCACGCACACTCCCACCCATTCCCCTACCACCACCACTACCCATACCCCGAACCCCGCCATTCACCCCCACATACAGCACACACATACTCCATTCTCCACACTTATCCCCACCCCCACATCCAGCCCTACCCCACCCACCCCCATATCCAACCCTACCCCCACCCCAACCCTCTCTACTCTCACCTCCACCCTTACCCGCACCCCATCCCCACCTCTACCGCTACCCCAATCCCCATATACCCCCACCTCCACTCCCATCCCAACCTCCCCCTACCTCCACCCTCATCCCCACCCCCACCCTCACTCCCACCCCAACCCCCAACCACAGATGCACGTACAGCTGCCTAAGCACCCCCACCCACCCACTCCCCACCCACTCCCCTACCCACGCCCCACCGGTGCAATTACCGTGCCTGGGTAGGTAGAGATGTACACTTTCACTTCGCCTCAGCACACACATCGACCTCGGTGCAATCACCCAGCTCAGACAGTACAGGTAAGAAACTCATCCCATCCCCCACATCCCCCCCCCCCCACTGGACCTCAGCCCTCCCACCTAACCGCCACCGTGCCACAATCATGTAGAGGCAGGGGTTAGGGGGTTAGGGGGGGGGGGTTATAACGTTGGGGATTATAACGTTGGTTCTTGTTTCAGGACGCCCAAAAAGACAGGAGTTTGGTGAGTCGCAAATGTCACCGTGCAACAAAAAGAACACCACACAAACAAACAAACAAACACCCAGCTTACCATAGCAGCAAACCGCACAGTGAGCCTAGAACTGTAGCTTTTTTACACGGTATATGTAAGTGTCTGAGTATGTTAGAGTATAATATGTGTGTGGGTGTATATGTGTGTGGGCTGTGTTCGTGTATTGGGCTGTGTATGTGTGTAGGAGCGATATGCATGGGTTGTGTTTGTGTGTGTGGGTGTGGGCATGGGGGTGGGTGTGTGGTGAGGTGTATGTCGGTGTATCTGTATGGGGCTGTGTATGTGTGGCTGTATGTGTGTAGGAGGGATGTGCATGGGGTGTGTTGGTGTGTGGGATATGTTCACGTCAGATGGGTGGGTGGAGTGTGAGTAGTGGGTTGTGTGGCTGTGGGTGTGGGGGATGTGTGTGTGGGTGCGTGTGGGTGTGTGGACGTGAGTGTGGCTGTGGGAGATGTGCATGAGGGTGTGCGTGGGTGGGATGTGAGTTGGGGGGGCTGTGTGGGTGTGGGAGATGTGCACGTGAGTGAGTGTGTGGGTAAGGGGTGTGTGTAGGGGACGTATGTGTGGGTGTGGGGTATCTGAGGGTAATGTGGGGAAAGCATGTGTGGGGAATACATATGCGTGGGTATAGGTGCAGGTGGGGAATGTGCGTGTGGGGTATGTGCGTGTGGGTATAGGGGACGTGCGTCTGGGTGTGGGTGGATGTGGGTGATGTGAGGGTGGCTGTGTGTGATGTGGGTGTGTGTGGGGGTGGTTGTGCGTTCGAGTGTGGGAGACGTCCATGTGACGGGGTATGGGGGATATGCGTGTGGGTGTGGGACACGTGCGTGTGGGTGTGGTGGGTGTGGGGTGTGTGAGAGTAGGCTGTGTGTAGGGGTGATGGGGAGTCAGTGCGTACACTGAAAGCTCCCTAGAGGAGGTCAATAAACTGAATCAACAAACCTTTGTTTGTTCAATCTGAGCCGGATTTAAAGCAACACGCGGGGCCCCGAGCTGGGCGTCTTGAGCAGCTCACGATCAAACTACAGTTTGTGAATAATACAACACGACCCGCCGATATTAGTGCACCTCCAGGCCGTTGTTTACCTGTGGTCATTAAGTATCCATCGGCAGTTATTATAGATTTGCTTGGGGTAAATTAACGTTATTCATATATATTTGTTGTCAGTACCGGTGCACTGGGTTTCTACTCTTTGAGTAGCATGGACAGCAGTAAATCTGCACTGAAGCAGGTGAAGTCCCGCTTGCTGTACTTCCGGTCCGAGACGCGACCCATACAGCCCCGCCCCCCCCCCCCCGCCCGTGATGTGTCCTTGTTTGTTAGCTTCATTTGTGTGAGGGCCGGTTAGAGATGGAAGGGTACACACACTCTATGCGTGTTTTACTCCTGGCTAATAATTATCATAAACATGATGTAGGATTAACCGGGGACCTCCTGTAGCAGATAGGTGTCACAACCTCCCCGTCTCCCACTCCCCCGACTGTCAGTCCCCTACACACACTCTCCATTACCCATCGCAACACCCCAGCCCCCTAGACCCACTCTCCCCTCTGTCCACTCTCCATTACCAATCCCAACACTCCCAGCCCCCTACAACCACTCTCCCCTCTGTCCACTCTCCATTACCAATCCCAACACTCCCAAAGCCCTACAAGCACTCCCCTCTCTTCACTCCCAATTACCAATCCCAACATTCCCAGCCCCCTACAGCCAATCTCCCCTCTGTAATGTAAGCAAGATGTTAACTCAGCCAAGTATGTAACACAAGTGATTATTGTAGTCCATACGCATCACGTTTACCTGTTGGTCATATGATCCGTCATACTGATCCGATCTGCGCGGCTACAATATAAATAAATACATTACACCATCTTCACTCTCCATTAACAATCCCAACACTCCGAGCCCCCTACAACCACTCGCCTCTCTCCACTCTCCATTACCAATCGCAACACTCCCAGACCTCTACAACCACTCCCTCTCTTCACTCTCCATTACCAATCTCAACACTCCTAGCCCCATACAACCCCTCCCCCCTCTTCACTCTCCATTACCAATCGCAACACCCCATCCCCATACAACCAATCCCCTCTCTTCACTCTCGGGTACCAATCCCAACACCGCATCCCCCTACAACCACTCCCCTCTCTTCACACTCCATTACCAATCCCAACACCCCGTCCCCCTACAACCACTCCCCTCTCTTCACACTCCATTACCAATCCCACCACCCCAGCCCCCTACAACCACTCCGCTCTCTTCACTCTCCATGACCAATCCCAACACCCCATCCCTCTACAACCAGTCCCGTCTCTTCACTCTCCATTACCAATCCCAACACCCCAGCCCCCTAAACCCACTCTCCACTTCATACCGCCTCCACACTCCTCCAGTTCCCACTCTTCACTCTCCATTATCGACTCCCCAAAAGCCCTCTCCCATTTGTCATACACCCCCACTGCCCAACACCCCTATTCCCCACACTCCCACTCGCTTAGTCTCTTACACCCACGGTCCACTCCCCACACCCCCCTCTCATATACCCACGCTCCACACCCCACCTGCACACTGCCACTCCCCACACTCCAGGTCTCAACCCTACCACTGCTCCTCCCCTTACTCTCCCTCCCACACTCCTTACCACTCCCCGTCCCCATTCCCTACTAACCTCTTACTCTCCCTCCCACACTCCCTACCACTCCCCGTCCCCATTCCCTACTAACCTCTTACTCTCCCTCCCACACTCCCTACCACTCCCCCACCTCTGCCAATTTGGATTTCCACCGCTGTGGATAACTTACAGCATCATCAAAGGCCAGTTGCTCTCATACCATGTCTATGTGGTGTGGGAGGTTAAAAATCATTTGGGTTGGTAAAAGTGTAGGGTTGGGCTTTCTATCGACAAACTGTCTAATGGTGAAAACAAGTCTATTCAGCCTTATCCATAATAGGCAGTATAAATCTTCAAGAAAAAAAAACGGAAAAAAAACTCCCCGTCCCCACTTCCTACCAACCTGTTACTCTCCCTCCCACACTTCCTAATAACTTCTTACTCTCCCTCCCACACTCCCTACCACTCCCCGTCCCCACTTCCTAATAACCTCTTACTCTCCCTCCCACACTCCATACTAACCTCTTACTCTCCATCCCACACTCGCTACCACGCCCCACCCCCATTCCCTACCAACCCCTTACTCTCCCTCCCACACTCCCTACCATTCCCCGTCCCCACTTCCTACTAAACTCTTACTCCCTCCCCCACACTTCATACTAACCCTATACTCTCCCTCCCACACTCCCTACAACTCCCCACACCCACTTCCTACTAACCTCTTACTCTCCTTCCCACACTCCCTATCACTCCCCGTACCCACTTCCAAATAACCCCTTACTCTCCCTCCCACACTCCCTACTAACCTCTTACTATCCATCCCACACTCGGTACCACGCCCCACCCCCATTCCCTACTAACCCCTTACTCTCCCTCCAACACTCCCTACCATTCCCCGTCCCCACTTCCTACTAACCTCTTACTCTCCCCCCCACACTTCATACTAACCCTATACTCTCCCTCCCACACTCCCTACAACTCCCCACACCCACTTCCTCCTAACCTCTTACTCTCCTTCCCACACTCCCTATCACTCCCCGTCCCCACTTCCAAATAACCTCTTACTCTCCATCCCACACTCGCTACCAGTCTCCTTCCCACACTCCCTAGTAATCTCTTACTCTCCCTCCCACACTTCCTACTAACCCTATGCTCTCCCTCCCACACTCCCTACAACTCCCCACACCCACTTCCTACTAACCTCTTACTCTCCATCCCACACGCCCTACCACTCCCCATCGCCACTTCCTACTAACCTCTAACTCTCCCTCCCACACTTCCTACTAACCTGTTACTCTCCCTCCCACACTTCCTACCAAGCTCTTACTCTCACTCTTCTCTACCATCCTCATCTCCTCTCCCTAATCTACATCTGAGTGTGCTCTACCATCCTCGTCTCCTCTCCCTACTCTACATCTGAGTGTTCTCTACCATCCTCATCTCCTCTCCCTCCTCTACATCTGAGTGTTCTCTACCATCAGCGTCTCCTCTACCTACTCTAAACCTGAGTGTTCTCTACCATCCTCGGCTCCTCTTCCTATTCTACATCTGCGTTTGCTCTACCATCCTGGTCTCCTCTCCCTACTCTACAGCTGAGTGTTCTCTACCATCCTTGTCTCCTCTCCCTCCTCTACACCTGAGTGTTCTCTAGCATCATCGTCTCCTCTCCCTACTCTAAACCTGAGTGTTCTCTACCATCATCGGCTCCTCTCCCTATTCTACATCTGAGTCTTCTCTACCATCCTCATCTCGTCTCCCTACTCTACATCTGAGTCTTCTCTTCCATAATCGTCTGCTCTCCCTACTCTACATCTGAGCGTTCTCTACCGTCCTCGTCTCCTCTTCCTACTCTACATCTGAGTGTTCTCCACCATCATCGTCTCCTGTACCTCCTCTACAGCTGAGTGTTATCTACCATCCTCGTCTCCTGTCCCTCCTCTATCTCTGCTCTATTCTGTTATTCTCAGTTCTAATTTCCGTAAGGTGTTCTCTAACATTCTCGTCTCCTATTCTTCCTCTACATTTGCTCTCTTATGTTAGTCGCTGTTCTACTTTCCCTAATGCATTCTCTACCATCACCGTCTCCTCTTCATCCTCTACCTTTGCTCTGTTCTGTTATTTCTGTTCTAATTTCCATAAAGCATCCTCTACCATCATCGTCTCCTCTTCCTCCTCTCCCTTTGCTACATTCTGTTTTTCTCTGTTCTAATTTCCCTAAGGCATTCTCTACCATCCTGGTCTCCTCTTCCTCCTCTACCTTTGCTCTATTCTGTTATTCCCTGTTCTAATTTCCGTTAAGCGTTCTCTACCATCGTCGTTTCCTCTTCCTCCTCTACCTTTGCTCTATTCTGTTATTCTCTGTTCTAATTTCCATCAGGTGTTTTCTACGATTATCTCCCTGCTCTTTCTCTGCTCTATTCCGCTACTTCCTATCCTAATGTCCTCTACCATCCTCCTCTGCTCTCCCTGCTCTACCTCTGCTCTACTGTCCTCTACACCCTCACACCGAGCAGCAGAACGAGAACTGCGCCTCCTCCGGTGGTTTTGGCGCCACCTGCATAATGAAACACGGCCCGAGTCACGTGGGTCGCCCTACAGTATTCATCGTGTTCCCCTCTCCTCGACCGCAGATCTCTCAGCGTCACGCACCCTGCGAGATGGCGCATCGATTCGACCCCCAACTTTAAAGACCGTCTCACGTGATTTGAGCATTAATTCATTTCTTAACCCAAATATTCGCTATGCCTTAGCGGAATACCTGGATTATACTAATCTTACAACAAGAGACCCCAATGTCACATATGACTAGTGTTTTCGTTGTAATGCAGATGAAAGGACGCCTAGAGGGTTAACACAGTAATATACTCATCATGTGACGTCAGAGAGGGGAATCATAGCCGGAAACATACATATTACAATGTTCCAAATTCATGGCCTCCTAGCTAGTTCCCGTGGTACCATTGCATGCCAGCCAAGTATTTGTTCATACTCCCTTTCTCTAATTTGTGACCAAGGCCACAACTTGGTGCCAAGGCGCCAGGCTCCAGTCGGCGGCCACAACGCGCCCACTGCAGGCGCCGCATGGCAGCAGACAACAGGTTGTCGGCAGGGGGTCACCCATTGTGGTGCAGGGGTTCAGTGTGCTGCACTGTGTGGTCACATCACATGACAGCACGGTTAGCAGCATCAGGATGCAGTCCCCGGGTCCACCTTGGTGCTGCAGGGACTACGCGTGCTGCACAGTGTAGTTACAGCACATGTCCGCACTCAGCTTGTGCTAGACAATCAGAGTGAAGTCTGGGAACATCCGCTAGACCAGATAGTTTGTGGGCACCTGTAGTTGGGTCACTGTGCCCCAGGCATGATGTATGACCTTAAGTCTGTAGCCGCTTGTTGCTGGACCACTGTGCCCCAGCCATGATGTAGGACCTTAAATATGTAGCCAGTTGTTGCTGGCCCACTGTGCCCCAGCCATGATGTAGGACCTTAAGTCTGCAGGCAGTTGTTGGTGGACCACTGTACCCCAGTCATGATGTAGGACCTTAAGTCTGTAGGCAGTTGTTGCTGGACCACTGTGCCCCAGTGACGATGTAGGACCTTAAGTCTGTAGGCAGTTGGTGCTGGACCACTGTGCCCCAGTGATGATGTAGGACCGTAATTCTGCAGGCAGTTGTTGTTGGACCACTGTACCCCAGCGATGATGTAGGACCTTAAGTCTGCAGGCAATTGTTGCTGGACCACTGTGCCCCAGCCATGATGTAGGACCTTAAGTCTGCAGGCAATTGTTGCTGGACCACGGTGCCCCAGCCATGATGTAGGACCTTAACTATGTAGGCAATTGTTGCTGGACCACTGTGCCCCAGCCATGATGTAGGACCTTAACTTTGCAGGCAATTGTTGCTGGACCACTGTGCCCAAGCCCTGATGTAGGACCTTAACTATGTAGGCAGTTGTTGCTGGACCACTGTGCCCCAACCATGATGTAGGACCTTAAGTCTGCAGGCAATTGTTGCTTGACCACTGTGCCCCAGCCATCATGTAGGACCTTAACTATGTAGGCAGTTGTTGCTGGACCACTGTGCCCCAGCCATGATGTAGGACCTTAAGTCTGCAGGCAATTGTTGCTGGACCACTGTGCCCAAGCCCTGATGTAGGATCTTAACTATGTAGGCAGTTGTTGCTGGACCACTGTGCCCCAGCCATGATGTAGGACCTTAAGTCTGCAGGCAATTGTTGCTGGACCACTGTGCCCCAGCCATGATGTAGGACCTTAAGTCTGCAGGCAATTGTTGCTGGACCACGGTGCCCCAGCCATGATGTAGGACCTTAACTATGTAGGCAATTGTTGCTGGACCACTGTGCCCCAGCCATGATGTAGGACCTTAACTTTGCAGGCAATTGTTGCTGGACCACTGTGCCCAAGCCCTGATGTAGGACCTTAACTATGTAGGCAGTTGTTGCTGGACCCCTGTGCCCCAGCCATGATGTAGGACCTTAAGTCTGCAGGCAATTGTTGCTTGACCACTGTGCCCCAGCCATCATGTAGGACCTTAACTATGTAGGCAGTTGTTGCTGGACCACTGTGCCCCAGCCATGATGTAGGACCTTAAGTCTGCAGGCAATTGTTGCTGGACCACTGTGCCCAAGCCCTGATGTAGGATCTTAACTATGTAGGCAGTTGTTGCTGGACCACTGTGCCCCAGCCATGATGTAGGACCTTAAGTCTGCAGGCAATTGTTGCTGGACCAATGTGCCCAAGCCCTGATGTAGGACCTTAAGTCTGCAGGCAATTGTTGATGGACCACTGTGTCCCAGCCATGATGTGGGGCATTAAAGCGGCATAGTCCTTTGATGCATCAAGTTTTCCAAACCAAACCACTTACGTTAATTTGATTCTACATACCTTATGGGCCTGTCACACTACAACGCTTCTCGCCGGCGACCCGTCAACGTGTCCTGTTTTTGGGCGATAATTAGTGAAATATCGAGACGCGCTGGGGGCGCGTTATGCGCACGTCGGTACACGTCGGTACATTATCTTTGACGTTGATGGTCGGCGGACAACGTCGGCGCGCGTTATTGGTCACTGAGTGTTTTGAACATGTCCAAAACCACCAGCGTCCGGCAACGCGCGGGACGAAATGGGTAAGAACGCTAGGAGGACGTTAGGCGCGCGTCACGCTGCGTTGGACGCGCCGGAATAACGTTATGGGAATGCTAGGAAGACGGCGCGCGCGGGAGGGTCGTTGCTCACGCGTTGCGCAAACTGGGCCATTTTTCTTGTACGCCCTAGCAACATTTAAGGTTAAATGAAGACGTCGCGCCAAACTTTTTTTTTTTTTTCCCCCAGCGCGTCGACACACGTTTGCCGCGCGCGCATAACGCGCCGCCCTGACGCCGATCTTTTCCCCCAAACCGCCGAAAAGTTTGACGTTTCTCGACGCGCAAGATAGTCCTTTCAACGCTGACGGGTCGCCGAGAGAAGCGTTGTAGTGTGACAGGCCCATAACTGAGATACTGATGCCCTTATTAACCGTATGCTGCTACATATAAGGGCTGAGTCCATTCAAGATTACCTATTACATGCTTACTGCAGAAGCTTACAATGTCCGAGTTTTGGCATGCTTGCCACAATTTATTTAGCATATTTGCTGTTCAAATATCTCAAGGGTGAGCTATTTAAAATGAAAGTTACTTCAAACTAAAGTAACGTAGATAACAACAATCAATGTAATCTATTTATCTTAGAAAATGACAGAAACTCACCCCTATCGGACTATGTAACTAGAAGTCTGCAGGCAACTGTTGTTGGGGCATAGGGCCTCGGCCATAATGTAGGTCAGACCACAATCCCTCCATCCAGGCCAAACTGGCAAGGTGTTCACCAGTGCCTGACCAGCATGTGTATGTACAACGAGGTCACAGTGACCCGGTTTAGGCCACACCTACTGACTATTCCCAGACGCAATATAGACATGTATATACTACACAGACACTGTTCCAGTTTCAAACACTGCACAAATATCATTATATGTGCACTTTCCTCATTAAACGTAATCATATCTCATCAGATCTCGCCATGCTTGATTAACCATAATCATATCTCACCATATCTCGTCGTACCTAGACAGACATCATCACATATCTCAATACCTCATTACGCATTAGCATATCTCATCATATCTCATCATGCCTCATTATGCCTCATCATACATCATCATATCTCGTCATACCTCATTATACCTCATCATGCCTCACCATATCTCATCATACATTATTAGAACTCAGCATACATCACCACATCTCATCATGCCTAATTAGACATCATCATACATCATTATATCTTGCCATACATCCTTACACCTCATCATACATAACCATATCTCGTCATACCTTATTATACATCATCATACATCACCACCTAATTAGACCGCATCATACATTACTATATCTTGTCATACCTCATTATAACTCATCATACCTCACCATATCTCGTCATACATTATTTGAACTCACCATACATCACCATATATTGTCATACCTAATTAAAGCTCATCATACATCACCACATCTCATCATACCTCATTAGACCTCATCATACATCACCACATCTCGTCATACCTCATTATACCTCATAGCATATCTCACTATATCTCGTCATTCCTCATACGTAATCATTTCCCACCATATCTCGCATCGGGATGCTTTATGTGGATTCGATGACCAGGTCGCTCGAGTGGATATATCATCAGTACAGGCCAAGGATGAATAAAGCAAGGAGGAATGCCTTCTGTCAGTAATATGGCCATTATGTTCTTTTATTGCTGAAATATTAATTCAACACCGATCCGCCAGCCGCCTGGCCCTACGTGACACAGGAGAGGTGTGGGTGGGAGGGAGGTGTGGGTGGGAGGGAGGTGTGTGGGTGGGAGGGAGGTGTGGGTGGGAGGGAGTGTGGGAGGTGTGGTGGCGGGATGTGGGCGGGTGGGTGGGAGGTGTGGGTGGGTGGGAGGGAGGTGTGGGTGGGAGGGAGGGGTGGTGGGGGGAGTGTGGTGGGGGAGGTGTGGGTGGGGGGTGGGTGGGGGAGGTGTGGGTGGGTGGGAGGTGTGGGAGGGAGGTGTGGGTGGGAGGGAGGTTTGGGTGGGAGGGAGGTGTGGTGGGGAGGTGGTGGGAGGGAGGTGTGGGTGGGAGGGAGGTGTGGTGGGGGGAGGGGGTGGGGGGTGGTGAGGGAGGTGTGGGTGGGAGGGAGGTGTGGGTGGGAGGGAGGTGTGGGTGGGAGGGAGGTGGTGGGAGGGGGTGTGGTGGGTGGGAGTGTGGGTGGGAGGGAGGTGTGGGTGGGAGGGAGGTGTGGGTGGGATGGAGGGACGTGTGGGTGGGAGGGAGGTGTGGGTGGGAGGGAGGTGTGGGTGGAGATGGGTGGAGGGTGTGTTGGAAGGGAGGTGTGGGGGGAGGAGTGGGGTGGGAGGGAGGTGTGTGAATGGGTAGGGTTGTGTTGGAAGGAGAGGTGTGGGTGGGATGGAGGGTGCGGGTGGGAGGGAGGGGAGTCCCCGGACCGGACATACCGCGGCGCGCTGAGACCACACCTCATTTATCCAATATCCGGCTTTCACGGAGCACCCCGGGGGGACGGGCCGGGGCGGGCCAGGGCGGGAGGAGGGCGGGCGCACGGCCGTAGGAGAGCAGTGGGAACAGGGCGGGAGCAGGGCGGGAGGAGGGCAGAGGGAACAGGGCGGGAGCAGTGCGGGAGCAGGGCGGGAGCAGGGCGGGAGCAGGGCGGGAGCAGGGCGGGAGCAGGGCGGGAGCAGGGCGGGAGCAGGGCGGGAGCAGGGCGGGAGCAGGGCGGGAGCAGGGCGGGAGCAGGGCGGGAGCAGGGCGGGAGCAGGGCGGGAGCAGCGCGGGAGCAGGGCGGGAGCAGGGCGGGAGAGGGCGGGAGGAGGGCGGGAGCGAGGGCGGGAGCAGGGCGGGAGCAGGCGGAGCAGGGCGGGAGCAGGGCGGGAGCAGGGCGGGGAGCAGGGCGGGAGCAGGGCGGGAGCAGGGCGGGAGCAGGGCGGGAGCAGGGCGGGAGCAGGGCGGGAGCAGGGCAGGGAGCAGGGCGGGAGCAGGGCGGGAGCAGGGCGGGAGCAGGGCGGGTCAGGGCCTGCCGGGTTGCCCCTACCGCCTCCGGTATGCAGCCATACAGGGGGCGGTAAGGGGAGGGCGATAGACAGATCGGGGGGAATACATAGATTATTAGACCATAAAGACGCGATTAGAGCAGTACAAGGGCGGGTGGGGGTGGGAGTGGGGTTGGGGCTGGGAGTGGGTGTGGTGGTGGTGGTGGGGGTGGTGAGTAGTGGGGTTGGGGGTGTAGTGGGGGTGGGGGTCGAGTGGGGGTGGGAGTCGGTGAGTTATGGGTGGTGCGGGTGGGCTGCCGTAGCTGGAGGCACTGTGGGCTGATTGGGGTTGTGTTCAGGGTAGGCAGTGCAGGGCGGTATGTGGCAGTGGGTGGCATGGAATAGCACTGTGTGACTAGGGGAACATATGTGTGGCAAGGCGTGGCAGGATAAGGAAACGTGTGACACGATGGGGGAAAGCTGCATCCTGTCACACTTTGCCAATTATTCACTACATGATGACAACACAACACAGATGTGGGTTGCGTCTCTTGTATCCTATGAGCTCTGGAACAGGAACCCGCCCATACCGTACGTACACACCTTTTGGAATCAGGAATGAATTAGATAAACGACGGCCTTGGTACCACTAATCGCCACCGGAGGCGCCACCGACCATCAAGAACCGCAACGACAGCCTGCAGGAACGCATGTCAACGGCAGCTTACTTGTTGAATATCGAGGGTCATATCAGGATGGGTACTTACTTCTGATAGTTCGCACTCATGGCGACTTTATAGTGGTTCCCCAGTGGGAGACCAGGTGGCCAGCTCCATGACCTGATATCCCACTTAGTCACATTATCTGTACACTGAGCCGACCTGTCCTTCCCCTCTTTTGCTAATGCCGAGCGCCTGGCTAGGAAGCGACAAGTGTACATCTTTACGTCATTGGTTTGACTCAACAGGGTTTGAGCACACAAACCCAATGTTTCGGATCCCTTGATCTCCCAAAACAGGAGACGGACCCTCAACTCATTTGGCCATCCCCTCTGGTGCAACGGTAGCAACAATACATAATTATAACAATACACGATATAAGCGAACAATCAGCTCCGTTAATTTATATTCGTGTAATACGTATACATCAAATATAGTGAAGGAAGACCATCAAACCAGGATTCATGCAGTGCGGCCGGCGGGTACGAGGGCTCGGCGGGAGGACGCGTTGCCATGGTGAGGGCCCGGGCCCGCATGGTTTGCCTCTTTTCGCCGTGCCGGTCGTCACTGACGCACTTGTTAGCGTGACACGTCAAAGGCGAGTCTCGCGTGAGGCGAGAGGCTGCGAGAGGTGGCCAGGCCCGTGAATGGACTGCAGGGGGAGGCTTGATTACCTAGTCACTGCTGGGAGGCGGCTAACAGGACCCCGCCCCGCCCCGTGAGTAGTGGGGTTGGGGGTGTAGTGGGGTGGGGGTCGAGTAGACATAGATTATTAGGCCATAAAGACGCGATTAGAGCAGTACAAGGGCGGGAGGGGTGGGAGCAGGGCGGGAGCATGGCAGGGCGGGAGCATGGCAGGGCGGGAGCATGGCAGGAGCAGGGCGGGAGCAGGGCGGGAGCAGGGCGGGAGTGGGGTGGGAGCATTGCGGGAGCAGGGCGGGAGCAGGGCAGGAGCAGGGCGGGAGCAGGGCGGGAGCAGGGCGGGACCAGGGCGGGACCAGGGCGGGACCAGGGCGGGAGCAGGGCCTCCAGCACCCAGCTGCCCCCCCCCCATCCCACCTCCCCTCGCCACCGTCCATACCTACCTGTCGCACCCAACACCCCATCCCCCACCTCGTCCTTTCCCACCCTCCCTCACGTTGTCCATCCTACACCAACATCCCCCACCTCACGCTCCTCCATCCTATCCTCCACCATAAGGAACAATCCTCCAGACCCCTCCACAATCCTCCTACACCCTCCGCCACTCTCTGCCCTCTCTACCATCCTTCTCGGCCTCCACCACCCTCCCTCCACCATGCGCTATCCTGCCCCGTACTTCCTACCTTTGCACACCCTACCCTCTCCTCCCACCCTCCACCACCACAACTACCGGTAACCACCCTCCTACTGTTCCCACCCTCCCCCACCTTACACCAACCTCCACCACCCCACTCTCCCCCACTCTCCACCACTCGCCTAAGCCCTCCAGCACTTTCACTACACCCTCCACCACCCTACCCCCACCTCCGCCACCCTCTACCACCCTCCACCACCAGCCGCCACTCTCCACCACTGTCCTCCGTCTACACCATGATCTATCCTCCCCCCACCCTTCTTAACCCTTCACACCCCTTCTCCCCGCTCAGCCCCCCTCTCCACCCTGCCCCCCCCCCCCCCCCCCCCGGCTCCTTCCAGGTGACCTCCCCACATTAACTTTAACAACAGATCAATATGGCCGCCGTGGCAGCTGCTGTCAACCAGTTTAGTTGACATTTCACTTTCAATCCCGACCAGGAAAAGAAGTCCCATTTTTGCGTTTTCGGCGTGAATTTGCCGAAATGATTAAACGAACATAACTAATATAACAACTGCATCATTTTTCCTTTTTAAGGTTGTCATTATTTGTTGTGTGTGTAGAATTCTCACATTTCCATGAATATAATTAACACTTTTAATCCCGGCTCCATTTTTTGCCCACGGCCCGTTGTGGATAATTTGTGCCGCGGCTCCGCGATCCTCTATTGCCGCGTCTGACACTTGGCTCCACGGCCACCTGGCGGCACGACGCGGCACCACAATGGCCGCCCGCCGCGTGGTCAGGTTCGCCACAAAAAAAGTGGCGCGAACGTGTCGTCTGCTCGCCGCGTCGCCCGCTGCCACCGCTCCGCCCCGCCCTGCCCCGCCCCGCCTCGCCCGCCCCGCCCCGCCCCATCCCACTCCGCCCGTCCCACCCCCGACCACGCCCACACCGCTGATTGCTTCCGACAGAGCCGCGCCGCGTTGAACAATTAGTTTAATGCTCTTTGTTATCTCACCGTTACGCAATTCAATCCCAAACTTGGCGCGTTGCTCAAAGATTAATAACGCGAATTGTCGTCTGCATGCGATTCCTGGTAGTTTCATTCCACACACACACATGCTCGCCACACACACATCACACGCACACCCACACGCACAAGCACATGCATACGCACACGCACACGCACACGCACACGCACACGCACACGCACACGCACACGCACACGCACACGCACACGCACACACACACACGCACACACGTACACACACACGCACACGCACACGCACACGCACACGCACACGCACACGCACACACGCACACGCACACGCACACACGCACACGCACACGCACACGCACACGCACGCACACATACGCACGCACACGCACGCACACGCAATCGCCCCCTAGCGACGTGCTGCGGTAACACACACGCGCATTGTCAGAGGACACAAATGGACGGTGACAGTTCTTAATAATGAAAAATGACGCCTTCATTAATCAATGTCGCGGTGACGGCGAGGTTCCCGCCGGCAACAATCAGCCCGTCTAATTCGCGCGGTTGTCTTCTCGGGAAGACGAGACTTTAACGTCTTTAGCCGCCGTGACCCGCTTGTTGGCGTGCTAACCCCCGTGAAATGCTCGCTATCTAGTCGGGTGGCCGGCGGGCTGGTGGCGGGTGGCTGGTGGCTGGTGGCGGGTGGTGGGTGGCCGGCGGGCTGGTGGCGGGTGGCAGTTGTCGGGTGGCAGGTGGCGGGTGGCAGGTGGCGGGTGGCGGTAGCAGGTGGCTGGTGGCGGGTGGCGGGTGGCCGGCGGGATGGTGGCGGGTGGCGGTTGTCGGGTGGCAGGTGGTGGGTGGCTGGTGGCGGTGGCGGGTGGTGGGTGGTGGTTATCGGGTGGCGGGTGGGGGGTGGCGAGTGGTGTTCTGCATCTGAAACGCTGCCCTCGCCGCACAGTGAGTCACGTGACCGGGATCGTGACCTTTGTCGGCGTGCCGCCCGGCACCTGTCATTGTTCCTACACGGGCGGACAACCGGGAGTCGTCAGGACCGCTTTGTTGGGCGAGTGGATGCTCGCATCAGTCGTCAGAACTGACTCCCACTCTCCCCTCCCCCCCCCCCTGCCCAGCTCCTACCCCGTCTCCTCTCCCCTCCTCGCTCCATTTCTCTCTCCTCTCCCCATCTCTCCTCGTCATCTCTGTCACTCTCCTACCCCTCTCCTCTCCTCTGCTCTTTCCTCTCCCCCGACCGCCTGTCCCACCTCCTCTCTCCTCTCCTCTCCCCTCCTTTCTGCTCTCTCTCCTCTCCTCTCACGTTCTCGTCCCACCCCTCTCCCCCCTCTCCTGTCCTCTCAAAGAGCCTCTCTCCTCCCCATCTCGTCTCCCCTCCTCTCCTCACCCAAAACTCCCCATCTCCAACTCCCCACGCCCCCCTCCCTTCACTCCCCCCCCCCCCTTGTAGAGGCAGGTTCACAAACAAATAGCTAAATGGTGGACACTCATTCACAGCCGCCCCCCCCCCCCCTTCACAATCCACCCCCCTATACTGGAGAGGGAGGGGAGGTACATACAAATATTAACATTGTTATTGGTGTTTGCTCACCGCCCGCTCCCGGCCTGTCACTCCATCATGATGTTCACTGGTGCGGCCACTTCACAAGCAAATACCCACGTGTTGGTGTACCTACCATCTTCCTGTGACTTTCAACTTTGGGCCCCGACAACACTGTGAAGAATAACTGGTAGTTTGGCCATCTCCGGTTACTCATCTAATGGTGCTGTCACATTACGACGCTTCTAGCCAACGCGTGTCGACATATTTGATTTTTTGGCGCAACGTCGGGATATGTCAGGAAGCATTATGGCCCTGTCACACTACGATGTAACTATGTCACCGTAGGCACAATGTGAAAATAATTATATTATGTCGAAAATCTTGACGTAATATGCAAATTTGGGATGTCAATGCTGTGTAGATGACGTGAGCGTAAAGTCGGTAAAGTGTTGTGATAACGTCGTTCAACGAGAGAGGACAACGTAATTATGCTCATGGTACGTCATATACATTATTTGATCGCCAGAACTATGTTGCGTTACGTTATGGTACGTTACATATGTCATGACGGGGTGGCGAAACGCTAAGCGTACACTGGATGTATGTTAGGCGTACGTTATCCAGACATTTTCATTACCTGGACTGTACGTTCCCACCGCCGTTAATGTAGTGCAACATAGTGCAACATAGTGCAATGTAGTGCAATGTAGTGAGCAGCATTTGACTAACGTCCGTCTAATGTCATCGCCATTCGCCTAATGCGTACATAACGTATGGCGAAAGTAACACCCTTACCTTGTCGGTACATCGATAGTTTTGAACATGTTGAAAACCTTGATGCGCCTGGATGTAATGCGACATAACATGAGATAGCTCGACATTAGTCTAACGTCATTCTAATATCATCATAACATAACCCAACGTACATCAAGGTAATGGCGAAAACTCACCTATGCCAGGCTTACGTTGACTCTTATGTCATAGTGTGACAGCCCTTTTACGCATGCATAATGGTGCTGTCACATTACAACGCTTCTGGGTGGCGCGCTGCCAATGTGCAAAATCACTTTGAATCTTTGAGAGATGTCAAACTTTTCAGCGTCAGCGCAACGTATTGGTAGCGTGCGGCCGACGTTGTGGTAAAAAGTTTGGCGCGCTGTCCTGATATGACCTTAGATGGTTGTAGGACATAAAACAACAAAAAGCAACCATTTGGCGTAACCTGTGGGAATGAGCCTCATACGCGCGTGGCATGTGCCTACCATTCGCATGTCATGTGACAGCACGATTATACTCACTACTATCAGGAGGATCCTGGCAACTGTGTGCCAGTCTCCCCCCACTAAATACCAAAACACAACTCATAAGAAAGAAAGGGAGACAAGTCATGCAAGATTGACTGTGATAAGGTTGAGCTTTATTGTTCACCTACTAGTGACCTGCCACCCTGACTCACTTACTACCTGCTGCACAGACCCCCACATAGATTCTGCTTGGTCAGTCAAAATCAGTGCCGACAGCCCATTGAACCTAAGTCCTATGGGTGTTACACACAACTCAGAGGTGAACTGCTTCCTTTGTTATCTCTAGAGTGAGTGTGTCTCTGTCCAGCAAGTGCAAGGAGTTCAATTGTGACTGTGCTCACACATCCAGCCAATCAGACACCTCTGCAGCCTGGGAGGGGCGGGGCCCAAGAGGGGTACCTGTCACTCAACCCCAGGGCAGGTGGTGTCCTTAATGTATGCAGAATGGCTGGGTGTGCTTACCCAGCAGTCCATTGGTAACAAGTAGTCACCATACAGTTACATTAAACAATAATACATGTCCCTCTCCCTTTTGCACTCTTCCTGGTGCATGGAGGGAACATTTCTGTAATTAGTAACCGTATCTTAATATACAGACATCATACTGCAATCCCGGTCACTGTGTGTCATAAAATTTACACATAGTTATTTATATGTCACACAGTGAGTGGGCACACATTGCATCACTATTACATAACAATGGTCCCCAACTCTGTTGCTCGAGATTTTGATATGATTCCAAGCTTGGCTATCATGACCGAAAGACCGTATATTTTTACAACCCCCTATGAACCAGCTTCCCGTCCCCATCACGACAGAAGCGTGCATGCGCATACAACTACCCAGTTCTGGAGGCCGCTCGGTGAAATACGAGGAGAATTGGACAGGGTGGGCGGGGCTTACGTTGCTGGTGTGTGGATGGAGGGGGATGTGCAGGTGTGTGTGGGTGGGGTGGGAGGTGTAGTTGGGTGGTGTGGACGGAGTAGGACGTAGTGGTGTGGGGTGGGAGGTGGATGTGGGTGGAGTGGGAGGACGAGGGGGTGGGGATTGGTGGATTAGGAGGTGGTCGTGTGTGGGGGAACTTGATGTGGGTGGATATGCGTGGAGTGGGAGATGGAGGTGTTTGTGTGGTTATAGTGGGAAGTGGAGGTAGGTGTGTGTGTGCGTGCAGGTGGGTGTGTGGGTTGGTGAAGTTGGAGGTGGATGTGGGTGTGGGTGGAGTGGGAGCTGGAGGTGTGTGTGGGTGGAGTGGGAGGAGGAGTTGTGGGTGGAATGGGTGTAGAGGTGCGGGTGTGGCTATGGGTGTGGAGTATAGAGCAGGTGGTGTGGAGTTTGGGAGGTGGGGGTGGGGTGGGGGGTGGGGGTGGGGAAGTGGAGGTGGAGGTAGTGGTGTGGAGTTTGGGAGTGGGGTGTAGGGTGGGGGTGGGGAAGTGGAGGTGGAGTTAGTGGTGTGGAGTGGTGCTGCAGTTGCCGACTCGAGTGAGGAGGTGGGAGTGGTTGGAGTGTGTAGGGTGGGATGGAGAGGGGCTGGGAACGGTGGGAGTGGGGTGGGGGATGTGGAGGTGGGTGTGTGGTTACCCTAACAACGCCGTGACGTGACGCCCTAATGCGGCGGCGTCGCTCGATACGTCAATATGACGTCACCGCGGGGAGTCAGTGTGTTACCGGGTTAGTGCCAGACGGGCGTGGCGGGAACAATACCGGCGTAGTTACCCTAGTTACCCTAATTACCCTAGTTACCCTAGTTACCAAGCAACGCAGCGGCAGCTGAGCGCGGCGTCTGTCAGAGGCGTGGGATGGACCACAGCGCCACGGTTAGGATGTGGCGGAAAATGGAACGACAATCACATTTATATTCCGAAGGCATCGTGTCGAACCATCACCAGACACTCGCCCAGATTACCAACGTGACTTCTGTTGTGTGATGGATTTATTTTCATTAGACTTACTTGACAACTACAATGGTAACCTCCTGTAATAACTGACTTGGTTTCTTTTCACCCCACGCCAAACACTGATTACAAATGACACCCCATTATTCACCCTCTACATGCCCATTACTACATTGCAAAGTACCAGCAAAGGCCCAAACAGGTTGGTGTCAATATTCTGCCTGCGGCTCCTTGGACTACCTGGCACTATACTAAGATTGGTATATTTGGGAAGGTAATTAAATTGTCTTTATATCCATACCAAATCTTATTAGGTTTAAAATATTTTTAATTCAGTAAATGGACTTTAAACTTTCAAAATTATTTAAATTGCATAATTTGACCTGATTGACCTTTTTGACCTATGGCAAACCATATATGGTTAGAAAGCTGAGGTCATTGCGCTTCTTCTGATACCATCCCTGACCTTCTACGAGGTACTGCAAGGAAGCGCGAACCCATTAAAAATACCCTGTTTTCACAGTCGTTTTCATTTACATCAGTAATGAAGGAATATTCACTAAATACAAGCATCATACAAATGGAGTTTACTTAAATAAAAACTTATTATATATTCTATCCAACAACACCATCGGATAGAACATATGTTGATGTTCTAGTTTACGTAATTTCATCTAAATCATATACATACAGAAATAGTTACAAGCATGTGAATATTGATGAAAAAAGCACCATTCCTGGACTTTTAATGGGCCCTGCCGGTACCTACTACCATTGCAACATAAAAGGCCAGCCCCACACTATCTGCCATTTGAAACATTATGTTCGCTGGATAATTGTTTTCATTTAATAATTATGCACCTACGTAGTATCCTTTCAAAACATTCTGAGTGATTTAATCATGAGGTACAGTACCCTCTTCTCTAATTTGCATATCTAACAAAGAATGCACAACAACCATAAGAACAGTATCGCGGCCATGACAAAAATACCGTCCAGAAGAACCACACGTGTTACCATGAGAGAAGAGGTGCATATTGCCATACTAGAGTAAGCTATGGACATTTAAAGTCTACTATTATGCATTTATTTGACTGTTCGGTTGCTGGGGTTTACTGTCCTACCAACACGTAAGGTGATTTCAAGATGGGTATCAACTGGTCACATTACGCACTCGTGGTAACTTTATAGTTCACTTCCATTGGAATACCAGACGACCGGCACCATAACATATTACAACACTCAGTCACCATCTGCTGATACAGAGTGCACCAGTCCTTGCTCTATCCCATTGATGTTGAACGTCATGCAATGTAACGACAGTCATAACTGTTATAAGTCATTGGTTTCACTCGGCTGGCATTTGAACTCCTGACCTTCAACACCCGAAGCCTGGACTAGTAGCGAATCGGCCACCATGTGTAGTGTGTTTGAATGAGGAACATTGACTTAACAGATAACAAGAAAATACATATACTGTCAACCAACAAGACAGAGCCCAATGAATTGAAAGTGGCATTGTTTAATATACAAATAAAACAGTAAAATCTCTCAAGCTTAGGGACTTTTTCATTTTCTAATTTGATATTGTTCGCCAAGTATATGGACTTGGTTTTGGTGAGTGTTGTTAAATATTAGCACGCATATACAAGTATGTATACACATGTTGTTAACAAATATGTGTATGTTATTTCAACAGTGTTTATTAACATGTACAATGAAGGTATTATATTGAACACATTTACACATGCATTTAACAATTTGTAAAAAAAAAAGAAGTTATTGATTTTTCGTTGATCGATTGCTTTTGAGAATTCACTTCGGGACCAAATAAAACAAATATACAGAATAGCGAGGTGGTCGATTTGTATAATATCGTTACAATGGTATTGAATGGATGACCGGTTGGAACCCAAATAAAGCGATCGCTATAGTGGGATTGTAGAACGGTGGAGGTGGGTGATCGGTTAGAGAGGTTTTACTGTACATTATGTAT